>OU862878.1:14334317-15584317 GCA_917880725.1 Selenia dentaria
TGAAGTCTCTAACATAGACGACAGTACAATCATGGTGAAAGTTTCGAAAACAAAAACGAAAATAGATCGTTCTTTCGTTGTGACGGGCAACTGCTATGCTGTATGTAAAAAATACATGGAACTTCGACCCACCCCCTGTCGAAACCCTGCCTTTTTCTTGAGCTATAGATCGGGGAAGTGCGTCGATCAAAGAATTGGTATTAATAAATTTGGTGCTCTGGGAAAAACTATCGCAAGTTTTTTGAATCTGCCTAACCCAGCGTTGTACACGGGGCATTGCTTCCGGCGCACCTAGGCGACCCTTCTCATAGATAGCGGTGGTGATTTGACCGCACTGAAACGACACGGGGGGTGGAAGTCTTCTACTGTGGCTGAAAGCTACATTGATGAGTCTTTAATGAATAAAATTCAAGTCTCAAATACGATCTTGAACAGTATAGAAAACAAAACGAATGAAGTAATTATAAATATTCCGACTCCGTCTACGAGCTCTACTGCTTGCCCCGCGACCGCTACAGCTGCTGGATCAATAATTAACATTAACTTTCAAAATTGTACCATCCAAAATTTGAACAATTATTATAAATAAACTATTGTCAGCTTTTACTCTTGTTGTTTGATTAATTGCATTAGTGAAGATAAAGTAGTGTATGCAACTGCATATAACACGGGTATTAAAACACTCGTTACTATTATGAAACTCGCTGCGCTCGTTTCATAAACTCACACTCGTGTTTTAATACCCTTCATTATATGACAGTTGCATAAACTACTATTAAGAAGGATGGTGCAAGTAGCCCTAAGAGTATACTTTGTATGATTTTTGAATTTGAAATCAATAATATTAGCACAGCGATACTAGCATATATATTATAACAATAATATTGTTTATGAGATTTTTGTCTTTTCTTAGAGTGGTTTTTGGGGGTGCCTAATGCCTTTACGAATATGACAATATATTTCGAGACCCAAAATGGCGGACGCGAATTTTAAATGGCATCAATATGGGTATCGTTTTCATGGTTTTCGGGGGTGTCGATGACGAATATCTCATTTATTTCGAGATTCAAGATGGCGGACGCGATTTTCTTCTGAATCTAAAAACTAGTAAATATATATGTTGAAACAACCAGTTTCGCCTTTGTAGATTTTATAAGAAACAGTGTCTCAATCCTTTTATTATTTCTGTCCTGGGCATATTATTAAAAGGACATCTATAATTAGGTATTATTTGTACTAACCTAGCTAATTTGTATTTTTTATTGTCTAATGTATTTGATTATACCTATTTGATTATAATAAAACTCGTCGTATATACCTATTGTTCTATATTTTATCATTTTATTCCTTACTCTACATACACATACTATGAACACATACACAAATATTGAACCAGTATATACTAAAAGAAATATTGTAGTGTATTGACAACCCTACAGAAATGCCGCATACCTACACAAATGCGGCATTTCGCGTGACATTAAACGCGTTGGCCCACTGTACGATTTTTATGCTGTGGTATTACTGTACACAGTTAAAATATTATTGATAGTGTGTTACAGTATTATTGATTGATTCTTAATTTTAAGGTGTTAAAAAATAACAACAATAAAGAGTATATCTATCTAACTATCTATCACATACATCTTTTTTACACGCTGTACAATGTATATAAAGTTGTAGAATGTTTCCTTTATCTTTACAACGTCACACCGGACGGATCGCAGGAAGCTTCATTTTCATGACCAGATACCGATTCCACTCCCGTGCCCCCGACAAGTCGAGCAAAAAAGCGGCACGGCCGTACCATACTTTTCTCGAAGCAGTTCAGGCCATTTCCGACCTCCTCTAACTTCGTTTTGGATAAAACTAGAAGCCTGAATTTGTAGTAACAGGCGCTGTATAAACACGGCAGGTTTTCAATTTCATTAAATTTGAACCCGCAGTTTAAGAATTATAATTAGTCAACGTTTCTTAATTTTGTCACTCACTGACTCATGACTGACTGACCGAACATCAAAACTCTAAGGCACTTCTAGCAAACTAGGTTTGTGTATAAATGAAAGAAAAACTAAAACATTTTGCAATTTCGGTCCAGTTTTCTAAATTCATTAACTGCATAAATGACTTTGTAATCACATATAAATATATAGGATGGCTAAGTCAATTTATTTTATTTATAACATAGAATTTTTTTAAATATTGTTATGGTCTCAAGATGCTGTTAGGTTCGCTAATTAAGTAATAACTTAAGACAGAAGGAACATCCCTTATGTAGGGACTGAATAAATTTACAGACATGGATCTCACAACTTTTTATGGTATAAGAACTGAGTTGCGCGAGACTTGCTTTATTACAAGTTTTGTTTTTGATGGAATATATAGTATAAAGAAACTTATAGTAACTGTAATTTAATCTACCTTCTGGATTTATTCTTCCCGCTGATTAGTTAACAGTAAATGTTTATCTCGTGCAGTTTATCCTGTTACTCTGATTAAAAAGGAAGGCAACAAGTGTAATGGTCGGCACACGCCGGTGACAGAGCGGTGGTTCATTGTGAAAAACGACCGCGCACCCGCGACGATCAGGCAATAATAATAAAACAGTCGATTAACTCCCCACTTACGCCCAATAGGGTAGATGATGGTTAATGGCAACCCTTCGTAAGTTTATTCCAAAATATTATCATTGCTCAGCTAAAAAGATAATTTTTTTACTACTTTGTACGGAGGGAAGGACTCTTCTGAAAGTGGACATCTTGGTGGGTACCACCGCAGTGCTTAACTGATATTCTCCATCAAATCTGTTAAATGTGTAAGAATATAATAGTGTACTGTTATGGATTAAGCCCATCACACACGACTAAGATAATATATATTATAGCGTCGAATATAAAAGTTATCCACACACGGCGCAGATACTATAATATATATCAAGCGTACATTCTATCGGAGTCCGTCTCGGGAGCCGCACGACTCGACACTGTAATATACAGAGTGTTCATATTTTTTATTTTGCGATGATTCGTATTTTGTTGCTAGACCTGTTGGACAGTTCCTCAGATGATGATTGGGACTGTGAATATGATATAACCGTCATACTAGCTACGAGTAAAAGTAAAAAACGAAGAATCTGGATAGAAGATCACATAAAACACAGGAAACACCGTAGTGAATTTAAACTTTACAATGATCTTTCAGAAAACATAACAGCTTTTTCTTACATTCATATGGTTATTTGCACGATGCCTACCAGTTTTTTTAATTGTTTCTCTATCTGCCTCTATAATCCGGGTAATTTCTGAAAAGGCTGGGCAATTTTGATGGGGTTTATACTGAAAGCATTAATTAAAGGGCCACGCGAATGAAGTCGCGGCTGCAGCTAGTGTAGTAGTCTAATAATATAACATAGCCTTATGTATTTCATCAAGAATATTAACATCGATTTAGTAGTTACCTAGTTTGATTGATCTATACGTAGTACCTACAATCTAGAAAAGTTACGCTAGTTCGGTTAGTAGATAGAAAGTCTCACTATTTCGATGATTTCCTTTGTTTGACACATTCGCGTTAGTCAGACGTTAGTTTCATTTTTATTTACAAAAACATTTCTACAGGTTCGAAAAAATATACGTACATAAGATAATGTGAAGCTTTATTAGTTTTTATTGTGAAAATATAAATTTGTTCGGTAACTGAAGACCAGACGTCCATTTACTGCAACGGTTTTGTCATCATTCTGTATTTGATCTTAAGATCAGTATCGGACATGATCTTAAGATGTCTTCATGATCTGCAGTAGTCTTAGCGTATGTTAACATGCCGTTCGAATATCGGTGGCATCTTAGCTACTTTAAGGTAAAATATTATAGTATATTCATATGTATAGTATATTGACAGGCCTGTTGGTCTAGTGGTTAGTGACACTGACTGCTATGCCGGAGGTCGTGGGTTCGATTCCCACCCAGGACAAATGTTTGTGTAATGAGCACGATCATTTCTTCTGTGTCTGGGTGTAATTTATCTATAATATTTATGTATTTAGAAATATATAAGTATGTTTATCAGTTGTCTAGTACCCATAACACAAGCTCTGCTTAGCTTGGGACCAGATGGCGTTGTGTGATAGTTGTGGAATATTTATTTATTTTATTTATTTATATTCACCGTGTGTGGTCGCTCATTGAATTATATGGTGAGCGATATGTCCGAATCTGCTCTAAGATAATTTATATTTTATAGTATCTTCATCGTGTGTGATGGGCTTTAAATGGCAATGCAGCTACGGGGTGACGAGTGCAGTAACGCAGTGTAAAATGCTCGTTTTATTGGTAGGCATTGCGCTTAACATTATCATAGTTGCAGCATCACAATATTTTTTTACGGTTGCAGTATTGTAAATTGTAAAGCAATTGCATCGCACTCTTCAAGTTTCACCATGACTTCTATAATTATATATATTAGAAGTATTTTCGTCAGAAAATACCCGCAATTTTTCGTTAAACAACCTGACCAACCTCGGCGGTATTTACCAAGATCGCAATATAAGTTAGTACTGTCTATATCAAAATTAAAAATGGTGAAGCATGCTGAACCTATCTAATAGCTTAACAACTTTATTGTACCATGTTTCGTGCATATAAACAAATTTCAATTTCAATTTCAATACCAAATAGAAAGAGGTATTTAAACAAAGCGATAAAAAAACTTACTACCTAATATTGCTACACCCATATGTTTCTTACCATCATTTTAAGATCTATACAATGTACTGATTGCAATAAATAATTGAGTGATATGAGTTTGAAAAATGATATGATGGGACTGACATGTCAAAAAACAGTAACTAAATTAATTACAGATTATATTTAAAAAAAGTCCGGTACACATGTTGCACGCTTTCATATTGCTTGCATAATAATATTAAGTGCTAAAGTTATTCGATAAACTGTGGCTTTATTGCTTTGCGAGTTGAATACTTAGATATTATGTATTCATTTCAAACTGTTCTAGTATAATTAGTTAATTTACTTTATTACCCTGGTATTATTATATATAATTGAAAAGTTTATAGTTTTCTTTGTATAATATTTTTTTACTATTGTTTAATGTCGTTTGTTTTGTTTTAATGTCGTATTCAACTAAGGGTTTTTAATTACTGTGAACTACCTACACCTCTTCGCTCTGATAAAATAACTTTCATCATCATCATCAGCCTGTAGCAGTCCACTGCTGGACATATGCCTCTCCAATTGCACGCCACTTAGGTCTATCTTGGGCTTCTCGCATCCAGTTTTTGCCAGCCGTCTTGCGCAGATCGTCACTCCACCGTGCCTCAGGACGTCCTACACTACGTTTGCCGAGACGCGGTCTCCACTCCTACGTTTACCCCAACGGTTGTCGGTTCTACGGCTAATATGGCCAGCCCACTGCCACTTCAGCTTGCTGATCCGGTGGGCTATGTCGATGACCTTGGTTCTCTGACGGATCACTTCATTTCTGATGCGATCCCTCAGAGAAACACCGAGCATAGCCCTTTCCATAGCCCGCTGAACTAACTTTATTAATATAATGTATATAATATAAATTAATTGAATATAATAATATAATATAATTGAATTGAATATAATAATATAATATAATTGAAAATAACTTTACTATGTCATATTGCTGATTTTATTCTTTTGTAGGACACATTACTTATATTTATGTCTATAAGCGGAAACTTCTTTAGGCTTTTTAATGTTAATTATCACCATAGACCCATAAGCAAATAAGCAGCTGTTTGTTTTCCATGTAAGATAAAAATAAAATTTAAAATAAAATATTTTACGACTAAAAGTGCCAGTAATTTACGTTAAAATAGCATAATATTATAAATGTTCAGCCTAGTCGATTAAGTAGTCTTGGTGTAAGAAAGAGTAACAAGTATTTCTTTACCAAACTGCCGTGCGATTCTCTAAGAGCAAACATCGTTGCATCTTTGACAACATCCGTGAAACAAATGACGAGATGACAAGAAACGTTGGAAAAACAACCTTGTGTACAAGGGCGATATCTCATAAAATATTTGACATCGGTGAGCTCGTCGACGAACGCATCGACGAATCATTAGATTAATCTAAATTTTCATATGATTTAGGTAACCTTTATTTGCATGAGAAAAACGACATTAAGAATAACGAACAAAGTGATAATTTCTTTTCGAATTGTGATTTTTTCTTTTTCTACAAACATGTTACAGCAGATCTTGTTACGTAACTAGATTTTTTTTTAAAGCAGAGGGCTTCGCTCGCTCGGTTAATTAGTGGTGTAACCTGGGTTTTGCGGTAAAGAGTGCAGGGAAATGCCGCGCACAAGTTTAAAACTAATACTCGTGGTAGCACAAGGAGCTTCATTCCTTGGCCCTCGTTTAGTAAAACTTTTGTCTGTAACGAGAGGCGCGGCCTGCACAAAACTCCACTAACAATCTCCAATTGTTATTTTTCATTGTATAAAATTAAAAGCTGGTCAGGCCTCTTTCACTCCATGTACTTGCGCGCGATAAGTACCTACCGGCCGCCGGGCAGTCGACTGCTTATTTCTCAGTGGGTTGCCGACAGCCGCGCGGAGCGTTCGTACGCGAGGAAATATTTTGTGTTACCGGACTTGTAGCCCGACGTTCGTTGTTTGTTTTGTTACTTACTAATTTAACATGGAAACTAATAATAAAAATAGTGGTACACTATGTGCAGTTGAAGGATGTAAATCCAGCAGGAGAAGAGATAAAAACTTATCTTTTTTCCATTTACCTGCTGATGAAGAAACGTGAGTACCTACCTACCTTTTTAATTCATTATTTGTTCCAGCGTATGAAAATACGTAGTGCAGGAGGTTTAGATATTTAGGTAATACATTTTCGTACCTACAAAGAATTTTATTTTTCTTGTCGTATAATTTCGTACCTCAGTCACAGATTAATAAAGTTACTCCTCAGTACCTACCTATGTACTTGTATTTTTGCTAATTTCAAAGGCATGACAATCTACTCAATTCTCGAGTACCTAATCAAAATTGAATTCCCGATTATTCTGAATTTTTTGGTTAGTCAATATCGGGTGGGTGGTGGGTCGGTCGTTGAGCGGGCCGCGCGCGGGTTCAGGTTAGGCTGGTCGATCTAACAAAATTTATGCATTTACCAGAGCGATTTGAACCGCTGCTGTTATATCACGACTTGTCGTCATATCGCAGTCTGGCTGAACGGCGGGCGCGCGGCGGCGGCGGCGGTTGCGGCATCTCCCGTGCGGCGGCGCATGCCGACAAAGGGATCAAAGGAAAGCGGGCCGTATGATGCGCGCCGCGCGCCCGCGCCTCGCACAGGTGTTGCGTCGTGTAAAATAGTTGAAGTAATGTTACCTATTGTAAAGCGTACTTATTGACTAATTAAATCAAGTAAGCGCTAAGGCCTACTTGACTTGCGAATAATGACGTCAATTTTGGCGATACAATGCGCCATGTAACGACACAAACAAAACATGCATGGGTTGGTATGTCCCTTAATCATACCACACACATCATACCTACTTAAATTATTTATACGATTTAGAATATTTTCCACAATTAAGTTTAATAACCGAGAATTTCGCCAAGGCAAAAAAATTATTAAACATTACATCAAAATAAAACATTTGTAAGTTATGTATAATTTCTTGATAATTAAAAAATAAAACATGTTAAAACAGAAGAAATTCTTTTTCTTTCAATTATAAAGTTTACTGCAAATACCTACTGACATATATATCGAAAGAGGCAGCCCTGACAATCTACGCTGAGCACGTGGCGGCGCGCACCTACAGAGCAAAGTCAACTTTATGTTCGTAAGCTTTGGTTCATTTTGGCTTGCAACGTCTAGCTACTAGAGGGAGTAGGTTATTATAGCAGTAGGTATTGTCATTTTTCCTTGGAGTGATTTATCTGTTACGTAGTAACTTATTTAATCTGTGAGCTGGTGCCCGCGACTACGTCTGCGCAGGATTAGTACTTCGAGTAGCTTATTATTTCTCCAAAGGCCTATCTATCTTTATACCAAAATGTCAAATAATATGCACATGGTCAAACGCAATTAAATACAGTACATTTAAGAGTACATTTAAATACTTAGTATATCAATCAGTAAACAATAATAATAAAATAAAATTAATCACCATTGACAAAAACTGCATCATTACATTTCATCATCCTTGGCGGTATTTGTGTTACATTTCATCACCCTTGACGGTCGCCGAACACGTCTAGTGTATCGAGCTGTCAAATTGACTTGGCGTTTGACTAAGCTATCAGAAACTGACACAAACTTTGACAGAACTGTCATCATTACGATCTTGATGTAGACTGAGATCTTATTATTTTGTCTATGCTGTGCCCAAGCATATTACGCTTTTTCACCCGCTTGGTGATGGATGATGTTGATGAAAAGTATCTTAAGTGTTAAACCAGTGCATTATCTACCTCCATACCAAATTTCATCAAAATTGCTCCAGCCGTTTGTGCGTTAATGAGTACCAGATCTACACATCCATATACTCACAAACTTTGGCGTTTATAATATTAGTAGGATTCTATTTGTATGATTTTCAAAGCACTTACCAAACTACTTACCATTAGGCGCACGACGTACCCATCTCGTCCTTTGAAAGCATTATTTTACATGAACATAAATGTATACTACTAATAAAGCTGTTAAAAATCACGTCCCAATGAACACAGCAGTAAAATTTCATAGAGAGGCAAACAATTTCGGTCGTTAGGAACAAACGGTGCTACGATGTACAATCAACATACAGGGTGCCCCGAAACTCAACGATAGCCTGATACCGGGCGAAAGGCCAAGGTATACCAGTTATGAAAATGTCTTTTGAATTAACTTACCAAGGGTAGTGTGGTACATTTTTTTTCAACATGACTCTATGTTGAAAAAAAAAGTACCAATGTGTCAGTTCACTGACAATAATTTTGTAAACCATAACATACTTACAATGCGATTAAAATAAGAATAGGACGGGCTCTCGGCTAACTTCACTCATATAAGTACGGTCAGCAGATCAAACTTAAAAATAGATTAATTTTAAATGAATGACTAAAAATCGTTCATTTTATAAAATTTATATATTTATAAGGTTGGCAGCACAGACGCAGTGTTGCAAAAGTTTCCGATTTATTGGGAGATCTACTGATTTTGGTCATTGTCTCCCGATATCCCGATTTAGCAATTCAGTATCCCGATTTTTGAATTATCATCTAATGTAAAATAATATTCATAAATAAACATGGAAAATAATATTCTTCATACGGCAAAACTAAAAGATCTTGAATAAATGAATATATTATTAACATAAAATACTCTTGTTACACATTAATTGATTTGTTACATTACACAATAGATAACATATTTAGATCGCATGGCCATGAAGTGTTAAGACTGCCACCCTATAATTGCGATTTAAATCCGATAGAATACATCTCATCATCATCATCATCTCAGCCGTAGGACGTCCACTGCTGAACATATGCCTCCCCCATGATTTTCCAAAAGGACCGGTTGGAAGCGGCCTGCATCAACGTCGTCCTGCGACCTTCCTCAGGTCGTCTGTCCACCGTGTCGGTGGACGACCTACGCTGCGCTTGCCGGTCCGTGGTCTCCACTCCAGAACCTTTCGGCCCCATCGGCCATCTGTTCTGCGTGCTATGTGCCCTGTCCACTGCCACTTCAACTGGCTAATCTTCTGGGCTATGTCGGTGACTTTCGTTCTTCTACGGATCTCCTCATTTCTGATTCGATCACGTAGAGAAACCCCGAGCATAGCCCTCTCCATAGCTCGTTGTGCGACTTTGAGCTTTTCTATGAGGCCCATAGTAAGAGACCACGTTTCAGTGCCATAAGTCATCACTGGTAACACACATTGGTCGAAGACTCTTGTCTTGAGGCACTGAGGTATTTTTGACGAGAAGACTTCGCGAAGTTTCCGGAACGCTGCCCAGCCTAGTTGGATTCGACGATTGACCTCTTTCTCGAAGTTGGACCTGCCTAGTTTGACTGTCTGTCCCAGGTAGATGTACTCGTCAACAACTTCGAGAACTGAGTTCCCAACTGATATTGGGGTAGGTACAACATGGGCATTAGACATAATTTTCGTCTTGTCTATGTTCATCTTAAGACCTACCCGTTGGGAAACTCGATGGAGGCCTTCGAGCATTGTACTGAGGTCTTCCATGGATTCTGCCATGACTACAATATCGTCGGCAAATCGAAGGTGAGTGATGTATTCGCCGTTAATATTGATGCCAAGTCCTTGCCATTCCAGAAGCTTGAAGGCGTCTTCCAATGTAGCGGTGAACAGTTTCGGAGAAATAACGTCTCCCTGTCTCACGCCTCTTTGCAATGGAATTGCCTTCGAACTCTGCTCCTGTACTCGGACTGACATGTAGGCGTTTTTGTACAAACACTTCAGCACTTCAATATACCGATAGTCAATACGGCACCGCTGGAGAGACTCAAGCACTGCCCACGTCTCGATCGAATCAAAGGCTTTTTCATAGTCCACAAACGCTAGACAAAGAGGCAAGTTATACTCTTCGGTCTTCTGTATAACTTGCCGTAGCGTGTGGATGTGGTCTATGGTACTATAGCCTTTTCGGAAACCGGCTTGTTCCGGAGGCTGGAATTCATCAAACCTGCGACTGAGACGGTTCGTTATGACCTTCGAAAACAGCTTATAAACATGGCTCAAAAGCGAGATGGGCTGTAATTTTTAAGTAAAGTGTTGTCACCTTTCTTGAAGAACAGCACCACCACGCTTTTGTTCCATGCTTCTGGCGTTGAACCTTCGAGTAAGACGGTATTAAAGAGCTTCTGAAGGACTTTAAGTACCGGTGTTCCACCCGCTCTCAGAAGCTCAGATGTGATACCGTCGTCACCAGGCGCCTTGTTGTTCTTAAGCTGTTTCAAGGCCATTCTAATCTCGTACAGGCTGATTGATGATGAGAATACATCTGGCATTTGGTAAAACGTAGAGTGGCAGACAAAAATGTTGAGCAATTAGAAAGCGCAATCGAACGTCTGACACATGAGTCGATCGCATCAATCACGAAAGATGACTGGAAGAAAGAAATAAACCATGTAAAAAGGATTGAGAAAGACTACTTCGAAAGGGAATTACTTGAAGACGATGACAATGGCCCATTCAGTTTCATTATAAACATAGGTGACAGTAGTAGCAGCAGCAGTGATGATGACGACGATTACGAGGAGTCTGATTCAGTTGGGCATCAGGACATGAGTGGAATTGAAGAGCTGAGCGATTAAAATTAAAATACGTACATTCACTAAATAAAGACAGTTCAATGTGTTTCTGTGTTTACTTTAATTTACCTACCTATGATTCGTTTTTAGACTATTTTTTTCTCTACCTATCAGATCAAAAAGTACGTGCTATTACAATATAAAACAAGCCAATATTTTTTAACATTGCTTTTTTTGCACACTATACCAAGTTCCCGTAGTGACGTCACAACATGGCGCTAGGCCGGTCCTATTCTTATTTTAATCGCATTGTAGTTAACAATGTTTATTACTTTGATGTGTGGTTGCGATTAAAAGTTATTTGAGATTATATTATTACAAAATCACTATAAAATTTCACAATGTCTATCGCTTGGCTAAGTGACATGGTTTATTTTTTTATTTTTTTTATAACTGTTATACCTTGGCCTCTCGCCCGGTACCAGGTTATCGTTGAGTTTCAGGAAAATTCTGTAAGCGGATGATGATCAATTTGTTGCCACAATCTTTTTTCTAAGGCTCATTCATCTCACTATATATGTTATATAACTAGCTGCGCCCCGCGGTGGTGATGCATTATGATGATGACGATGAAAAGCATGCATATTATGTGCGGGTTCGAATCCCGTTCGAGAATGTTTAGGTATTTTTTCTCTTTCAAATTGCAAATTGTATAAATCAAGTGCCTCATCTATCCACCTACCAAATTTCATCCAAATCCGTTCAGTTGCGTGATTGAGTAACTAACATCCATGCATCCAAATTTCACATTTATGATATTACAAGGATCAATTACACTATACAATAGTCCTCTTTGAGAATGAGTCTGTCCGAGGATTTTTGCCACCATACCCTATTTATACTGTGAAGCAGTAATAGCGTTACTGTGCTCTGGTTTGAAGGGTATAGGGTTAGGTGCTGGCAAATTGATTATTAAATAATAATATATAATAAAAATATATTATAATCATTTTTTTTAAACAGGCACTATAGACTTGCCAACTTATTGTCTCACGGTTATAGGCGCAGTGCAGTTGACGAACTGCACTGCGCCTATAAGCACAAGTGACGACTTGTGATGTGACGAACTGCATCTGTTAGGCAGAAGTTACAACTTAAAGGTGGGCCTAGTACTTGTAACGTCTCCTCCTAATATCAAAAAACTACAAAATAATATTTATTATTTTAGTAGGTATCAATTACTATAATATTGTTTTTATTATTAATAATATTATCAATATTAAAGTATGGATGTTTGTTAGTCGTACATATGGATGAAATATTGATTGGAGATGGTTTATACCCGAGATAAATAGACTACTTTTTATCATGATCAAACGAGTAGTTTCCTGAGAGATCGCAATAGATTTTTTTACGAAGAAGTTGCGCGCATAAACAATTTATAAAACCGCGCGATACAGGCTATGCTTAGTGCGGGAACCTTAGCTTTATCTATTTTTGTACCTTGAGTTCGTAATAAACATGTAATATACATTAGTCTAAACTTTATAAAACTGTTTTTGATGTATATGATGCAATAAAAATATTTTCATTTTTTTTCAATTATTTTTACATTGCAACACTAAGAGAAAAATTATAACAACTTTTGTTGTTAGCATGTATGCATTCAATTTGGATTATTTTTAATAACATCTGTTCCTGTTCACAGTAGGTACTTACTACAAATAACTCTTATACACGGACGACATGAAAATTATATTTGTAATTTAAACTATAATGCTGACGCTCATCGTGTTCAAGAAGACCCTGGGGGCATACTCCCACCTTCTACGAAACTATCATAAATCAGGAGCGTTTTGTAATAAGCTTAGAATAATCATACTTACTTTCGTACTCCCACCGACACAAAACGGTCAACCAAATTTAATGGTAACGTTGCAATATGACTACTTTAAGATATAGGAGAACGAATGTTAAAATATGTGACATTGGAATAATGAAACTTAGTGTCTAAAGTCATGAAAAAGTATGCGAATTGCGTGAAATATTTGATACTACGTCATCAAAATGTCTATCGTAATTCAATATTATTTTAAGCTTGCTATATTGACGTGGTGGTACCAGATTTAATAGTAAGGTTGAACATTACTGCTTTAAGAGGTGGGAGTGAGGCCCCTGGTCATTTCCAGAACTTTTGTATCCAGTATAAATCTGAATTAACATTTCCATAATGCTGCAGCCTCAGACAAAATAAAAAAGTCAAGACAGAATGTTCTGAACAGAAAAGTGAGGCCGGGTGAAACTACGCCTCGGCGTGTCCATACATATTTACATACAAAACCTACAACGAAACTACGCCTTGGCGCGTCAGTCGAACTATCGCGGCGCGTGGAAGCAACACGTAGAGTTTTAATGAACATTTAATTTAAATTTATTAATTATTGATATTTTTTTAACAATTTTAATATAATTTGAATTACCATGACAGTACCGAGTCACGCACATGTAGTTTAGAAAACCGGCCTCACTTCTCTGTTCACAACATTCTGTCTTGACTTTTTTATTTTGTCTGAGGCTGCAGCCTACCGGACACAATAAAAACTCCATTGTAATGAGCCGCGCGGATCGCGGCTATGTCTTATAGCAGGCGTCGGCAATCGGCGGCCCGTGGACCATCTCGGTGCGGCACGCAAGCCTGAGGTCCGCAAGAAAAAATACCGAAGCAAAAGGTCGTATAATTCCACTAGGATTTAAATTAAATCCATGTTAGTTTAAAATCATCTATTATCACAGTATTGTGCATGGTAACGAATTCGATAAGTTATTTCATACGTTTTGATGTTAAAGTCGGTTCCATTTTAGGAGAAAAAAAAACAATTTTTAGTCACAATTGCTACTTACGGGATCGGTTGTCACTCACCGTCAATTTTTTCCATCAAAAACACTAATAATTTATTGGTGTATACTCTATCAAACAAAAAAATTTCAAAGTCTTGACATATAAATACATATAAATAATAAATAAAAGATTATGTTAGTAGTATTACAGTATCTGTCAAACAGTCTACACTCACCGATAGCTCTGGAAACTGCAAGCTGCCCGTTAACGCGCCACGTCCCCCAGTACATTACTGAACCTCCAGACGACTCTATTCGATCTCTTTCGTCCTGAAACAAACGCAACAAATGTACAATTTGGTATTTTCCTAATCTTTATAAGTAACGCCGTAATTTCATAAGGCCTAGTCACCTTGTTATATTAAAACCAACGATTCGTATACAATTCTAAAACATGTTATTTCAAACATAATTCATTTTACAAGTAACGTTTCGAATACAGCTCGTTTCCAAAAGCACTTTCTTATTTCATAAATGTTTTATTTCACAAACAATCACATTACAACCATAATATTTCGCTAACGTAAATCTTGTAAAATGTATCGAATTATATTTTGTTTTTTGTAATTATTATATTTCATACTTTTTTTTCTTTTATATATTCACATTTTACAAAGTGTCACTCTCACAACAAGTACCTACCTACGTATATTTATCAAGAGATACCTCAGGTAGTTTGTGGGTAGGTAATTGTGCACTACTCTATAGGTACTCGTACCTACAAAAATAACCTAACCTAAGGTGGGAGCCACAAGTCACAACTATTCATTACTTTATATTCATCAAACATTTAATAAGTAATGTAAATACAAAAAAAGAATCGTTTGTCAAACGATACATTATTAAATGTGAAATTTGTGAAGTTGTTATCCCACTAATATTATAAATGTGAAAGTTTGGATGGATTGTAAGGATGTTTGTTACTCTTTCACGCTCAAGCGGCTACGCCAATTTTGAAGAAATTTCATATGGAGGTAGATGAGGCGCTGGATTAACATATAGGCTTAGATTAATTATAAGTCTCCGCGCGCGCGCTTCGACTAGATACCGCCGGCGTACTTGCAAAATGCGGCAACTAATACTACGCCGAATTCGGCGTACTCGAACCCGCTCGAGTCAGTCACGTCCCAAGCAGCGTGGTGTCAACGTACCGAGTGTTTTTCGTAATTTTGGTCGTAATCCAAAGTAAAATGCCTGTTTGCAAAGTGAAAATGTGTAAAAAGAATACTACAAGACATAATAAATACACTAGGATCATATACCATTAGTAAATACATTATAATTTCAAAATTTCAACATAAAATAACATCAACCTTAAACGCCATTCAGTGTTGCCGTATAATATAAGAATCAAGTACCTATAGTTGAGATTTTAATAATGTGATTTTATTGTTATTATATGTATTTTACTACTAAATATACGAAACCGAAATATTATACTGACGAACTCAAGAAATTATGTTCTAAACTTTTACTCTCTATCTGCATATAATGACGTGAGGAGTAAATAACGGTGATATATATAAAATTAAATGATTCGGCTAACCAAGTATTCACTTCTCAACCACTAGCTGAATCAAATTCTCTTTTCGATATTCTTCTCGTATAAACTATTATAATAGAGATAGAAATATAGTGTAAATTCCAAAAGGCAAATGTATCGTAAACTAGTACAAGTTAGGTGAATGTGATATTTAATTAATAATAATGATTTTTAGACTCTCCATTGTACATAATAGTACCTGTACATAATAGTAGGTTTAACTATGCTTATAAGATAATTGTTTTTTTTTCTACGCAGTTATTAATTGTAAATTAACCTAAGACGTCAAAAAGTTGAACCAAATTACTGACTGGTAGAATGGAAATAGAAAGCACTATAGGTACGAGTATTACTAAATATTTGTTATTTGTCTTCGCATATAAATATATAAATGCATAGTTATTTATTGTATACTATGATATAAGTGAGCTAAGTTTCTCATTATACACAAGGCTAATGAATTTTTCTGAACTACATTTATAACCAGTAACATACATACTTAATCACAACATACAATATTTTTTCCCATTAATTTGGTGACAGTTAGTGGCTAGCAACACAATTCTTCGCGCACACTAGCTTCCTCCCTATTTGCATTACACACACTACAATATTGAGTTGCCGCATTCACGGAGCCGTTGTTTTAAATAGCGCGGTATCTAGTCGAAGCGAGAGCGAGACCAATGATTAATCTAAGCATATAGGACTACTTTCCATCATCATAATCACTGACAGCCATCACAACGCGAGCGAAACCGCGGGGCGCAACTAGTTTTTAATAAAACATTTATTAAATAATATAAATATAAAACAAGAAAAATTTGATATCGACTTTTATTTTATTCAGTTAATGGAGTGTAACTCGAAAACGAATTGACCGAATTCGATGAAATTTGATCACACGGGAAGCAACAGCTTTCAAACAAAAAAGAATTTAGAAAATCGGTTCACCCAGTATTTATATTAGGTATATACTAGGAAGGCTCGAGTCCCAGCAGCGGGAACAAAATGACTATAATCACCATTATACGTAAAGCTGTCAAACGTATGTAACGTTTGCCGTTTCTATAGAGCCGACTCCATAAAATGATTTCTTTGTACACTAGTATTTCTTGAACGTTGACATTTCTACTCATATAATTGGTCTCTAGTTTAAGAACATTGTGGATTTATGAAATTATGGTATAATGTCTGAGACTAAAATTACGAGGAGTTGGGAATGCGATACCGGTCACCTGATCCAGTTATGCACATGTAGTTGTAATACATTTTTAGGTTTTAGAATAATTAAACTAAATATAATAATAGAAGTATTACTAAAGAGAAGTTGTATATAAGTATGTGGGTAACTTATATAAAGAGGTTTTTAATGAAAACCGGTGACGGAACGAGCAAATCGCTCGCATGATATTGAGCTTGCCTATAACAGTTCAGTGCCATTCAGAATTTTAAACTACTGCATTTCGACGGCCAACCTGAGAGAGATGTTAAATGTCTTGCGTTGTGAATTTTGTGAAGGACACGGGGTTGATGTCGAATAAAAGATAGGTATTAGCAAATAGCGCCACTAACAAGCAAACACGCGTGCAATCACATGACGCACAGCTGAGCTACGGATATCATGTATAATCATGTAGGTATCAGTAAGCGCCTAAGAAACAACTTGCTCATACAACTCATAATATCTGACAAAACAAATAAACTGAAATACTGCACAGTTGAACTCTAATGCCGGTAGTTTGATAATCGTTGACGAGACGAGAAAAATTTGGTATTTCAAATTTTAGTTTTATTTCATATTTTTTATATGCGCGCCATCTACTGGAATTCAATATTACTGCGTGCTCCGGCAACGTACTAAAGTGCTTGCATCGTGCTTTATAATAGTTATGGTTCACTCATGTTAAACAAACAAAATTAAAAAATATCTGTATGTGTATTTGGTATTTTTCTAAGCATTAAAGTTGGCATATGATCTTAATATATATAAACATAATGAATCAGAACAATAAAATACGTCATATCTATTTATTTTATTACTGGCGGGCCAAATATCACCATAAAATACTTTTTTTTTTTACCTATTTTGTGTTTATAACGAAAGAACAATCTTTCCTTCCAGATGTTACTTCTTGTGGAACACTGTTACCCTTGATCAGTTATCATCACCAACCTCCATAATAGCTAAGTGCAATTTATTAGTTATTTTATAAAATAATAGATGGCGAAAGTGTCGCGGCATTATTTCTCTGAATCACGCAAGCGTTTGTTGCACGCCGGTACTCGGGTGTTCTCGTGATTTCGTTTTCAAGTATCATCATCATCCATCTATTATATCCAAAAAAGATGGACATAGGCTATAATATACATTTTTAAAGGCTCTTGCATTTAATCGTGCAGAGCCAAGCCAATCGATTATTATACTAGACCGAATCAACTGAACTTGACGATGGACAGTCCTTCGAAACTGTCACATGCCTATTTAAAAAAGTTGGGAACTCGAGTACGCACGTCTACCAACGTTATACAATAAAATAATTATTTTATCATAAATATAATTTAGTTAGTTAGCACAATTGTGTTGTGTTTAAAACATTTTCTTATCATATTGTTGGTATGTACTACTATCGAACAATATAATAAGAATAATGTAGGTAATAATTCAAGTAGTTTTAGGAAGATTACCAGGTGGCCAGGCAGGGGTAAAACGGGACTCTATTACTAAGACTCCGCTGTCCGTCCGTCCGTCCGTCTGTCTTTCTGTCCGTCTGTCACCTTTATCTCATGAACTTTGACAGTTAGACAATTGAATTTTTTACAGATGATGTATATCCGTTACCGCTATAACAACAAATACTAAAGAACAGAATAAAATAAATATTTAAGGGGGCTCCCATACCTGATTTTTTGCTTATTTTTATTTAGAGTTCGGTAAGGGTAAAACGAGACCCAATTACTAAGACTCCGCTGTCCGTCCGTCTGTCTGTCCCCGCCGCCAATTTGTTTTTGTTTCGAAATCGCGGCGCACGATTAAAGTGGTGTGGTGTGTATGGGAAAAGGACACGTAGACGAACAAAAAATGTCAAGGAGGAATACCCCAGTGTCACGTTACCGAGATAATTTGGAGGTAAGGAGTATAACGAGTACAACGACAGTCATTAAAAATTATTAGTATAGAGATAGAGAGAGATATAGAGTTATTACCTACGTGATTCTAAGCGTCTGATTGTATCCAAATAATCGTTTCCAGGTGGATTATAATTATTACTATTTATAAGACGATAGTAGGTAGTTAGGTACATTGCATACTACTAGAAAACTACTAAGTACTATAAATAATTATTTCATTGAAGTGTATGAAGATTTGGACGCTGGTTTTCTCGATCTTCTCTTATGGCGCCGAGACCTGGAAGCTGCAGACTGAAAACGCATCGACGCCTTTGACGACGAATATTTCGGTTACATTGCTAGGAAAGACAGTGGCAACCTTGAGAAACTCGTTGTGACCGGTAAAGTAGACGGGAAAAGGCCTCGTGGTCGCAGCCCAATACTTTGGTCCGACCAGATCCGCACCGCGCTCGACTCTACGTTTCACAAGGCCCTCCACGCTGCCAGAAACAGAAACAGATGGAGAACGATCATACGACAGAAGGTGATTCCGAAGGCAGGTCACGACCCTCATCACTGAGGAATACGACGCAAGGAGGAGGTATGAATTATTTAGAAACTAATTATAATCTTACACAATTCGGCATTATAGCTCTCAATCATTGGCTCGCAAGAGCTAAAATACAATCCCGACATCAAATCACCCACATTATTTATTATATCCCGCAGAATTTCGTTTACATCTTGCTGGATAATAGTTTACAAGGCAGAACTAACGTCATTGGATGCTACTGCAACTGTGCTGTGGGAATGCGAACCCTTGGTTGCTGTGGATCATGTGGATTATCGGGTTCATGGCTTGGGCTCACCATAGATATACACTACCCGACCTCCAGCTGAATTTTTGGATTATGTAGTTAGACTGGATTCAGACGATGACCATAATCTTGCATTAGATGTAATAAAATTAAGCACATATATGTATTCTTATCGGTTCGTTTATTTTTTTTGTTCGTCTATGTGTCCTCTACCCTTTACCGTTCGTCTATGCATATAACTTTAAACATGCGGCGCGATTTTGAAAAAAAATAAGGCCGTGGGCCGATATGCCAGACGGGTTCAAAGCCCTTTGCACAGATTATGTATTTCTGTTGCCGCTATAACAACAAAGACTAAAAACCGGCCAAATGCAAGTCAGACTCGGGCACGAAGGGTTCCGTAGCATTATTTGTAAAAATGGCAAAAATATCATGTCTGTTGTATGGGAGATTTATAACCCTTCGTGCGCGAGTCCGACTTGCACTTGGCCAGTTTTAGATAAATGGTAATAATGGTAATAATAATTTATTTGACTAAAAAGTTTTTAAAATTTTGCTCTACTTACTTTTAGTAAGGTTTTATAAATACCTACAGTAAGTTCTTTGTAAGTAGGTACATACGTAGATAAATTAAAATATGCGCTTAGGGTATAAAGTATGTGCAATTAACTTTTAAACTATATTTATTATAAAACTAGCTGACCCGCCAGCGGCTTTACTCGCTTGGTCTTGGTGTAGAGGTAGAAGTGCCGATTTGGAACCTCGAGGTCCTGGGCTCGATCCCCGGGTTGGACAGTTACTGGCTTTTTCTGACAAAGAAATTTTGAAAGAGTGCCTCGTAGTTTGGAATAGACTCGCCTCTTATGAAATAGACTAAAAACATGTCTAGCGGGACGTAAGCGTTTAAGACACCGTTGCTTCCCCCTTCTAAAAATGTATCTGTACGTGATTTTGGTATTTTTCTAAGCATAAATGTGGTCATTTGATTTCAAAATAAATAAATACAATGAATCAGAGATATTTCACTGATTTTATTTTATTACCTGCTAGTCAAATATCGTCATCTAGGTACACTTTTTCTGATCTATTGTGAGTTTATAAGAAAAGAGCAATCTTTTCTTCCAGATTTTACTATGGTATACCAGCTTACTCGATGTGGAACACTGTTACCACTGATCAGAATATCATCACCAACCTCCATAGCTAAGTGCCATTTATTAGTTATTCTCTAAAATACTAGATGGCGTAAGTGTCGCGGCATTATTTCTCTGAATCACGCAAGCGTTTGTTGCACGCCAGTACTCGGGTGTTCTCGTGATTTCGTTCACAGTTATCATCATCATCTATCTATTATATATCCACGTAAGATGAACATAGGCTATATAATATACATTTTTAAAGGCTATTGCACGTAAACGTGCAGAGCCAATAAATAAACTAACTATACTGTAACAGCTTTTAGTACTGCGCTGTACTATGTTCTAACGCAATTTAATAATAATATATATAATATAAACAGGGTCTATTAGACGAAAGTAATTTATATACAACGATCACTTACACTGCCTATTTGCTATACAAATCTAATTAACATACTAAACTAATAATGTTGACGTAAATTATAATTTTATTAATAATTAAACGTGACTTATATTGCAGAATTTTGATGTCACGATCGATAATTTTATTATTGATTAGCCGCGCAATCTACTCAATCAGTGCGAGGCGGGACGCAATGATGAGCATACACTCAAGATCCTGAAGAAGGATTCCTGAATAAGCCGAAACAATCGTGATATCGACAATGCGTTTGATGTTAAACCGTTGAAGATATTACTAGTAAAGTAAGTAAATAACTATAAGTAGAACGTCTTCCGCCCTAGACTAGCGTTGATTCTGGCACGCTACCCACTATGCAATACAAGCTGACATAACCATTTAGACTTTCAAGCTGTATGACTAGGTAGAACATACCTCTCTGCTAGGCTTATGCGGCCGAACAAGCTGCATAAGCCGCATACGTTTGGCGAGCAACGCGAGGGAATCCCCCGCCCACGCCGCTAGGAGTTTCTTGCCACGCACAGTGACCGCCACCGCCGTGCTACCACCGCAAGCGCGCTGGAAAATAACCACATATACTGTTATAATTTTTTAACACATTTGCTCCAAAAATGCATTTACGAGGCCTGTATACATAGTTCGAAAGTTAAAAATTACGCACCATACAACGGAACGTGCGGTATAATAGGTACTCTCACCTAAGTACCTATTTTACCGCATACCCCGTTGTATAGCACCGTGCGTATTTCTTTGCGTTTTATTTAATTACAATAAATAATATTGTAAGAACTTCCACCAAGGAGTTTCACATTACGAGAATAAATAAACTGACTGATCGAACCTCCATGGAAGCGCTTTTGTTCAATACTTTTATCTCACTTTAAAACTAAAGAGTAAATGAGACGAAAGATGTAGTTCTAATTTTCACCACGTGCATGTGGCGCCATTTGGTAATACGCGCCATTTTCGTATTAGAAACGTCAACGATTGTTGCGACTTTCCGACTGATATTTATAAACAAAATAATATGAGTTCGAACGAGGAATCTGATATTAATATGGAATCTACTCCACCTGATATTTTAAATGAGGCGCAAAATTGCAGAAAAAGGTATCTTGAATTAAAAATCGCGAGAGAGCTATATTTGAAATTAAAAATAGTCTAATGAAAAAGTTTGTTTCATTACATATTCTACTGTTTTCTGGTAAATATGTTGGAAAACATTGTATGACACACGTGCAGAAATTGGTTATTACAAACTCGTGACTATGGTAATTCGTCTACTCGTTTGTGGGCTCGGAATCCAAGATTTTAAACACATATGCATTTTATTTTACCATTACCGCACAAGTACGGTATAGAATTAATCCCGAATAAATTACCTAAATGTATCTCGTTGCAAGTTGTCATTGCATATGCATGTAAATGAAGCAATCATAATTAAGCCGGGTAATACTTTATGTCCAACATGGTTTGGACATGTGGAGAGAATGAATGAAATGAGAATGACTAAACAGGTATACATGGGACAAGTAAACGGAAGTGTTGGAAGGGGAAGACCTAGGCGAACGTTCCGAAATCAGATTGAAGATGTTCTGAAAAAAGGCCAGGTCAAAAGTACCCTAAACCGACGCTTATGTATGAAAGGATTGATGAGTATAGATGAAGCGAAAGAGATATGTCAGGATCGTAGTAAGTGGAAATCCGTGGTCTCTGCCTACCCCTACGGGAAAGAGGCGTGATTTTATGTATGTATGTATGTATGTAATACTTTATTTATAAACGACTTTAATTAGCTTGACTTGTTAATACTATCAAAGAGTTTTTATGTGCATAGCTAAAAATAGTACACATCTATTAAAATGGTTACGCTATAACTTGAGAACGGATGAAACAATATCGCTAATTCTTTTTTGTTGTGTAATTTATTTTCGGGAGAAAGTTCTTATGAAAGAAAATCCAAGAAAAGATGGGAGGTTATGGCGAAGCCGAAGGCCGAGGCTACTACGCGTACGAAGTCGTGGGCAGTCGCTAGTTTTCAATAAATAAATAAAATAGTATTAACTATGAATGAAAAATATTTAATTTTATCAAATTGTTCAAATTCACAATAAATTATGCATAAATATGAAAATATTTTATTGTGTTTTTTTTAAAGGTTACGACAATAATACAAACTGTTATTTCCTCGCAGAAATAACAATTTTTTATTATTGTACGACGATTGTCATACGACGTTTTTCATCACACGTTCGCACGTGTGTGATGTTGATCATCACGCACTCGGCTTCCTTATCGCCTCGTGTGCAATGATCAACAACCCACACTTGTATTATAATGTACTATTTTTTGTGAGACCGTAACCGGACTACAGATCTAATTCTTGATAAGAACTCACTGTTTCTATCAATTATACTACCTATGTATAACAATAGGGAAAATCAGCATGATGTAGATGTATAATATCTTGTATAATCTGGACTCGATATATTGATATCGACAAATATTGGTGCCAAAGCGCGCGTCACTTCACTGTTGTAAAAATAATAGCGTCTATGACGTGTTGTAGATTTGTTTAACAGTTAAATTAAACACTTCCAAGCGGAATTTACTAGTTTGACAAAGGTTATAACTATCTGGGTTATTTACACTATGTTTACCATCAACATACGGTTAAGTATAAGTATTTACGTATCATTACATACGTTTTGTAATAAAACTTTTTATTTTGCAAACATATTTCATCAAAGGCCATTGGTCATCATGCGGCCAGACACAATAGAAATTTCATTGTTATATTATAACGACTCTTGAAGGGTTAAGTTTGTGTCGTGCAAAACTTCAGCTTGAAAAGAGTTCACCTGCCACTACCGACACCTCGGTCGATAATGGAACGAATTAATCTCTTTTGATTACAGTTAATCATCATGTTTTAACAAAACGCCCCATTTTGTCCCATTGTGTCCCAATAAAGCCGTCCATTGTGACACAATTTTTGTAATTCTTAAATTACTGTATCATATTGTTATGTTTTTGAGTACAATAAAATATTCTCTATCTTTATACTTATCTATTATCTATTATATATATTGTTAGATAGATATCTATCTAATTGTAAAGGAGATGCCACTGCATATGATTTTCAATAAATTAAACTTTGTAATGAGGCTAACCTGCAAAGTGTGGCTTTATTTCCAAAGAACTCTTACTCAGTGTAAACCAAGCTTTGTAATTATTAGTATATCATTAGTGTAAAATATATTCCTCGAACTAGGATCATAGTCCCTGTGTACATGCAAATTCATCAAGGGGTTTGTTAGATAAATTAATATTTTTCAAAAGGAATAACCTATTTAGGTAATCGTGAACAGAAGAAAGAAAGAAGAAAGAAATATATTCCGACATAAAAACACACAACAACAAACAATATACAATAAAAACATAAAGCACTGTTTATACATAAACTATTTGAAAAATTAATTGAGGAAAGTAACATTTTATAGGGTAGTAGAAACGTTGCGGTCGTGTGTATTTCAAAAAGGACCTGGCCCAGCAGGATGCTGCGGGCAAACCTACAGCGCTGATTTTCAAACGTTTTTTCTGAACAGTTCTACCTTCTCCGTTAAAAAACCTACCTCTTGGTTGGATTTTCGTATAAACTCAGCGTCTGTCCTAAGGAATGCTTCCCGCATAGCCTTCCTCAGGTCAGCGGTGAAGTGTGGGCTTTCGACCAAGTACTGGTGAAGATGTGCGGCGCAGTACGTGGCAGCGGCTGAACCCGCGTGCCCATCATATACGGCGTAGAAGCTGGTTGGTTCCGTTGTCTGAAACATACATTATTATACTATAAATTATTTGTATAAGTAAATAAAAACATAAATAAAACCGACATCTTTCTTTGAATACTCCAAGGCTAGCAAACTTTGAAAAAATATTATTATATGTATCTATAAGAATAATAACATTGTTTCTTTAAAAAACCTTTATATTTTTTATTGTATTTAGTACATGGAGAAAAAAGCCATTAAGTCATTCGATTTCTCCTTTCCTTCGTACTTTGCAATATTTAATAACGCGATGGACTGACGATAACTATGCAGAAGTAAAAACTTCATAGCACCTCGTATTTAAGTAATGCTTCATTAATTTTCATTAAAACATGATATACAAATTGATACTTTTTCCTTGAGCTTTTATTTATGCATTTTATGCATTATGAGATCTATTTGTTTAAACCCACCAATTCCCTAAAGATGACGTATTTATCTTAACGAGACTAAAACTCAGTAGCTTCCTATCATTCTGCTACAATCTACATAGTTCAAAAACAAAAGAAAACCATACTGTAGTAAGTTTTCATTCGAACACAAGCATCGCGTTTCTAGTCTAAAAAATAGATAACTAACTCTTATATCACATAGTAAGGTTTATCATATACATTTAAATCCATGTATATATATTCATAAAAACAAGCTTGTAATAAGAAATTTTCTCACATTTGCATATTTTTCCCAGTAATTAGGTAAATACGAGTCATAATATAACAAGTAAATTGAGCTTTCAGACTGAGACGGTGTCAAGATTGCATTATATTATTGTGACGATTTGGCGCTGAGTCAAAATGCAAATCTAACATGTGAATATTGGATTATTATACGTTAGACTGTAGCGGTATCATTGAACTACGATTTATGATTAAATTTATAGACTAGTGAGTCATTATTCGAGGGTATGCTAGCTACGAAGAAACAATATCAGGAAGAGTAACAGCCTTAAAAATGTCCCAATAAAAGTCGTGCTAAATCAATAACATCGTTCACGCCGCTATGACTCAGCTGTCATAGTAGACGTTGCAGCACGTGGACCAATCCCTGCTTTCCTTCTGAAATTTAAACCAATCACCGAAAATGTCTATTTGTAACCTCGGAAGTAATTCGTATTTGGAATCATACGTCGTTTTGGTTTGAAGGACCACTTTTTGTGTGGAATTTGTTCTGAGTTATGCTTCCTGTCATTATTTCTTCGTAGTATGCTAGACTAACGACTGTTCGATGCATTTAAATAAGATACGATATTCTTTTAATGATTTAGACAAGACTTATCTTAAAAATATTGTTACTTACGAGATGAAAACCGTGGTATTCGTTTATAATGAGCTCCCGATATTTCGACGCTGTTGCAAGCGCCATGATCGCAGAGAACTCAAATGAATACCTCGGTTTTCATCCCGTAAGTAACATTGTTACTAAGCTCAAGTGGCTTCCCATACGCAGTCGTCGGAATGCTCACATATTGTCTCTTCTTCATACTATTCTCTTTAATCCCTTTGCCCAATTTTTAAATTTGAATACTGTCAAGATGCTTTAGTGTTTATATTTATATATTTTATTTGTATAATTAGGTATATATTATAAAAGTATGCTGTTTATGTATTTGTATTAGTTTATTTAATATAGCATTATATTTATAGTGTGTTTACTGTTTTTGTATTGTTACCGTCCATCTTTTATTGAATATTCCTCTGCGAATGGGTTGTCTGGAAGAGATCGCTCTGAGCGATAAGACCGCCCATTGTTGCACCTAGTTGTTAGCATTGTTTTTTATTTTATTTCCTAATATTAAGTCTTAAATGTGGTGTCTCAATAAAGTTTTATCTATCTATCTATCTATATAATTTTTATTGTAAACAACCGTGAAAGTTTAAAAACGTGCCTAAGACTTATCTTCTTTTTTACAAGTACTCTAAAGTATCATATTATATTGGCGCTCGATCGTAAGCACTGCACCTTCCCGTGGCAGTACAGTGCCACAAATGTTTTGCAGTCGTATATCTGATACATATGTATTAGTCTCATTTGCCCTGCTATTTCACCTCAATGCAAATAATAATGCAATACAATATTAATAAAAAATATTAATGCAATATATATGTTTACCAGCCGATCTTAAATACGTGTTTTAGGTTGAACATTTATATGACCCAGTTGTATGGCAATAGTTAGTTTGTGCGGAATTATTTATTTTATCACAATTATCATTGAAAAATGTATCTAACGAATAATACCATTTTTCACTGGAATACTAGTTAGAATTCCAATAAAGCTAATCGATCTCGGTTATATTAGTTTATGCCTATGTTGAGATCGTATTTTATCATATTTATTGATTACTTTTTGGAACAAGTCGGGATATTTTTATAAAAATTTCTAGTAAGTATATATAAAGACACTATAGACAGGATTTTAAATTTAATGAAAAAAAGGCTTTTGGAAATTTGGTAATGCAATGTCAGGTGGTTTGATATTGACTTAGACACGGATTCATGTTTTCTGGACGATAAATCTCTTACAAATAGTACTCGTAGGTACCCTTCAAACCTCTACAGAAGCCTGAAGCAGTATGTCAGCACTACGCTTACATACTGAATCGAGGCAGAATATCAGACACTGCGGTGGTTCACCAAGATTACTTCATAAGAGGACTTCCACCCGGAAGTATAGGTCAGGGTAACTCGCGTACAAGGCGTCCTTGTTTCTGTGACCTGTGGGCGTAATGTAACGGTCTGGCCCCAAGGATTTCTGGAAACTACAATATACAGAATCGTTTTTCGATGTCCAAGTCCGAACCCCGAAGAACCAGTATCACCACAGTATCCCGCTGATAGGACAAATGAGTTTCACATATAACGGCCAAAAAGTTGGAATAGGATGTGAGTTTTCTTCCGTATACAAATAATAAAATAGTGAACATTTGCTACTTCCTTTTTTAGTAATGCATGTCTTTGTACAGATTGATCCTTATCAGAAAAAGAATCTATTGGTTCAATAATACAGGGTCTTTTTTTTAATCTCGGGTCGATTTCCGTCAAAAGTAATAGATTTAAAAAAACTAAACACGCAGACTCCTTACACGACTTTTCTCTAACTTTCGTGGTTTTTGGTCTTTGTCATCACCGCCTTTCTCAAAAAATCCACCCTGCACATTGTATTTAGCACTTTGTATAATCAAGTGGATATTTGGGCCAAATAAGTGTTTTCTGTAGTTTTCCACCCAAGCTGTCATGGCATCACGCAATACAACATTTCAGTTTCAAGAATTCCAAATAAAACCTCCATATCCATTTGTCCCACTCTTTGATCGTGGTTGCAACCATAAAGGAGGCCGACTCATTAATTCAGCAACACCCCAAACAAGTATTTGCTTTTGATACTAAAGAGGCAGCACTTCAGTCGACCTGTGTCAAGTGCCCTTTACCAGTTCAAGGGAGAACTGAAGAGGGGCAAAATGAGGCATGACAAGCGTAGGCAGGACTGTAGCTGTGTGCCCTTTACATCATTCACTAAGAAACGGAATGTTATACATAAATGTATAATATATAATATATGAATAATATAAATATATAAATTATAATAATATAATGTATAATTTATATATTCCGCTATTCAGCGGAAACGTATAGCGTCATTCATGTTCAAAGTTGATAGGTGTAAAATACACAATAGTTAAAGGTCTGGCAGATAGGCTGCTGTTACTGTGTTACTGTGCTACTGCCACGTATAGACGATGGTTGGCTATAGCCACCTAAATAGTTTTATTTAATTTAATACATTTTTTTAAAATTATTTATTGTAATTGATAATATATTTTTTTTGTACCATGGATCTCGTGTCTGATAAATAAATGATTATTATTATTGTAATTATTATTATAAAAGTTGAGTTTTATGTCTTAGGTTACTAGCTGCGCCCGCGGTTTCACCCGTGTGGTGATGGATGATAATGATGATGATGATGAATCATATGCCGTTCCCGAAATATAATCTATCTCCTTCCCAAATTGATCCGTTGATCTGTTTAAGCGTAACAAACGACAGTGAGACCGAGTGACATAGTTACAAACGTTTTTATAACATTAGTATAGTTATAATATTGTGTACTTTTGTCTCTTTTAATGTTCATTATCTAATGTCACATGATTGGTCAGTATTGTAGAATGATTCTCTCATCAATCCACGAGACGTGACGAGCAAGTGAAGTCTGATTGAAGTCTGGTTGAAGTCTGGTTGCGTCGTAACACGTAAACGGTTTTCGAATCTACGTGCCAGTTTGAAGATGCGTATCTCTAAAGCGTACAAGGCTTATATAGTGAGTATTGAGGAAAAGCTACAACTTCGGCCGCAATGTTTTTGGAATCACGTACATAGCCTTACATCTAAGGGTGGTTTTGAGCCCTGTGTCTCTTATCAAGGGAAGTCGTGCACTGGGGTAGACGCAGCCGAAGCGTTTTCTTATTTTTCTAGTGTTTTCCTGGATGAATCACCGCAGTTAGATAGTAACTCATGCTGCGATAGTGGAGTCGCAGGCGGTTACGTTAGTATACCTACATTGTCACTTCAAGATATTGCGCTCGGTGTCAATAAACTAAAGTCAGGTAGCTCACCTGGACCGGACAATGTGCCTAGCTTTATTCTGAAGACGTGTAAAGAGCACATAATTATACCATTGTACCATATTTTCAATCTTTCACTTCTAAATGGCAAATACCCCGCCCAGTGGAAGTTATCCCGAGTGACTCCTATCCCTAAGAGTAGTAAAAAGACCTTAGTTAATGAATACCGTCCCATAGCAATACTGTGTGCACCGGCGAAGGTATTTGAATACATATTTTATTTTAGTTTTTTTCCCACTGTGGCAACACTGGGGCTAACAGCTGATTTGAATTTGTTATTACTATTTTATTGTTAAAATATATTTATAATTTATTTCTGGATCTAAAAACCAATTGGTCATTAAGTAAAATAAGTGTTATTATGAAATAAGTGTTATACTCAACGTTTTTGTGCATAATTTCTATACAAAACGAAATTCGAAAAGTGATAGTGACAGTTCTACTCGAGTAACCGGCATAATTTAGAAAAAAACTGTAAACGTTTAGGTGTTATTTACGTGTTGTTCTGTCGTGTACAGGTATGTTCTTTTAACTTTGTTTATCATACTGTATTTACCGTCTGAATACAATATAATTAGAAACCTACATAGAATTCGGACATAACCTAACATACCTGTTTACAACAAGCTACACTACTTAACCTGGTTTCCTTATTTTAGTATCTTCACACAACTCAGATTAGTAGGTACTTATTATATATTAGATTAAAATGATGACTCGCAGTGCTTTGGCTCGCCAGGAGGCGTCCAAACTCCAAATGGCTTTGAGGGAATTGCAATCTGCAAAAAAGTTGTGTGATGAAATGAATAAGGAACGAGATGATAATGAACGGGAACTTCTTGAATTAATAAGTAGAAATAAGACCCAAAAAATTGAAATGGCTGAGTTACACACTCAACTGTTGGTTGTAACTGATGCTCGGGACGGGCTCCAGCTTGTTGTGGACGGGTTCAAAAACTGTAGCTTAGAGTATGAAAACGCTCTCACTCCAATTAATTCACTAGAACATCAGCTACAGGAGGCATATACTATTATCAATAACATTGAGACAGCAAAACTTAACATCACTGCCTCTTTGAACCAAAGTTTATTTGACGAGCTGGTATGCAGTGCCCCGGGCATGGTTTCTGCTGCAGTTAATACTAAACCAATGGTTACAATTGACCTAACCAATGACAGTGTAGTAACACCTAGCACTATCCCGAAGTCTAACTGCAGCAAAAACAAACTAAAAAAATATGTAAAAATTAACAATTATATTAAAAAAACTCAAAAACTTGTAAAAAAACACAAATTTTTCATCAAAAATGTTAAATTAAATGGAGAGCGTCTTCGTCTGTTAGATACGTTGGAAATGTATGCTTCTAAATTAGAAAATAATACATTGCAATATGAAAGTGACACACATAACTTGAAATGTGAGATTGACTCTCTAGAGGAAAAGTTAAAATCAATTAAAAATAAGTATGAACGCTCAGAAAAACAGCTAAAAGAGTACATATTGGCAATGAATGAAATGATTAAATGTCATTCTACTGGCAATCCTGTATACAATGATAACATAAAGAACCGATTATCGCTGGATCATTCATTGCCATCATGTAGTTCTAAAATAGTGCGAACAAGTAAAAATGTATGTCAAGATACAACTTTAACAAGTGGTTCCCAAAATACAAATAGTATACCATCAACTATAGACAAACCAAAAATTGTAATATTTAGTGATGAAATTGGCAAAGACATGGGTCACTTATTGTCAAATACATCCAAGGGACATAATGTAATAAATTACTGTACACCTGGTCTATCATATCAGGAAGTTATGACTAGAGTTTTAACTTATAGCTTTAGCCCCAACACAACATTATTAATTTTAATAGGAAATAGGGGGAATGTAAACAAAAAACAAATAATTGATTTCAACAACCGTCTATCTAATCTTACAGTAGATAATGTTATAATGTTTACATTTCCCTATAGTAATAGTTTGCCACAGGTGGAAAATGATATTAGATATAAGCTTAATTTGACATTATACACTATATGTAATAATAATTTTAATGGAGATAAATTTAATTTAATTGACATTAATAATTATATAAAAAAATTCTTCTTGACAAAAGATAATTACTATCTTTCTAATTATTATAAAAGACAGATAGCTGTGTCGCTATCATATTTATTTGATATTGCAGCCAAAAATTTGGCTAACAAGGTTGCTTCTATTGAGCAATCCAATAGTATTGACAATGCTTCTATTGAGCAATTTGACATTTTTAATTCAGCCAATTGCTTGGCTACTAATGACATTGTACATAATTAAAATTAGTGCCTAAGACAATAGAGACAACCTCTTGCATTAAATCAATCAATATTGTTCATCAGAACATTCAAGGTATGATGGGCAAAGAGTTGGAACTGGAATTGTTTATAGATGATAGCAAAATAGATATTCTTTGTATTACTGAACACTGGCTTAAAAAGAACCAACTCTTATTTAATTTTAATAATCATCAAGTTGCTAGCTCCTTCAACAGAGAAAAATCTATACGTGGTGGCTCTTTAATTATTACAAATAAAAATATAAAACTCAAAGAACGAAAAGACATTGTGAGCCTATCTGTTGAACGAGTAATAGAAATGTCCTGTATTGAGTTTGAGCAGTTCCTTGTTCTATGTGTATACAGACCTCCATGCTCACCATATGATGATTTTGAAAAGTGCATGGAGGAAACATTAATTAAGCTTTCTAATACAAATAAATCAATGATTATCTGTGGAGACTTTAATATTAATTTGCTAGAAAACAATCAGATAGTGGATACATTTTTGTTACTGTTTAAATCTTATAATATGTACAATATTTTCTTGGAACCAACTAGGATAACAGCCACAAGTTCCACCTGCATAGACAATATATTTACTAATCTCAAACCTATTAAAAATTTCATTATAAATAATCTAGAATCAGACCACTGTGGTCAACTAGCAGTGTTTCCAAGAAAAACAAACAAACCCCAAAGCAAATATGTTAGCTTTGTTCCAATAAATGCAAGCAGCGTAGAATTGTTAAGAAGTAATATATCCCAGAAAGTGCCAGAGTTGACCAGTCACAATGACCCAAATATATTATATAACTCACTGTTCCATCTTATCAGTGATGAATTTAGCAAAGTGTTTGTACCAAAAACAATATCTGTTGGTAATCGTGCTAAGTTTAGTGAATGGGCAACTCCAGGAATTTATAAAAGTAGGCAAAAGTTATACGAATTGTACCATGAAAAATCGCATAATCATAATCCTGTATTTTTGGAATATGTCAAACATTATTCTAAGTTATTTAAACGAGCCTGTTCCTCTGCAAAATCTATTTATTTAAGAAATAAGATCAAAAATTCTGTTAATAAAATAAAAATGACGTGGAACATTATAAACAGTGAAACTGGTAGAAATACAGTGCGTAATCGAGACTTTAATTTAAAAATTAATAATAAAGATGTAAGAGCAGATTTGGAGGTAGCGGCCGAGTTTGAGAAATTTTTCACTAATATTCCTTCTTTAACAACCAAAACTCTAAAATCTTCCTCCATTTCTGCCGAAATCTTACTTAAACAAAGTGTAACTGAATGTGACACAACTTTTAAATTTTCAGTAGTTAATTGCAAAGATATTGTAAGCAGTTTCAAAAGTCTAAATGCAAAAAAAACGGCAGACCTATGGGGTCTTTCTGTGAAGACCGTTTCTTCAATTATAGATGTCATTGCACCCAATCTAGCAGCTGTGTTTAATAGTTGTGTTGCAAGTGGTGTATTTCCTGACCTAATGAAGCACAGTAAAGTGGTTCCTTTATTCAAATCTGGTAGTACTACTGATCCAACAAATTTTCGGCCTATTTCTGTACTACCTACGCTAAGTAAGATTTTCGAAAAAAACATATTACATCAATTAGAAACTCATTTTAGTGCAAACAAAATTTTCCATAAAAATCAATTTGGGTTTACAAGGAATCGCTCTACTACAGACGCAGGTATAGAACTAATAAAAGATGTGTTTGATGCCTGGGAGAACTCTCAAGATGCCTTAGGTGTTTTTTGTGACTTATCTAAGGCATTTGACTGCGTCCGACATGATATACTTGTCAGGAAATTACAACACTACGGTATTAGGAACATGGCTCTCAACCTTTTGACTTCATATTTAAATGGTAGAATTCAAAGGGTTGACATAAATGGTAAAAAATCGCCCGGCTCTATAATCTCAATGGGCGTTCCACAAGGTTCAATACTAGGGCCGTTCTTGTTTTTAATCTATATTAATGACTTACCTTATTATGTAGAGAAGAATCACGAGATTGTATTGTTTGCAGATGACACTTCACTGTTATTTAAAATTAAAAGGCAGTTATTAAACTATGACGATGTTAACAATGCATTAGCTAAAGTTGTGAATTGGTTCAATACAAATAATCTTCTCCTCAATGAGAAAAAACTAATTGTATAAAGTTCTCGACACCAAATGTGAGACAAGTAGAATCCAATATACAATTGAATGGAACAGGGTTGGACCTTGTGGAGTCAACAGTCTTTTTAGGAATTACTATAGACGCCAAATTGCAATGGGGTCCCACATTAAAAAATTGTCTAGTAGGCTCAGTTCAGCAGCTTATGCTGTTAAAAAAATTAGACTATTAACTGATGTAGACACAGCTAGAATAGTTTATTTTAGTTATTTCCATAGCATTATGACTTATGGCATACTGCTCTGGGGATGTTCTGCAGATATTAATTCTATTTTTATACTGCAAAAAAGGGCTATACGAGCGATCTACAGTTTGGCTCCCAGAGTTTCCCTTAGACAGAAATTTAAAGACATAAACATTCTAACTGTTGTCTCTCAGTTTATCTATGAAAATCTAATGTATGTAAAGAAAAACATTAGCAGTTTTGATAAAAGGAGTGATGCTCATTCCATCAACACGCGAAATAAGCACAAGCTATCCGTACATGTAACGCGTCTCCACAGAATAAGTCATTCTTTTATGGGACAATGTATACGATTCTATAATAAAGTTCCCAATGTTATCCGAGATTTGCCTATTAATAAGTTTAAAATTACTATTAAAACTAAACTCTGTCAAAAAGGTTATTACAAAATTTCGGATTACTTGGAGGATAAAACAGCTTGGGAGTGATCACTCCAGGATCTATCTACTCGTGTACTAAGATGTCAAAGTGTAGCGTGTCTTGCCATACTGATACCATTATTATGTTCTCTTTTGTAAGGCAACACACTGGAGCTAATATTTGTAGCACCTAAGTAAAAACATTGTAAAATCATCTATATAAAAAGAATGGCCCCGAGTTTCTTGCCGCTTCTTCTCGGTTGGCTCTATGTATTTTGGAACGCGGCGGTAGTCTTTAAAGTACATTATAATTAAAAATTGACGTTCATAAGTGCGTCTTTGATGCCTAAATTGAATAAATGATTTTGACTTTGACTTTGACTTTGACATACTAAATAAAGGGATATATCGGCAGGTACGCCAGCTGCTGGGCGACGAGCAACACGGTTTCAGAGCGGGGCGCTCTGTAAACACAAACTTGTGCCTGGTTGATTATATATCTGATGCGATGGATCGCGGCCTCCAGGTCGACGTGATTTATTTTGATTTTCAAAAAGCTTTTGATAAGATTCATAATGACATGCTGTTGCAGAAAATGTCCGCCATTGGTTTCACCCCTGGTCTCCTTGCCTTTTTCTCTGACTATATGCGGGATCGTCGTCAATTTGTGAGGCATGGATGCTATGAATCTGAACCTTATCATACCAGATCAGGTGTATGCCAGGGCTCAGTTCTTGGCCCTCTCCTCTTTTCCATCATGATTCATGACCTTCCTAACGTTTTAAGTAACGCCAAGTGCCTTTTATATGCCGACGATCTTAAACTCTTATTAGAAATAAATTCTTATAGTGACTGCCTCAGCTTACAGAATGACATACTTACATAAAATATTTCAATGGAGTATGACAAATAAAATGCAATTTAATCAAAATAAATGTAATGTTATGACATTTGACCGCAAACGAAATCCTATTCATTTTAATTATAGTTTAAACGACTTAGTTATAAATAGAGGTGCTGGTATTAAAGATCTGGGGGTAACATTTGATCGTGACTTGACATTCCATGATCATGTTTCGAATCTCGCTAAAGAGGCTTACCGTCGTCTAGGATTTGTGTTACGTAACGCCAAGGATTTTGAGAATCCTCAAGTTTTAAGAACTTTATACAACGCTCTGGTTAGGAGTAAGCTCGAGTCAAGTGCCTGTGTATGGAACCCGCATCATGTCACTTACGCGCGGATGCTTGAGAAGGTCCAAAAGGCCTTTTTGCGGTCACTATATAAGAAGCTCTATGGCTATTATCCTTATATGTACCCGACAAAGTTTCTTCTTGGGCTGCTCGGATACAACTCTTTGGAAGTGAGGAGGTTGCTGGACCAGCTGACTACTTGCTGCAAAGTGCTCAGAGGGTCAGTTGACTCCCTACAGCTGCATAACTTATTATGCACGCTGAACGTACCAAACAACCCCTGGGTTCCTGCGAATAGACGCGGTCGGAAACATGACCTATTCCGCACAGATCAAAGTCGTACTGTTGCACGATCTATGTCTCCTTTAATTCGTGCCCGCTGTCATTTCAATGCGCTCCTTTCCGCTAACTCTGATTTAGATTTATTTTTTGACAATTGGAGAACTCTTTTAACACACTTTTTGACATACTGTGAAAATTTGTCTGATCAATGGGACAGATCCCAAAAATGTGATAGTTCATTTGGTTTTGACGATGTTTTTACTGATTTATGACATTAGTATTTTGATTTTTGGACTTTTTAATTTGATTTATGGATTAATGTATTTCTGTTTGTAATGTATGTGTTAAAATTTTTAATTAAATTGTGTTTGATGATGATTTTGTGACATAAATGTATAATTCGTTTTTATGTCAATAAAAAAAAAAAGTAGAGTACTGCCGCGTACTGAACACAACCTCATGGTGTGTTTAGTGCGACAGTACAGTTTAGTAGCGTATTCGGTTGAAGTAATGCCCTCTGTGGGGGCACCAAACTGAGTCGTCACTCTAAGATATTTCTTATTTGTTAAGTCTCGTTGGCCCAGTTTACAGTCATCAGGCAATCTTGCGATTACGTACACACTAGGCTGCCGGGCCACATTGTTCAACCCGGACGGACGGCTTAACGAACTCTCAGAAGCACGGAAGCGATCACTTAAATAACACTAACTAACAAATTATTGTCAGGGGATGGTTCTTATGAAAGAAAAATCACGAAAAGATGGAAAGTAATGGCGAGGTCGAAGGCCGAACCTACTACGCGAACGAAGTCACGGGCAGTCGCTATTAGATACATAAAAATTAACCCCTATTTCTCCTGGTCGCGCTATAACTCGAGAACGAACGGATGAAAAAATCTCGCTAATTTTTTTGTGTTAATTATTGTCAGGAGAAGGTTCTTATGAAAGAATATTCACGAAAAGATGGAGGGTTATGGCGAGGTCGAAGGCCGAGCCTACTACGCGAACGAAGTCACGGGCAGTCGCTATTAGATACATAAAAATTAACCCCTATTTCTCCTGGTCGCGCTATAACTCGAGAACGAACGGATGAAAAAATCTCGCTAATTTTTTTGTGTTAATTATTGTCAGGAGAAGGTTCTTATGAAAGAATACTCACGAAAAGATGGAGGGTTATGGCGAGGCCGAAGGCCGAGCCTACTACGCGAACGAAGTCACGGGCAGTCGCTATTAGATACATAAAAATTAACCCCTATTTCTCCTGGTCGCGCTATAACTCGAGAACGGACGGATGATAAAATCTCGCTAATTTTTTTGTGTTAATTATTGTCAGGAGAAGGTTCTTATGAAAGAATATTCACGAAAAGATGGAGGGTTATGGCGAGGTCGAAGGCCGAGCCTACTACGCGAACGAAGTCACGGGCAGTCGCTATTAGATACATAAAAATTAACCCCTATTTCTCCTGGTCGCGCTATAACTCGAGAACGAACGGATGAAAAAATCTCGCTAATTTTTTTGTGTTAATTATTGTCAGGAGAAGGTTCTTATGAAAGAATACTCACGAAAAGATGGAGGGTTATGGCGAGGCCGAAGGCCGAGCCTACTACGCGAACGAAGTCACGGGCAGTCGCTATTAGATACATAAAAATTAACCCCTATTTCTCCTGGTCGCGCTATAACTCGAGAACGAACGGATGAAAAAATCTCGCTAATTTTTTTGTGTTAATTATTGTCAGGAGAAGGTTCTTATGAAAGAATACTCACGAAAAGATGGAGGGTTATGGCGAGGCCGAAGGCCGAGCCTAATACTACGCGAACGAAGTAAAGTCAAGTCAAGAAGGGCAGTCGCTAGTATGAAATAAAATATGGATACATTATTGTTGTCAGATGCATTGTTAATACTTACATCAATTCCAAACAAAGCTTCCAAATTCCCAATTTCAACATGTCGATCCTCCATCGCTCTACGGGAATTCTTTGTGGCACATGAGACAGTCTTGAGATCGCGTTGCGCGAGCGGCGGCGGCGGCGGGAGCGAGTCTAATCGCGCGTTGTCCAAGTACCGGAGGCAGATGTCGTTCACGCGTGCTGTCACTGCTTGCATCAGTCTGAGGGCTATGTAAACTGAAATGCACATTTTATTTTTTTAATAATGATTCATCAAAGTGACTCCCTCCAGCCTGATGGAAAGCGAAGACCTAGGGTCATATCTGCTTATCTAATCTAATGGGATTGCTATATAATAATTTTGACCGTTATACCGAATGAATACCAATACTTCAATAACTGGTATAAAACTGTGAAACACAAAAATGACCTCAGGAAACCTGGATGTCGAAGGATTTTACTATCCACTTTCGAAGACATCGCAAGAAACAACGTGTGTCATCACAACAATGTTACTCCATATCACACGATAAGAAAATATTTATGTAAAGTATAACGATTGAAGATTATGTGTAAGGAATACGATGTTCATTCTATGACATTCTTTTTCACTTCTGAAATTAGATATTTGTAAACGCTACGCTCAGATAACAAAGTACGAAAGAAGAATATTCAAAGGGAAAAAAAATATCGTAAAATTAGATGGAATGTATTTTGCAAACAACACGTATCTCTAGTTAGTAATGTGAAACCGTAAGTTGTCTGACGTCACATATAGACGTCCAACACACGCCATACTTTGTTATTGAAACAATGAAGTATGAATTACTATGAACACATTAATATTCTCAGTACCTACGCTTGCTATAAGATAATCCAACGATAACATAACAGAGAAGCTATTATAATTGTTTTTACCTTAATAATCTTATAATATACGAAGGGTTTTTATAGGCTCATGTGCAATAAAGGATTCAGACAGATCCTGCGTCGTGTTTGGCTGGCATGGACTAGGATGGCCTGTACAAACAAAAAGTCCATGAGCGTGTCTGACATTCGAACTTTTTGGTAGCATAGCCACATCAGCCAGTGCGTATATCGCCGATTTATTAGACCTGCGCATTCTGAATTCTATTGCAATTTTTGTTTTCTTCTAACAACGTTATATCCTAATCAAGAACGAGGAAAAGCCTGCATATTTGTTTATGTCGGAAACGTCTGAAACTAAGGACTGACCCGATTATTGAAAATAATTTCTACACAATTCTCTCTCTCTGAAGAAAGGAAATTGCGCTGTGAAATAACAAATGTCGCGGGAAGGAGATCTTTTAATAATCATATGACCTGTTTCAAGAATTCATTCAAAAACGCGCTTGTAGTATGAAATTGTGGCTATTGATTTGGTACATTTGGCTCAATGAGTTTAAAGTTTTGGATTGTCATGACGACATCGATGTTTATATTTAGCTGTACGAATGGACAACAAACAACGCAAATGTTGTTAGTTACGGCACAACACATAAAGGCACGGTCAGCCGCGATGATGTAACAAAACAAACAGGCCGAGATATCATGATATCATGTGGCTGCTGCCTTTGTGTCTACGTCCTAGATTACTGTAAACATATAGGTCTAGCTAGATAGTTCCGAATAAAACAATCCAAAGAAAAATATTAGATCTGCACACTCAAGTCCAATTATACGTACGCAGTATACTACGTAGTTGACCTAGCACGAATAGCTGCGTAAGTGTAGCGTAACGTGTCGTTTACGTGAAACAGTACAAACTATCATTTATCTAGGGCAACTGTGATACAGACAACCCATATACGCCGAAACGTGCCGCATTGACGCTTACGATACAATACTTTTTCGCAAATTGTTTGTTAAACGGCCTCTGAGTGGATCTTCAAAAAAAATACGCATTAATTGAAATCGTAACAATAACTACACGATTTATAGATACGATGAAAATCCTATGTCAGTGATGAAAACACATCATGAGGTTTTAAACGAATGAACAAAATCATTTGCGTCAACCTTTTCAATTGCTATGTATACCTACTTGGTAACTGTCTGTCAATTTAGCAATACAATTTTATTAAAGGACGTCACAGCAAAGTGGCATTATGATTTGCGTGCATGGATTTATTTAAATCAATGTGCATTGATTTAGAGCAGACCTTTCGGTTTTTGTTTTTTTCGGGTTCGTAGTCACTATAAACCTTCAGGCTCAATTTGCATTTTAATGTTATTTTGACGGTTTAACTTACGCGGTAGTTATAGTCGAATATCTCGACCGGTTTCGTGACCGTCCGGGCCACTTCTTCATGGAGTACGTGCGCACCCGGCATTTGCATTACCGAAGAACGAAATGGAAGCGTATTGTCATCACGAAATTGTACATGGTATAATAGTACGAGTACATAATGGTACAAGTATGTAATGTTGGTGATTACCGCTGAAGCGCTATTGAGCTTAAGAGAGCCGAGGACAGTAATCATCAATACACACGTGAGTTTATCGCATTGCGCATAAATTCAAATAATATAACAGTACAGGCTACATTTATCACAAAACAAATATATGGAAATAAAAAAGTTTTTCTGATTCATTAATATATTAGAAAAAAACAAACGAAAACAGGAACTTGGAAATTGATAGCGAAATAAGCACATCGTTGCTTTAGTTATTCTACTCAAAAAGCTACCCTTGAACACGGACTTTTTTAGCACTTCGATATCATAGAGAGATGAAACATGGCATAAGTTTACTTTTTAGCTACTGAGCAGAGAAAATTGGATTAAAATTCGTGAAGTAGTTACTTAAAAAAATATTTCGTCCCTTATTCTAGACGAACCCTTTCGTTTTCTGGGATAAAAAAAATCCTACACTACGATATTAGTTTCATTAAAATATGTGGTCAGGAAGTAGTAAATAATATATTTTGTCTTCTACATATATAATGCTTCATCAATCGAACGACCCAGGCACAATAGAAATTTCATTGTTATATTGACATTCGACTGGTGAGGGGATAAATAATAAAGTACAACTCGATTATATTTTTTTATTAAATGTAAATTTACATAGATTTGACTCAGTTACATTACACTATTATACGTATATACTCGTATCTTAGAAACCTTATATAAGCCAGTATTGTACAGTTTTCATTTATGTATAAATTTCCATCTAAAAAATAATCAATTTACTCAAAACACCGCTCATACTATTGCAATTTATAAAGAACCTTCTTTTTGACCCAACAGAATTTATTATTAGATTATAGGTAAAAAAATAGGAAATAGGCAAGATGCGTCATTGTCAATATTCGTTGTCTCGCCGGATCTCTCCAAATTGAGGATGTATCTCGGTTTTTCCGATTTCGTTTGTGGCCCGGCATATAATATTAATTGAGCACAAACCCATCAAAACATTCTTATTGACGTGAATTGTGGTTGTGATTGTGGGCGGTAGATAAGTATGTTTTCTAAATACTATCAAGTAATGAAACACACCAGAAATGCGCTCTTGACGGTAAGCACAAAATGCCAGTTGCATTGCAACCACAGTTGCAAAATTACGGGACTTTGCCTTGCCCTCATAAAAGGTGTGTATTTTGAACGTGTGTGTCACATTTGCACAGTAATACTTGCCATAGTGCGGTGTTACCGACGAAGACAGACTTGAACAAGAGGCTTATACCTCCGTCTAGTAAGAGGTCCGGTCCAACCTCTGTTGTCTCACCAGTGGTTCTAGCACGAAAATTTGCGTACACACGAGTATGTAACATAATCGTATCGTTGACGTATACAGTACAAATTATTATTTATGTGGTACAACTGTGTCACAAACGATTACGTTACACTTACGCTTAAGTTTGGTGCTAGGCCCACCGTTTTGATTATTATCCTGATAGCGGCGGTTTCGGGAAATTTGTCAATGGAGCTACAGACCCAATGAAAAATAAAGTCATAGTAAATCGGTGCGCTTACTCTTAGCGTACTCCTAGAGTTATACCTAGAGTCATACCTATAGAGTCATGTATATTCACGTACGAGTATGTTCGGGCGTTTCGTGACGCTGGATCCCCTTTGTACAATTATAGTACGTATTTATTATTCTAAACCACAGAGCTCTACGTTTGTATTATTTTATAGCACAACGATACCAATTCAGTCAACTTGTATAATGGCATAGATAAATTGTATATGGAGTTTTTAAGGAAACAGGAAAAGTCATGTGACAGCCAACTCGTTTGCCTGATAATAAGCGTCACGTCACCGAGTAATACTGATACCCAATTATTGCTGCTGCAGAAAATCAGGCACTGCATAGTGGGGCCTACCTGGATGAAAAACTGCTTTAGAATCCACCTATTGTGTCTCAGATTCGACCATCCAGTTACAAAGCGATTCGTTGACGGCTATATTCTTCTTCTCGTGGACCTGGGTGGCGCAGCCCCGAAAATAATGAATAATAATAATAATATGGGACAACATCCACAAAAAGGTCTTCAGGTCCCAAACTAGGCAGAGCCTGTACTATATATATATATATATATATACCTGTACTATGGTAACCTGATGACTGATATACATACTTATATTCATATAGACACCCAGACACAGATCGAACAGACATATTCATGCACACAAATAAATATAAAGAATACATAATTATGAGGAGATATACTAGGCTCAGAATAAGCTAATGTCTAGAGACGTCACCCACCTGAATCGTCCGATTTGAAGCCAAACTCGTTCGGGTATTTTTTTGATTCTACTCGAACTTCGTCCAGTATTATTCGCCGCAAGGGCGTCATCAGTGTGAGGGGGCATTGTCTGAAAACAAAAATATATAAAATTAGCACAGACATGTCTTTTTCCTTGTTCTATATCCCCTGTAAGCTATATATCTTCTGAAATAAACGTCCACATAACGGTAATGATCTCTCAGAAAAAGATACCTATAAGTTCTGCTGTGCTACCATGATATGCTACCAGGAGGCCAATTCTGTTATTTCACAACGCTCAACAATCTATCCCACTGCAACTGCATTTCAACTCCTGTTGTTGTTCGATACTTTGCCAAAAAGCCATTCTACTATTACTATGTATAACTTAATGTAAACGCTACTTTATAATAAATGTATAATTGACACTACTATTTACGAATATGAGTTAACAACGCGTTCATGATCTATCGAGTTAGCAGAACATAAAGTTTTGATCGATCGCTGGTGTCAATAGAAACGTAACTGCAGCTGGACTGTTTTTTGATAGCAGAATAAGGAAACGTATAAAAGTCAATGTTCAGCTACGGTTCGACGGAGAAACTTTTTTATGAGAGTTTGCGACCGTGTATCTAAAGTCTCTATCGAATGTCTCGAGACAAACGTATCCTAGTGCGTACAAAGCTTTCGCTATGTGTCTCAGAAGGTAAACATTTTATTGACAGTATAAATACTATGCTTTAATGATAATAAACAGAGAAACAAAACAATACAACTTACTGTGTTGTTTCTTGTCACTATGTACGAATTTGATGTTCAGTATGGTGGCAATAACAAAATTGTCATTTGTTATTATAATATTGTACCCAGTCATTCATTTATTTAGTCGTCAAGTTTGTAAACGACTAAGCTTATTGGACGTCATGGTACGAATTAAATTGTAATTTATTATACCTTCTATAAATACAGTACATGTTTCACAGCTCTTATAATATATCATAATAACAGATTTCAACCTTTTATTTTACAGGTAGGTAGTAATAATGTAATTATATGTAATACAGCGTAGAACAGTGCTATAGATACAAAACAAGACAGATACTTCCTGCTTATTGTGAGACAAATATCTTAAACTAAATTTTTACTTTTGTAAAAATACCATAATCTGAAACACTGAGGAGCAAAGTGGCACATACCGTGGGTTAATTCATATTTAGTTAAAGTAACATTAATAAATAATATAATAATAATAATAATAATCTTTATTTATCAAACCATACATATACATTTGTTCTTATCTAGTTTGCACATACAGAGACTAATATTTTATGAGTATTAATATATATAATTAATGTTTTATGAGATAATTGAATACCCATCCACACATACAGAGACATTCCTAAGTATTCTTGTTAAACAAGGCCAGAGAAGACATTATGATTATTTCAGAATCAATATCTGCAATTTATTTGCTATGCGAAATGCGATTCATTTTCGGAACTTGTTTTCTTTTTGACGCTGGTAAGTAACCTAGTACTAATTTGTAACAACACCGTAAGTAACATTTAGATAAGATATGTGCTATCTACATGTCATACATTCCCGCTCACATACACTATATAAATTTACTAATGAACAGACTTACCTCACAAACACATTTCAAACATTTATTATTTTTAATAATAACAACGGCATGGTCAATTATAGTAATTAATTAAAGTCAAACATAATTACAAAAATTAAAGTACAATTTGAAAAATTTAATACCGACTCCATTCTATTCAGTTATTGGAGTGTATCTCAAAAACTACTGGACCGAATTTGATGAAATTTTAATGGGAATGACTGGGATGACACGGGAAGCACCAGCTTTCAAACATAAAACAATTTTGAAATTCGGTTCACCCAATCGAAAGTTATGAGGTAACAAACATACAAAAAATGCAGTCGAATTGAGTACCTCCTCCTTTTTTTGGAAGTCGGTATAAAATAACAACAATCTGTAATAACACACCTCATCACACCGATAGGAAATATAGCTTTAACAGTCTTATTTTTAAAAGCACTTGTGGCTAACAATCTATACTATAATAAAAATGTAACGGATGTCTGTACATGGAAGATATATGAGAAAATATTATTGGGAATTTTATAATAAACGTAAATAGAATGAAAAAACATGATTTTGTAATTTTTCTGAGTTAGTGCACGCTAATCTCAGAAACGGCTTATCGGATATATAGTGGCTTTCACTAATATATTGTGTTTCAATGTCTTTGGTGGTAAGCTTCACTCAGCTTAACTTCAATAGGTTCATAAAGAAAAAAGTTATTGAATAATAAAATTTTAAAGCCGCCGTATCGCGCGGGGCCACGCGAGCAAAGCCGCAGGCGGGTCAACTTGTATAAAAAAAACTTGTTTGACTTACTATCTGATCTTAACGCAGATTGCGTTACTCAGATTTTGTTCAATATTTTCGTATGCAGTTAAAAGGCGCATATATTCACTGGTCTACAAGCTTTAAGTTGGCCTATGCATTTATGTTAATATGTTTTTGTAGTATTACTGTTTTAAAGCACTAACGCCTGCTTTAGCGTTCTCAAACATTGAAATTTATAGAGAGATAAATTCCATCCTCCAATCCTCATCCAAATCGCTTCAGCTGTTATAGCCAGAGTGGTTACCAACGAACAGCATATTTTTATAAACCACTAGCGACTGCCCGCGACTTTGTTCGCGTAGTAAGCTCTGCATTTGGCCTCGCCATAATCTCCGGTCTTTCTAGGTTTTAACCGACTTCAAATAAGAAGGAGGTTATATTATGTTCATGTGTATGTATTTTTTTGTGTATGTTAGCCGATTTCTCCCCCATTTGTGGAACGATAGTCAAAATTATTTTTATTTGGTAGAATATACTTCCGAGGTGGTCCCATTTAAATTTCATCAAATTCGGTCAAGTCGTTTTTGAGTTACAAGCCAATAACTGAAAAGTGTTGATTTATCTTGAAAAGATCATCATTGACAATCGATCCCGTAAGTAGCGCTCACTAAAAATGGTGAAAAAAATTATTACGAAAAAATGGAACCAACATCAACACCAAAAATTGTGAAGGTATCTTTTCAACTTTTGAACTATCATGGTACCGATTTCAACAAGTTATTTCATACTTTTTGGTGTTGAAGTCGGTTCCATTTTTGGTACAAAAAAATCTGAAAACCTCCTCTCAATAATTAACACAACAAAAAAGATTTAGCGAAATGGTAAAGCGGTTCTCAAGTTAAAGCGTGACCAGAAGAAACAGGGGTTCATTTTTATATACATAATATATAATATATAGATTATCATCAATGTTTAGACACGACCCTCGTTACAGTTTTTATATAGATATACAATATACAATCGTACCTAATTTTTGTATATGTATTAATTTAAACGTAATTAATAAATCAATATAATGTTACTGTGACGAGATATTGATACAAGTGCTTGTAGTATTTGTAGTACTGGATTGTATTCCCCACCGGCACCTCATTGATCGAAGTTACAATGAACCCGCCTGGCGTCCGCAATCTGTCGCCATGTCACCAAACAATTATTTTTTATTGCTTGTCGGCATGATACACTACTATTACACGGTTTTTTCAGAGGTGATCTTTTTTTGCTTCGGCAGTTTTTTTTAATTCGTGCTTTGATTTATAAATGTGATACATTCGGTCCATACTTATTTCTTAATCGTACTTTATATGACTAAACATTTTTTTACCATTTAATGGAACCGACTTCAATATGTACTTAAAAGTGTGAATTAACTTGTTGAAGTCGGTACCATGATAATTCAAAAGTGTATCACAATTAGGGATTGCAATCCGGTATCATTTTCAATCCGGCCGGATTTTACCGGATTGACGCAAATCCGGCCGGATCCGGCCGGATTGTTAATTTATTTACGGCCTGGTATTTAATGATAGTTTTTCAATTTTAAATGAAAGTGCGGTAAGGGAAAGTAATATATTTTGACTTTTAATAATTAAAAGAAAAATAAAACACGTATTTATGGAGAATAAAAATAGTTTTTATTATTTTTATTTGGTATTATTTGAAAGTTGTACTATGAGTACTAAACAAAATTATAAAACTTTCTTCATAATAAAATAATCAGTCTACTTAAGTAATAATAACGTTAATAATCTACATAGATTTAACAACCAGTCTTTAAAATTTGTACTTCAAAACTCAACTTTAGTCATTCTTAACCCTAGCAAACAATTAAACAAGAAACATTTATTTGCTGCAATGCAAAATGCATGTGAATATTATTTCTGTGTCTGAAAAAACGATCTTAGGAAGCATATTGTATTGATTGTACTGTCTACAAAAAATACTAATAGTACTACAAATGTAGCCTGCGGCTGAAAAGGCCCGTTCTGCCTCAACACTTGTAGGCCTAATCGCCATTAAGAAATTGTAAATTAGCGATAAATATTTTAATAGTAAGAGGTTAATAGTAGGTAATTAGGTAGACAAACAATACAACTAGCTAACTTAGCCCATTTAATAATTCAAATACCTATCTAGATTATTCCATGTTTTTCCGTCACATAATCACGATTTGATAGAAGGTAATTAGGTAAATAAAGTGTTTGTCAACTTACGCTTAATCTCGACACAAATCAAATCAATCACAAACACACACACACTTTTGTGTCAAAGGTCTAGTGACGACTGACAAGCGCAGAGCGGGCCAGGGGTGACGGGGGCACGTCAAGCGATCTGGCAACATCGCGCGCGTCGTTGCAGTATGGCGTGTAATTCGATTTTTGATTTTCCTTTCGCGGTTTTTATGCTTTACCGGATCCGGTGCCGGATCCGGCCCTGACCCACCGGATCCGGTAGGCTCGAAAACCCGCCGGATCCGGCGGATTACCGGATCCGCCGGACCGGATTGCAATCCCTAATCACAATATTGTGCGCATGGTGCAGACTTGGATAAGTTATTTCACACTGTTTAGTGTTAAAGTCGGTTACATATTTGGTAAAAAAAACTATTTACCCTTTTTAGTGACCCTTGCTACTTACAGGATCGATTGTCATTCACCGTCAATTACAGTATCATCAAGATAGGCGAAACACTTTTCACTTATTGGACTTGTAACTCAAAAACCGCTTGACCGAATTTAACCCATTTAAATTCGGTTCCATCTCGGAAGTATACTCTACCAAACAAATAAAGAATTATCAATATCGGACTACTCGGTAAAAAGTTATGCGTGATCATACATAAAACAAAAAAAAATACGCGGCGACTGGCCAAATATACAATATATACAAATAAAAAAATATTTTTTCAGTGCCATAAACCTCACAGATTCAGCTAAAACATATTAGGTATACTATACTAGCTGTTGCCCGCGACGTCGTCTGCGCAGGATTAGTACTTCGAGTAGCTTATATCTTCTCCAAGGCCATATCTATCTTTGTACCAAAATGTCATTAAATAGTTACATGGTTATATGAGTAAATTTAAATACTTAGTAAATCAATCCGTAAACACTAAAAATAAAATACAGTACATACAAATATAAAATTAATCACCATGGAAAAAACTGTCATTATCTTTCATCCCCTTGACGATATTTGTGTTACATTTCATCACCCTTGACGGTCGCCGAGCACGTCTAGTGTAATGATTGCGTGCTTTTGACAAAAATATCAGAAACTTCCACAAACTTGGACATAACTGTCATCATTACAATCCTAACATAAGCTGAGAGACCTTACTATTTTGTCTATGCTGTGCCCAAGAATATTAAACTTTTTCACCCGCTTGGTGATGGATGATGATGACGATTAAAAGTATACTATGTGTTAATCCAGCGCGTCATCTACCTCCACACCAAGTTTCATCAAAATAGCCCCCGCCGGTTAACCGTGAAAGAGTAACAAAGATCCACACATCCATACTCAAAAACGTTCGCATTTATAATATTAGTAGGATAGGATGAAGCGCATTGGCATTTATAGAAATCTTGAATTAGCTGAATCTTTTTCAGCAACAACAGGTTTATAACAGATGTACCAAAAATATTGATATAATCTTATAGCTTTTTATAGTATTACTTTTCAAAGCACTAACGCCCGCTTTAGCGGATTCGAACCCGCGTCTTCTGACTCAGTCAGTCAGAAAACGCGGGTTTGAATCCCGTCCGAGGATATAATTTTTCTCTCTATAAATTTCAATGTTTGAGATCGCTAAAGCGGGCGTTAGTGCTTTGAAAAGTAATACTATAAAAATCACAAGGGTTGCGATATCAATGCGAAAGTTTAAGTATTTCTAAATAATGCTTCTTTCGGTTGGATGGTACTGTTAAACTGTCCAATAGATGTCGCTCCGTCCCCGAAAGACGGTTAGTCAAATAGAGAGTTAAAATTCGATGCTCGGATCAGTTTCTCGGTGGCCTAGTTGGTCAATGGCGTCTGACACGGAGAGTCAGAAGACGCGGGTTCGAATCCCGTCCGAGGATGTGAATTTTCTCTGTATAAATTTCAAATCTTATAGCTGCTAATATTTATGCTTATAGGTAGGTAGGTATTTATAATTCAGTCCATACCGAGTATGTAGTGAATTATTTGTAGGGAGCTGTAAATATTAAATGTACTCACTCAAAATCCTGAATAAAACAAAAATAATCCAATTTTAAACGTTAATTAGTATCCAACCTATCGCACCCGCGAGGACGATAATTCTGCGAATCCGAAAACAAGGGATTGGGGCTCAGTTTTCCATTGCCTGACGTCGGTTTGAGGGTTGATATTTTTTTCACAGAAAGGTCACGTTATTATATGAACACACGCCAAGTTTCAATACCAGAAAACGCGTAGTTTTTGAGAAAAAAATTATTGAAAATCAATTATTTTTGCAATATTTACGTGAATCCATACCACAGATTATGTAGAATTCTCGCAATTGAACGTTTCGTTTTAACTACAGTTAAGTTGTGGTACATTCGGTAACATTTTATTTTATATAAATTTACGTAAATAATTATATTTTGAAGTTATTTCAACTGTTTTTCATTACTTTTACGTAAATAATTATATTTCGTACTTATTTCAGCTGTTTTTCATTACTAGCTATTAAAATGGGTAGTATTTACCGTCTCTTGCCGGTTTGTGAAACGAAACTGCCTCTGCCTGCTGTTTGTTATAATTGTAGGCATCAGACGAGCCAGAGCCGCTGAGGCTGGTTGTCAAAGGTGACCAACAAGCTGAAGCTGCGGAGGTGATGGTCTTACCTTGTTTTTTACAATTATTATTAATTTTGGGTTGAATTATGAATTGACTGGCACAAGATGTTGTGGGGATGGGTAAGGGTTTGGTCTCTGATGGTAACAATAACCCTCTTATGCATATTTTACAAGAAAACAATATACAGAAATCTAACGACATTATAAATAAGAACACCACACGAAAAAAAATTAGGTTAGGTTGAAACTGCGACAACCAACGCGCGAGCCGAGCGAGCGAAGCGAGCGTGCCGCGGCAGCGGCCGGCGAAGCGCTAAAAAGTCAGTTACACATCCAACAAAACAATAAATTATATCAGCGAAGTGTTAAATAACGTGAGGTCATGATTTTACAAAAATAAGCATAACTCAAAAACTATGCATTACCTTGTAATAAAAATGGTGAAAAAGGGAGGGGAGGACCCTATCCTTCCCCCCTTCAACCCCCTATTTCATGCCAATCTATTAAAAAATATTATCTTAATTTTAATCCATAAAATTAGGAAAATTAAAAAAAAAGTAAAAAAGGGGGGGTTCCCGTGCTTATTATTAGAAGAGGGGGGAGGGGTTTCCCTCCCCCCTCCCCCCTTAATTCGGCGGCAGTCAATGGAAAGTCGTACCGGGATTGGTCCTAAAACGTAAGTTTAATCATGACTAGTTCTTAACGAATCGTATAAGCGTCATCCGAGCAGAGCCGCGGGCTATAGGCTACTTAGTATTTAAAAAAAAGATAGCGATTACCCCTCCTGTGCAAAAGGATTTAAGTCAAAAATCACTACTTTTCAGGAGAGCAAAAACAAACTTTAAAAAATCATAGCTCATTTTCTATTTATGTCAGCTTTATAAATGTAAGATCAAGTTATGTTTAGTATCCTACATTTTATTCTGTAGTATGTTGTTATTAGATATATCGTATAGAATAATAGATAATAGATAAAATATAAGCAGTTAAATCAATCGTAATTTTTGAAGGAACATTTTTTTCGTGTTTTATGATATAACTGCTTTTATATCAAATAGAAAGCGAAAAAATAGCTTGGTGAATATTGATATTCACTTATTTTATTTGAAGTATAACTTTATGATTTGACACAATTTTAAAACAATTTTAAAACAAAAAATACTAAAAATATTCAGAAGATTCTATTTTTCATTACTAAAACTAATATAAACAAGTTTTTTGGGAGATGTATCATTTATCCTAAAATTTTGGTGTGGATTCTTTTGTGGTTGATAATTTATCTCTAATTATATCTTAAGTAAAAAGGGGAAAAAATGTGTATAATAATCTAAGTTTAATGTAAACCAAACATATTTTATTGAAAATCAACGTTTAATCATCATAATATAATTCAAAATGGCACAGGAAAATATTTATAATCAAATCACAGCCACAGACATAAAATTATTTGTACTCTACACTGCAGTTTTTTAATAATACTTTACTCAACATAATTTTTTATTTATAGGCACAGTAGTAGCAAAGGCCTTTAAATTAACAAATACTTAATTCTATATAATTTCTGTTGGGAATATTAATTTACATAATATAACACACAATAGGTATAATATAATCGAGTTCACACGTTGCTTAATAACTAAATAGTCATAATATTCTGATTGAAAGTTTTATTAATATTATTCTTCATCACTATCATCAGTAGCGGCAGTATCTTTGGCATCCGCTTTACACAAAAGATTTCTGTAAAATTGATGCGCACTTTCATGAACGAATGGCAATAAAGTGCACAAATCTCTTTTTTTTTCTTGGGATATTGGGTTGCCGTTTAAGTAGTTTTTTTTTATTGCATTGATTGTTATACAATCGTAAGTTTTTCCTCTTTTTGTGTAATCAATGGAAATAAAATTTCCGCCAGAAATATGTTCTTTGTAGTAAAAACGAGGAAAATCTTTCGTGAATCGAAAATGTCTGACGTCAGCCCATACAAATTTAGCGTGTTCTTGGTTAATTTTTTTTACTGTTAATGAATTTTTCATAAAATCATTAAAATCGTAAAATTTTTCTTGAATCATTTCAATAACCGTGAATTTGCTACTTGTTTTTGCCGCACTGCGTACCAGCTGGTACCAGTCACGTGGTAGATGAATATCCATGTTAGTTCTTTTCTTCTTTCTTTCTATGAGAGCATGATCAGTATCCGCCTCCATGTGCGTATGTCCCGGTATTAGAAATTTATTTTCTATTGTCTCTAATTGAGTAGATAGTTTTAAAGCCAACATGAACATGGTTACAATAATTGAATTTTTGTTTTGACCAGGACAACTGTCCGAGTACATAATTAAATTTCTTGCACTTGGTTGAAGTAAGGGCAACTGCTGTGTAATAAAATCATAGAGACATGATGCTATGTCATTGGCGCCTCTTCCACCGACGGATTCTGGCCACATATAACAAAATGCTCTGTTTGTTTTCATGTCATGTATTGTTAAGTTATATGTCCACAGCTGCCGCTTATAAAACGCTACACTTGTCTTTAAAAATGGAGTCGGAAGGCACTGCTGCAGATCAAAACATATGAGTGCTACATTCTCACTCTCTTGGACTTGTCTTTTGTCCTCCTTTTTTTGATCATAAGCGGCCTGAAAAGCAGCCTGGTGTTTTTTGAGTTCATTTTCCAAAGCATCAGCTTCTTCACCACTTGTGTATTTGAGTTTCATTTTGATGCTATCACACTTGGAACAAGTGTCTAATGAAGGCTTTTTAAAAGATAAATTAAGTGACTTAAACACTCTACTGTAAATGGTTTTTCCAACAGGGTTAACACTTTGTTCCGAATATAAGTCATACATCTTTTGTAAGGTGAGTTCACAGTTTAAGAACTTTTTTGTTGTTTTTGACCTACCATAATGACTTTCTACACTCGGAAAACTGTTTATGTGACTTTTAATTTCTTCTAACTTTTCATCTGGTATAGCTTTACTATTTCTTGTTTTCTTTTTTATCTGGTCATAATTTAGTTTGTTTTCATGTGCAGACTGCAGAAACCTATTCGTTTCGTCGAATGTACGCAGCAAACAACCTTTACATATTTGTATTTTCTGGACGCCATTATGGACAAAGAATTTATTGCTGTAAGTTCTTTTCTTTTTTTTTTGGCGATGATTTTGATGATGCTTTTTTGTTTATTTCAATGCCCCTCTGTAGATATGCAGTTCTTTTTGTATTGTCACCCAAAGCCCAATACTCTTCAAACAGTTTCTTTCTAAAATCTGGTTGTAAGACTTCGTTGCACTTCTTTCTACATGTGCTTAATGGCTGCATTTCACGCGCTCTTTTAATTGTTCCTTTCTGCGTAATGTATTCCAAACCTCTGTTCCTTGAATATTGGCGTTTCAGTCTGTCTTCTCGTCGTTCTTTATCGGATTTCCGGGGTTTACGTTTTTTCCCTTCCTTATTCATCCCATGATCTTCCCGAAATGAGCATCCAACTAAGCCCTGTGTATCTTGTAACATACTTCTAGAATCTGTGGAGTCTTCTGATTCCGGTATTTTTATATTTTTGTTACTTGCTTTTGTCTTAGAGTCTGTTTTCTTCTTTTTCTTTTTTTTCGGAATGCTTCCTCCACTGCTACTGCTGTCTGTATCTTCACCTGTTTCAAGAATAAAATCATCGCTGCTTGACGGTCCAAAATCTCCATTATCAGAGCTTGAGCTAAATACTGATGATGAAAATAGTACTTCATTAGTTTGGAGGAAAGTATCTTGAAGCATAGAAGGTGATGATATATCAGCTCTTTCTTCATCTAAGTCTAAAACAGTTTTGTTGTCTTTTTGCACAGTTAGTAATGTCTTTTCAATATGACCTATTTTTCTTTTTGGGTTCGCTTCTAAATCTACATTTGGGTCTGTTTTATTGTCTTGTTGCTCAGTAACTTTTATGTTTGTATCTTTAACATTTTCTTTGTTATAAGTTTCATCTTTATTAATGTTTGAATAAATATTAATATTTATGTCTGGATCGTTTAATGTTTTATTTTCCTTGTTTTCTTCACTTTTTTTATTCCCTGTATTAATGTTTGTTTGGGTCCTGCTGTTCATTTGCTGAGGTATTTGCGTAACTTCTACTTCCTTTTTATTTTTTTCAGTTTCTTCTACATCTAAGTTAAGATTACTTTTGGTATTAATTTTTGTAGTCAGTGATGCATCTTTGACTTTATCTTTTTCTTTGGTATTTAAATATCTTTCCCCACTTAATTTTTCTTTTTTGCTTTCAATTGCCATTGAAAGCAGTCTTGCTGATCTTGATTTACTTGCATCCTAAAACAATAGTAAAATTAGTTACCTTTAATTTTGTATATGAAAAACATAAACAAATAAATAAATATATGGTTTTTTTATTACAATAATTATGATAAATATTTTCCGATGTTACGTTTCAAATAATGAAATTCATTTCTAATACATAATCATTACAATTTCACTGTTCATGTAGTCTAATATAATTTAATTTCAATGATAATAATTTATAGAAGCGTACTTAAGAAGCAAATAACATTAAATTAAAAATTAAAAAAACCATCCTAACCGTCTATTCCATTTCCATCAAACATAATAATATTATCTAAGAACACTCGCACATAAGTCACCTTTAATACAAAAAAAAACTAAATTGAAATCACTGCATCCGTTCGGGAGTTATGTTGCCACAGACAGACAGACACACAGACAGACAGACATGTCAAACTTGTAACACCACTCTTTTTGCGTCCGGGGTTAAAAATAATTAATCTGATTGCCAATTCTAGGATAAATATGTACACTAGAATATGTTATTATTGCGTAACAAATTTATGTATAAATAAAAAAAAATTGAACCGAAACTGAACTCTGAAATAATGAAATAATTTACACGCAAAATAATTAAAAATCCAGCCAAAACCGTACTTAAAATAATGTTTACAAAAGCAATTATCAACAAATAAAATAATGATAATACCCTATATTCTATTATAACACTTAAAAGCAATAATATAGCACTTTTATTTGTAACTTTGTGATTGAAGATACATCTCCAAACATTTCACAAAATAAGAGTCGACAATGATTTCGTGTCAATTGATATAACTAAGGAGTTACTTACGTGCCGCTCACGATCCATGATGTATTTGGACGCGACTCTCCCTCGGCGATGTCAGCGGGGCACTAAGCGACGCCTGCAATACTATACGAACGCGTTCCTGCCCCGCCTTACCTCACCCCCGCATGAGCCTTTTACACACTGAGTTGAATCTTTTTGCACCAAAGACTGTTGTCATTATTATGTAACAAAATGTTAGAATAATTGATACATCTGAGTTAAATTATATTGCACGAATCTTATTTATTGTAAAAATGATTTAACTCAACAAGTATCATTTAACACGAAAAATTTTTAACGCTAGAGGTAAAAATCACTTGATACACGTGAAGTTATATCAAACTCATATTCAAAACGTCTTGGTGTTATTTGTTTTAACTTAATTTGTATCAAAATATGGAAATATGTGAAAATAAGATGAACCTTTAATTTAATTCAATTACAGTTAAATCATTGAAGACAAAAAAAGTGCAAAATTGCTTTTTGTTCCAATGATATAATTTGTTATGTATCTCTTAACACAAAAAAACTGTTTTTATGGCAAAAAATAGCCGAGTTGTATCAACCTATCTCTGGAACTAAGCGAGATATCGAAAAGTGAGTTAGACCAAAAAAAAGAAGATTTTTTGTTCTTTATAGAACTGTTAAAAACGCGATATTGATTTAAGTCGACTTAAATCCTATTGCACAGGAGGCACAGCTATGTACGTCAACTCTTGTGATTGGTTTAATCAGGCCTGTTCATTAAATTATAGAAGGAAACATCGGATAATATAGTACGTAACGTAGGTAGTAAAATTTCCTCGTTTATTCAACAACTAGCTGCGCCCTGCGTTTACACCCGCGTGATGATGAATGATGATGATGATGAAAAGTACCCTATGTGTTAATCCAGTGCCTCATCGACCTCCATACTAAATTTCATCGAAATTGGTCCAGACGTTTGAGCGTGAACGAGTAACAAACATTTATTACATTTATTCTATCCATCCATCCATCCATCCAAACTTTCACATTTATAATATTCTCATCTCAGCCGTAGAACGTCCACTGCTGAACATATGCCTCCCCCATGATTTTCAAAAAGGACCGGTTGGAAGCGGCCTGCATCCAACGTAGTCCTGCGACCTTCATCAGGGCGTCTGTCCACCGTGTCGGTGGACGACCTACGCTGCGCTTGCCGATCCGTGGTTTCCACTCCAGAACCTTTCGGCCCCATCGGCCATCTGTTCTGCGTGCTATGTGCCCTGCCCACTGCCACTTTACTTGCCTAATCTTCTGAGCTATGTCGGTGACTTTAGTTCGTCTACGGATCTCCTCATTTCTGATTCGATCACGTAGAGAAACCCCGAGCATAGCCCTCTCCATAGCTCGTTGTGCGAGTTTGAGTATAATATTAGTGCGATTTATAAGCAATAATTACATATGGTGTATATCGAAGAATTATACTCGATATTACACCACACGATTCATGATTTGTAAATGTTAGCTCAAATATTCAACAAAACTATCCAAACGATACTGTAATTATTTTTAAAATTGTATATCGAATAATATATTAAAATAGAATACTAAACAATACGGAAGTTATTGAAAAATTCAGGATTGCCCTCAATCATGGAGGAAAACTGTGAGTACTACTACATCATTACTACACTTTAATCCAATACTGTGCACATTGATCGTATTTTTACCGACCAAGTATGTTGTTATTACCACGATATACCTGTTATTTGCTGCTGTGTACATTTGTTGAATGTGTAGTTATGTCAAACTTCAATTCATTCATTTAATCATTATAGTAGATTATGCACCGAGGGAGTAAAGCAGTGTCTTACGTCGGTATAGAACCCTGAGCGCAACTGGGACTCTAGAGTTAAGTTAAGAGTCAATGAAAACTCAGAACGACATAAAACGATTCAGGTATTTATAGTAGATCCAACCGTTTATCCTCTTTTTGACAGATCTAATTTGTCAGTTAAAGTGTTGTGACCAAGTGATTATAGTGGACACGATTTCGATTCATTTTTCTATCGAGTCTGTGCGGAAAGAGAATAGTCCTAGGAATGGCGCCATGACCATGGCTATTGGCCATCTAGAAATACGTCAGCCAATGGGGAATGTTGAAAGGGCGTGGACAGGCCGTCATGGCATGGCCATCTAGAAACGCATCAGCCAATGGGAAATGCTGACGCATTTCTAGATGGCCATGCCCAGATGGCGAGGCCACGCCGTCCGGTTACACCCGTGTAGTTTCCAAGGTAAGCTATCAAATTCTGAGTTATAAGTTTTCACTTCTATCGGCAATTCCTATGACTGCCAATTTTTTTGTCTATGGGTAAGCAGTAGTATTTTATCAAGGTAGTAAAACTCAATGGTCCACCGCCGTTTTGTATTTGTCACTGTCACTCGCAACAAGACGCCCGTGCTAGTAATTATTTGCTGAGTTTTATATTGGAACTATAAAATGCCGAAAGGATCAGTGCTGAAAGGACAGACGAGAGAAATGGTGATCAAGCTTCGTAATTACTTTGAAGCAGAGTATCAAAATGGCGGCCCGCTTTTACCATTGTCGCAAGTGAGAGAGCGCGTTGCGGCCGCGTTAGGTATTAGTGCATCTACGATTACAAAAATTACTACCGAAGCCTACGGAACAAGCGGCATGCAGGAGAATAAGCTTCGTACGCCGAAGAAAAAACGCCAACCACGTCGTGTGACTTCGGTTGACAACTTTGACGCAGACGCTATACGCCGTCATATATATAACTATTACTTACGTAAAGAAGTTCCAACACTTAAAAAACTTGTTGCTTCTTTGCGTGAATGTGATTTGTTCCGAGGTCAAAAATCGTCATTGGTAAAGGTCTTGAATGAAATTGGATTTACTTATAAAAAATCGGACAAACGCAAAATATTGATGGAGCGTCGCGACGTAGCTTTTGCTCGTTGCGAATTTTTGAGCGAAGCCAAAAAAATTACAGATTGGTCAAATGTTGTTTTCACTGACGAAACTTGGCTGAATGCGAACCACACAGTGTCTAAGAGCTGGACTGATGACACCGCTGCTTCCACTACCTCAGTACCGATGGGAAAAGGAGAACGTCTAATCATTTGCCATGCAGGGTCTGTGAAAGGATTCATGCCAGATGCTTTGTTGGCCTTTAAATCCAAAAAAACAGTTGAGTACCACGAAGAAATGAATTCTGAGGTTTACGAAAGTTGGTTTAAGGAAATGGTACAATCATTGGAAGAACCGTCAGTTATTATTATGGATAACGCATCCTATCACTCACGCCAAATTGATAAAATGCCGACCCAGGCCGACAAAAAACAAGTAATCATTGACTGGCTTCAACGACATGGTGAAAATGTTGATAACTCCTTACTAAAAGTACAATTACTAAATATATTACGAACAAAAAAACACTTCCCAAAACGATATGTGATCGACGAAATAGCTGCAGAACATGGTCATTGGGTTCTTAGACTTCCACCCTATCATTGTCAATACAATGCCATTGAATTAATATGGGCTCAAGTTAAAGGACACGCTGCTAGAAATAACACAAAACCCCCATTCACGGCAAACAAAATGGTAAATTTATTAAAAAATGCATGTGTGAAAGTAACTGCGGAAAGCTGGCAAAATGTAATTCAAAAAACACAAGAAACTATAATGGCAGATTGGGATAAACACGTGGCGATAGATTATATGAGTCAACAATTAATTATAAATGTCGGCAATAGCTCGAGTGACAGCAACGATGAATCTGATTTTGATTAATAAATAAATAAAAATAAAAGATTAGATTTCGTTTGCTTAAATTGGAATTGGGGTTGCTCAAACTTTACTATTTTCTGGTACCAAACGGCAGACTTTAATGTCTGCCATCCCCAGCGAGCAACACGGAAGGGAGTAGCCTTAGCTAAAAAATATTGTTCAAATCTTTCTGTCATTTCTTGCGGGAGGGGAAGTTGCACACTAGCGCAAAGCCGCACTATTACATACAAAACATACCTGTACCGATCCATTGCCGATCATACTCACACAACCAAATCACTAACACATAAAAAATAAAGCACCATTCACAAATCTAGCCCCGCCCTCACCCCACAGTATATTATCAAACTCCATGGTCCATGCGGACTTGTACTTTGACAGAGGGGAAACGCTGTGTATGCCTACTCCCTTCCGTGTTGCTCGCTGGCCATCCCAGATTTAACCGGTAACAGCTTCGTCAAGTATGACTTGTACTTGTAATCATCATAGTCATCATAACCTTGTTCTTTTTTGGATATACACCAGGAGATAAACACGTCTTCAAATAATGCTGTATGTTTTCCTGAGGCGCATCAATATAACGGTTTTACATAAAAATAAATCCGATATTATGTGCCGAGAACGGAAAACACCCGTGTAAAAATAGTTCATAAACAATATCGATATCTCAATCGTAACTTCGTAACATCACTATGTTGATAGCCATAGAACGTAATTTTTTAAAAACGTTTGTTATTTTATGGAATTTATAAAAAAACTACTGCACTTATGGACTCATTTTGTGAAAGATGATTATTATACGGGATCAAGGAGCAAATTTAAGCAGTTGTCATATTTTTAAAACCTCGCATTTATAAGTTAACTTTTGCGTAACATCGTCATGTTACGTTCTATTGGTGCTGTCAAAAAGAGGATAAACGGTTGGATCTACTATAGTTAGAAGTAAAATAAATTAAATGTGTGCACACATTTGTCCAGTTACGGATGCTCAAAGTAGTATTTTTGAGTCAACGTGTACGTGATAAAATAGTAAACAGTGAAGAGAGAAGAACACCGCCTTTCTTCTCACATTCATTACCATCTGTTTTATTTTTTATTTTTGTGTGCTGTCTGTGGAGGCTAGTTCGATTATCGAATAAAATGTTTTTACAATGCCCGTATCTATGCTAAGAGTTTTGCCTACAAATTTTAAAGTTCCAAATCCAAATAACTTTAATCCCTTGGTAGTTTCATACAACATTACCTCCCTGAGGGATGCGATGCCTTGATTTACATCGAGCGACATAAAAATTGCGTGATATGTAATTGGGCATAGTCGAGCAGGTGGTGTGGAAACAATTTTACATTCGTCAGTACCAGCATTTACAATCTTAAAAGGGTCCTATTCTTGATTTCGTCGCAGATGGCGATATTATCACCTGTCATGGGGGAGGGGGAAGACGGCAATTGCCACCCTATCCCTTAGTTTGCTTTTACAACATCCATATGGGACTATAAGGAACAGTAAAATTCTTATAAGCCGTCCATTATGCACGCTTGTGGTACGTCCTAATTATATTGCTGGTTATCTATGAGTGGATTACAAGTTAAGCCAACCTTATTCACTAGTATCTCACTACGAAGTTACAATATTTTTATTTACTTTATATATAATAGAGTCCGTACATTTCTGATACAATATAATCACTTTCTCATTAAATTCCGATATTTTTAATAGATTTCTCCAACACCTTAGCAACACAGTTTCACATAAGACCGACGGCTATCCCTAGCAGAACAAATAAACCAAAACGGACATTTCCAACTATCCGACTAACACAACACATGTTCCCGCAGGTTCAGTAGTCGTAGTTATAAAATGCGGACTTGTTTGTCTGTCCATACAACGCTTGAAAGAGGTCAACGCTCCCCTGATAGTGATCTTTCCCATTTCTCCGTGATGTTGACATTGTGTATGTGGACTGTGCCACTTAGCTAAATCCAAAGATTCGATTACAATGTTTCAAGAATGGTTACATTTGTTATTTGTTAATGAATTTGCCTTTAGATATACTTGGCGTTCTTGTACATTCCGCGACTTTTGGACAGAGTTTTTATATTTCATCGAGCTGAGTTTCTACACAAATAACTTCTTAAAGAATTCGTTAGCTATATAAGAACAAATGCAGATTAGACGATAGTCGCTACGCTAAAGGGCCAAGGTCAAGCAGGTTCAACCCGAATCATGTTAAGAATTTCAAGATCGACACACCACAGTAGAACTCGCGTAGCAACAGAACCAGGCTCGAAACGAGATAAATTTGTAAATGAGCTGGGTTGAAATCCTGAATCTTTACCATAATAATATAAAGAGGAAAGATTTGTATGTAAGTATGTTTGTAACGAATTGGCTCAAAAAGTACTGGACCGATTTCAAAAATTCTTTCACCGTTGGAAAGCTACATTCACCCTGAGTAACATAGGCTATATAAGATTCATCATCATCCTCAGTCATCACCGCGCGGGTGAAACCACGGAGAGCAGCTAGTTAATTTATACAAACACTTTTCAAAAGCAAATAGTGAATTATAACATCTAATATAACTATTTATGTATAACCATTAGCAGTTGTATATAACTACACAATATAGATGCGTATATACAAACAATGATTTATCAGCAGAGTATAGAAAAGTGCAATGTTATTATCAGATATCAATGAGTGAGTCATTCGTCAATAAATTGATAAAATGAAAGGGACGAATCTAAATAAACATAACAGGAAGTTATTTCTAGGTATAGATATCATTAGAGATAAAACTTCTGAAACGCGAGAAAAAGGTTTTCATTACATATGATTGCTAACAAAAATAAAACAAACTTGTTCAAATTAAACAGAAACATTTAACGAACTTGAGAAGGTTCGAATATTCTATGTTCATGTTATATTCAAACTTTTCTCGACTACCATACCTGACCACTGATACCAGCTGAAAATGACAGAGCGATCTTCTACTAATTTTAGGATTCCGTACCTAAATAGGAAAAGTAACCCTTTTAAGAGATTGTTGTCCGTCTGTACGGCTGTCAAAAAACCCTTTTCCTAAGAAATGCGTAGAGGAATAAAATTGAAATTAATATCAAATGCTCGGGTCTACGGTCTCTTTTAGCTGTGATATAATCAAACTTATAAGTTAACGCGATCAAAATATATGACCGTTTATGGCGCATATTTTGCGATTTCATAAGGGAATCTAAATCTATGTTGTTCCTGTTGACCTAGAATCATGAAAGACAAGCTATTTCTTACAGTGCCATATAAAAGAAAAAATCTTAAAACCCGTAAATATGTAATCACAAAAAAGCGAATTTACAATAATATACAATCGAATCGAATGTACAATCTTATTTGCAGTTGTGGAATGGAATAATTGTGTCTAGGGATCGAACGGCATAGTAATTTGTCTTTTAGTTCAATAACGTTCGATGTTTTCTTAATGTGCGGAACCCTCGATGCGCGAGTCCAACTGCACTTGGCCGTTTTTTTACTTGTCTTGTTATATCTGTGTAGTTTTGCCGAGCATATTTTTAATTTGATTTATTTACGTTATTATTCATGAGTAGTGACGAAATTAACATGACTTTGATGAGTTGATGCATAGAACATACGGCTTCCCCAAACAGCGTAAGCAGACTAAACGTAACTGACTGACTCGACTCCACTAACCAGAGCATTGACACTGGTCGTGTACTATCAAGAACATCCGTATCGACCCACGCGGTCTCTCGCGCCAATTTGCACAGAGGGCACCAGCCTACGACCTCAACCCACAGGCCTGGAGAGATTTCAGATGATGACACTTTTCAAAGTGCTACTTTTGGTGGCCTTGTAACAGGTAAATATAAAAATCGTTTTTTATTTTAACTATGAAAATGTATGCTAGAGCTAAGACGGAATTCTCTAAGTGTAGAGATAGGATAGCCATGTCGTTCGCCTGACAGAAGCTACAGCTGCCCATGGCAGTTGTGGTGCGACCCAGATTTTTTTTTTATACCGAACTGGGTAGCACTTGACCACTATCTCACCTGATGCTAAGTGATGATGATTTTTTATTATTATTTATTAAGATTTTCAAGGTTCAAAGTTCTACGCGGCATCGCACTGCAATAGCCACCCAGATCAAAAGTTTGCAGTTGTTTTTGCTGCAGTTACCTAGTAATTTCACTTGCTACAGTGCCCTTCCACTTTAATACCCTGTAATGCTTTTACTTATACCCTACAACTTGGACGCATTTTTTTTCCTATTCGCAGCATCTTATTTGGTATAAGGTTGTAACGACTGGCTCTTCGCGCTTCGTCGCGTTCTTTATAGGGCTAAAATTACTATTTTAAAAATGACTCAATTGAGACGTTTTTGCGATATGTTTGTGCTTAAGTTACAAATCATTACTTATTTTTATAATCCAGTTTGCTGATACGACATTCTTTATGTTATTTTTATATTTTATTTGTATGATTTTGAATGCTTAACAGTCGCACTCAGTTACGTTTAATGATTACTTAAAACTGTCATTGAGTAGAGAGATACCTGCGGCTGTAAGAATCACGAAAACATAAGAAGTCATTAAGTACCTAGTACGTAAATCAGGCACCATGACGCTCTTATTCAGTGAAAGGATTATCCAACATTCGTTTATGCTTTTTATGAAGGAACTATGATTCAAAATTCAACCTCTAGCTCAATACTAAATTACGAGTATCTGCTGATTATTCACACTCTAGCTATGTTATTGCTATGTATTTTTGTGAGACCAAAAGCTCTTTTCCAGCATGTACGTGATTCTATGTCATGTGAGGAGCGGTGTGTGTAAAATATCCTGCCTAACATGTTTCCATGTGCTATTACTGTCTATTACTTTTTATCACTTACTATAGATTTACCAAAAATATTATATATAAACATTCGAATATTTCTCTGCACAAAACCGAGGTCATCGCATACAATAGTCATCGCATATTATTATGTATCTACCTACCCGATTCTTAAAGATGACCTCAACGCAGATTGGCAAGTTTCACAAGTCTATTTTCAGAATATACATAAACATATTAGATTAGAACAGTGCTTTAATACCATTAACACCTGAGTAACCCGACATATTTACATTTTTGTTGGCGTCAATAAAAAAAAAAAAAATAAAAAAATAAAAAAAAAAAAATGGAACTGACTCCACACTAGAAACTGTGAAATACAATACTGTGATAAAATAGGTACTTTTGAACTATCATGGTACCGACTTCAACATGTTATTTCACACTTTTTTTAGTGTTGAAGTCGGTTCCATTAATTGTTAAAAAAAATCACCCTTTTTAGTGACTCTTGCTACTTACGGTATCGATTGTAATTCACCGTCAATTGCGATATCATGAAGATCAAGTGAAAAACTTTTCAGTTATTGGATTGTAACTAACAAACGGCTTGTCCGAATTTGAATTTAAAGAAATTTAAATGTGACCACCTCGGATGTATAGCATAGCAAACCAAACAAAAGAATAATTGTCAAAATCGGAGTACCTACGCTATAAAAGTTATGTGTGAACATACATAAAAAAATATAGGCGTCCGTCGACTTGAGAACCTCCTCCTTTTGTTTTAGAAATCGGTTGAAAAATCATATTATGATTGTAAGATGTGCTAAATGACCTAAAGATGGAACCTGTCCGAAACCTAATTAAGTATTACCCTATGAATAATTATTCATAGATATTAGCAAAAAATGGTATCTTTCTTATACTCTACCTAACCACAGGTATGTCAGGGCATCTTCTATTTTTTTAACTTGGTAGCCACCAGACATGCAAAACACCAAACTTCGTTGATCTCTCAGATAAACCAGTGGGGCAGAAGTCTGACTTAGCAAACACTTCACTGTCCTCTCTCTAAATTATAATTCACAGGTAGATCATAATCTGAAGAGAGATTATTACATCACGGAACAAGGATATTGTTACGTACTTATTAAGAGAAAGCTTCACGAACAACACTTCCCACGCCTTTATTGTTATCTGTTTTGGTGTTCAATTACTGCAACGTCGTCCGACTTTCACGTTAGTTGGCAACTCCAAGGATTTCTCATAGTTTTGCCAACTACCAACAATATTTATATAACCTAGCATTACGCTTTATGAGTTGTCTTTCCCAAGAACTACATTGCGATTAGACATGTATACCTAGCGCCGTCGGGGTAGGATTTCGAAGAAACTATACTTTTCCCGGAACAATAGTGGATCGTCTACCCTTTTGACAATTTAATAAAGCCGGTGCCTTCATTCCCAAGCTCACTTCCATTAAAATGCACAACTGTAACATATTGCATATGCCGTCGTAACTACCTGATAAACCTCTCATGTCATGAATGCCGCTTCACCCCTGACCTGTTCCTTAAGAGCATGTTATGTTGACAGATGGCCATCATAAAACAATCTTTTTCATTTACAAATGACGTAGGTCTTCGCAAAAACGGCTTCATCTCGTAGAGGAAAGTGTTTAAGTAGACTGCACTACTTACGTAACTCTTAAAGTATTATTATGTCCATCGGTGACGGCCCGGTCGGTAACTCTGTTTACGCTCTCTTACGGCACAAAATGGTAAGAAATAGAGCGTTTAGACAATTACATGTTAATGAAAGACAAGGCGTTAGACGTTTTTACGGACGGGATCGCGTGTAGGTGTTAGATGAAGACTTAAGTAGTGTGATGTGAAATATTTACACGGCTTAATGATTCACTTACCCCCCCGTAACCTTAAGTAGGTTACGGGGGGGTAAGTGAATCATTAAAATAGCCGGTGATTGTTTTGCAGTAAGGGAGAGTCCGGAGAGTATAAGATCAGCCTGAGTTTTTTTTAATACTTGATAGGCTATCATTTTTACCGCTTCCTCTTGACTAGTCCTAGACCTAGAATAGCGACAGGGTCTCAAATACGGCTGCTGGTACTCACGCAGTTAGATGCTTCGTGACAGGTATTCAAGTCAGTGACGGTCAAGGTTGAGTGATATATTGTGTTACGTACTAACAAGTGTCGGAACGGGCAAGTCATGCACCTGGTGGTAACAACAACGCCCACACTTGGCAGTTACTGGTGTAGTGCCGACCGGCTGCCTCATTGCTAACTTGAATGAGAATGAAATGTCACTGATGGTTCCAGCCAATAGGCTTGCAGTGTTTCGCCCAGAATGGGATTCAAATGTCAAAATGAAGCCCATTCCCATTCTCCGTAAATACAGACAATAAGACCGCAGGAGCTTAGAACGGAAGTTTATTGTGGCACTAAACTGCATTCGTATTTCATGATTTTCATGGATTTATGATATTAATTAGATTTATTCGTCTCATTTGCTGAGTAATTTCGTTTGCTACAACCTTCACACCCTAAAACAGTAAGGCTTGTGAACTGTTCTTTCCGGCAGAGTATCTAACACCGCAGTAGTTCCAACCATGATGTACTCATGCACAAAAGCCATATCACACACATACAAATATTTGAACCAGACAGAAAACATTCGGATACACTACATACTCGTATTAATGGCATGTTTTAACCGTGGGTCCGAGGTCTCAGGAGGTAAGATACTTCACGAAAGGACATGATAGTATGGAAGCTGGCAATAAAGAGTCAATCTCTGTCATTTTTGCGTTCCCATAAGGCTGGAAAGTGTTTGAGACAAAAATAATGATTATTTGGCCGAGGTTCCGTTCATAGTGGGTTCATTGCGTAAACATCGAGAGGTTTAATTTTATTGTAAATGTAGAATGCTTTTACAAATTAAGTAACTATTTTTTTCGCAATCTGGACATACGTACAGAATGCCTTAACAACTTCGTAGCAGCACGCCGTGATACGATCTTCATTGCAATTATTGATCGATCTATATTTGCACCGACCTGTAACGAGCTACTCTATTAGGCGCATGTAGCGCCTTAAATCGCCTTCCTGCGTAAGGATCAAAGATGTTTCGATCGATCTTTTAAGCAACAGTAGACTGAGCTACTATACACTAGGAAGAATCCCTTTCAAGGGGATTTTAGCAATATACTTGTGAGATAGAAAATAGACAACGCTTGCCAGAGTATATACTAAATAATGCGGTTATCTCCCTGTCTGTACTGCCTCAATTCAGCACATAGCGTGAGCAACGTAGACACATAGAAGGGACACCACACTAGTACACACGTGACTGGATTACGATATGACTTATCAAACTAGTAAATAAACACATACGCATATCACAGCCAGCGCCCTGCCGTGGCACTACCACAATGCGTCACTAGGTGCCATACCCAGTACCATGCCATGAGTACAGACAGTACCTGCGCACACTACCGACAATATTACGTGGCTCAGTTTGCCGTGTTACTAAATTACCAACCTCCTGCAATACCTATCAGCCTGTGGTTTGTGACCATGCTAGTCCATCCGCAGATTACGCAACAGTCACAATGTCCAGCGGGATGAGTAACACCACAGAAAAACCGAGTCTGTCCTCCGTCCACTAGAGTTACTTTACTAATGATTTAATACATGTTTCGACCAATCAGGAGGCTCTTAACGATACTGCCTAATTTTAAATGGGGATATAGTGACGACGATGGTTTTGGAATATTGTTTTCCATTCTATAGGACTATTTGTTGTGTTAGTAACACTCTCTTTACCTCGCCAACCATGCGATAGTTACGCAAACTGTACCACACAATACTAGCGTGGAATGCATATCATTACAGCTTTATCTTTTCATCTCCCTGCATTACGTTATGAACAATAGGCTCGTGCCATCAAAATAAAATGAAAACACCTGTACAAATGTTTGATGTATTGTTTGAAAAGCTGGTTTAATGCTTCTCTTGGAGTATTTTAAGTTCAGTGGCCTTTCAGAAGTTCATTTGTGCATTATGTATACAAAGGGCCACTAGTAAGTCATTGGATGAAAATAATTTTCTTTTCAGTCCCTAAACTGGTCCGAACAATGATATCGCAATACATACAAGCATTATACAACCGAAAGAAGATTTTTTCAAATACTTTCACTTCAAATAATTTTCAACTTTCATATTGATGTCGCAACCCTTCAAAAATAATAATAATGCTGGCAAGATGTTCAATGGATGTCGCTCCATCCCCATACGACAGTTAACTTAAATAGAGTATAAATTCGGACGCTTGGACCTCGTGCCTCGGTGGCCTAGTGATCATGGCATCTGCCACGGATTGTCGGAAGACGCGGGTTCGAATCCCGTCCGAGGATCTGAATTTTGAGCTATAATATGTTTTATTATAATTTTGAAATATAATACTAGCAACTTCCCCGCCCGCAACTTTGAGTAGTAGGCTCGGCCTCGCCAAAACCTCCCATATTTTCTTTTTTTTTTTTTTCATTAGAACCTTCTTCTAACAATAATTAATACAACAAAAAAAAATTAGCGAAACTATTCCACTACCTATTATGTCAATAATAATAAACCTATAAAAACATTTAAAAAGTTAATTGAACTCAGTACCTACTTATTAAAATATATAAACTAAGGTAAGCCATATTGTTATTGCAATGCAGGACAAAATAAATAATTGTCATCATACCTACCTATGTAACTTGTTCCGTGTATGTATAGATTAAAATTTTGTTGCACAGTATCTTCTCTTATCTTGGATAATTATTCAGAAGATCACAAAAAAATCTATTTATAAAGTTTAGCATCGTGCTCCAGGCATTATTCTTAACGGCGGTAAGTTTAAACAGTAACAGGTTCAGACAGACTTTGCCACACAAAACCTGTAATTTGGCCTTGACCCTCCCTGAGTTTGGTCTCCAGTGCTCGGTTTAGTGCTTGAATGTATGAAAAAATTTTGAATAGATACTTTAGTTAGGGTAGAGAGTTATTATGATTTATATTCTATTACATAACTATGTGCACAATTATTAGTAACTTACAACAAATTGATTATTATTTTCTTACTTTTCAAAACTATGTGTGTATCTTTGATGATTTGAGGCCTTATTATACGCCCATCAGGTGCAACAGGAACTAATAAATTTTTCAAATTTTTCTAACAGATATTCCCATAATTTTTTTGTGACAAATAATATGTATTGCCTATTGACAAGGTGACAATTACTTTTATTAAATATGTATATATATATATATATACATATTGCAAATCCATCATCAAAACTTTTAAAGCATAATTTTAAGCAGTTATATATTTAAACATATATTTTATAATAATCATCTATCTTGGTCTTGGTACATTTTTGTTTTTCTGTATACACATATTTTGAGTTAATATCCAGTACAGAATTGCCTTAGCATCTTTATTTAAGGTGAGAAATTAATTGTAATTTTTTTTAGTGTTTAATAAATGATATATATCGGCGCAACTACAACAGTTCGTCGAGAATAATTAAGTTTAATCATTTGATTGCCCTAAAAATAGTTTATAAATCATCAGTTGATTATTTTTGAGTTGATTACGATGTAAAATTAATGTTATGATTGTAATTTCAATACTTTACCAACAAACTTGTAAACTCGTGCACGTGCGCCGAGTCCTATAAATACGGCCGCACGGTAGGCGCTCGTCTCCCTTCGGTTCTTCGGCGTTCAAGCCGTTAGATAGCCCTCTCTCCCCCGACCCTGCGCCCTATGCGCCCCGCGCTCCCCGCGCACCTTTACCACCCCGCGATCGCTCTCCAGTCCTTCGGACTGAGTACGAACGCGCCTACGATTCGGCATCCAACTCGGAGAATGAGATGGATGTAGAGTTCTCCCGCTCCCGCGCTAACTCTGTTGGCAACATCTCCAACGACGGGTTCACTACCGTCGGAAAGAGAAAGCGCGTCCCCAAAGCCGCCTCAGAGGCTCCCTCCCCGCCACCCAAAGCGGCCTGCACCGCCCCGGGAGCGAAGCCATCAGGCTCTCTCGCTCCCACCTCCCGCGACCCTCTCGCTCACTCCGATGCTCCCGCAAGCATCGCCGCGTCTCAACGCGACGTCTCCTCTCAAGGAGCGTCAGTTAGACGCGAGAAACCGCCGCCGCCGCTGTTCCTTCAGGACAAGGCGAAGTGGGACATGGTCTCACGACTTTTGACGGATCGTAAGATCCAATATACCAGCGCCCGCTCAACCCAACTGGGTATTAAAGTCCAGGTGCCTACCCCAAGCGACCATAGGGCGCTTACTCGACTTCTCAAAAACGAGAGTATAAGCTTTCATACTTATGCTCTCGAGGAAGAGAAGGTTCTACGCGTTGTCATACGCGGAGTACCAAAAGAGGTGCAAACCGACAGTGTCCTCGCCGACTTAAAGGCGCAAGGCTACCCCGTCCGCGAATGCCACCGCATGTACAGTGGCAAAGATCGCAAACCCTACGACCTACTATTGGTCATCCTCAATCGCACGCCAGAGGGCAAAGCGATTTTCAATATTAAAACGGTTGTGAACCTCTCGGGGATCACCGTTCAACCCCCATTCCGAAACCGAGCACCTGGCCAGTGTCATAACTGCCAATTGTACGGGCATGCCGCCCGATTCTGTTTCGCCCGCCCGAGGTGCGTCAAGTGCCTAGGGGATCACGGGACAGCCCAGTGTTCTCGCACTAGGGACTCATCAGACCCGCCTAGTTGTGTCCTCTGCGGCACACAGGGACATACCGCCAACTACCGCGGTTGCCCTAAGGCACCCCGCGCACCCAGTGGGCCGGCTAGGAGGCCTATTCCCCCTCCTCGCCCGGTCACTACCCGCTCACAAGGGAACGGCCCTAAGCCTAACCTTACACCCGCACCGCAGGCAACACCTGTTGTTCCCGCGCCCGCGCCCGCGCGCAACGCTTGGTCCAAGCCCTTGAGCATGGTACAAGCAAGCGCCCCCCTCACCCCCGCCCGCCCGCCGGCCCCTGCCAGCGCGCCGGCTCCTAAGCCCAAACCGCCGCTCTCTAGGCCTCCAATGGCTGGGCTCATGGACGCCCCAGGTCAATCTGACCTGGCGGCCGACATAGCCCTTGTCATGGACTACGCGATGGTCATAGACGTGGACGAAGTACGTGCATTCGCGCACAAACTTCGTACTGCCACAAACGACCAAGACCGCTTGCGAGCCACGCTCACACACGCGGGTCTAATCAGCGCAGTGAGGCGCTACGCCCTCCCCAGCGTTTCTTAGGTATCATCCAATATGGATAGTACACCGAAACGAATTAAGCCCCACTCAGTCACCGTAGCGACTTTCAACGCTGACGGCCTCTCTAGTCAAAAGGACGAAGTTCACGAATTTTGTAAGACCCATCAGGTCGATATCCTATGCGTGCAGGAGACCTTTCTGAAACCAGGTACAGCGAACCCTAGGTTTGCAAATTACCGTTTGGTTCGTAATGATAGAGTGGCCACCCCAAAAGGTGGCACTCTCATCTATTACAAAAGAGCTCTGCACTGTATCCCAATTGTTACTCCACCACTTAGAATACTAGAAGCCTCTGTTTGCTTTCTAGCGATGTCAGGTCATCAACCTGTCATCATAGCCTCATGTTACCTCCCCTCTGGTAAAGAACTATTACAGACAGACTTGGAAGCCCTCTTCTCTCTGGGAAGCTCCGTCCTTCTGATCGGTGACTTCAACAGTAAACATGTCATATGGAACTGTACTAGTAACAATAGTAATGGTAAAATCCTTGAAGGCTTGGTCAGCCACTTAAACTTTGATATTCTCTCCCCTCTGGAGCCCACAAGATATCCCTATGTTGACAACCAACGACCAGACATACTTGACATAGCACTTCTTAAGAACGTCACCCTCCGGTTGCGCTCAATAGAAGTGTTACACGAACTGACTTCAGACCACCGCCCTGTATTGTTGAAATTAGGCCCCGACCCGACGGACATAACCCCTATCACTAGAACGGTAGTGAACTGGAAGCAACTGGGGGAATCCCTCCAAGCTATCAGTTCACCCGCTCTCGATAGAATCCCCGATGACATACAGACAGTAGAAGACGTGTCAATTGCGATCGAGGCTCTCAGTGACCACCTCCGCACCGCAGTAGGTGAATCCTCAAAGCAGGTCCAAGTGGCGGATGGTCGCCGCTTTGAACTGCCCGAGGGTGCGAGGAGGTTACTGACAGCTAAGAACGCCGCCACTAGGGCGTATGACTCGATGCCAACCCCAGAGAACAAAGCCACCATGCGCTATTTACAGCGTGCTGTAAGGAAACGCATGAGTGAGCTGCGTGATCAAAGGTGGGACGACAAACTGTCAGAGATTGAGCCAACTCACCAGGCATACTGGCAGTTGGCTCGAACTCTGAAATCTGACGGACAACAGACAATGCCTCCACTCATTAGGCCACCTCCCCTCTCCATAGCGTTCCTTGACGAAGACAAAGCCGAGTGTTTAGCTGATAGCCTTGAGGCTCAGTGTACTCTAAATGTAGATCACGTCGACCAGAAACACCTCGATTCGGTGGAATCTGAAGTCGAACGTAAAAGCTCTATGTCCATCTCTGACCTCCCACTCCTCCCACCGGTAAAATCATCCGAGGTTGTGTCTCTGATCAAGAGCCTCAAGACCCGTAAATCCCCTGGTGCTGATGGTATCAGCAACAAGGTGATTAAACACTTCTCAGTCCCACTAGTCCATCTCTTAGTTAGCATCTTCAATGCGGCTATGAGCAACTGCTCCTTCCCAGACACTTGGAAGCATGCCATTGTCATTGGTATTCACAAACCAGGCAAACCGGCAGCCGAGCCCTCCAGCTACCGTCCCATAAGTCTCCTCAGCTCTCTGGGGAAGATTTACGAGCGGCTCATTGTGAACCGACTCTGGTCCCACGTTAGGTCCAATAACCTCCTTCCCGATGAGCAATTTGGTTTTAGAGCCAAACACTCTTGCGTCCAACAAGTGCACCGCGTAACGGAGCACATCCTAGGCGGTTTCAATAAGAAACCAAAGCCCCAAGGGACCATAGCTGTCTTCCTCGACGTAGCGAAAGCGTTCGACAAAGTCTGGCACAACGGCTTGATATTCAAGCTGTACCAACTGGGTGTGCCAGACCGTCTTGTACTCATCTTACAAGACTTTCTCAGGGATCGAACGTTTAGCTATCGCACCGAGGGAACGCTCTCCTCCCCGCATCCCATTCACGCAGGTGTCCCTCAGGGCTCTGTACTCTCACCCATTCTCTTCTCGCTGTACACCAGCGACATCCCACGATCTGAACCTAATGTTCAGATCGCTCAGTTTGCGGATGATACTGCAATCTACTCTACTGGCTGGTTCAAGGTCAGGCAGAGATGCGCCATCCAACGAGCCATCACCGTAATCGGTGCATGGTTTCGTAAATGGCGGATTGCAGTAAATCCTAGCAAAAGTGCAGCAGTGTACTTCACTGAGACCCGGCGAAATCTCATGCCGTCACCCATAGTCCTATTCGGCGAACCCATCCCTTGGGCGTCACCCTTGATTGCCAACTCACTTTCGCGAAACACATCCAGATTGTTCGCAATAGGGCGGCCTTCATTATGGGTCGTCTTAATCCCCTCATAGGCAAAAACAGTAAAATGTCTCTTAGAAATAAGACGACTCTTTACAAACTTTGCATCCGCCCAATCATGACTTACGCATCTGTAGCGTTCGCCCATGCTCAGAAACACGACCTCCACAAACTTCAAGTGATTCAGAATCGCTTTATGCGCAGGGCAGTGGGCGCTCCGTGGTACTTGCGGAACGCCGAACTGCACTGCGATTTCACCCTCCCCTCTATTACGCAGTATATGAAAGACTGCTCCCGCCGCCACTTCGACAAAGCTCCCCACCACTCGAATCCCCTCGTGGTCGAAGCGGCGAACTACTCCACTGACATAACCGATCCCCACTTCCTTCCCCCCCGTCGCCGTCCAAGGCATATTTTGGGTGACCCGGACGACCCCATCGCAGCCGTTACTTCGGCAGCTTTAGCGTCGTCCCAAGGGAACCCCGGTAATGGTTGTAGACCCGACCAGGGCTGTGATCCCGATCGCATTGTAGGCTCCGGCCGAGATCTTCTTCGCAGCCCCAGTCGCAGTCGAGGTAATTCACACACACACGATTGTAGTCCCAGCCACGGTGCGGGTGGGAGTATACACCGCGGCCCCGGTCGCGATGTATCCTCCGGCCCAGCAAATGGCTGCGGACGAGGTATTACACTTTCTTATTGTAGCCCCACCCAAAGTACAGTCATGAGTGCACAACGCGACGATCCTGGTCGCGGTGTGGACCCATGTCGCGGAAATGGGAGGAGGCGAGGTACACAAGGTTATGATTTAGTGGTAAACACAGTCAAACACCGAGCTCGCCGGCGAGCTCGAGGCAAAAGTTATGTCTTGGTTAGATTCTCTCCAAATAGTCGTAGAGTTAAAATTCATAGGGCCCACTTTCAACGGTACAATTATGTACCGGGGCGATTCTCTCCTACTCCCCTCTCTCCTGGCGACGGCCCAAGCCGAGGTCCGTACCCTAGTGGTGCCCTTGAGCAAGTCGCCTACTCCTCTCCTTGCGGCGAAGCGTCTTCAACGCTCGCCTTAGGCGGTGCGCCCTCTGCGCCCGCATCTGGCTGAGTGCCATCTGCGCTCGCCAACCGTCCGGTGACGCTGTAAATGCCGGTAGAGGCAAACAGCATTAGTCCGTTCTAAAAAAAAAAAAAAAAAAAAAAAAAAAGGCGCTCGTCTCAGTCGCTCTCGAGTCGCCGTACAGTACGGACCTCTTTGTGACGTTGTTACGCTGCTCGTTGAATATACGAAGCTTATAAAAGTACTTGTGAAGTTTTACTTCGAGGACCCAAAAATGAGTGATCATCATGAAAACAACAATTGTGACGTCAGCAATGCTGACGTCACACTTTTTAAAAACACTCCGGAGGTGCTTTCTCCGTCATCAGAAGTGGGATCAGAACAAGCTCTGGTCCCAACCACATCCTCATCGACTTCGGTTCAACCTGTCACGACTGGAACAGCGCAGGGCAGTACCAGGCTGATAGGCCCTGCCTCATTGAACACTTCAGGAGTATCAGCAAACAACTTTAATACCATGCAGCCCATCACAACGGGAATTACCACAGACATGACGTCCACACCAATCGCTGCGGGAGATGATCTCGATACACTGCAAAACAACGCTGTAATCGCCCCTGATTCAGTGTCATCCACATCTCAAGCTGGCCAGTCAGTCCAGATAACTCACGACGACGAACACGCATCATCGGATTAAAACCGGCAAGTATAACATTAATTATGTTTCACGATATTTGCAACTAGAATCTAAAAGAATAAAATGTCTGGAGAGTGATACCTCTGAGCTAAACCATGTGTTACCCTTGAGCTAACCACGGATCCTTGATGCATCCACAAGTGAACCCTGAGATACCGTGGGGACGCCTTGTGGAACTATGGGTAGACACGTATACACCACAGATTCTAAATTAATAAGGCAGTGCACTTAAGATGTCTTAGTGTACTGTTGTAATCTACAAAAATAAAATGTCTGCAGAGTGATACCTCTGAGCTAACCATGTGTTACCCTTGAGCTAACCACGGGTCCTTGATGCATCCACAAGTGAACCCTGAGATACTGTGGGGACGCCTTGTGGAACTATGGGTAGACACGTATACACCACAGATTTTAAATTAATAAGGCAGTGCACTTAAGATGTCTTAGTGTACTGTTGTAATCTACAAAAATAAAATGTCCCCACGAGTATCCACGAGTATCCACGAGTATCCACGAGTATCCACGAGTACCCACGAGTATCCACGAGTACCCACGAGTATCCACGAGTATCCACGAGTATCCACGAGTACCCACAACTATCCTAAAAACACTTCTAAATATTTTTACAACACTCATTAACACTAAGCAACACAAGTTGCTTACAGATACCAAACTCAGAAGAAAACCATTTCGTTGTTTCAGATACACAATCAGGCTGGTGCAGAGCACGCACCGCCTGTCAGAATGGCCGTATCGACGCGGATACAAAAATTAGCCAACAATAATTAGTCAACGTGTAAAACGACAACATGCTGTTGCCTTTATGAGCATGAGAACCACGGAACAAGACAGACAACGCTTCAACCTACACAAGGCCAAAATCCATCATTTTCAAAGAGGAGACTACATATTGGTGAAAAATAATCCTCGAAACCAAACCTCGCTTGACCTTAAATACAGCGAACCATATGAAGTTTGTAGAATACTGGATAATGACCGATATCTGGTAAAGAAAGTTGTCGTTAGAGGACGACCTCGCAAGATTGCCCATGATCAGCTGCGCCGCGCTCCGCAACCTGGGGATCAGTTGACCGTATCGGCGGGAAACGAATCACCTATTCAACGAGATCCCACTGCAGAATCAAATGAGCCCATTCCGTCGACCTCACGAGAAGGGCTGCAAGTACAGCCAAACCACGACTCGAACCAAGATGACCCATCAGAATAAATGGTCTACGAGAATCCAAATAATCTACGAGAATCCATAACAATCTACGAGAACCAACGAGGCTGGTGCAGAGCGCGCACCGCCTGTCAGTATGGCCGTATCGGCGCAACTACAACAGTTCGTCGAGAATAATTAAGTTTAATCATTTGATTGTCCTAAAAATAGTTTATAAATCATCAGTTGATTATTTTTGAGTTGATTACGATGTAAAATTAATGTTATGATTGTAATTTCAATACTTTACCAACAAACTTGTAAACTCGTGCACGTGCGCCGAGTCCTATAAGTACGGCCGCACTGTAGGCGCTCGTCTCAGTCGCTCTCGAGTCGCCGTACAGTACGGACCTCTTTGTGACGTTGTTACGCTGGAATATACGAAGCTTATAAAAGTACTTGTGAAGTTTTAATTCGAGGACCCAAAAATGAGTGATCATCATGAAAACAACAATTGTGACGTCAGCAATGTTGACGTCACACTTTTTAAAAACACTCCGGAGGTGCTTTCTCCGTCATCAGAAGTGGGCGCAACTACAACAGTTCGTCGAGAATAATTAAGTTTAATCATTTGATTGCCCTAAAAATAGTTTATAAATCATCAGTTGATTATTTTTGAGTTGATTACGATGTAAAATTAATGTTATGATTGTAATTTCAATACTTTACCAACAAACTTGTAAACTCGTGCACGTGCGCCGAGTCCTATAAATACGGCCGCACGGTAGGCGCTCGTCTCAGTCGCTCTCGAGTCGCCGTACAGTACGGACCTCTTTGTGACGTTGTTACGCTGCTCGTTGAATATACGAAGCTTATAAAAGTACTTGTGAAGTTTTACTTCGAGGACCCAAAAATGAGTGATCATCATGAAAACAACAATTGTGACGTCAGCAATGCTGACGTCACACTTTTTAAAAACACTCCGGAGGTGCTTTCTCCGTCATATATAATAAAAAATATAATAAAAATGAATATTTCTCCTGATCATGCTATAACTTGAGAATGGATGGAACAATTCCGCAAATTCTATATTGTTGTGTTAATTATTTCTAATTCTTATGATAGAAAAACCAAGAAAAAGTGGGAGGTTATGGCGAGGCGAAGGTCAAGCGTACTACGCGAAAGAAGTCGCGGGCAGTCGCAAGTCATAAATAATATCTTTATGAACAATAAAACAGATTGATTCCGGTAAGTATATTCAATTCATATGTTTAATATATGTACATAAATATCCTGTTATCTGCAAGAAATGGATGGGGATGAGTATGAATAATTTGGCAGATTAGCTTTTACACAGTACTAAAAAATCATTACAATAGTTTTAGGCTGATGATGGGTGGATTGATGACTCTGTTAGCTGAGTTAGGAAAGGAAAGAGTGTCTTGAAATCATTATTTGAAATATAAAATATACTAATCATTTGAAATGCGAAATAAACCGAGTTTTGCAACACCCATTCATGATCCTGTCTTTGAAAAGAGCAAGGAATTTGTTCAACGTTCAGAAAGCTAAAAATGAGTTATTATTTTCACCAAAAAGGACCCGCAGGGTGTTTGTGATAGTTTTTGGACAACTATCTATTTGAGAGCATAATCATGCAATGTTAGGTCTTAAGCTTGGTCTAGCGTTCGAGTAGGGTGTGGGCAAAAGTGGCAATAATAAAGTACTTGAGCTTGACAAACGCTTTAACAAAAGAACCATGAATGACAACGCCACCAATGCCCTCAATGCTAAATGGATGCACCTTTATTTGTGATCATTTTAATACACTAAGGTATGACCAGGTTATGATGTGATTATTATCCTGATCCATAATGCAAGCTACAGGCTACAGGACAGTTGAGATAGCATCTATAGCTGTATATAAGCTGACCAGTGTATGTATGTTGTGCATGTAGTACTATATACCCTCTCCTTCCCCCTCCCCTCCACCCTCACTCCTATCGCTTCCTTCCTATCATCCTTCACCAAAGGACGGCAACACATCCTCAAGACCTCTATTATTGGGTATTGGGAATGTCCATGGGTGACTGTACCACTCACCATCAGGTGAGCCGCTTGCTTGTTTGCCAACCTATCCCACAAAAAAACTACCAAATTGATTAGACTGAAATTTTTGCCATAGCTAGATGATGACCTGGATTAGAGCCTAGAGGCCTACTAGCCTAGCTTACATTCATTAAACTTTTTTATTATCAAGGTACTAGTATATACGTAGTTGATTTTTATGAAAGAACAGTGCACTTAGGAGCCAAAGAAGCCGTTTAAAAAAATTAAGATGCATTAATTAGAACACTATTATTTAAATTCAATTAGATAGCAAATATTACCTCAATGCTGAGAAAGTATAGCCAAATTCTGAATATTATAGTATAGTATATTAGAATATAATAGTGCATATACCTAGCTGAAATTATAAAGTAGGTAGGTATATCACTTACAACAGTTACAATACAAGAGTACTTACTAAACTAGTTCTTTGCTGTGATACAGCTATATCATTTAAAAGACTGCTATTTTTACAAATTATGCACTTAATTAATAAGAATTAGGTGCATAATTTGTAAAATAGCAGTGATTTTAGCAGTTATAAGTTTAGCTAGGTATATGCACTTGTAACTTCTATACCAACATTACCTGTTATCAAAGCACTTTGTTTTCCTTCCAGTAGTGAGGCTTGTCTTATCAGCTCTATTTATCATTTGACTTGTATGAATGGGCATTGTTTGACATGGACGTTAGACACTGAAAATTGACTTTTACAGAAACGTAAATACTTACTTTTCAGTCAGGTATTGAGTGATCCAATATAGCACCTCTCCAGGTAGTTCCGACTCTGTGATGGTGTAGCCCGCGATGTTCACGGGCAGTTGGTCTTCTGGATTCACAGTCGCGGCAAAGTTTTCAAAGAAAACCCGGTAAGACGTTAAATAATCCTCCTTATCACCCATTTTCACTAAATAATTCGTGTGTAATGTAATCGATCAAGACTTCTAAGCTACTCGCAGCAAAACTAGCACAATAAAGGAACTTACACTTATCTGACTATCTATACACTAGGAAAGAAGCACTACATAATTATTATGCATAATACAACACGTGATACTATTAGTATTTACATTTGAACCATTTACAGTCGAGTTTACAAAATCAAAATAATAATCACATCACTCCTCGCATAAATCCACCACACAATAATTTGGTGTTGCTATCCTATGCACAGCACAGATAACTATTTAACTTTAAATAACAGGGTTGCCTTGTTAAGCATAGAATATTGCGTTCAATAGGTTTTGTAAGGGTTTTGAAACGCTATGGTGATTGATACGTTTTGATACGCTTATACGTATATAAGGAGAAACAAACACTCAAAGCATCTAGCTCCGAAGGGGCTGAGTTGGTAGTGTTGCTAGATCTAGCTCTTTATCTGCTTGTTCAGCCCCCATAATCTTTCTAATGATTTAGCCCCTAGCCGACTATGGCTTCTAACAAAGCAATTATGCGATCGTGGTTACGACGGCATGATGTGGCTTTTGATGATGAGCTTAGAAAGAACGACATATTAAAGTTTATTAAAAACACAGAAACTGAAGATGTTTACAAAATTGACGAGTTATTGAAAAGAAACGGACATGAAGTGTTGACTTCATACCACCCAGACCTGAACCCTATTGAGTTGGGTTGGGTTAGGGAGATATTAAGGCGCGCTCGTACCCTGATAACAGAAAAAAAAAGAATTTTTGAACACCTAGTGTAACGAAACAGATCGATACTTAGTATATTATGAAAAAAATTACAAAGGTTAGAAAAGGAATAGGAAAAGAGTAATAACCGAATGGAATTCATAAATATAACTCTCTTTCAGCATAAAAAAATCCTGAATAGGTCCACAAAAATAAACTTTCACGTCCAAACTCTATAACACTATAATTTTTGTAGGTAATTCATAGCAAACGCAACAAGCTAAAGTAAGAACCAGCAGTTTTTTCAATTGTGTTAGTATATATCGAAAAGTATAAAGAAAACTTACAAAATGAACGCATTTTCGCATCACATCGTCCAATATAACAAGCGATTTTCAACCTTTCGAAAAGCATCGAAAAGCTTATTTTAAAATTGGGGATGGACCGCGTCATAAGGGACAATTAGTACAAAAAAGTATGGACTTTAATTTGGATCAAAAATAAATATTACAAGGATTATTTGCTGAATAAGGTACGTAGAGAAGTAGGAGCATTGCGTTAACATGTAATTAAGATCCAAGACGGGTACTGCAAACATGATGGAATTCGGAATGATGCTGTTGATTGTTTTATTAAGACTTAAGACAACTCTGATGATTCCGATGATGGCTGCTTTGAATGTGAAGTATCAAGTTCCACCGATATTGATAATTATAAGCGCAGCTGTTTTATAGGCGATTGTGATGATGGGTGTGCGGTGAGTCAGCCGCTCGCCCGTTGCGCATGCTCCGTCACAATAGGCGGCCGCGACGCCGTCATATGTGAACACCATGGATTTTATTTTAAATAAAATCTCTAAATGTTAAACACCTTTATCTGTTGTGAATATTATATTGACATACTGGGGCCTTACTATCAGCTTCGTAAAAATCATGCAAGTTCCATGCAGTTCTTAAACCTGACATAAACAGTTTTGATTGAAATCATACCATGAACTGTTTGAATATTGTTTTCTCAAAGGTAAACGGATAATGTTGTCTCTGGCATTCTTATAATTTACAATAAACAACATAGCAGTCGCCCAGACGTTTGTAAGCTAATAAACTGAGTGGATTTAGAGCGACATGTTAACGGGAGTCCATACAAAAAAACAGGTGAACGGTTTTTCTGCGGTTCTTGAATAGTAGGCCTGGGAAGTTGTCATGGTACGAATAAACCGGGCAGTTGTCTAGTCCTGCTTTAAGAGCTCATAGTAAGGCCCCTCATAAAACGTGTCTTACCCTACTGATACCATCATTATGGTCTCTTTTGTAGGGCAACACACTGGAGCTAAAAATAAACTAACATTTGGTATGTACATTAAAAAATTGGCGATACAAAAATATGTAAAAAGACAAGCCCGCTGAGTTTCTTGCCGGATCTTCGCAGTTGTGGTCGCGTTCCGATCCGGTTGTCGATTTAAAAAATAATAAATGTAATATGACAATTTGTAAGTGCCTCCGTAGGCCTATACAGAATAAACGATTTCATTTTCATTTTCACAAGCCTCAACCAGTAAGAAAGCCATTATGGCCTCGTATATAACCGGGCCTCATCTGCGGCTGCGGTGAACAAAACTTGCAATCCAATAACGAAACTTCTTATTTCTGGATATATCTGAAAATGAAATGAATTTCTAGTAGTTTTTGGGAGTAATCAGTAGGTTTGGGGGTCTGGCACATACTCTAGGATACTATGAATTCTATAAACAAACATGAAAACAAAAATAAAATTGAAATTAATGAAACCACAGGTTAGGTAGTATCACAGACTATAATATTTAAATATGTTTTTGACAGATCGATACACTAGTACCATGAAGTTATAGATAAAAATGGAGGCCACACTTCGAATACCTACTTGAAGCATAACCTATGTATTACTATCTCGCTCTATGCGGGCAGACCCTCTCTTTCTAAATAGGGTAACCTTTATTTTATTTTTCCCAGGACATCGCTTTAGAAGTTGCTTTCCATTTAGTGATGTATTTATAAATAACTACATCTATGTTTACTACTAAGACCTAGCCTAAATTGGCTGTTTGTCATTAATCACGGAAAAAGTCTGGGCGTCGTCGACATGTACATACAGAATTTTGCACGGAAATAGACCATGACCATGGTATAGTTCCCGTGTCGGTACGAAATGAAATACTCAGATCGGTGCGAGTGTGGGAGGAGCCCCGGGCAGAAACTGAAAATTACTTTTTGTATAGCAAAACCGAAAAGGGATCATTGTACTCATCATTTTACAACAACTCTTGCTATGCTATGGGCCAACCCTGAAATCGCTAAAAAGAAATCAGATGTTTCATAAATTTTGAAGATTATTCTTATGGCTGATTTTTTCGAGATATTTGGGTATCTTATAACCAGTGCGCAATTTTTAAATATTATTTACATATACTATACGGGACTATAATAGGAACGGTTATATGTAAAAAACCTCAAAGGAAACAAACACTTTTCAAATTAAAACCATTTATTATTTTATTATTTTATTATTTATTATTTATTATTTTTTACTTTTCTATTATACATGACTGAAAATCATAGCTCTGTGTAGTTTCTGTCTCTTACCTCGTAAATCACTGAGTATATTTTCTGTATGACTGTGAGCACGTATACGCATTTTAAAAAATGAATTTGCTAGCTGCTTAATTAACATAGTTTCATGCAAATCAGTACAATTCATTGAGGCCGTGATTGGATGGTTAAACATTTCCTGCAAAAGAGGAGTAAAATGTTGTGATACGACATTAATTAACTTATTTTCAACGTTATTTGCTCGAAGTTGGCCCATCAAATTCGCTCGTTGAAACACTTTGTCACAATATTTTACAATTTAGTAAGCTGCTACCGAAGGAAAATAAAGTTTACCTCGGTTCACAAATGTCGTAAATGAATTATATTTATTTATAATTAACGAATATGAATGATCTGTTGGCAGATTTTTAAGTGCTACTAACGCATTATTACAATGTTCACAAGAAATGCGGGTTAGAATTTGTTTAATAATGTAACCAGTTATATAATATAATATATTTTCCTGATAAGGGCTAGTATGAATTGCATCCAAATTTTGAAACACATTTTCAACGACTTGTTGATAATCAGGTTCTTCCGGAGGTTGAAAAATACTGTCCCGTTTATTGAAATTGAAGACGTGTGAAGTCTCAAAGCCATTTTCTATGCAGTTAGCATTGATAGACGGTTGAATAGAATGTCTGAACAACATCTTTCTCATTATATAGCGGAACTCGAGGGGACTCGGATTATCTTGTGCTCGACCGCGAGCCCTAATGCATGAAAAAAATATTTCTAAGTTGTCTTGTGAACACTTAAAAGTCAACAAATATTTCATTGGATTTTGCTCCAGTGTACACAAATCATTAACAAGTAATGACAAACTATGCATGTTCATTAAAAACCCTAATGCAAAAGTTTTTCTAGGATGACTTAAAATACCTCTACCATTTATTGTCAAGGATTTTAAATATATTCCAGTATCATTAAATATTGGTTCCCAATAACGTTGGTTTTTCACCGATAATGGAGATTCAGACCCTTTTCCAAAGGGTGATTTTGAATTCATAAGATCAAAAATTCTATCAATCATGTGCAAGAACTCTGTAGTCGCTTCGCTATTCAGAAAGTCAGGATGACCACTTACCCTCAAAAAATCTATAGCATCAGCCACTGATGAACTAAGTACTTGCGCAGCAAGCCTAACATTCATTTTTTTGTTTTTAAAATCTATATGTAAAGGGCTTAATTTATTGGCAAATTTTAACCCCTCCTTGCTTTGTACTTCGTGTAATTTTCGGATATATTCAAACGAAATATCGCCAGTATTTGACTTCACTTCAAAGTCAGCCAACACATTTCTAGCGAGTTTTAACATGTGTGCAGCGTCAAGCAGACAATAAATATTGCTCTTTCCGTTGGGATGTTGAAAGGACGGTTTTAAATTATTTTGATCTAGTGAACAGCCTAAATATTCATAAGCCTTTATATTGGATGATGCACCGTCACAAGTCAAAGATCTTACGGTAACACCAATTTCATCAAGCAGAATTATTGTTGTTTTTATTAACTCGGACAGCAGTTCCCCAGGCAAGCTATTTGCAATAAAAAAATATGCGATAGGACACTTAAAGCGTACACCATATGAAACTATCTGAAATACGAGGGCCTCAGAAGCTAATTTTTCTGGATCACTTACAGAAATTGGTCCTAAATCTACATATCCAACCACTTTGTCCAATTTTTGATCATAGGCTAAATTTTGTTTTAATGCCATTCCATCAAATATTAAAGCAACATTCTTTAAATATATTTTTTCAGGTAATTTTACTTGTTCCTTTAAATAGTCGAGTACTTCAGATAAGAAACCAACATTACAGTTGAATAAAGACAAAGATCTTCGTATCGTTTCTACATGAGGCAAAGTTGTATATTTTCTTAGAAATTCGTAAGCCTTAGGTGAATAGAAATTTAAAGTTAAAGCAAAGGCTTTCACTTCTTCACTATATCGAACACCATGTGGATTAATCTGTGTTTTGTTGATTTCCTTACAGATATCAGCAAAACGCCCTTGGATAATATTTTCAATTTCTGACTGACGCGTATATTTTTTAATAGTTTCCATTAAGGAAGACATATCCTGAATTTTTTTAGTTTGTCTCGCCAATTTTTCCTTGAGAATTTTAGTTTTCTTCTGAAGTATTTCTTCTTTAGTAGACTTTATATTCACTTGCACGCCCCTATCAATCTTCGCGGGAACGTGGTCTTCACTGCTGCCCTAAGAAAACAAGAAATAAAATTAGTTATTAAATACCAGTTATGCCGCACGGTTTCACCCACATTGCTCCGCTCCTAGGGGTTTTAGCGTGATGTTAGCTAACCTTTCTGAAGAATTCGGTTAACAAATGCAAAAAAAAGATTTTCAAATCCGATTAGCGGGGTCAAACAAAAACTTAAGAAACCAATAACTCTTTAGCTTTGTAATATTAGTATAAATTGACATGACATAATAGGCAATAAGGCCTTCATACGTAGACAGAAATAACATCACATTATTTGAAGGAGCGCGCCTTCGTGAGTAAGCAGAACTGACGCGCCAGACATGTAGGGGCGCCTCCATTAGCAAAAAGAAATGATACACTAGACATGAAGAGCGGCCTTCATGAGTAGGCATAAATGAAGCCTCTAACAAGAATCTTCATGCTTAGCGTCGTAGTGACGGTTACCACACCGCGGTCGGCATAACCAGTTTAAAATAAAAAACATAACCTCACGCCTTGTTTCCCCGTAGGGTTGGGCAATGGTGTACCGATAGTACACCTACATTTTACCAGTTATGTTTAAGTTCCATGTAACAGGGGGCGAGTCTATTGCTATCAACCAGGCACAAATCCAGACTCCGGACTGCTACTGAGAAATTCCAGATAGAAAGTCGAACCCAGGCCTTCATGCTCAGCAGTAGCGCTTGAGACACTATACCAACGACGCAGACGGCAGGCATATGTGGTATTTGAAACCACACATAATAATAAATTATGTGACACATAATAGATACACATCAAAGGTATGTATTCAATATTTAGTATAGGAAAGGGAAACTTACCGGTAGATTGCTTATATTTTCAAGTATTTTTCGACATTGTTTTTTACTAGCTTGGTCCTCAACATTGCAGCCAGCACGTTTTACTCCCGTTTCCTTAAGTGGAAAATTACTTTCAAAAGTGGCAGAACTTGTGCTTGGTACAGCGAGAGCAGCTATTTGCACCATGGACTCTTCATGTAATGAACTTGTCTGAAAATTATAATATATTTTACAAATTGTTGCCATTTTTCATATACATATTTGAACTAGTATTTCTAAATATATAATATTAAGTAATATAGATACTTAAATTATATTACATTTTTACCTTGCCTGGTTATACTGTTTCTTGATTTATTATTATTGTAGGAACTGCTGATTGTTTTAAGCGCCTTGTTGTTGAATCATAATCTGATTCTTGAAAATGCAAATTGCAAATCCTTGCACTCTCATAAAACTTCATTTTCAATGGTAAATTGGATAACCACAATTGTCTCTGAGTACTTTTCTTGGGAAATCTAAAAAAAAACTTGTATTATTGTGTTATTAAAATATCAGATTAATAAAAACATAGTCTGCCTTAAAAGTGTGTGTATGTAATGGATAAGAAACGTACAATTAGTTAAGGTCCTACGAAAAGTCCCACATATATCCTTATTTATGGTCCCACTACTTCAGTACGACTTCTTGTAAACAAAAATATAAAACTACACAAGTCAATGAAATTCAATGTAAAACTATTTGATTTTGACATAGTTATCATTTACTAATACGTTGAAATCACTGGTGAAACGTTTTAAGCAGAAATTATGTGAAAATGCAGAGAAATATGTTTATAATGATCCAATGACAGAAATCACGATTTTAACACTTACGCGTGAAACCTTATATCACCTCCTGGACACCACGTACTACCGCAACCACGCACTACACAAGTTTGCACCATTTCTTGAATGTGAACAATGATTATCGTGAAAAATCCTAAAAGAATCTGTGAACCGTAAAGTAAACAGTCGCCATATTGTCATATTTACTTACGATTAATATTGACATATAGGGCCAATGTTGCCAAATTACCGAATCCGTAAGAAATGGGATAGTAATTCCTTGATTCGCCAACCCAGTTCTGCATACGTGACCTACAATTTTGAGATTTATTATTTAATTAATGATAGTTCAACTATCTAAATAAAGATACATTAATTGACATTGTTCAACTTGCGATTTGGTTAGTGTGGTGACTATTTCAAAAAATTTACCAGGAGATTTAAATAAGGATATAGCAATACTATAGTCCACACTAAAAAGAGAGGTCTGCCCACAGAGAGCGAGATAGAGATACGTAGGTATTTGACTCAAGTTGTTGTTCCGAGTGTGGCCTCCATTTTTATCTATAACTTCATGACTAGTACCGATCTGTCAAAAACATAGGCTACGTTCTGGGAAGCGCCGAAATCACTCGCGGCACTCGATACGTCATCAATGACGTCACCGAAAACGCTCACGCCGCACTCACAACGCTCGCGGATCTTAGGTGAGTCTACGTGATCATTGCGAGCTGTCACTGTAAACCAAAGGGAACAGCAAACCGGGCGCGACAGTTGTGAGCGTTGAGGGCGGTTGCCAGAACGTAGCCTTAGCGTCATATTTTTTTCTATGAAGATTCCATAGCGTGATCTTATTCGTCTGTGATACTACCTGATCTGTGGTTTGCATTTCATTATTTCAATTTAATTTTTGTTTTCATGTTTGTTTGTTTGTTTACTTTACATGGGTGTTTGTTTGTATTTGTAAAAAACAATATTTAAACTGTACCGGTTAGTATTTTTAAGTAGGTACATATTTGTCACCTACGTAGGTACTTGTATTTTGTACCTATGCTATGATTCTTTTCAACTCACTGTATAAAGGTATGTAAGTACATATGATACTTATAAATCTTGATTTCGTACCTACGTCGCTCTGTAACAAGGATTAATAATTTAATTATATAATGTTCTTCAAGTAGATACATTTGACGGTTTAATCTCAACAGTAGTGAGCAATTTGCAATCGCCTAACAAGTCACTCATATCTAGCACTAGCACAGCGGCAATAAACTGCTCCTTTCCTTTGCATAGTGATAACTTGACAAGGAATAAAGAATCAGTGGTATATATAATCTATTGCACTAACTAATGCATATCAGTAATTATAGCTAATGAAATACGTGATTGATAATTTTTAGATAAGATTAGCTACTACACCTAACCTAGTTACAAAGTACGAAACGGTTGACAGTCTGTGTCTGTATCCCTCATTGCATAGACCAAATCCACAAAGTTCTCCTAGCTGTTATACCAAAGTCTATTACAAAAGTGACAAAAAATGCCTTCCATCGTGGGAAAGTATCAGCACTACAAAAATGAGAATGTCGAAGAATACTTTACTGCAGTTGGTAAGATTATGTTACTTGCAATTTGTAAACCTTTTGTATAATTTATAAAGTGTTGCACAGGCCCACAGGACTGGTTAACTTTAAAAATGTCAAGTGTATTTGATTTATTCAGCAGTTATCAAGAACACATTTTTTGTGAAAACAAATGTGCCAAGTGTTTTCTACTAACTGGCTTGCCCTATGAAAACTGAATTTTAATTCATTTTTATGAAATATCTACTCACAGGTCTAATATTAAAATAATAGTGCATTACCATCAGGTTTCACAAATGATTTGGTATCGCAGAAAGAAAATAAAAAACTGTTATGATGAAGCAGGCCAGCTCTCTCTCAAATAGATTTCTGGAGATATCTAAAATAATAATTATGTACCTACCTATTTTTAGGAGTACCATTTATGGGACGTAAAATGATGTCCATGTCATCACCACTAATGGAAATCACTATGGATGGTGATGAGATGACTATCAAGAATGTTTCTCTGCTAAGGACTGTAGAATATAAGTTCAAACTTGGAGAGGAATATGAAGAGAAGATGCCAAATACTGTGATCAAAGTGAGTACCTATAGAAAAAGTGTGGAAATACTAGTGCCGAGTCCTTTGGGTTGCAGAAAATGAACTTGTAAAAATAATTCATTTGAGGTGTCACATAGTAGCAATATTAACACAATTATAAATAAAATATACACAGACAGATCCACTGACACCATTATGGTGGGTGACCCTATGTTTCTGGTTTTAGAATTTAGAAATAGTTATGGAGCAAGAACAAAAAAAATTAACTTACCTATTAAAAATAATGTTATGAAAGACACACAGTTTCGTTAAGCTCTTGAAAAGTGCTACTTTTTAATGTTGTGATTTGGGAGTCATTCATATTCATATTCGTTTATTGAGATAAAAACGGAAAAAAAACCAATTACAATTATCTCACAATATTCAATATAGTCATGGCTATTATTGTCAAGGAAACATGAAGAATTATCATTTATTGCATTATATAACTATTGTAACACACTTAAAGTAGTCACAGGCTTTAACTTTAGCTACTGCCTTATAGTGAATACATAATCTTCACAGAGTGCAGCAATCAGCAGTAGGATATTGATGTATTTACAGAACTTTACAAAAATTAAATAATACTATCAACGGCTATGTCCCAACTGCCATCATGAGTCCATCTAAATGTGCAAGTCAAGCTGATAACCTTTATTTGCGTGTTTATAAAAATAACATTATGTTGATGATGAGACTCACAATTCATGTTCAAAACCCATTATGTAATTGTTACTTACGTTTTAACTATCTTAACCTCCTTCAGTACCTACAAATGTATTGTTAAATGTTTCTTTTGTACTTTTTAGAGTGTTACAACAAAGATAAGTGACAATGAAGTGGAAACAAAGTCTGTGATCCCTGACACTGGAGCCAAGTGTGGAAGACACTATCTTTTCACTGATGAAGAATGTGTCATTGTAAGTATATAATATTCACCTGTTTACCAGACCAGGAGGCAGATTCTACTCATTTCACAAAGTTCAAAAATCTATCCCACTTCAACTGGAGTTTGTCTTGTTCAACTTCTATTGTCGTTTTGATCATTACCTACAAAGCCATTCACCCATTTCTTAAGACAAATTGGAATGTAGCGTCATAAACTACTACATATTACCATTAAATGCTACTATAGGTGCATTCGATTAGCTTATGAGGGCATTGGTGGCGTTTTCATTGATGTCTCTTTTGTTAAGGCATTCGGAAAGCTCAAAAACGTTATTTTTGCCACTTTTGCCATTTTTACCCATACCCTATTCGAACGCTCAACTGAGCATAAGACTTAAAATCGCATGATTATGCTGTCAAATAACGATCACAAACAACCATGCTCCGGACGTGGGTCAAAAATTGCACTTTTTGGTGGCAAAAATTCCTCTTTTTTAGCTTTCCGAACGCTGAACAAAAAGAGGCATGAACGACATTTTCACCTACAGATTCCCAATTCGAACGCCCCTTGTAAGCGTTTTTAGCGTTATTTTCGCCAAAAACGATCAGTAGTGATCTATTCGAATGCACTATATGTATAATGAATATAAGTTAATGTTGTGTTCACAATCTATCGAGTTAACAGAATATAAAGTTCGTTTGTTGTATCAATTAGAATTTTCATAAAATTTAGTTCAGGATGGGTGTAAATTGTTTATATTAGTTTTATGTTACTTCTGCATCTTAATTAACTGTCACAGTATTAATCAATAATTTTATTTTCTTTTTCAACCAATGGTTATCTGGAAGAGATTGCTAATAGTGACAATGTCATCCTATGTACCTAATATTTTATGGTATGCATACTTAGGATTTTTATTGCCGTATTAGCAATATAAAATATCTATAATACAAACAAACTAGGCTTGAATTTATACATTATTAATATAAATAACGTCGTGTACAGATCGCGCGGCGAGAGTTTGGCTTTGACCGTTATTGCGCAGAAATCAGAAATTGGGTATCACAGGGAGGCTAGAGGGACGAAGGACTCTTGTCTCTCTCTGCCAAATCGAAGACGAGGGACTCTTGTCTCTCTCTGTCACATGTGCGCGACTGTACCCATGCGCAGTAATCCCCTCCACCCGAAGGTCAAAGCCAAACTCTCGCCGCGCGATCTGTAGGTACGGCGCAGAACAGTTTTGCTTTGCGCAGTACTAAATAATGTCATTTAAAGTTAAAGCAGCATTTATAAGTCAAAAAATTGGTACTGATATGTAACACCAAATGACTGTAATAATAACAAGTAAGTTGGCGTAAGGTTCTGAATAATCTCTTTCGTTAGAAAGGAACACTTGCTATAGTCTTGTCCATTAGAAAGGTTCGATATCACGGGTTGAATATGATATAAATGATAAGGGGTGACAAGTGTGCTTGCAGTTCACAATGATGAAACGGTAATAATATCTATACATTATGTGACATTTATTATAAACTGTACATCAATAACCCTTTGTGGTACAAGACAATGCACTAAACAATGTAATTCACAAAAGTGAATGGTTTTCAATTAAATAATGTGTGTAGAAAGAAAGTCCTCTTATACTGTTCCGCTAGCGAGTTGTGCATTAAAAACCTAAGAATGACTATATGCCATACTAAAATAATATAATATCGTGATTATGAAATTTTGGTATGATTTGCATATATGTAGCGTTTTGGCTTTTGCTCTCCTTTTTGTTTTCCGTGTTTCGGGATTTAGAAGTTAATTTATATTAATTTTATTTTCAGACCCTAACCCACGACAATGTCAAAACTCCGGGCAAACGCTACTTCCGACGAGTGCAATAATTATTGTAAAGCCTATTAATTACCTCTATTGTAAGTGATGCTAAATTATGTTAAGTCGTTGTTATGGCAACCTTTACATTCCTGCAATTGTACTTATTTTGTAAATATATGGATATGAATTCAATTTTATTTATCCTAGTCTGACCATGGAATGATTTATTTTTTACGATGTTTTTATATATTTTTATAATAAATTATTTAAACCAACCTTATTCAGATTTTTGTTTATGATATATAAGCATTATACCTACTCGTATGTATCAACGGCATCAACAATTTCTTGTAAACAAAAAAAAACATTTTGAGGGAAATAATGTACAGTCCCACCATCTTATCTGTTCAGGTGACAGCGTCGCTAGTGTAGAATTTTGGTATTGCAACCTAAGAAATTCACCAAGAAAAAAGAGAAACAAAACATAGGGCAGTCTTTCAAGCCACTCATTAATTTGCAAATTCTACAAAGAATCCTACTAATATTATAAACGCCAAAGTTAGTTGGTATGTACACTGTAGTTCCAATTTTGCCCACCTGAACTGATAAGTTGGTGGCACTATAAGTGGATAAATGTAGGTACTGGCTACTTATTCGTACAAAACCTATATTTAAATAACTATAGGTACTATTGAACAACGATTAGATTACCTAATACAAGTCACTGTGAGAAGCTAATATTATAAATATTAACTTGTTAGTGGATACTTAGTTCATAATAGGGTTCTCAGATTATAGAACAAAAGGCAGATGGAGCGTACCGAACACGCGAGCGTCGCCACCAAAGCGAATACAAATTCAAAAGCAAATACAAACCCGCGCTAGTGCTATACGCGACTTGTCCGAAGCAACACGTTACGACTGGTTTGTAATTTTAATGTACAAAATACCGTCTTGTGTTATTAAACACTGTAAAAGTTGTTCCCAAAAAGAAAAAAAAAGAAGATGGAATATCCTTTCACAGATAACTATTAATTAATTATTTGGCTTATATAATTTTTAATCAACATAATAACTTTACATGTGACTCGGAACACAAAACTTCAACAGTCATTCGCTTGTGTTGCCAGTATTTATTTAAATTAGTTAGCCGTTTTATTGGTAAAACTACATTTAGAAGGTCTAGGGGTTAGTGATGTAACAAAAGTTTGTTTTTTAATATCGCAAATGCGAATATTTTTTTATAAGTCTCGCTCGCACGGTTTTTTTCCCAAAAAACCTCAAGTCTTCTTAGAAAATACTTTTTATGTCAAGTTTTTAATAAAGTTGAGAATGCGAATACTTGTCTCGTTCGCACCATTTTTAGGGTTTAGCACCTCAAAAGGTAAAAACCTTGTAGACCTTGCTTTTAGCCTAAATTGACAAGTCTGGGTCAACCGGAAGTACCCTATAGGTTATGGGTCGAAAACCCATAATATGACAGTTCCCGTTGACCTAGAATCACTAAATTTGGCAAAAAGCTACGTCTTATAGAACAAATACAGGAAAAAATATATATGGCCACCCTCCTCTAATCTCCAAAGTCTAGGAAGAGCAAAATCTGAAATAATTTGTTACCTACAAATTTGTTCGGAACCCGAGATGGGCGAGTCCGATGGAATGTTCAGTATGTTAATCTAGATTAAAAATTACCTGTGTGCCAAATTTTATCCAAATCAGTATAGTCGTTTTTGCGTGAAAGAGAAATAAACATGCATACATACGTACTTCCATTCTCACAAACTGTCGGATATATGTGTAATAATTAGAAAAGTAGGATACTATTAAAATATTAAACAAAAACAATTAAACAATGAATTGTGATATTTATACAGAACCTTCTTTATTTATTGTAATTTATTTAGTTATTAATAACCATTATTTTATCCATATACTACTTTAGTACTGTATGTTACAACAGAACGTTTAACTTTCCAATATTATAACAATTTGTTACAAAAATGAGGGAGTTAATTTTTCATTATCTGGTAACTGTACACGCACACAGATGCACGTGTACGTACAGTGCAGTGGCTCGTTGTCACGCACACATAACTATAAAGGTGGCGACACTCGCGAGTTCGGCGCACTCCATCTGCCTTTTGTTCTATAATCTGAGATAGGGTTTTAGTCGGAAGAGTTCCTTATTAGTATACCTACACTTCTATGAAATGAATCACTCATGTAGATTTGGTTGTGACGCGTAAAAATGGCCGCTGCCAATCAACGGTTTAGACTATAAGATGATGTAATATTTAGACACACTGCGCTGCTGTGGACAAGGCTTATAAGTATCTTATCTACGAGGTCGACGCTTTTCGCGTCTTCATCAGAATTGTTCATGTCAGTAAAAATAATACTTTAGTGCGTTCAGTACTTGTAGTCCGTGATCTCATTTTGTCTGAGTCCGTGATATACTTTGTCAATATCTGTACTTTGTTATCTCTATCAACAATTACTATGACTTCAGTGTGATAGCAAAGGATTGTTTTCTATGGTTATAAAGTTATCTGAAGTGGTTATAAACAAAGGTAGGTATGTATTGGTTACAATCGCTTCATGCGGCCCTGAACCTGACCGATGAGTGAGTTGATGACGCAACACAATGTTATGTTAGAATGTATGGATTTGGCATTTGTGTTTTCTTACAACTTTACAATTTATATAAAGTGCTAAGTAAGTCCAACGCCACCGCAACATCTTAATACTTAGGTACTGTAGGTTTAAGTTTAAGGTAATAAGCTAGTTACGTCGGCGTGTCATAACATAAACTAAGGCGCAAACCTCACATGTCGGGCTTCCTATTCCATTGAAATTATATAAAAAATGTAATTTAGAACACACGGTATGTCGCTGCTCGGACGAACCATTTCGGCGCCCGCGCCCGTAAGGCAGCTTTTAAATTGCGCTTTATTCCCATGCATTTTGTTTGAAGTTTGAATGGAATCGGAAGCCGCTCGTGCCATGTCGGCGCCTTCGCTCGATATGTGGGGTTTGCGCCTAACGTTGGCTGGCGGCATTACCCCTAGTAGGTGTATACACCTAACTATACTAATATAGTAAACTATGTAGTTTTTCGTATACATACGAAAAACTACATAGTTTACTATATTAGTGCCTATTATTTATCTGTGCTTAGTGCCATGTTCCCACCCACTAGCTGCAGCCTGCGATTTCGTCTACATGGAATCGGGAACCGATAAAACGCATCAGTACAAACACTAAAGTATTACGGCTTATATTTCTGGATAAAAGCTATCTGCCATTTCATATTTCATTAAAAGTCGTTTCGGTCTGAAGAAGTAACAAAAATACAATTTAGGCATCTATACAGATATTAAAATTGAAGTGTCTGTTTGCAGTTGCAAATCAAAAGCTTTTCACTAAATGCATATGTTGTAAGTAACATACGGAACTTACATAAGAAAATTCATTTAAATAATGTTTGTCTGTCTTTTTGTTCCGGCTAATATCTGTAACGGCTGTACCTATTTTAACTGGACTTTCACTGCCAGATAGCTGATGTTATAAGGAGTAACTTAGGCTACTTTTACTTCATCATCGTGTAAAACCGCGGGGCGCAGCTAGTCATGATATCTAATATAAGGTTTGCCTATGTATCAAGTAAATAATATTGGAACAAGTATCGGGAAAGATCCAGGAACCGCATCGGGGACTTAGTTATGTTTGTATTATTTTTTATAGAATAGGTCGGCTAACGGGCAGGCGGCTCACCTGATGGCAAGTGATCACCGTCGCCCACAGACATCCGCAATACCAGAGGTCTCAAGGATGCGTTGCCGGCTTTTAAGGAAGGAATATAAGGGGTGAGGGGGAGGGGAGGAATTGGACCTCCGGAACCTCCCACAGACTGAGTGAAACGCAATAGCAAGCTATGTTACTTCACGTCGGTGTTATGTGGGAGTGTGGTACTTCCCCGGTCTTGCGGGTCCATTCGGATGTAACCCATAGAGTTACAGCTACAGCGTGGAACTACCACCAACAAATACAGACTAGGTGCCACATAGGCGGCAGTAATTGGTATATTTATATTTGATATCCGAGTATTTAACCTCGTATTTTAGCGTATACAACAAAATAGGTTCTGAAGTTTAATACATTGGATAATATAAATATTATGCACATATTGAAAGTTTTAGAAACCTACTTACAATTATAGTAAACTTTCTAGGCATTGCAACGAGTTACGACCTACGAAGAAACGAATTCTTTTCGTCAAGAAAATGTCACTTATACCTGGAAAGTACCAGCATTATAAAAATGAAAATATTGATGACTATTTAACAGCGGTGGGTATGTAGACTTCTTAATATGATTAATTACCCCAAGATTGGCTATCTTGGTAAATCTGAAAAAAAAAATATTCATATTATTTAATTAACACGGAAATAAAATTGAATTATATATTTTGTGTTGTGAGAACTAAGTAGTTTTAAGCATTTCTACTAATCAAGAAGAACTTCTTCAATTTAGTCAAAATTAATTTTCTGATGTACTAACGCAAGTGACAGTGGACTACCGATTTTCTCTTGAAGGCGACATCCACGGATAATCCATAGATATCCACATCATGGTGATTGGGCATTCTATTTGATCACCTGGACACCTGCTACTCTCAAGTTGAAAATGGGCCACCAGCCACGTCACGGTGTAGGTATTAGGTTTACGCTATATCAAAAGATTTATGAATGAAGCGGAGGCTTGCTGATTCGGACCGATTAAGACACCTTTTCACAAAAGACACATGTGAATGTGCTACAATTTTCGCCGCATGATCAACTCACCAAATCCGTGAATCAATATGCTCTCTTTTTTTTAAATTAGAAACACGGGATTACTCATACGTAATATTAAAAAAAAATTACGTGAGTACTCCCGTATTTCTAACTAAAAACAAGTGAAAATCATGTTGGTTTTTATAACAATATGCTCCCGTATATCAATTTTCTGGTAGGTACTAAAAATATGCACGCACGGAAAAGTATGACTCATTGTCATGTTCCGCGTGCAAGCGAGAGCGCGGAACAAGCGATAGAGAGGCACGATGGGCCTAAGCTTTCAGCTTGTCTTTAGACGTTAGCACGTAAAATTATCGTTTACTATGTAGTAAAGTAATACGCTACCTACCTATGTATATCCTACTATTCTACTTAATATTATAAACGCCATACTTAGTTTGTGAGTATGGGTGTACTCGTGGATCTTTGTTACCTACTCTTTCACGCTCAAACGGGGCGGTGGCAATTTTGATAAATATATGGAGGTAGAGAGGCGCTGGGTTAAAACATAAGATACTTTTCATCATCATCATCCATCACCGCGCGGGTGAAAAAGCGTAATATGCTTGGGCAAAGCATAGACAATGTAATTAGATCTCCGCCTAAGTCAAGATCGTAATGATGACAGTTCTGTCAAAGTTTGTGTCAGTTTCCGATAGCTTAGTCAAAAGCCAAGTCAATTTGACAGCTTGATACACTAGATGTGCTCGGCGACCGTCATGGGTGATGAAATGTAACACAAATACCGTCAAGGGTGATGAAATGTAATGACAGTTTTTTCCATGGTGGTTAATTTTATATTTGTATGTACGTAAGGTCTATATTTTATTATTAATGTTTACTGATTAATATACTAAGTATTTAAATTTACTCATATACTACTAGTATAGCAATTGCGTTTGACCATGTGGGTACATATTTTATGACATTTTGATATATGCCCTTGGAAAAGATAATAAACTACTCGAAGTACTAATCCTGCGCAGACGTAGTCACGGGCACCAGCTACTTTTAAAATAAATCTGTATAACATACCATACAGCTTCCTTGTTTATTTTTTAGGGGTTCCTTACATGGGTCGCAAAATGATATCCATGTCTTCGCCACTGATAGAGATAACCGTCAATGACGACATTATGAGCGTACGCAATCATACATTGTTCTTTAATTTGGAAAGCACTTTTAAAATCGGTGAAGAGTATGATGAGAAGATGCCAAGACAGACGTTAAAGGTGCGTTGGTTGATTTTTTAAGAGTTATCTAATAACGTTTACACACTCGTACCCCTGGGATTCCCTATGTCGCAGGAGGCATGTACACGCACATATACAAACATCAACGCATAAGTAATATCTAAGACGCGACAGCAAACACGAGCAAAAACGTTTGTCCCGGCCAAGAATGGATCCTGTGTTCTCGCGCTTCGAAATCAGGATATTATTACCATTAATTACATTAATACAAACTGAGCTAAGGCCGTCGCTAAGTGTAGCGTGTGTTGCCCTACTGATACCATTATTATGTTCTCTTTTGCAAGGCAACACACTGGAGCTAATATTTGTAGTATACCTAAGTAAAAACATTGTAAAAACATCTATATAAAAAGAATGGCCCCGAGTTTCTTGCCGCTTCTTCTCGGTAGGCTCTATATATTTTGGCACGCGGTGGTAGTCTTTAAAGTACATTATAATGAAAAATTGACGTTCATAAGTGTGTATTTGATGCCTAAATTGAATAAATGATTTTGACTTTGACTTTGACTTTGGTACATATAGCTTAATAAAAAAGCACTAAAGAATAATGGAATCTTGGTTCACAAAAAAAATAGTGATAAATACGTACGTATGGTATAAATGAGTCAAAACTTTACATCATTCAATCAAAAAGCCTCAAACTCGATTCAATGTCTATATATATCATGAACAATCCAAACAATCCCCAATCACCCACACATCGTCATATCTCATTTGAAGCGTGTTTCGAATCCGATCTGAAAGTGATAAATCACTGTATTAATGTTATCGTAGACTAACTTTTCAGACTGTTACTTTATTGGCGAGGGCTAGGGCCGTCAAATTTAATGTAGTATGAAGTTTAAATTGTATTATAAGCCAATGGCGTCACTAACTGACCTGCCGATGCAAATATAGAAGAATGTTTCATTGTCGTTAACGACATAACATTTTTTGTACGCTGTTAAGCTCAGACTACATAGCGGTTCTGCAAAGTCACAGTAATATTATCTATCTAATATTACCATGGCTTAGTACCGCCCAGTCGTCACTTTATCCAAATTACACAAATTATTATTTTTACGTAGGTAGATAGCTTATTGAAATTTGAAAACTTATATATATATCAGAATAACAATAAAGTATTCAGGGATTTTTCAGCTTCTTATTAGTGAATGAATTTCTAGAATCGGACCAGAGTTCAAGTTTATAAGCGTCGCCACTAACACGTACCTATAACTCTAAAGTCAAACCTGTACCTCGCTGACCGTTTCCATATCTGAGATCTAGTCGATAAGCATTCAGGGATTCTTCGGCAGCAGAAAATTCATTTACTAATACCTACGTAGTGAATTAATTTTAAAAATTTGACTGGAGTTCATGTTTTGAATTGTCACCTTCAACACGTAACTATAATGTTATAAAGACAAACCTCGACGCCTCTGGCCGTTCCCATCACTGAGATCAAGTCGATTGTGCCCCGGTTGGATGGGTTTGCGGTTTAATCCCATCAAAATCCCAGGTTTAGGTACTTTGTAGTGCTATAAAGTGTTGTCTATGAGTAATCTATTAATTCACACATTCTTCTTTTGCTTTGCAGAGTAAAACCATTGTTATCAACGACCGCGAGATGGAAACAGTTTCTATTACCCCTAACGATGGACATAAGAATACTCGCCGCTATTACTTCACAGACGATGAATGTGTCATAGTATGTTTATCTCAACTCATTTCTTTTAGTGTTACTTAGATTTTTTAAAATAATATGCGAATGAAACACTTCCTTTAAGAACGTACAAGTGGCCCTGGTTCGTTCTTAATTTTTAGTTTTACAAAACTTAAACATTTTTTATTATTACAAGAACTTTTACTACTATCATAAGTTCTCGATCTCGTTTCTCTAATATCGTTTTCAGTTTCGCTCATAATATAGCACTTTACTTATATTATATTCAGCTATTGAAGAGTACCGGGAAAATATCAATAATACACAACATGGTAGTTGTTCATCCAAATTTATTTTATCGCCTTCAAAGTACATACGCTCCTTCAGAAACGATACACTTACCAACTCCAACGAATAAACAAATCTCCAAAATATTTTTATGCTATTTTCCGGAATTGAGTTTAGTTCTCGCCGCGAATTCTCCTTTATGTCTTCTACCGAATGAAAACGGGTGCCACTTAAGTTTGGAAAAAAGTAAGTAGGTAGTCGGCTGCAGCCATATCTGGTGAATAATGTGGTTGCTCGACAGTTTTGTTGAGTTTTTGGTGAAAATTCGTTCACAATGACGGCCTTGTGCGAAGGCGCATTATTGATAGGATACCAACACGTCAGCAGGCCTAGACAAAATTCAAGCAGGCGTTTTCCGCACACGCTACAGACAGAACGTTCCCGGGTCCCGTCTACGAACTTAGCGTGACGTCATGTGACTTTTCGACAGGTCATTTTGGCGTTAACGTTTAGAGAAACATCTTTTGTCTAGGCCTGCAGGCCTGCTATGGGCCGGACCATTGGTGCTGGCGGGCCGGAGTTGTGAGAACCCTGGGTATCTATTCGAGTTGTTGAATCTGAATGATTTATGTGCACCTATGTAGTAATTTCAGCAAAACTTTCATTTAACTAAGCACTTACGCTTTTCAGACTATGTCCCACGAGAATGCGACCACACCGGCAAAGCGCTACTTCCGCAGAATAAAATGAAATACACAGTGACAACATTATGCTCAAGGCTTCCTAAACTTTGAAGATAACGGAACACCATCCAAATACTTTTTATTTTATGGAACCCCATATCAAATGATATTTATATAATGATCCCTGAACAATTTATTTTAAGAAATATGTAATATACTTAGTTGAATGTGTAAACTTAACTTAAATGGTTTTAATGCGAATAATGAAACTTTTTCACTGTTTTATTAAAAACTAGCCGACCCAGCGGCTTCGCTCGCGTGGCCTCTCGGGAGGCGGTTAATTATAGTTTTTAACTATCCCACGGGAACTCTTTAATTTAACGGGATCAAAAGTATCCCATATTTTGACCAGAAATATAAGCTACCACCATGCAAACTTTCATTTAAATCAGTCCAGTCGTTTCGGAAATTAGCCCTGATCTTCTGAAAGCGGGTGTAACACCGTTACTTAAAGTCCTTCAGATGCTTATTAATAGATACCGTCTTACTTGAAGGATTAACGCTAGAAACATGGACCAAAAGCGTGGTGGTTCTATTCTTTAAGAAAGTTGACAGCACCTTACTTAAGAATTACAGACCCATCTCGCTTTTGAGCCATGTTTATAAGCTGTTTTCAAAGGTCATCACGAACCGTCTCAGTCGAAGGTTCGATGAATTCCAGCCTCCGGAACAAACCGGTTTCCGAAAAGGCTATAGTACCATAGATCACATCCACACGCTACGGCAAGTTATACATAAAAAGACCGGAGTATAACTTGCCTCTTTGTTTAGCGTGTGTAGACTGTGAGAAGGCCTTTGATTCCATCGAGACATCGAGAAAGATGTCAATCGTCAAATCCAACTCGACTGGGCAGCATTCCGGAAACTACGCGAAGTCTTCTCGTCAAAAATACCTCAGTGCTTCAAGACAAGAGTCTTCGACCAAGGTGTGTTACCAGTGATGGCTATGGCACTGAAACGTGGCCTCTTACTATGGGCCTCATAAGTAAGCACAATGAGCTATGGAGAGGGCTATGCTCGGGGTTTCTCTACGTGGTCGAATCAGAAATGAGGAGATCCGTAGAAGAACGAAAGTCACCGACATAGCCCAGAAAATTAGCCAGTTAAAGTGGTAGTGGGCAGGGCACATAGGTCGTCCAACGATACGGTCGACAGACGACCTGATAAAGGTCGCAGGACGACGTTGGATGCAGGCCGCTTCCAACCGGTCCTTTTGGAAAATTATGGGGGAGGCATATGTTCAGCAGGGGACGTTCTACGGCTGAGATGATGATGATGACGACAATACATACTGGTTCCCCGCACTTTGCAGGCAGGGTCACTACACTGCTTACTTAACAAAAGAGCCAACAATGGCAACACCACCAATGCCCTTATTGCTAAGCGAACGCACCTTAGAAGTCGCAATTTTTTCGGTCATGGATTTAAACCTTAACACTTTTCCTAATGTGTTGCTAGTAAAATCTAGTAAGATCACGTATCATGCCAATATTTATTGTAGGTTCGTGGTTGACCACGATTAGGATTCGCTTCAGCGAATATGGTGTATCGTGAAAATTAAGATGAAGTGTCATTGTTATTTAATATTAAACAGTTGCGCCCCGTGGTTTTACCTGCGTAGGGATGGATGATGATGAAAAGTATCCTATGTCCTTCCCCGAAATATGACAAAAAAAATTTACCGCTACCTGCGCCTCGCGGTTTTACCCGCGTGGTGCGTTGTTTATGTCCTTCTTCGACATATGACAAATCGAAAAACACAAAAATCATAATACATGACATGTTCCAGACGTTCTTGAGTTGATAATTCTTTGGCTGACATCAAAGAGTTAGGTAAGCTTATAAAACACAATTTATTATGTTTGAACAAATGTGCCGGATTGTAAGTAAAAAATACGACAGCGACAGTGCTGCCAAAGTTATAATATAATATATATTACAAAGACTATTATAAATGCGTATTACGTAAAAATATAGATTCAATAAAACATAGCTAAGGTAAGCTGTTAAAGCACAAATTAATCACAACAGAAGTTAAGCTACATACAAGGCGCGTTCGAACATCGCGATTTTTTCACAGGATGAGTTTATAATAAAAATCCACAACATATTTTATATTATTTGACTACATGTACGATACTTCACAATCCTTAAAAACCATCGGCCATACGTTGGGCCGTACCCAGTGGGAAAGTTGTTCGTTATAAAATCTATCGGAGTTGTAGGCCTGAGGTGTCCTGATGGTTGGTAATGACACGAAAATGTACCATAGTTGGTTGTTCTATAACGGAACAGCTAGACTAACGTTCATATCTACATAGTCAATATCTCGTTGGATCACAAACCGTGAAGTTGGTAGGTCTGATGTTTTGAAGTCGTTAGCCTACTTTTGTCGTTTCATGGAAAATATTTTTGTGGGAAAAACGAAGAAAATTTTGTTGACTGGTCGACTGTTTAGATCGTTGGCCCGCTTTTGGTTTTTCGTGGTATATATATAGCTATACTTGCGGAAAATTCATCGTTGGATAAACAAATGTAGAAATAGTAGGTCTATTGTTGTATTTTTGTGGGAAATTCAACAAAAATATTGTTGGCTGGTCAAGCGTTTTGATATTTGGCCCTCTATTGTTATATGGTGGTAAATATAACGTTTATACATCGGTTGAGCCAATGTTAATCCAACATAACCAGTTGCTCGTTGGCCCACTGCTGACCTCCGGCTTGCCTTAATTGGCCGTCCGGGGGTGGAGACTCAAGAGCAAGTAACAAAAAGCTCCAAGAGTGGAAGTGTTAAAGGGCATAACGCCGGTAGTAGCGCTCTAGTGAAACCGCAGCACACCTCTTGACACCCTTTAGCCATCCACACCAACGTTGCCCCTTTTGTCACCACTCATGGTGGCCTTTATGGGGGGGCCGTTTAGTGGATGGCAAGTCACCACCTGCCTAAATATTTTAACATGAGACTAAAATTGGCAGGTGCCGAAGTCTCATAGCCTCGTCAGTGCCATAGCCCACTATCTTCCTTATCACTAATAAGTTCATCTCAATAGCCTGGCCATTTAACCCATATTTGTAATAGTTATAAGTACCATGTTACCCTTCATCCAACATTTTTTCTAGGTAGAGGTTCGATAATTAATTTCTTACATTTAAATAATTATGCGCACCAAAGTCAAAGTCAAAATCATTTATTCAATTAAGGCATCAAAGACGCACTTATGAACGTCAATTTTTCATTATAACGTAAGACTACCGCCGCGTTCCAAAATATATAGAGCCTACCGGGAAGAAGCGGTAAGAAACTCGGGGCCATTCTTTTGATATAGATGTTTTTACAATGTTTTTACTTAGGTACTACAAATATTAGCTCCAGTGTGTTGCCTTACAAAAGAGAACATAATACCACCAGTTTCCGTTGTACGAAATCTCGTTTGTTAAACTTAAGGAACGAATATTAGTATAGCAGTATTATGAGCATGCCGTTTACAGCATAGATGAATCAGACTATATGTATCAAGGAATACTTTACTCTCTACCGAGTATATGTATACAGTTCAAATAATTACTATCGGTGGTCTTCAAGAGATAGACATAGAATCTCATTTTGTCCTTCTATTTTGTTTATGGGGTCGTCAGTCCTTTCCTTGGAATATTTATTACTTATTCTATGGATCACAGACCTTGCTTCACGGGTAGTTTTCTATCTAGTAAAAAAGTTGCCTATCCCCGCTCACTCCATTCCCTCTCATCTGCAGCGATGTCATACGCGCCATAAAAATAGTACACGTACTACGAATAATAATAAGTCAGGAAGCATAATTCAGAACAAATTCCATACAAAAAGTGGCCCTTCAAACCAAAACGACGTATGATTCCAAATACAAATTACTTCCGAGGTTACAAATAGACATGCTCGGTGATTGGTTTAAATTCAGAAGGAAAGCAGGGATTGGCTCATGCACGTGCTGCAACGTCTACTATGACAACTGAGTCGTAGCGGCGTGGACGATGTAATGAAACAAGTGGATTGGAACAAGTCAATAATAATATATACACAATGTTTTTTATATCGGTTACTTTTTAAAATTCAGTGAACTTTATGTCCCGCAAAATATTAAGTTTTCGTCTAGAAGCAATTAGAAGAGACTCTTTTTCCGCAATGTAGTAAAGTGAGATTAAATAACCAAAAATATATTTAACTAGCTGGTGCCCGCGACTACGTCTGCGCAGGGTTAGGACTTCGAGTAGCTTATTATCTTCTCCAAGGCCTCACCCTGACCAGACATCCATCTAAAAATACCAAAATATCATAAAATATGTACATGGTCAAACGCCATTGTTATAATAGAAATACAAGAAAAAAAAAATACTAAGTGTATCAATCAGTAAACACTAATAATAAAAGACAGGAATTACGAGTACATACAAATATAAAATTAATCACCATTAAAAAAACTGTCATTACATTTCATCACCCTTGACGGTATTTGTGTTACATTTCATCCCCCTTGAGTCTAGTGTATCGAGCTGTCAAAATACGAGCGACACAAACTTAAGGCACAAACAAAAATAATACTTAACTGTAGTTACACACACACAAAAATAAACTTAACTTAAATGTAGGCGTTGAAAACACCGCTGCTTACCCCTTCGAGGATATACAGGGTGTCCCAGAACTCAACGTCAAGCCGAAACGGGGTGACAGGATTGATTGTAACCATCATGAGAAAAATCAGAAAAAAAATATCTATTCAGGTATTGTACCATTTTACAATCCTGATTAAATGCGCGAACTTTTAAGTGAACTTGCCAAGGCACCTTTAGTACATTTTTTTAAAGGACAACGTTCAGACAAATTTAGAAAATTATAAATTCATAGTTTAACAGTCTTAATTCTATGAAAACTTGGAGCAGTTGTGTCATTATTTTTGACTGTGATTCTAGAAATGTTATTTAGGGTTAAGGTTCCAAAGTGTAAATGAACACAAATAATAAAAATTAACCACAATAACAGTTACAGTTGAACCAAATTTCTAGGTGTTTCTTAAATGCACATAATTTCCAAACTGCATGGGATAGATTTTTTTTCTGATTTTTCTCATGATGGTTACAATCAATCCTGTCACCCCGTTTCGGCTTGACGTTGAGTTCTGGGACACCCTGTATAGGCGAAACCATTTATTACGTTGTGTTTAAAATAACATGTAAGTATTGCGGGCGATTCACTCAAGACTACCTCTAGATGGCATTGGTTAAATAATTATAATTGCATAAGTTGATTTGGCATCTATCGATGAATAGCAGAACGTGATATTTCAAAAGTCATTAAGACTTTTGAAATATCACGCTTGTCTCTTTAGTTCAGCAACTCGGCTCTAGATGGCAATAGTTAAATAATTATAATTGCATACGTTGATAAAAACAGGTATGCAATAGCTTTACCGCGGCAGTCTCCGAGTGCCACACGTCTTTTTTTATTTTTTTCTTCAAAATGAACGGAGTAAGTATATAATGCTGGTTTTCACAGGCATCTAGTCATACTCTTGTCTTTCTAGCTAAAGTGCAAAGAGGCATTTATTTTACTGCATTGGATCGGCAAGGAAATGGAATTAAAACAAAATAAGCAAAATACATTGCTGTTACATTTCAATATTCAGTTCTGTAAAAAATATACATTAAACAAAAATAGACTGACTTTATTTTGCATAGTATTGACCATCTCGGTTTGTATACGTATTTGAACATCTTTGAATATACATATAATTTTGCTACTACGTACTAATAAATGTGATTCCTGGACATTTTAATCTTGTATGGATCCTGCACCACTTCACAACACATGCTGGCATGATGATTCACAGTTGTAGTTCACAATAATTAAAATTAAAATGTATGCGAAGATTTCACGTGTGCTCGCTTGCAAGAAAAATGTCCGACTGATGACGTACTGAACACGACTTTTAAGCCCCACCTACTTGAACACGACTTTTGTTGGGTCATTTTTTTAACGCAGTTACTGTTCCTGACTTATTATTATTCGTAGTACACGTACCATTCTTCTTCTTCATATGTGGCTTTTTAACGTGGAAAGACGTTACTCTGCCAGTGTCATGTTTTGGCGGATATTTTGCCCTTGTACTCCCCCAACCCTGAAGGAGTGACCATTGTACGGTACGGAATCAAATGAAAGTAATATGAATATCAAAAGTATTAAAAACTGGTTTCGCTTTTACAAACGTATATTATTGGTTTTAATAAAATTACATAACATATAAATAAATGGTGTGAAAACAAGCGATAAAAGAGAGTTAATATCAGTAGGTCTAGCGATATCAGAATTAAGTTTATCATACAAAGAAGAATTTAACTTAGGACATACACGTACCATTATCCAGACACGTATCATGTTCTTCCACTATGGTTCGCAAATATACATACTTTTCTCATGTATCACCGATACATAGAGACCAAGGGGAGGTATCCTGTATGTACGAGATTTTACCATTGCACACACTAGCAAAATTTAGATGTGTGTAGCGGAATTGTATGTACTGCTAAAGCGATAAAATTTAGACATTTATAGGGAAGCAAATTCGTTCCATAAAAATTTATTCCGTACTATTTTCAATAAAGTACATATTTTACTGCCACCAAACGTTTCATAATATGTTTTATTCTTTTACCTATTTTTTGTTGTACAAAATACATAAAATAAGTTATCATTTTTGTTAAAAACAATATTATAAAACTTCCTCCAATTTTTTAATTCATCTTGCAACACTCGAATTGTATGTCAGCAAGTTGATCAAATTCAATAGAGAGTAAAATATTTCTTGATTTGAACATTTACGTTATAAATTAGTTTTAAATTGCTGATATTTCGTATTTTCGTGGATATTTCATGTTATTATAGTGACCCTTTAATGTAAGCTTCCGCAGAACTATCCAAGTATTAGTAACATTAGAACGGTAAATATCCCTTTTCTAATGGTTTCTCTTGCAAAAGTGATCGTGATAGTTTAAAAACTTATAAAATCTAAGTATGTCTACGGACATGTACAGAAAATGTGCAAAATGTGGAGCAACTCCTGTTCAAGATGGTGTGGTCTCATTTCACCGTTTCCCTAAGACTGGTAAAACGAATGTTGAACGGTATGTCGTATATATTTTTATGCTCATATATGCCTTACCTTGCTTATATTGAAAAATTAATAGCATAGTTAGGTACCTACTCTCGTTTCCAATTCTACAGTAGGTATTATTATTACAGTTAGGTCAGTTAGTTAAAAACATGTAATTTAACTTTGATCTCCAGTGATACCTGTTAAGAGTAAGGAACTCTTTAGTGCTCTTTAGTGCTTTGTACCAGTTTGACAGATAGTGTAACCATAGTTGCATATATATTGTTTGTCAGTAAAAGTCTGTTATATTTTATATTATAGTAAACATATCTCAATTTATATTTTTCATTTATTTATTCTACATCAACCTTAACATGGTAGCAGAGCGTGGTTAAAGGATAAAATTAGCGAATTTAGAAGAAAGTCGAGTGTTCAGTAAGAGAAAACATTTTTTCGTCAGCAAGACGGAACAAGCTATATTCGAAGCTACGAAAACTCAGGTTGGTCTCTTAGAGCAAACGAACTGGGCGACTTGGAGATATAAGATAATGGCAGCAATGAGAGGATTAGGACTGCTTGATATAATTGAAGGAAGGATTAGCAAACCAGTGCTAGTGGATCCTAAACAGACTGAGAAATTTAATGTAGAGTTGCAGAACTACCAGAGGGCCAATAATGCAGCACTACTATTAATTACGACGAATTTATCTGATGAAAATCTTCAAAAGGTCATGCGATATACCGTTGCAAGGGAGGTATGGCGTGAATTACACCGACTATATGCAGGTGAGTCACAAGATCGAGCCTATGACCTCTGCATGAAATTCTTTAGCTACAAGAAACAACCTGGCCATGATATGTCAACTAATATGACCCAAATGAAAAATATCTGGTTTGAGCTGACACAGGAGATGAACAAGTCTGAAGTTAAAGGTGAGCTACCAGAAATTTTCCTGATATGCAAAATTTTAGACACCTTACCTGAAGATTATTTTTCATTCAAATCTAGTTGGTTGTTGATATTGAAGTCTGAGAGAACGGTTGAAACTTGACAAGTCAACTTTGTACGTATGAAAGAGCTTTAACCAGTAGGAATGAAGTAGAAACAGAGGTTCTCAAAATTCAAGGAACGAAAGCTAAACCGAAGAAGATCATTAGAAATGTCGATAAGAGAAATAAAGAGAAATGTCATTATTGTGGTGTGATCGGACACAGAATAAAGCAATGCCAGAAATGGATATCCGATGGACGCCCACCGAAACCGAAATCGTCAACGTCAAAATGTGTACCAAATACGAGTGTGCATATGAGTCTTATGGCAGTTAATACGAATATAGACGAAGATCACGATTCCTGGTTTGTTGATAATGGTGCTACAACATTTGCCATTTCACAAGTTAATTTAATATGTATATGTAAATATTTATAGTTTCAATGATGCATGATTTTTGTTGACATAGTCGTGAGTAAAGACTTAGTCACGTACACAAATCTATCATTAAGTCACTGTCCTGCCTAATTACGTTTTAGTAAAGCAATAGTAGTAGATATGTGTTTAAAATAAAACAATAAAAATCAAATCTATTAATATTTTATAAATAATACAATTGTTTCTACAGACTAATCTGTTGGTTTCATGTAGAAATATATAAAAACACATTTTTTTCAAATAAAAGCCCTATATTAGCTTATTCAAATTGATTTGTAGAAGTTACTTAAACTTCTATTGTTTTTGTTTAATTTCAGATGAACTTCCTTCAGAAGCCTTCGCCACAGCTACACTTTTGAGCAAATTCGTCTAGCTGTTTGACGCATTAAATGCTGACAGTCCAGATTTCCAGACAGACAAGAAAATACAAAGTCAGTCCAGAAACTTACGCTCAGGCTGGTGTGGCAGTGAAAATGCCGAAAAACGATGCAAATATGCCAATGTCGGTGGAGGTTACACATTTGTGCCGTTTGGGGTAGAAACTTTCTCTAAGTGGCGCGTACGAAATTTTCAGGGTTTGGCCAAACGTTTGGTTGAAGCGTAGGTGAACAGAATGCTGGCTCATATTTTGCAAAGAAATTTTGCATAGCTATTCAACGTGGAAACGCAGCCAGCATTCTAGACACTTTGCCTCCAACAAATAATTTATTACATTTGATATTTTTAAACTTTTGTCCATTATTTAGTTAAACTTTAATAAATTTATGAAATAAATACATAAATGTTCTTAAAAATTGTTTTATTTCTATAACATAAGTACCTACTTATTCACCTAATAAGGTTCTGCCTACTTCATGAGGCGAAATTATGTTTTAACATTGTTCCATCCGCAGACTGAATTGGTAGGTAATAAAATAAATGAAAATAGAAAAGCATGGGGTGGATATTTAAAATTCGCGCTAAAGTTAGTTCCTTAGCATTCCGTGCGGACTCTGTTGCGCTAGTAGTATCAGTGTAATTCGCATTATGTCTGTATGGCAGTTACACTTCTTCTCTCGGTAGAGAGTTAAATATTCCTTGATAGAGACGATACGCTCTTTCTTTGATAACTTGGGCCTTACTATAAGCTTCGTAAAAACCATGCAAGTTCCGTGCAGTTTTTAAACCTGACATAAACAGTTTTGAATTAAATCATACCATGACGCTCTTTTAGCTTAACTGTTTGAATATTGTTTTCTCAAAGGTGAACGGATAATATTGTCTCTGGCATTCTAACAATTTACTATAAAGAACATTGTAGACGCCTAGACGTTTGGAAACTAATAAACTGAGTGGATTTAGTGTGACATGTTAACGAGAGTTCATACAAAAAAAACAGGTGAACGGTTTTTCTGCGGTTCTTGAATAGTAGGCCTGGGCAGGCCAGCTTTAAAGTTGTCATGGTACGAATAAACCGGGCAGTTGTCGAGAAGTCCTGCTTTAAGAGCTCATAGTAAGGCCCCTTATCCAACGATAACATTTATTTTGGTGAATCGTAAAATTATAGCGGAAGGAGGATCAAATCAAGTATTGGAAGATGATGGCGGCTTCTGTTGAAATATGAGCACAATTATTTAAAATTATTGGGAGTCTGAAAGAATATTTTTGTTTATCTGAGCCTTATCTGGGATTATTTGTAAGTAAGTTGGCTATTATACGGAAGTTTAATGCGTAGATTTCTTATTAATTAATCTTGATAAAAAACTTGGTTTCGTTTCTTTTAGTAAGTAATTTTATCTTGTTGCTTGTAAATAGTATTTTTATTATTGGTAAAAGCGATTAAGATCACTCATTTTTCGAAAGAAAAATGAGTGTTTCTGTTCAGGCAATCATTTTGCTACAGACAAGGTTTGCCCTGAGCATAATAGACAAAAGATAATTAAAAACATTGTTTCGGAAGAAAGCATATCATATATGGAGGCATCCGCGCGGGTTCCATCCATCAATCGTCGTCTGTATGCGGATATAGTCAAATTTACGCCAAGTCCTCCGTCTCCTATTAATGAAAAGGCCCAAACGCAATCTGCTCCTGTCTCCTATAAAAAAACTGTGTCTGTGCCTCGAAGCTGTCCTGCGTCAGTTTGCAAACCTTACGATAAAGTAGCTCATAATGCAATTATTGCATCTCCTTCATCAACTATGACTAATGGTTGTGCATTAAATTCTGAAAGATCTTCTCAAAATGAAAACCTTTTGGAATTAATATCTTGTACTTTGTTAAATATGATTTCAAAATTTGATGAAATACCACTACCGAACAATATTCTGCAGATTTTACAAAAAATCTCTTATGTCGTAAATTCTCAACATGGATCAGATTCTGCAATGGAATGTGAGGAGCGCCATATCAAAGAAATGTGAGCTTATTTACTTGATTAATAAATATAAACCCGTTGTTGCGGCTATCTCGGAGACATGGCTGAAGCCAGGTTCTAATTTTAGGTTACCTGGCTACGCCTGTTTTCGGGATGATCGTGACGATGGGTGGGGAGGTAGCGCCGTCTTGGTTAAAAAAACTATGCCCTACTCTTTACTCTCACTTCCTCCTCACAGTAGTAGATTTAATGCTGTTGCTGTGAGATCTTTTGATACATCTATTTTATCAATTTATATTCCTCATCCTAATGCTTCTATAATTTTTGAACTCTCACTCATTTTTTTCCTCTCTTCCTGCTCCGCTCATCGTTCTTGGTGATTTCAATTGTCATCACCCAATGTGGGGTTCTCGTGCTCCTGACTCATTTTCACCTTACCTACTTGATCTCATTGACGATTTCAATTTATGCATTTTAAATGATGGTTCTCCCAATCGACAGGTTTCCCCCCTTCAAAATCCTAGTGCTGTAGATTTATCTTTAACTTCTGCTTCTCTATCCTCCAAATTGTTTTGGTCTGTCCTTCCTAACTCTCATGGTAGCGATCATTTCCCTATTCTAATCTCCTCTTCCTCACAATGTCCAGCTCCTTTTAGTTTACCTCCTCTTTTAAAATATAGACTTAATAGTGCTGATTGGGTTACATTTTCTTCCACTCTTGATTCTAAGGTATCTTCTTTACCTCCTATTAATGAGTTTAATTACTTAAATTTATATACAGAATTAGTAAATGCCATTATTACATCTGCAGACTCTACTATTCCCATAAAGAAGCCTCGATCTAATATCCCTCTACCTCCTTGGTGGGATTCTGAATGTACTAGTGTTGCCAAAGAGCGAAATGAGGCAGAAACATACTTTTCTGAAAATATTACTTATGAAAACTTTATTCTATTTAAAAAGGTTTTGGCAAGGTCTAGAAGACTTCTTTCTAAGAAAAAAAAAATTGGCTGGTCAGAATATTGCGAAAGTCTTTCTCCTCGCTCTCCTTCCTACCTTATATGGAAAAAAATCAAATCGTTTCGAAATTCCAAAAACGACTGTCGTGATTTGTCATCTAATGACATATCATGGCTAGAAGCTTTTTCTGACCAGTTAGTTCCTCCTTTCGTTCCTCCTAAAGAATATTTTACTTGTTTTCAAGTTCTGGGATCTCGAGTGTTCCTATGGATGACTTGTTTTCATTTGATGAACTTTCAGCTGCCTTAGATCACCTTAAAGACTTGTAATGTTATGGTTACTTACATTGGTAGAATACCTAGCTGAAGGCCTAGCTAGCTAACTAAAAAATAAAAAGGAACATCAGAAATATAAATAAAGTTATAATAATAAGTATTACATGACCTGGTGGATAACACTTCACCACAAGTCCACACACACACGTTCCATCAAAGGTTCCAGTTAGCTTCTTGCTTTATCGAAAGCTTCAGTTCTGAGCTCAGAGAACACGGAATATCCCCAATAACTTGTTTTATATATAGGCGTATTACACAGGGCGAGAGTATTTATCAAACCAACACCCTCGATTTGTTATTAATTAATCCATATGAAAATATGTTTCCAAGTCTTGACTTCAGGAATGTAATTGACGATATCGAGAGTGACTCGTCGGTGCAAATCACTATTTCACCAACTTCAACACCTCACCGTCAACTAAGGTTTCCAGGGAATATAATTATTTCGTGTCTCGGCACACCAAATTGGAATCTTCCTATAATCTTTTTAATCGGACGTAATCCGTGATCCAATACTCTCTCTCCCAAAATCCAATTCAAATTAATGAAAAATCCCTGACGTCTCTATTCTGTCATTCCATCATGGTTCTCCTTTTTTAAAGTTTGTCACATTTTATGTTAATCAAGAAATAGTTTTTAAATACACAAAATAAGGATTTAATGTAATGAAATATGATCATGAAATTATATTACATTATCCCCTGTAATGTAATGTAATGTAATGTAATGTAATGTAATGTAATGTTATGGTTACTTACATTGGTAGAATACCTAGCTGAAGGCCTAGCTAGCTAACTAAAAAATAAAAAGGAACATCAGAAATATAAATAAAGTTATAATAATAAGTATTACATGACCTGGTGGATAACACTTCACCACAAGTCCACACACACACGTTCCATCAAAGGTTCCAGTTAGCTTCTTGCTTTATCGAAAGCTTCAGTTCTGAGCTCAGAGAACACGGAATATCCCCAATAACTTGTTTTATATATAGGCGTATTATACAGGGCGAGAGTATTTATCAAACCAACACCCTCGATTTGTTATTAATTAATCCATATGAAAATATCTTTCCAAGTCTTGACTTCAGGAATGTAATTGACGATATCGAGAGTGACTCGTCGGTGCAAATCACTATTTCACCAATTTCAACACCTCACCGTCAACTAAGGTTTCCAGGGAATATAATTATTTCGTGTCTCGGCACACCAAATTGGAATCTTCCTATAATCTTTTTAATCGGACGTAATCCGTGATCCAATACTCTCTCTCCCAAAATCCAATTCAAATTAATGAAAAATCCCTGACGTCTCTATTCTGTCATTCCATCATGGTTCTCCTTTTTTAAAGTTTGTCACATTTTATGTTAATCAAGAAATAGTTTTTAAATACACAAAATAAGGATTTAATGTAATGAAATATGATCATGAAATTATATTACAGACTCTTCTCCAGGCTTGGATGGAATTCCATATTCATTCATTTGTCGGTCATCTTTGAATACCAAAAAATATTTGTTGAATATCATTAATAACATAGATGCAAATTGTAACTTTCCTAATGTTTGGAAACATCAATTAATCATCCCAATTTTGAAACCTGGCAAAAATCCTTCAAACCCGTCTTCGTATACCTATTGCTCTATCATCTGTTATGGTAAAAATCTTTAAAAATCTTTTAAAAAACAGGTTAGAGTGGTTGTTAGAACATCGTCAAATTTTATCGAAGTCTCAATTTGGCTTTAGAAAAGGATTTGGCACTATTCATAGTTTAGGTGTTTTTACCACTGATATTCGCATTGCTTTTTCTAAAAATGATCATTTGATTGGCGTCTTTTTAGATATTACAGGTGCTTACGACAATGTGCAACTCGCTATCCTAAAACAAAAAATGCTCCAGTTAAATCTTCCTCAACGGATGACTTATGTCATTTTTAATCTCTTGTTAGGTATCGGTAAGATATCACAAGTCAATATCGGTAAGATATCAAAATTCTCTCTTATCCCCAAAAATGGTATGGAAAGGCCTTCCTCAAGGATCAGTGCTGAGTCCACTACTTTATAGTTTATACACATATGACCTGCATCACAGTGTTGACTCATTTTGTGAAATCCTTGAGTATACTGATGACATAGCTCTTTATTATTCTTCTAAAACTTTTTCGGAGTCAGTTTCTCGACTAAACTCTGCTCTCCATTATCTAAATATCTGGCTAGTAGATCATGGGCTTTCTTTAGCTTTAGAGAAAAGTAATGTTGTAGTATTCTCTAGAAAGCGGTCTATCCCTAATGTTCAAATTTTCGTTAATGATCATTGCCTTATGGTTAAGAATCAAGCGAAATTTATCGGTCTTATATTAGACTCAAAACTAACTAGTTCTCCTCACATAGAGTATATAAAAAATAAATGTGAAAAAAATGTGAATATTCTCCGAGCACTCTCAGGGGTTTGGTGGGGTGCTCATCCTTTTTGTCAAAAAATACTATACAATGCAATTATAAGAAGTCATTTTGATTACGCTACTTTTCTGTTGGAACCTTGCAGTAAACTTTCTTTGAGATTATTTGATTGATTGCAATACAAATGTCTTCGGATTATATCTGGGGCCATGAAATCTTCTCCTATCAATGCTCTTCAAGTTGAATGCGTAGAGCCCCCTCTTTATCTTCGTCGTCAGTATCTTTCTGATCGTTTTTTTTTTCATGCTGCTCAATTTTCTAATCATGCAATTTTACAGAAGTTAATTTGTCTTAGTAATTTAGTTTCATCCTCTCGTTACTGGCGTCACAAGGATCCTCCATGTATTTTGAATTCACACAACAAATTATTTAATTTGTCTCACACTATTTATCAATTTACTATACAACCCATTTTTACTGTTCCCTATGAGTGTTTAGTTTTCAGACCTAATATTATTTTAAATTTTGGCGTTGATAAGAACTCTCCTAGTGCGGATAAAAAGTTTCTTGATATTTTAGATCGTTCTTGGGCAGGTTGGCTTTCGGTTTTACAGACGCGTCTAGGTTAACGAGTAATAGTTATGTCGCAGCAGCTGTTTGGATACCTAGGTATCGTATTATACTTAACTTTAAATGTTCGTCTAGTTTATCTGTTTATTCAGGTGAATCAGTGGCAATTTTAGAAGCTGTTAAATATGTTGAATCTTATAAATTAAATAAATGCATCATACTTTCGGATTCTCTTAGTTGTTTACAGGACATTTATAAATTTCCATTTCGTGCGAAGGATATGTTACATACTAATTTGAAAATTAGAGAAATTCTTCAAAGATGTTATTTAGCTGGTATCGAAGTAGTTTTAGCTTGGATACCAGGCCATAGCGGCATTAAAGGTAATGAAATTGCAGATAATTTAGCTAAGCAGGCTACTGATTTAGGGCTGGAATCATACTGCAACTGTTTTTCTCGCGATTTACGTAACTCTGCAAAAGTGCACTTAAATGATAAATGGTCGAATATTTGGAATCGAACAAGAATGATCAAAGGTAGGCATTTTGGCTTAATTCAGCCTACCATACCTTCAAAACCTTGGTTTTTTAAGTTTAAAAATGCTGAGAAATGGGTCACTTCCACCGTAATTCGTTTGCGCTTAGGTCACGTTTGTTCTCCCGTGTTTCTCGCTAAAATCAGGGTCAGGGATCATTCGCTTTGTGAGTGTGGCCTAGATGACGGTACTTTAAATCACATTTTCTTTTCATGTCCTAAGTTAAGTTCTTCTTTGTATGATAAACTTAATTCTGATATCGCTAGACCTACTGATATTAACTCTCTTTTATCGCTTGTTTTCACACCATTTATTTATATGTCATGTAATTTTATTAAAACCAATAATATACGTTTGTAAAAGCGAAACCAGTTTTTAATACTTTTGATATTCATATTACTTTCATTTGATTCCGTATCGTACAATGGTCACTCCTTCAGGGTTGGGGGAGTACAAGGGCAAAATATCCGCCAAAACATGACACTGGCAGAGTAACGTCTTTCCACGTTAAAAAGCCACATAACAAGAAGAAGAGACGATACAGGGCGTCCTACGGCTATGCCACATGGAGGTAATGTACCTTGAATATTGTAGTGTTAATGAAACATTTTACTGAAAGAAGCCATTATTTTCATAAAGAACAATTTAAACTGCATTCATAGATTTTTAAATAGGTAATTACAAGGTTGAACCGGGAATCGAAACCACTACACGAGAAAATACTACCCCGTAGCTTTATCATACCGATCGAAAGGCTTCATGATAAGAATTATTTTTTGATAAATAACATATTGTCAGAAATAAAAGGAAGACCATTAAAAATAAATAAAATTAAAAATAATCAATTTAATTTATCAAATGCTCAAAATGAGCCCCATTCTGTTGATTACAAAGTCGCATTCTTTTGATTTTTTCGATTTTTTTAATCATGTTGTGGTGAATATTTAAAATAAAAGTCTAAGTTCTGCTTGTAGCTCGTGGATACTTTCGTACTGGTTCTAGTAATCAATTTTTTTTTCATCCCATCTATTCGAAAAGGACGACTTGGTTCGCCTTTATGTGCACCCAAAGGTGGTGTTTTCTATAAGAAAGTTTTAGCGGGCAGTAATGAGTTTTTAATCCTCTTTATAAGTGCGCCGCAATTATCTTTGCCGCGCACTTTTTGAATTTGGAACATCTTAGTGTTCAGCACCAAAGAAATCGAACGCAAATATTGTTTGAATAAAGACTGGCTGGTACGACGGCCCATAGTCACGCCGCCGGATGAATGGAAAAAAAAAAACAAATTAAAAAAGCGCGAACTACAGCCCGCGTTTTCGTAAATTTTCACGGATTGTTAGAAATTCATTGTTTTGTTTTGTTTTGAAAAATGAGTTCTTCAAGTGACAGTGAAAGTATAGAATTAACTCCTGAAAGCATTAGAACTGACGCAAGAAATGTGATGGATAATCTATTACCTGCAAAATCCCGGGAGAAATATATGAAAGCCTATGGTAATTTTATTGAATGGAGAAATGCAAGAAGCGCCAAGAATTTTTCAGAATCTGTGTTTTTGGCCTACTTCCAGTACTTAGCCAAAACTAAACAACCTTCCACTCTTTGGAGTACATACTCAATGCTAAAATCAACAGTCAGTTCTAATAACGATGTAAAACTGGACACATATTCGAAATTAATAGCGTACCTGAAGAGGATGTCTGATGGATTTAAACCTAAAAAATCCAAAGTGTTCTCAGTCAAAAACGTGGAGACTTTCCTTAATGAGGCACCCGACAAAGTCTTTCTTGCCGTAAAAGTAAGTAGGTAACTATGTTTACGGTGGATTAGTAAAATATAATCATAGTGTATAAAAATGCACATTTTATTGTAACCTGTACTTTGATAGATACTTGTCTTATTCACATTCGGTTTTGTTACAGGTGGCTTTAATTTTCGGATTACATGGAGCTTGTCGTGGCAATGAACTTTTAAAAATAACTGTTGATGATGTCGAAAATCACTCGGATGATTTACTGTTAGTAAAGCTGACCGATACAAAAACCAAAATTGACCGATCCTTCGTAATACGAGGAGAATACAAAACTATTGTACAGAAATACCTGGACCTGCGTCCTGCTGCTATGAAGACCAATCGGTTTTTCATCCGTTATCAAATGGCAAGTGCTTCAAACAAGTGATGGGAAAAAATAAAATTTCTAACATGCCACAAGAAATTGCTACTTATTTGAAGTTACCAGATATCAAACTGTATACAGGACATTGTTTTCGTCGTACTTCTGCTACCCTTTTGGCAGATACTGGAGCGGACTTAACTGTTCTCAAGCGACATGGAGGATGGAAATCGAGTGCTGTAGCAGAAGGGTATATAGAAGATTCTATTGAGAACAAGGCGAAAACATCTGAACGCATCGTGGAAAACATTAAATTGCAACCTTCAGTTAATCCATCCATACCACTGTCGCCGCGCCTATCTACATCCAAACAACGAGATTCACCGTCACATTTTCCTCAAAATGATCCAGATTCGGACATTTCAAACACGCAGAATATAAAATCTACAACAATCTCTATTCCTAATAAAACTGTAACAATAAATTTTCATAATTGCGAAAATGTCTCAAATGTAAATATAAGTTTTTAGTTGTTTTAATAAAGGATACTATTTAATTTCAATTTAGTTGTTACTCTATGTTTTATTAAATAATAATATTACAATAAAATATGAGGCGCTTTTATTTTCTCATAGTGGGTGATGAAAAGTAGAGTGTATCACTCGGGCGCAAAATATATTTTTGGCTCGGGCGACGTACTTTGAATCCCTCGCTACGTTCAGGATTCTACTAAAGAATCCCTCGCTACGCTCGGGATTCTACTCTAGAATCCCTCACTTCGCTCTGGATTCAAAAAAGCGCCCTCGCCGTAAAAATATTATTTTGCTCCCTTATGATACAATCTACTATTACATAACCCCATAAATATATCTAATATGGGAATAGATCTAGGTATCTGAGCGGTAATCTCATTTTTCCATTTGTCACGATCCAGAAAATAAAGTGTTTATTATAATAGTCCCTTGTCCTGTGACTGTTATGAGCTACACCTGGCAGAAAACTAAGGTTTCGTCGTTCTGCAACCGGAAGATTATTTATCTCACTTCATAAAATCTCAAGTATTTCTAAATAACTATATTTTTCAGTACACGGTGTGATTTGCTTTTCGAACTTCCAATTTATTCTTCACTTTCCCTCACTGAACTTTTAGGATTTGCTTCAAAGTATATCAAAATGTCGAGTTCAACTTCAGTGGTTGTCATTTGATGCTGCGGTTGTGGTAAGCGATGATCGAAACGTCCAAAAATCAGATTATCCACCTACCGTTTAATAGAAATCGAGATACATTTGAGCTACTCTATGATCTATGTTTTCCACTATTAAAAAATGAAATGTAAAAAAAATGGATAACAAAAGGAATAAAACTGTGTACAAAACGAAAACGACTGATGTTATGGGCGTACAGAAAAAACCCCAATCAGAACAATTATTTAAAATTTAGAAATTATACAAAACAACTGAAAAATATTCCAAAATTAACACAAAAAGCTGGAAATAATCACGCTATCAAAATGGCGTCCAATAAATAAAAACAACATGGAATATCATAAATAGTTCAAAAAATAGGTCTCCTCATATTGACATTGAAAAAATAAAATATAAAAATATAATATTAAAAAATCCAGAAGACATAGCCAAGACATTTAACAATTTTTATATAAATCGAGTTAAGTCTAACAATACTAGTAATAGCAATAATTATTATTATTCTTTAAATTGGAATAACTCAAATTCTATGTTTATGAAACCTACTACTAAAGATGTATTTACCATTATAAAATCCTTAAAAAACACCGGCAGGATACGATGGAATAAGTACCAAAGTGATAAAATATGTTGCCGATATAATATCACCTGTCCTTTGCTTTATTATAAACCTATGTATTGATCATGGTGTTTTCCCTGATAAACTTAAGGTAACAATAATAAAACCACTTTTCAAAAAGCAAAACAGAGAAAGTATGACTAAGTATAGACCAGTTGCATTAGTAGGTACCGGTTTTTTCAAAAATATTTGAAAAATTCATACATAGTGCTTTAAATGATTATTTTGATAAATATAATATTCTGGCTGAAGAACAAGTAGGTTTCCGTAAAAATAAAAACGGAAAATATAAATAATAAAATTCATTTTATTATTGTTTTCTGTTTTTCTTTCCGAACGCTGAACAAAAAGAGACATGAACGACATTTTCACCCACAGATTCCCAATTCGAACGCCCCTTGTGAGCGTTTTTAGCGTTATTTTCGCCAAAAACGATCGGAAGTGATCTATTCGAACGCAGTAATAGATAGCAATAGTCTGATTCTCAGACTACATAATTAATCTAGATAGATAGATAGTATGTATTTGACAGCATAATCATGCGATTTTATCTCTTATGCTCACTTGAGCGTTCGAATCATAGATTAGAGTATGTATACTAGAGAATGGTGGTTCAAATAGGGTATGGGCAAAAGCGGCAAAAATAACGTTTTTGAGCTTTACGAACGCTTTAACAAAAGAGCCATCAATGACAAGGCCACCAATGCGCTCGTGCTAAACGAACGCACCTAGAGTATAGACATTTCAGTTTGTAATTTGTATTCACATCAGTGGATATAATCATATATCAATAGAATTAAAGACTTCGTTTTTGCGTGATGCTACTTACTTTCTTAGCAGCAAAATTTTCATTTGATTTGATATATTAGTGTATGATTTCTAACTACCGAACGCGATATCAAAGCAAACCGATTTCTAAAATGTCTAATTACATTACTCCTCTGGATCAAGTAAGTTATTTGTTCTACCTTCAAATGGAGCACGCACGGTCAATGCCATGGAGCAATGTCACCAAAGAGATAGAGAAATATATAAATCCATATTCCTCGGTCGTACCTATTAATGTTTCCAAGATTATGAAAGTCTATCAATCTAGGATTTCCTCCGCGTTCCCGTTGCTCAAGAAAATTCATAATAATGTTTAATCTTTTCAGGAACAGCAAATTAAAAAGTTGAAACGTCTATTAGAAGGGTGGCGAATGGCTTTACTGCCTCTAAAATCAATTATACTATGGGAGCAACAGTGGTACCCTTGTGCCATATTTGGATTTGTTTCTTTTTTGTATTTCCTCATATGGCTAATGAATTTGAACTCCCTTGCAACATTTGCTTTTGTCGGTCTCGTCTTCAATTTTATAGACTTCATGGTTCCACTTGTATGTAATGCAATCTATGGTACGGCTGCATGGACGGGACAAAAAGAGAAAATATTTGAAGATATATGTAAGAACATTGTTGAGAGTTATAACACCACGTTTTACAATATTCGCACTTTCTATTCACTGAGAGAATCCAATCCTTGTTTGGTAAGTTGTTCATAATCGTATATAAAAGCTTTACATGCAAGGTAATGTGAGAACACTTGTGGCTAATAATGTGTGTTTGTTTCAGTACTACATTATATCTATCAGCATGTTATGCATGCTGTCATGGATTGCTTCGTCCATCAACAACATATTCCTGCTTTACTTACTGACTACTGTGATGCTTCTCTGGCCAGGACTCCAGCGCACTAGAATTTTCAGCTCCCTTCTCTCATTTGTGAATTTGGCCCCCAAAATCACCTATTTCAAGTCTGAGTGAACTCCATTTTAACATTTAGATATTATTGTGATGGTCTGGTCATAATTTTTAAGTTTAAATTAGTTTATGCTTTATGAGCCTTAAATTATTGTTTGTGTGATATTAATAAAGAGCTAGATTTATATACAATACTTATTTTTGTATAATATCTGCAATATACCTTTCTACTAGATGGCAAGTCTCATAGTAACTAGGTACTTTTGAGCTCAACACAGTAAAAATATGTAATAGGTGGCAGTGCACTCTGTAGGAAAAGCAAATTCTAGCATAGTTTAAGTCTATTACAATATTTATTTGTAGCTCGTAAACCAGAACTATTATACATGAGATTATTCTCCAGGGTTATTAGCAAGAAAAATAATGGCAAAGTAAAAATAGAATTATATAGGCCTCAGCCGTTTGAATAGTTTACAGAAACTGTAATAACTGAAAGGAGATTAGTTGTACTCAAGGCCTAGCTCAATTTTCCCAGTTTAAAAGATTTGTCACATTGGATGGGGTCTGCTGTCTGGGGTCAGGTCAAATTGAACATAGCCCACATTATACATGAACAACATTGTTGGTCTCTATATATTTTGTGTAGATATGCAATCTGACCTGCGGGTATGCTGAAGGAACGGAAGGCAGTATATGGAATATGCTGCCTTCCATTCCATATATAGGAATAATGCAGGCTGTGGCGAATCCTTAATTACTGTTTATCACTAGATAGTAAACAGAGGCAGATAACTAGGTCACTTTTTGGGTTTTATAAAATTAATTATTGAACCCATCTCCTAATAAGTGCAGGATAAATGAATTTATGTGCAATATTAATCATTTGTTGTACTGCCTTCTCAGTAGTACTACTGAACTAGAGTGGTTAACACAGGTCACTGTGAACTGGTAGATGGAATAGGCTAGTATTGTATATAGATGGATTCACCTAGTATTTTCTCAAAGTACAATTATTTCCGTCATCAAATGATGCTAGTTTTATCAGACCTTGCTTCGAATTGAACACTACATCACCCTGTTGATTCATACTACCTGTGATTCTTATGAGAGAGAACTTTTCGAGCAGCCACTGCTCTTACTACAAAACTATGGTGGTAACATGACATGTATGATTCGCCACTATGAACACAGATAGACTAGTAAGACCCAACATTCTATTATAAGTAACTTATTTTCTAATAAATTCAATAATGGCAAGATAACAAACTATGAGCCTAAAATCCGACATACTAATTGTTTGTTTAAGCTTTAAAATGTACCCAGTGGCACTTGCTGCATCAAGACTAATCATATATCAAAAACGGTTGCGCCGATGAATGGTAACGAACGGGCATAGGATAGGAACAGACATGCATATAAAACCTTATTTAGGGTTTCGCTACAGTCAGGTCACTTGATCTATCCGAGAAAGGACAAATAAACAATAATAGACTCATTATTATGAAATATATATTTCATTACAAATACATTCTTAAGTTGCTACTTTAAAGGCATGGAAAACGTTGTGAATACATTGAATAGTGAGAGGCAAGCACTTTCCAGTGGCATACTCCACCAAGTTTAAAAATAATACCAGTCACAGTAAATAGTACATACATTACATACAGTACATAGTAAAGATCAACACAAAATTACTAAGTTTATGTCTACAGGAACTGTAATTATATTTAACACATTCACTGTCCCCATACAAGGATCATGTTTTTCCGCCTACTCCATACTGTATTGTTTAGGTCATATAATGAAATGAAATCAATATATTTTTATATTATTTTGGTAATTTCTATATAAAAAAACAATGTGACTCCTGATAGAGGTGTGGACTTCTCACTCTGAAAAAACATTTACTAATACTATTTACAGACTCTTATAATATAGTATTACTCCATGTGACTCCTGATGATGTCACAAATCACATGAACATTTGGCGCTAAATTGATATTAAATTATGAGAAAGTTGGCTGGCAACAATATTTGTCTATGGTACCTGTAGTTTGTTACAAATCGAAAGCAAAAGAGTAATTACTTGTCAATGGTTTTGCGATTTTTGTTATTTTTCGAAGATTTTAAAAGGTCCTACTAGTAATCTTAAATCATGTGGAGACTCTAAATACGACAAATAAAGCATATTATAATAAGTATGTTTAGTTTTATTGTAATAAAACTAAATAAAATCGAATTTAGATCATTAAGGAAATTCGTATCTTTACATACTAACTGTAGATGTTGCATTGCAAAAATTGCAGACATATTCACAAGTCTAAACCAAAATCCAAACTCAATTCACAATACAGTCCAATATTTAAAATGTACGTAATTTGGGACTCCATATGGGGCCGTGGACTTATGACTGAAGTCAATTTGCGGATTCAAATGGAGTAGTGGACAGGGAACGTGTTAAAAGGCGTTCCTATCCCAAAATCTCAGGTTGTCAGTTGTCTACCTGACGGGTTTTTAATCTGTGACTTTAACAATGGGTAGTTGGTCAAATAGACCACTAAGATTGTAAATGGCCAGCGCAGAGTTTTTTGTTTGTGATCTTATTTACTAACTATACAAGGTTGAATTTGGTAGTCTCCAAAATACGCAGACTCCCTAGCACTTATGAGAATTAATTTTAACCTTGTAGTGCTGTAATTATGATCGCGAAGAAAAAATTACTCCGACAATTGTATGTAAAAAACTAATCCTGTATAATAATAATATTACTTCAGCTATGACTACAAACTTTACATGTAACTGGACTACTACTAGAGTTATCATCTTTTATTCTCTTTTTATCTCTGATAAATATTCCCATGTTGGTACACCTACTTGATATAAAAACACACAGCCAATGGTTAATAAGCAATTTTGCAAGAAACCTATTTCTAAGAAAATAATTTGTAAACATTTCATACATCCATGATTACAAACTTAATTATTCAAATACTAATAAAATCTAAAAATCTACCATAATATACAAAAATCATTCTAAAATAATATGCTTTTTGATACTAAATAATAAAACAAATAATACCAAGGATGCATACATAAAACAAAAAAGAAAAGTGCACAATACGGCGAAGGGTGTTAACGTTCACTAAAACAGATGCCGCGTAATTAAAAAACAATAATTGTAACTCTCTTTTAGTTGGTCCTATCTTAACAATTAACAATTAGCCGTGCAAAGGCACTGTCGTTTTTAAAGACACTTTGTACCCGTGAGTGGAGATGCGGCGTGCTTACAAAAAACCTACTACTACATGCTGCATCAATGGTTTTAACCTTAACATACGTGCCAAGCAAGCTGAGAATGAAGCAGGCAGCGGCGTTCGGTATTCGAGCATAGCCCGCGACACATTTTAGCAAACAGATTAAAAAACCCGAAATATAAAATAATTAAAAATATATGATTACGTGGCATCTGTATCAGTGAACATCCTCGAGTATTACGCTCTATTTTTGCATCACTCAATATGTGTAAGTCAACTTAGGTTTATACAACCGTATGGCCTAAATTATTGCAAAATCACGAGATTCTCGTTCTAATTATCAACGTGTCTCTATAACAATTTGCTTTATTAATCATTTACGGGTATCTGATATATTGAATCCGGGTTTAATATTCACATTGTTTGCTTTTGTAACAGAAGGTCCTGCCTCACTCGATGTATTATTGTTTTGCATATTTTCGCCAGATGTGCTAGGCCTAAGCAAATCTTCCGCTACTAACGTAGTTTTAAACCTAGTACCAGCGGTGCTACTTTGGGAATATATATTGCTTTTTTGCGCACTACTATCGCTATATCTCCTACTGCCATTATTTAAAAATTCATTCCGCTTGTATTTACTTTTACATAATTCTTTGCTTTGAAGATTCAAAGAGTCTAAATCGGAGAAGAGCTGTGGGATCTCTGTGTTGCCTATAGAACACTTCTTCCCGTTGTCGATTTCCAAGTTGAAGTTTTTGCTACTGGAGGGTATGTCTTTGTAGAAGGTTTCTTTTGTTTGTTGCAAGTTGAGTCCGTAGAACTCTGTAGAGGCGGCGCTTGTGGACGGCTGTGAGTTGTCTAGTCTTAACACCAGTCCCTCGTCGGTTTGCGGACTGAGATTATTGCGGATTATCTTCATTGGCGAGCCGCATGGGTCCACCGATAGCGTCTCTTCGTCATCCTCTCCTTCTCCACTCTGAAAGGTTTGAAAAGATTAATATATAATTAAGTTTATGGCCGCGATTTCTCCCTGTGGACTATTTCAAGGTTTAAAAATTCTCTCGAGTTTCAGACATATTAATTGGGTTCAATCTGGTAGCAGTAGAACTTTTTGAGAATGAGTTAGCCAGGAGCAGTACTCCCTCATACCTTTTTCTACCGTGAAGCAATATTCGCAATTCTGGGGCGCGATCAGAACCTCAGAGTGCGGTTGTTTAGTTGTTTTCTAACCTCGAACAGACTTTGACAAATTCGACATTGAACATCACTTGATCCTTACCTAATTTTCTTTAAGAAGAGAGAAGAAAAAGTTTGTTGTGGTCTGATTGGTCAAAGTTTATGTCAGATGCGGTTGCAACTGTTTACCGATCGATTTTGATTGTTAAAAAGTGGCAACGCTCCGAGGTTCGGAACGCTCAACGTTGAGAACAACCGAGTGCTTTACTCTAAAGGTTCTGAACGGCGTTAGTGCGAAAAGTTGCACTCCGAGTGTGCTCTAACAGAGCTTCTGAATGCGCCCCAGTTTTTTGATTTGTAGGTATGGTTGCCGGCGAAGTTACAAACACATGAGACTTAATAACTTAATATCTCAAGGTTATGGGCGCAGTGCAGTTCGTCACTTGTGACGAAATAAAACGAAAATAAAAAACAAGATTTCCTTCGTATGCACCAAATCGGTTCGCTAATATTTTTTTCTTTAAAATCCATTTCTCATACAAAACTTTACGTTAAACAATGTTATAGTGTTTTTTTATGTACTTGTTTAGAGTTTTTGATTGAGATGGCTGTGCCGGAATTTATGATGATATTACATATATTGCAATATACTCTTATGGTTTTACTTCTTAGATACCTTTTTTATGAGAATCGTTCACGAGACCTGTAAGTCGCTCTCCTGATTTTAAGCGTCACGCATAACAGTTCAGTGCCATTCAGATTTTTTTTACTACAAGAGTTCAAAACCCGGCATGGTAATGCACAGCGCTCGTGACCTCATAGTCCAGTCAAATTAGGCGATATTTTGCAAGAGTAGAAGTAATTGGCGATAGTGGTTTTTTTATTTTATAATGGTTTAATATGATTTAAGAATCATATCTAACTCAATCCCTACAAAACTTAGCTCCGGAAGGGGGTTAAATCGAGTAAAAACTTGAATTGCCTAACTTCCTTAAGGAAGTAGTGGTGATAACTACATTTTTACACCATACCTAAAGTATTCAAATCTACCTTCTCACTAAATACTTTTCGAATATAATTACTGAACACCTCTGAAAAAATTAGAATAATATTATTATTAATTTATAGTGGTTCAAGGAAAGGTATCGCCCGCGGCGCTGTGCAGTTTTATAGGTAATTTAACATGTTTGATTTTCGAAAGTTCCGACAGTAAAGTTCCTTTTTTCATAAGCGGTGAATATGGTAAACTCTGGTTAAATTATCATAGCACAATCTTTACCAACTCTAAAATCTCCCCGAAGTACAATTCGCAAAAGTTTAAAAAAATATATGATTCATAACTTGCACAGTGGTGAAAATATAACTGAATACTTATGATGCTTATAGATACCCAATAGTAAGTTTGCACCGTAGGTCGGAATTTGCTTAGAGCCGCAAATAAAAAATACAGTAGGTAACAAATATTCCATACGTCGCACGATTTTTTTCACTGTGTATTACTGTTATACATAAAGAAAGCCTATATTCATATATACAATAAACTTTTCTTATTTTAATTTTTCTAATTAACGGCCCGTTAAAGTTTATACCTAATACTTAACATGGTTCCGTAGGTGCTACAAACGGCGCAAACCTGAGAGATACTAATAGCTGTGTTTTCTAACGATTCCAGAAGAATCTACTATTAAAATAACTTCCATACTTTATCCTAATTTGAGTGGTCTATCAGGGTCACGAGCGCTGTGCATTTGGTATAAGATGTTTGATCTTTTGCTCTTTTATTTCGCTTGAAACGTTGCTCTTCGACGAAGCACAGTAATTTTCTTATAAAACTAACGTGGTTTTCACTAATTTTTAATCGATTTCGACGCGGGCGTCCCGAACACTCCTTAAAAATACCAGCGGATGTGGTCGAAACTATAGTCGGACCTATCCGATAAATATTACGCGAGTAATACCGTATTTCTAATAAAAATGAAACAGTAATGTTTGCTCACTACATGTTCACAGTCGAATAACTGGCAAACCTCTCAGATACAAATATCTTGATGGGCATTGTGGATATGTAATGTAACCTTGGTTAGGTATGTTACGTTTTACATACCAATAAGTCATGGTCCGTGATAGAGCCGGCGGTAGCCTCGTTGCTGTTGAACTCTAGCTCAGATGCTATCGACACCGGCGTCACATCACCACTAATAGATGAACCTGTAACCATTCAACCATGTGATTATAATAATTTATGTATTAAAATCGTATCAGGGGCCATATTCGCTATGAACATTTAAATACGTGACGCGTTGCGTTCCTATATATTCAAAGAATTATAGTAAAATAATTTCAAAATTGTTTTCACTATCATTCCTTAAGCCTATAAATTCTATATATATATAAAAATGAACCCCTATTTCTCCTGGTCACGCTATAATTGGAGAACGGATGGAACAATCTCAATAATTATTTTTGTTGTGTTAACTATTGTTAGAAGAAGGTTCTTATGAAAGAAAAACAAAGAAGAAACGGGAGGTTATGGCGAGACTGAAGGCCGAGCCTACGACGCGAACTAATTGGCGGGCAGTCGCTAGTGATATATAAATTTGACATGTCAGGATCGTGCGTACTGTAGAAACTTTGCAACTTTGAGCTCTGTAGATTTTCTAATCTGTTATGGACAGTACCTAGTGCTTACATAAGGCTGACATATATAGGATGGAGGACATATATAGGATATATAGGATGTTTGGTAGAGGGACCGACAAACCAAATGAGCGTGTTCGGGGGACCACTTGGAGAATACAAGTTGGCCAAAAAAAATCCCCGACCCCCCAATATGTTAAACTTTTTTTTGTGATTTTTCCCTTTTTCTCCGAAATTGTACCTATTTACCACCATAACATTTGTAAAATCTGTTTTAGACCGGACGTTTTTAGTTGAATTTGGTCTCTAATACACCTTCAGGCCACGCAAAGCAAAATTGGATACAAACCAGAGCTAACTAACTGATTTAGTTAAAAAAATTGGGGTGTCGGGGATTTTTTTTGGCCAACTTGTATTCTCCAAGTTGAAGTCCAAGACCCGAACACGCTCATTTGGTTGGTCGGTCCCTCTACCAAACACTCTGTATAACAATATAGGTTACTAAGTAGGGTACTACATTATGTAGAATACTTCCTATAATGTTTGATTGGTCTGATGTACGATAGCCAACATTTACATACTGCTAATAATTGACAGAAAATATTTTACTTACTTTTAGAAAAGAATTTATTTTATTAAAACTGTGTTTATTATACCATTCAAAATGATGTGTTTACCCTGACTGAAAGTAAAATATTGATTGAAGGTACATTTTATTATTTTTGGGAATGGTCAATTCTTGAAATTGAACGTTTGCGGAAATCATTCAAGAAAGATAATTTGTCGTTCCTAAATGCAATGCTTAAGACCTCATGCACTCTGCCATCATGCAGTTTTTAGCGAATCAGTTGCCGATAGAAAACGTACGAGTTTATTCCACAGATCACTTTTTGATCATGACAAAAATTAATGGATTTAGCAAGAGTGGCCATGAAAGTTTAGCTTTCAGCAGTGATAAAGAGCATAACATTGTAAGATGATGATTCAACATTTACTGCGATAAATTTATTGTTATATTACACTGGCATACTGTTGTGTTTATCAATGATGCAGCGTGCTATTCATGCAGAAGTTACTGGTAGTCAAAGTTACTTTAGACAGATTAAACGTGTATTGAAAAAAAAGCCATCGATATTGTGTAATGTGTAAAGTATTTGGACATGTCAGTGTTGCAATATTTTTATAACGCACATATTTTGTACAACATTTTCCTATATATTGTGTTTCTTTTGGGCGATATCCGTAAGCACAATAAACTTATACACAAGAATAGGGCATACATTTTTATTTTGTAAGTAGTAGCTATACATAAAAACATAAGCCATTGTTTGAACTTCAAAGAAAATCTTTAAGAATTAATATATTACGCGGTTTGAAACTTTAGTAAGAAAGATCATTGTGATTGCATGCAGACCAGCCATATAAAATAATAATGTATTATTAATAATATAATAATAAAGTATTAATAGTTAAGTTTAGTTCATTATTTATTAATAGTTAAGTTTAGTTCTGCATGCTAACATTGTTATTAGTTACTTCGTTCGAAGTGGCACTCATTACTGTAACGAATTGATGGCCGAGATCTATTGATGCAGGGTTCAGTCAATTATATGCCTAAGCACAATTATAAAGCATCAGACGGGGCCATCGGCTACAAACACACCTAATGCCGACAAATATTGTACGCACTTTCGTTCTTGTCTAAGGTAAAGTTTAAGCATAAGTGAATATTTTTTCTTAAAGTCTGTTCTCGTGATCTGATTCTGTAATCAGAGCACATGGAAAAAATAGCTGCCGTAGTCCAATAGTCGATTCCAAGCGGGGCGTGTTAACGAATCTGGCTTCAAATAAGTTACGGCGCTGACTGGTGGTCGCACAGTGGGCCACAGTAGTAGTATAAGTGGTTTGTACCTGCAACACTGGAGTGCGGCAGAAGTGCGGCGCCGCACAATGTGGATGCTTCGCCTTCCCACGCGGGGACCTTCCCAGCAGTCCTACTCCAATTGCTACTGGAATCCACAAGTTACATGGGCATAGGCAGGAGGGCTTATTAACTGGCATTAAATGTATTGTATTACCCTTCACCTTTTGGATACGGTATGGGAATAACTAACCTGCTTAACTTTATACTGCCACTAACCTCTTCAACCGTTTTGATGTCATTGTCAATTACCACAAAACGCGTATATACTTTTCGAATGTTATTTTATAAAGGTTAATATGTTATTCACTTTGAACTCGTTAGTTACCAATGTTTGATTAAATAGTAGATATGTATTTACTCTCCACCGCGGATTCCATTATAAACCTTTTTAATCCTGCATACGCCCATGATGGTTTAGTTTCCCAGATCACGCGTTTAAAATCCCAGCAACCAGTTTTCTTAGGTAGTTTTGAAAGATAGAGCTGTGAATTCCATGGGTTTTGATTCGATAGAATACAATTTTGTGCATTGGTGGCATTATATCAATGACTATACAAAAGCTCGAGAGTAAAGTGTATATGCTTTCAAAGCAGTCTAATTATACAAAAGCACAGGACAATTATACACCATCGAACCTTTTTCATAATCCCAAGTTAGTCCCGAAAACAGAATGTTTCGCTTTTCCGTATTAGGACGACAAATTTTCAAGTTTGAAGAGATCCCACAAATACCAAGATTGTCTCTAAATCTATGTGCAAACATGAAACAACTATAAGAGTAACGAACCGACAGTAACTCAAGCAACATTAGCATCAAATGAAGTGTTTGTACAGTGACTGCGTGGCTGGCCCTCGTGATTTTACCAACTAATTGTTGCAAAGAGCAATGGAGAATGTAAAGTTTCGAAGATACATTCAAGAACTAAGTTCTAGAGATTCTAAGAGCCCAGGGTGAATAGATATCTGTATACCTCTCCGAGTTGTTCTTGTTTTCAGAGTTGGAAGCGTAGTTTGAGTTAGGCGAGGAAGGTCCAGCCGATGAGAGGCCGCTGGGTAGCTCGCCCGATGACGACATCAGTGACGATGGACCACTCCATCCCACACCTGAAAGTAAGTTTCACGAGAATTAATGAAAGATCTTTTAAGTTCGTAAACGAGTATGAGCCAAATTGCAGGGTTTATAGATGTTGAGTTTTAAAACGGAGCGTAGTATTTTTAAATTTGGTCAAGTACCTTGGGTTCTAACGGTTATCCGTAGACCACTGTTATAACTGTCATATAATAGTGCTCTAAACTAGAAAATAAGGAGTTTGTTTCAAAACTTGTCAAGTTAAGTCAAGGTAAAAATATAGTTATGGGGGGCTACAAAGTAGTGATGTAACGAATATTCGCGTATTTCTTGACATTCGTATTCACATTCGCATATGTTTTGCTGTAATCGGCTTTCTTCGGATCGGCTCGACAATGTTCGGAATTACAAACTATTAAACTATGACAAATATATGCATGTGACTCGCGCGCTGAGGTAGCTGCCAACATAAAACCATAGATATCACCAAATTCAAAAGTGAAATATTCCCATTCGTGAATATCGATGGGAGATGTTCGCATCAGTATTCGCTTTCACATATGCCTAAAGAATTATATTCGTTACATCACTACTACAAAGTAAATATCTTCTCGTATTTCACAACTTGGGCCTTATTCGTTATGAGCATTCAGTCACGTCACGTGGCACCTTTCATGACGTCACGTCACTGTACATGAAACTTGGATGCGATAATATGATCCAGAACCGAAACAAGAGTCAATGCAATGGATAGAAAAAGGAAGAGGAAAGCCGCCGAAGAAGTTTAAGGTGGAAGAGTTGACTTTTAAATTAATGGTCACCATTATTTGGGATTCGAAGGACCATTAATAATTAACTACCTTCCAAAAAAAACTTCGATGAACGGTGAATACTATGCAGCACAATTGGTAAAAGTTCGCTAAGTAATTTTAGAAAAAAGGAGGGAGAAAATCAGCAAAGGAATCTTGTTTTTGCAAGACAATGCGTCAGTTCACACAGCGCGCATTGCGAGAAACTGGCTTCGATGAAACAAACCATCCACCCTACAGTCCTTACATTTTTAATAGGGATACGTGACCTTCACAAACGGTGTGAGAAGTGCATTCAATTAAATGGAGACTGAAAAAGAAATTTAATTTAGATTTTTATCTCAAGTTTTAATACCCTAGGCTCAGAACTTTTCATTCGTCTCTCGTAGTTTGGTTTTGCAGTTCAAAGTAAATATCTTGTGAAAATTGAGAGTGGAACATTTGACAACTTGTCAAGCTTGGGGCATATATTAATAGTTAAGGGTGACTCACTATTGGTGGGCGAGGGTTGCTTGGTCGCGTGCACGGGGAGTGGGTGCGGCGTGGGCGGCGTGGTGAGCAGCACCGGCGCCGCCGCCACGCGCTCCAGGAACGCGTCCAGCTGCCGGAGGGAGAGCGCGTTGTGCAGAGTCTCCAGCGGACGGATGGCCGGCACGCCGCCGAACCCTTCTAGTGCGGCTGTACCAGGAGTCAAACATGTGTTCATATGTAATATCAAATACTTCTATAGAAGCCTATTACGAAATATTTATATTATAATAAATAACAAATATACATTATTAAATATCAAAATGCGTATACATCAAACACTTAGAGCCGATCCCAATAATTTATCTATACACAGTTCTCCTTACTACGGATGGGGATTGCCTGTAAGAAATTGCTTATAGCGATAAGGCCGCCCATTCTACAACCATTCAGCATTTTACAACCTGTTATGTTAACTATTCTTATTTGTTTTCTTTTGTAAGCTTGGTGTTCAATAAAGAATTATTGTACTGTATTGTACATAATAATGGTAATTCCAAGTACTAAGTAATAGTCAAATCCATAAATTAATATAAACTCAATGTCAAAATAAGAAATTAAATTCTTTACTAACATATAGAAAATTTAAACCAAATATTTTATTTTATTTTATTTTATTTATTAACAAAATCCACAGATCTTAATGTTAAAAAGCCCGGACCGCGCGCGCGCGCAAGTGAACATCGTCTCTGCGTTCAATTAAATTTTAAAAATATTTAGTAGTGGTTTTAGGAGTTTATAAGCAGTTTAAAGTAATTTTGTTAGTTTAAATTAACCATGAGAATGTTTTCCGAACTGTGTGTACTGTGAATCATACCTTAATCAGAAACGTTGAATAACGTCATGATATACGTTCGTATTATGGGATTTTTATTCTGTAACAGTGCCGTTTATATCCCTATAAATACAAAGTGAAAAATATACCTCGCACATCGTTTAAAAGATAAAGTAAAGTACAAACAGTGAGTAAGTGTTAAATGTGATGAACAAGGAATAAATACGAAACAATAATTTTCAATCCACCGCCACTCTGGTAACAAAATATAACGAACATTTATTTGTGTAATACGAATAGCTATTTCGTCATGTACAACTATGTCACTGTGGCCTAGCGGATTCATATACCGACTTTGGTAGCGGACGCCCCGGGATCGATTCTGAGATACCCAGACAACTTTTTGCGATACTTATTTTATTATATTTTGTGTAAAAAGCCTTGTAAATAAAATAAAGTACTAAATATGGAATCTGAGAGCAATATTACTCATCGCATGCGTAAATTTCGGCGTGCAAGTTCACTAAGTGATATGTCAAGGGGAAGTAATACCTCACTTTTCGATACGACAATGATGAGCTTACCAAATACTTCATTAAACGACAGTCATGTTATAATGGAACTCAATGAAAGAATCAATGCGCTTACGCAGCAACTGGAAATTGCACACCATGAAATTGAAAATTTGAACTGTGAAAACTTTCGATTAAAGTCAGACTTGCAGAAGTGTCATACAGTTGTGGAAACATACAAGAAATTAAGTACATTTGAAAGTGTTTCTACGAGTAATACACCAATATCAACACGTAAACGTAACAAAAAGCAGCAGGCGCGCAGCTCTACGCTACAAAAAGACACTTTTTGTTTAAAAGATACCGTAAATTCTGAAATCGTACAGAAAACACAGGAAAATAGTCCTGAGACATCAATGCAGCCGCCTAATATTACTTTACTGCAATCGCAAGATGATCGAGACTTGAGCGTGACACAGGTCTCTTCTCTATTACAAGTATCAAGTGAGCAAATTACTTGTAAACCAAAAATTTCTGGATCCGCAAACGATCCACTCCAATCATCCAGTACTGCTATGAACACCCTAGAGTGCTTAAACACAGAATATCAAAGTGAGAAAGTGACTGTATCAGAATCAAAAGTTCCTATCTTGAAGTACAATAAAAACAAAATAGTCGTCATCGCGGATGATCAAGGAAGACACATACAGCGCACATTGCAGCGATTGGTCGGCGAGCGCTTTGATGTAACTTGCTTCTGGAAGTCGGGAGCTACACTACAGGATGTTTTAATGGCGGAGCGTACAGCTATAAGTACCTTAACTAACAACGATTACCTTATTGTTTTAGCTGGAGTTAATGATAGGTCTCCATGTATTTTCAAAATAAGTGTCAGTCACTTTCTGTGTGATACCAGAAATACTAACGTGCTCTTTTGTGAAATTCCGTACAATAAATGTTTGAGGGAATCAACATTGAATTACGAACTAGATTTTTTATGCTCTAAATTCAGCAATGTAAAATATATTAATATGAATTTTTCTATATTACGGCCCCAAGGCAAATTATTTGCTCTACATACTTGTCGGTTTTTACTTAGAGATATACTGAATAATGAGTATAAGATCAAACCTAAAGGATTACAGGCTGGAGTTATTAACATGTCATCGAAAGTTGATAAGTCCACACAAATAGATTGTTTAGTAAAACAGCAGCAATCGGAGCCTTCTACCGATAGCCCCCTACCAAGTACGCCTAAAAAGTTTTTTCGTGTATAAAGAAGTCAATATCCTTCATCAAAACGTAAACGGTATTCTAAATAAATCTGATCTCTTAACTGTTAATTTAGAAGAGCTGGAGGAACAAGGTACCTCTGCAGATATATTATGTCTGACAGAACATAATATGTTGAAAGAAGACACTAAATTAATATATATTGCAAATTACTCTCTAGCGGCTTATTTTAGTCGGCATAATCGACACGGTGGTTCTTGTATATTGGTTCATAACAGGCATCAATTTAAAAATGTGACTGAAGTTGAAAAGTATGGTATTTCCGGAATCATAGAGTGCTGTGCTGCAGAGATAGTAGCGCACAAACTCGTTATTATTTGTATTTATAGACCCCCACGAAATAGTCACGATAACTTTGAAACGTTCTTTAGGATTTTACACTTAATACTTAATGAATATTGTTATGCAAAACGGAGAGTAATCGTGTGTGGCGATTTTAACATCAACATCCTTAAAAAAAGCAAGGAATATGACCATTTAATGCATATTATACAAGGCTTTAATCTTAGGTTAGCTATTAACGAGCCAACACGATTAAAAAGTGGTACATGTATAGACAACTTCATACACAATGTGAGAGGATGTAAATACAATATATACGAGTTTGCCATATCGGATCATACTGCACAAATGTTATCCTGTCCAGTAAAGGAAAGCTGTTCTCTCTCCCACTGGTATATAGAGAGAAGAGATTACTGCCAAGAAAACGTTAACAAATTTAAAGACTGCCTGCGAGCTCTTAGTTTTAACGAAGTGTATGACACGGATGACTCTAATATGGCGTATGACATTTTTCATGACATTTTTACATTATTTTATTATTTATGCTTTCCTCTGACATTAATTAAAAAAAGATTGCGCAAAAAGCCTAGGTGGCTAAGTAACGGAATACGTAATTGCTCAAAACGAAAGCGCTTCCTATTATGGCAATATAGACGTCATAAAAATGAAGAGAATAAAACTAATTTTAATATATATTCTAGAAAACTTAACAAAATTATTAAATTAACTCAAAAATCCCAAAACGACTATCTCATTAAAAGTGCATCTAATAAATCCAAAGCAACTTGGTCAGTAATAAATCATAGCAAAACCAATATGCCTAAAGAAGAAATAAAGCAGATTAATGTCGATAACTGTGTTATCAATGACCCAATATGTATTGCAGAAGCATTTAATAAAAATTTCACGCGAGACATAAATAGTAATAAAAGGTCTAAAATAAATATTAAAACGAATCCTCGTACTATTTTCATGGGTCCAACATCTCCTTACGAGATATATAGTGTAATTGAATCACTAAAAAATACGAACGGCACAGGTTATGATGACATTAATACTAAAATATTGAAAGAAGTGTCTGATATGATCTCACCTGTCTTGAGCTACATTATTAATTTATGTATCACATCTGGAATATTCCCGAGTAACTTAAAAATTACGGTAATCAAACCGTTATTTAAAAAAAAATGACAAACAAAATATGAGCTGCTATAGACCTATTGCACTTATACCAGTAATTTCGAAAGTTTTCGAGAAGGTTATGTATAAATGTGTGTACCAATTTTTGGAAAAGTGTGAGATTCTTGTTGACGAACAAGTAGGTTTTAGACAGAATAAATCTATAAATCTGGCGGTATATAAGTTCTTACAAACAATAATGGTAGGCCTAGATAATAAAGATCTAGTTTTAGCTATATTTATGGATTTGACAAAAGCATTCGATTTTGTAAACCATGATACTTTGTTATGCAAGTTGGAAGCTTATGGAATTCGTGGTAATGTGCTCGCACTCTTTGAGTCGTATCTCAAAAACCGAAAACAATGCACTCAGATCACTCGCATTTGTGCAAAATCGAAAAAAGAAACTGTGTTTTCTTCTAATTACCGCAATGTTACTCAAGGTGTACCTCAAGGCAGTGTCTTAGGTCCATTATTATTTATAATATATATCAATGATTTACCTAAAGTTGTTGATCAAAGTATGGTCTTATTTGCTGACGACAGCACTGTCATATTTACTGGTAAGGACAAATCGATATTAGAATTACAGATGAATGATACACTTGACTCAATAATTAAATGGCTAAATTGCAATAACTTAGTATTAAATTTGGAGAAGACTGATATTATGACATTTATAAAAAGAAAAAATACTTTGACAGATATTGACATAACTTATAATGGACAAAAGTTTCAAGAGGCAAAAAATGCTAAATTCTTAGGTCTTGAACTCGACTGCAGCTTAAATTGGAAAAATCAAGTCGAAAAAGTATCTGGTAGGTTAAACCAATTTTCTTATGCACTCTACATGTTGGGTAAAGTTGTGAACCAGTCTGCGGTGATCACGGCTTATCACGGTTTTGTCGAATCGGTACTTAGGTATGGCGTTATATTTTGGGGAAACACTACAGAAAAAGAAAGCGCATTCAAAGCTCAAAAGAAGTGTGTGAGAGCAATTTGCAAACTCAAACCACGAGATTCGTGTAAACCCTCATTTATTGCCTTAAAACTTTTAACATTGCCATGTATTTATGTGTATGAGATATCTGTGTTTGTATACACAAATATGTCCATGTATGAGCATCAAAAAAGCAAGCGTCATAAGACAAAAATTTGTTATCCGCGTAATACTACAGCTCAATTAAATAAAAGCATTTTCTGCATGGCTCCTCGAGTGTACAACCATCTGCCCGAGGACATTCGAAGTTGCTCAAACATTGAAATATTTAAATCTAATCTAAGAAAACTTTTGATGCAAAAAGCCTATTATAATGTCAACGAATATTTGAGTGACCATTTTAATTGATTCTTATTTACTTAATTCATATACGACATTAGAAATTAATTTGATTTAAGATTTATTGTTATTATAATGTTGACATTACTATACGTGTGTGACTGTATTATAATTGTATAACATTTTAATTTGAATATTATAGATACGAATATTGTAAAATAACTAAATAATTAAAGATGATAATATTATTATATAATACGTTTAAATAATTGCATGCTGAATGGCGGAATATAGTGATACTAAACCTGTGTATGTAACAACAACTTAACCTATATTCGCAATAAACGCTTGATTGATTGATTGATTGGTTATTATAGTATACTTTAAAAGCTAAGTCTTACATCTAATGACGGATTTACTTTATATAAATGTACTTGAATAGAGAGCAGAGATTTCTTAGTTATACATGTAGGTATATATCTAATTAATACAGTTCCTACAATTGATTAGTTTTACTATATTAATAAAGTAGGTAGGTAAATAATTATCACGGAAAGATAAACTTGACATGTCTACAAACAACGGATGGTCGTATAGGGTGTGTGTGCTTGTGTGTGTGTGTGTGTGTGTGTGTGTGAGAGAGAGAGAGAGGTTGTGTAAAGTTAAGTTGGTGAAAATACTCTAAAGTTTAGTTGTATTAAAGTACATCCTAGGTAGGTGCTTGTAAATATTGTTTCTTTATTATGTTTATAATAGAATGTCTAAAAAATCGTTTTTTACTGTTAAAAAGATCAACTGAGTTGAAATACTTGTTAAAGTTAGTTTGAGTTCGACAGATGATTGAATTTTGGAAATAATTGGTATGAATGCGCGGGAGGGAGAACAGAGGCGTGTGTCTTGTACGAACAGTAGGGGCTCGCAGCTGCACGAATGATTCAGTGAGGACGGTGCTGTCGATGGTACCATGGCAGACGTTATGGAGAAATAACATATCCAGAAGCTTTCGCCTATCTTCGAGTGACAAACATTTGTGAAATTCACAGGATTCTTCATAATTAACATACATATGTTGTGAGCGGCAGTTTAAGTGTTTTAAGAATTTAATTTGGATTTTTTCAATATCTTGTGTGTAAGATATATACTGTGGGCTCCAGACATTACTGCAATATTCAAGTATGCTTCTGACGTAAGCAAAATACAGCACTTTAAGACATTCCGTATCCGAGAAAGGCTTACTAACGCGTAAAATAAAACCTAAACTTTTGTAAGATCTGCTCACAATGTCAGCGATATGGTCGTTGAAAGTTAATTTGTGATCCAGAAGCACTCCTAAGTCTCTAACTAGCTGTGTACTTTTAATTGTGGTATTACTAATTTTGTACTCAAATTTAATTGGCTTTATTTTTCTACTGAACGTCATAAACATACGTTTGTTAATATTGATGGTAATTTTATTATCTATGTAGTAATGTGTTAACTTATTTAAATCTTTTTGGAGTTTTATGCAGTCAAGGTGGTTGTTTATGTTATAGTAAATTTTTGTATCATCTGCATACATAAGATATTTAGCGAATTGAAAACATTTTCCAATGTCATAAAGATACACAGCGTAGAGCAAAGGAGAGAGTATTGATCCCTGAGGGACGCCCGAGGGAATATTTGTGAAGTCAGAGCGATGCCCACCCACAACAACAGCCTGGCAGCGGTTCCGGAGATAAGACTCCATCCATCTCAAAAGATCCCCACAAATGCCAAGCTCTTGGAGTTTATGTAAAAGGATGATATGATCGACACGGTCAAAGGCCTTTTCAAAGTCCGTATAGATCACATCAACCTGCGAACCGCTATCCATACCTCGTAGAACGTCGTTTGTGAAAATTGCTAAGTTTGTATTTGTTGAGCGGCCTCTAATAAAACCATGTTGTTGATGTGGGATATTGGGGTACACGAAGGGATAAAGATGATGATGTGCCGCTTTTTCCAGTGATATATAAAAAAATATGACTAGTAAAAATAATTGTCAAACGCAAATACTAACACTATCTAGATTCTAATTTAATGGTGCTGGTAAACTCATCTAATCTGTAGAATGATGCCTTAACAAGCCACTTGATTCTTATTTTAAAAGACGCCTTGGACGGGGCGTTTTTCCCTGCTCGGACCGCTGACCGATTGCTTGACCGACAATGTTGTTCATACATAATGCGGGCTGCGTTCAATTTGACCTGAGCGCAGAGCGCAGACCGCATCCAGTGTTGCAAAGCCTTCAAAGTTTTTGTAAGCATCGCTTTACTAACTGACCGTGACTAAGATATAAAAGTGACTTCCATGTGACTAAAACTTGAGTCTCAGTATTCAATTACATGTAAATGAACGACAATATTACTCTAAAATAATGTTATTAATAAGATATTACTGCTCAACATACCTACTTCTTGTGTACATTTTAATAATGAAAGTGATGTAAGTATTGTAATTTGGAGCTTTGTGGAATGTATAATGTGTATAAAAAGAAACTCACCGTTGGAGGAAGAAGCGGTCGGTATCATGACCCGCAGGTTAGGCGCGGAGCTGGATCCGGAGATGACGGCGGTGCTGAAGAGGCCCGCGGCACCCGAGAGCTTCCCGCGCGCGCCCAGCCCCAACATCTTGAGGTAGCTCATCTGGCCGGCGATGCTGTGCCGCTGCCGCCGCCCTGCGCCCCACACGCTACAGCTGGCGCCGGCCAGCCGCGGCCACGAGCTCACTCGCCCGGACCCCGCGACCCCATCGTCCCCCGCGGCCCCAACCTCCCCCCGCGAACCGAACGTGATGGCCGACAGCGGAAGCTCGTTAGTCGAGGACTCGACGCCGTCCACGTTAATAAGGGGCGTTATGGGCTCGTCGCTGAGGCGGCGGCCGGACGGCGCCGTCACGGTTAGTATCGGGAGGTAGCACGACCGCACGGCTGCCGCGCGATCGTGATGTGACGCGACAACGGTTAGCACGGTGTTAAAACGAGTACAGTGTTACATGAGGTGCGACAGTGTTAGAACGCGGGGTGACGGAAAGAAACATAAATTAGTTTTATTGTCAACGTAATAAATATATAAATAAAAAGTAAATAGATATATAAACAAAAAGATAAATATATATACAGAATAGAGATACTACGCGTCGAAGCGTGCCGGTGCAGCGATGGACGCATTCTACTTCGCTTTACATAATGGGCCGTATACAACTCGGATGATGGGCGGTTTGACCAATGTTCACGGCGCATGACGTCACCCTCGACATCGAGCGCTCACCCCTCGGCCCACAAGCGTATGTGGTCCGAGGGGAAAGCGACGATCGGAAGATTACGTCGCGACTGTACAAACTTACAGACCAAGTTATTGTTAATAGAACTCGGGTCGTGCAGAACACCAGTCAAACACAGTAACACACACAACACACAGGTGAGGCGAGGATGCAATGCAACACGCACAATATCGCCGGCCAGAGTGAGCTGTATCGCAGTTTGGGCCGGTGGCGGCGCCCCACGCTCCCTTGCGCTACGGACTCGAAACAATTCCAATCGATGACGACACATAAGGAAGTATAGATCAAACAAATAAGTCAAAACTTTTTAAGAACTTAGAAATAGGACGTTTACGCTGACACATGATGCACTTGAAAGGACATATCCGATTCTATAAAGCATGGAATGTATCTATCTATACAAACTGTTTTTTTTTAAAGATGAAATTGCCGTAGTTTGAATATAGATAAGCTTGGTTTGTTCCAAATACCACCCAAGATGTGAAATGAATATGAACGTTTGTTTAGCTATATATTTGTATGATGACTACCCAAATTTAGCGAGAAGACAGACGATATTTATCAAGTTTATTGCGTCTATCTATTGAAAGATAAGCAGAATATTATAGGAGATGACGCCCATGGTTCCAACCCTATATGACTCCTAAAACCCGCATAAATAGTGCTCTCTCAAGAACTGTCTGAAAACACAATCTCAGTGAAATAAGCCTTACGATGTTACGTCCTCTGGGAAACCCAGTCGCTGCACTAATTCGCATTCATTGTAGGGCTAATAGTCAACACTATGCCTGTTTATTATAGTTAAAACGTGAATGACAGAGTCTAGTTTTAGAACTGAATAGAATGAAACAAGCATGAAAGAAAAATCACTAGTTTTTCTATTTTTTTTATTGAGGCATAGTTTTCAACTCGTTTTCGGTATCGAATTGCTAAACTATCAACTGGAAAATGACATCTTTAGAACGGAGGCTTCCAAGAAATCGGCAAACATAGTCTTTCAGCCCTAAGAAACGCCCTTCAAAATCAAGGAGCGGCAAACTTCGCAAAGTGGCTAAACTGGTTGGCCGAAAATCGTGCTCAGAGGCGTCAAACAGGTTATCCAATCAAGGGGACAATTCTACTATTTCACAACTTTCAACAATCCACCCAGCTGCAACTGCAGTCCGACTCCGATTGCCGTTCGATAATTACTCAAAAAGCCATTCTACTATTTCTGTAGACAAATTGGAACGTAACGTCACGTAAACGTATCGTAAACGCTACTATATAATAGTTAAATATTAAACACGGGTAGAGTTCAATATTTAACTTTAATGTAAATATAATGTAATAAAAAAAATTGTGTTTATTAATTAAGTTACGTGATTGAATCAGAAATGATGAGATCCGTAGAAGAACGAACGTCACTGACATAGCCCAGAAGATTAGCCAGTTAAATTGGCAGTGCGCAGGGAACATAGCACGCAGAACAGATGGCCGATGGGGCCGGAAGGTTCTGGAGTGGAGACCACGGACCAGCAAGCGCAGCGTAGATCGTCCACCGACACGGTGGATAGACGACCTGATAATGGTCACAGGATGACGTTGGATGCAGGCCGCTTCCAACCGGTCCTTTTGGAAAATTATCGGGGAGGCATATGTTCAGCAGTGGATGTTCTACGGCTGAGATGATGATGAAACACTAATATGAGTTAGCGTCGTGCTCATGGTCTATAGAGTTACCATAAAATAAAATGTAATTCGATCACTGGCGTCAATAGAAACGTAACTGCAGATGCACTGATTTTCAATAGCAGAATAAGAAAGTGTGTAAATCAGCTACGGTTCGATAGCAGTTGGAACATATTTAGTATATGGAATCAGTCCCCAGGGCAGATTCAACTAACTAAACTGCAATCAAGCCGTAGCTGAACGGCAACTTTTATAAGTTTACGTATTCTGCTATTGAAAAACAGTCCAGCTGTAGTTACGTTTCTGTTGACGCCAGTGATAGATCATTAACGCGACGCAAACTCATATATGTATATGGCAGCGTTTCATTTATATATGTTATTATAGTAGTGTTTAAGATGACGTTACGTCCCAATTGATCTATAGAAATTTTGGGTAATTATCGAAAGACAACTGGCGTCAAATTGCAGTTGCAGCGGGATAGGCCATTGAGGATTAAAGAACTTTATTACCATCAAAGATAAATTGTCACTTACGAGGTAACATAATTTAGGCATGCAATTTATGTTCATCGTCGCAAAATATTGACATAATTTGAAAACAAATATTGCAAATATTGTAGCGAATGCAACAAAGGTTCACAAATAATACATCGTATAAGGTACATACTCATTTCGCACATTAGATTTATCTCAAGATTCATCTGCTATAACATGTTGAGTCAATATCTTTTTAAAAGCGTAAAGTGAGTTAACATTTTTTTATGTGAGGGTAGTTGGTTGTAAAGTCGCGCTCCTTCAACAGTAAGCATTGTTTTGCCGTATTTAGTGCGATGCTTCGGAATTACAAGGTAGCTAGCTCGGCGGGTTCGGCGGTTCGCAACATTTTTATTTTTTATTTTAAATCGGTATGTATGTTTTTATTTAATGTTTTACGGATAAAAACACATGTGTTATATGTATACATCAACGTTGTGAAATAGTAGAAGTGACTGATTTATGAACTAAGCTATGAGCTGCGTACTAAGGTATGGATTGAGGTTGAGAGCGGCTTTACATTATTTTCGAATATTCTGTTTTTTTAAACTGTACTTGAGAGTGCACTATAACCATTATAACACTAAAACCCTGAAATATGTGATATTGTCGTTGGTTACGATGGTGCGTGTGCACTGACCTTGCTTGTCGACTGCTTGCAAGCTCGTGTAGCGCAGCGCGACGTCCGATAGCTTCTCGGTTTGGCCAACTGAGCGCGACACACGACAAACTCAGTGCGAACTATGTTAGTACTATGGAGTTGCAGTAAAATACCTCACCATTTAACGTTCAGTGATTTTTTCTAGATAAAGGCCAACGCATACATTGAAATTAACTGTGTGTATATACATCTATTTAAACAAAAGACACCATATGCACAATATTATTTAGTACAAATAAATTTTAATCAAAAAATCTGCTACTAGTTGGTATTTTACTGCAACTAATGTATGTATGGCATGAGCATAATTATGTTGTTAATAAAATAAAAAAATGGTTTAAAGTGATTGAAACAAAACCCAAAAACTAAATCCAAAACAAAATTATAGTTAAATATTTATGATATAATGGTACACCCACACTAAGACTTCGCACAAATTAAACGTAAAACTATCAATTTCTAATATTCAAAATGTCCAGGAATACCTATTACATGTTACGTTCTAAGTACAATCATTATTATTACTACACGCAGTACATTATGAAACTTCTTAGTTTTATCAGTGTTGTTTAAATCACCTTACTTTTAAGACTTTGAACCTGTATTATCCCATTTTCATTTCCTAATCCGAATTAAGTTAGAAACGACAGTAGCTTATATACAACTGAAAAAATCAAAGCTTTACGATGTTTATATGCATTCGATATCGATTTTAACCTTAGAGAACATTCGTAAAATGTATACTCAAAGACTATGTCCAAATTATATTTGGCATATCTCTACAATACAAATAAATAAAATAGAAGTTCTGTTTGTAAGCACACAATACCAGCTTTTTATTAAATGCATAATTAAGTGCATGTATACTAAAAGCATATATACTTTCATAGGTACTTATAACAAAATAACAATAAATAACTCGGCATCCTATTTACGCTTGAACAAAAAAGATTTACGAATGAAACTAACGTCGAGAAATGCGATAGGGCATTTTTTTTTTGTATGACTGTTCCGGCTAATCTCAGAAACGGCTGGTCAAATGTTCACTAGTAGATAGCTGATGTAAGGAGTAGCTTAGGCTACTTTGATTTTAGAAAATAATTAGGGAATAGCGCATAACACTATGCGTTATTCCACGCGGACGTAGTTGCGGTGACAACTTGTAATTATATCCATAAAAAATTTCAGAAATTTAATTTTTTTACAGGAGACTCGTATACTGACTAAATCTTGTTCATCATCAACATACTAAAATAAAGTGTATTGGCAACGTTCATAGTTTATCAATAAACATAGTCTACCGCGGACTTGGATACCCTATATCTTATGATGCATTAATTCACACCAGAGGCCATAGCAAAAACAATTGGCGAAAAAGTATTCGTATCGTAAGCGTCTTCAGCGTACACACTATGAGTTACTTATGTCACAGTTTCAGGTGAATGATACGATAGCGTTTCATTTACGCAGTTATTCGTGCTAGGCACACTAATAACTTCAAATATTTTATATGTACGTTTAACACACAAATGTCCCGGTCACTAATCGAACTTTAGACATAGAGCTTGCTTAGGCAAGATCTCTACCGACTTGGCCACAGTAGCATTTCAGTAATAAAACCAATGTTCTCATTAGGTTTAAAGACATTTATTCCCAATAAGACATTGCAGTCACTTACTTGAGAACAGTGAAACTATGCATTCGTCAGGCCATCAATTACAGTTAATACTATAGTAGGCACCCATCCAATGCATTCATTTACATAAAAGTAAATGATCAGTGATGACATGTTTAGCTAGTTGGGTCTTAAATGCATTTAATGAGTTTAATTTTCGAGGGCATCATGTTGTACAGTCGTACTCCTTCAAATGTGAGCATTTATTTGCCATAATTAGTTCGACTTTTTGGTGACTAGCACTTTGGTTACTACGCTTGCTTATTCGTATCAATAAAGTGAATTTCAATTTTGAATCAAAAGTTTTGCTCATTAGACAGTTACACTCGGAGCAGTTAGTCGGGAGTGGTTAGAGCAACCAGTCATGCCGTGGCTTCCACAGCGTGCGTACTTACCGTTGTCGTGGCTCTGCTTGTGCTGGTCGTAGCTGCGAGCGCGGGGCGGGTGCTCTTCCACTTCCTTGTGTTCTTTCTCATCGGTCTGCAATGGATACATGTAGATAAAAGTACCATAGTAGGACTTTTTAAACTTTCACGAATCAAATTCATGCTTTAAGAGAATATCGGGACTTTTTTGCGTGCAATAATCAAAACATAATTTTGACTGACCTAGTGGTTTCGATTGAGTTCGTGACCACGGTCGGTGCAACTCGAAAAAGTCGTAGTATTACACAAGTACGTAATTTTTTTTTATTTTGTTTATTAAGGTAATCCAACAGCGTTTTACGTAACATATACAGGTATATCAAATATATACTTAAATATGGCCAAACAAGATTACACATAATTATTATAAAACATTGAAAAACAGATATTGTGTTTATAGCGGCATGGTTGAGTACATACAGATGTACTGATTATGTGAGTGGAAGGATGTGTGCGCGTGTAAGTGTGGTGTGATTGTGTGGGTACCCGTAGGTGGGAGTAAGTAGAAAATGTTTGAACGTTGTAGAAATTTTAAATTTTGTGAATACCTAATAAATCACATACTTTAGGACACATTCATAGAGTGGAATTTCCTGATTTCATGTTTTAGGATATTCTTAGACAGATGAAATAAATCCAGACTGGAGTAATGTTTATTAAATGTTCGCGCCGCGCGACACAACACGGAATTTTGAGCATAGTTACTGTTTACGTGCGGGACGTTAAATAGCTGCGTGTGGCGCGTTCGGAGTCGTGGTGTTTGAAAAGCTATACTTGACAAAAGTTCACTGCAATCTATTTTACCGGAAAATATATCGTGTAGTAGTACTATATCATACTGTCTACGCCTTTGTTCTAAAGAATCTATGCCAAAATGTTTACATGCTGCAGAATATGTCTCAAAAGATCGGTAGTATTTGAAAGATAGAAATCTTATAAATTTCTTTTGTATTGCTTCTATTCTTTCAATATGGATACTGTAACATGGTGACCAGATGCTACAAGCGTATTCCAGAATGGTACGCACGTAAGTGAAGTACAATATTTTAATACAGCTTATATTATTAAAAGTATTGCATACTCGCTTTATAAATCCTAGCTGTTTGTAAGCCTTGTTAATGACAGTGTCAACATGCTCAACAAGTGATAATTTTGTGTCTAGTATTACACCTAGGTCTCTTACAGAGATTTCTTTTTTGATAGGAGTATTATTGATATGATATGTATAATTAATAGGTTTTAGTTTACGTGTAAATGTTATTTGATGTCATTTTTTAATATTAACACATATTCTATTTTTAAGGTAATATTCACTAAGGTTGTTTAAATCATCTTGCAAGTTTTTACAATCCTCGATGTTACTGATTTTTAAAAAAACTTTTTTGTCATCAGCGAACATTATGTACACATACATACAAATACTACATTTTTATACCTGTTATATCAACATAGTGAAATGTTAGCTCATGTGCAATAAACAGTGCAATGTCTATACATGTCATATGAACATAGAGCGAAGCCCTGTCCAATAAACATAATGTAATGTGTATACTTGTGCAATAAACATAGTGAAATGTAAGCTCATGTGAAATAAACATAGTGCAATGTGTATTCCTGTTATATCAACATAGTGCAATGTTTATACCTGTCCGATAAAAATAGTGAAATGTTAGCTCATGTGCAATAAACAGTGCAATGTCTATACATGTCATACGAATATAGAGCAATGCCCTGTCCAATAAACATAATGTAATTTGTATATTTGTGCAATAAACATAGTGAAATGTAAGCTCATGTGAAATAAACATAGTGCAATGTGTATACCTGTCCAATAAACATAGTGAAATGTAAGCTCATGTGAAATAAACATAGTGCAATGTGTATACCTGTCCAATAAACATAGTGAAATGTTAGCTCATGTGCAAAAAACAGTGCAATGTCTATACATGTCATATGAACATAGAGCGAAGCCTTGTCCAATAAACATAATGTAATGTGTATACTTGTGCAATAAACATAGTGAAATGTAAGCTCATGTGAAATAAACATAGTGCAATGTGTATACCTGTCCAATAAACATAGTGAAATGTAAGCTCATGTGAAAAAAACATAGTGCAATGTGTATACCTGTCCAATAAACATAGTGAAATGTTAGCTTATGTGCAATAAACAGTGCAATGTCTATACATGTCATATGAACATAGAGCGAAGCCTTGTCCAATAAACATAATGTAATGTGTATACTTGTGCAATAAACATAGTGAAATGTAAGCTCATGTGAAATAAACATAGTGCAATGTGTATACCTGTCCAATAAACATAGTGAAATGTAAGCTCATGTGAAAAAAACATAGTGCAATGTGTATACCTGTCCAATAAACATAGTGAAATGTTAGCTTATGTGCAATAAACAGTGCAATGTCTATACATGTCATATGAACATAGAGCGAAGCCTTGTCCAATAAACATAATGTAATGTGTATACTTGTGCAATAAACATAGTGAAATGTAAGCTCATGTGAAATAAACATAGTGCAATGTGTATACCTGTCCAATAAACATAGTGAAATGTAAGCTCATGTGCAATAAACAGTGCAATGTCTATTCATGTCATATAAACATAGAGCGAAGCCTTGTCCAATAAACATAATGTAATTTGTATATTTGTGCAATAAACATAGTGAAATGTAAGCTCATGTGAAATAAACATAGTGCAATGTGTATACCTGTCCAATAAACATAGTGAAATGTAAGCTCATGTGAAATAAACATAGTGCAATGTGTATACCTGTCCAATAAACATAGTGAAATGTAAGCTCATGTGAAATAAACATAGTGCAATGTGTATACCTGTCCAATAAACATAGTGAAATGTAAGCTCATGTGAAATAAACATAGTGCAATGTGTATACCTGTCCAATAAACATAGTGAAATGTTAGCTCATGTGCAAAAAACAGTGCAATGTCTATACATGTCATATGAACATAGAGCGAAGCCTTGTCCAATAAACATAATGTAATGTGTATACTTGTGCAATAAACATAGTGAAATGTAAGCTCATGTGAAATAAACATAGTGCAATGTGTATACCTGTCCAATAAACATAGTGAAATGTAAGCTCATGTGAAAAAAACATAGTGCAATGTGTATACCTGTCCAATAAACATAGTGAAATGTAAGCTCATGTGAAATAAACATAGTGCAATGTGTATACCTGTCCAATAAACATAGTGAAATGTAAGCTCATGTGAAATAAACATAGTGCAATGTGTATACCTGTCCAATAAACATAGTGAAATGTAAGCTCATGTGAAATAAACATAGTGCAATGTGTATACCTGTCCAATAAACATAGTGAAATGTTAGCTCATGTGCAAAAAACAGTGCAATGTCTATACATGTTATATGAACATAGAGCGAAGCCTTGTCCAATAAACATAATGTAATGTGTATACTTGTGCAATAAACATAGTGAAATGTATACCCATATGCAATAAACATAGTGCAATGTGTATACCTGTCCAATAAACATAGTGAAATGTTAGCTCATGTGCAATAAGCATAGTATAGTGTATACTCATGTGCAATAACATAGTGCAGTATATTGTACCTGTACGTGATCTCTGATTTCCCCTTCAACATGACTTCTAGCTCGTAGTTCTGCATTAAGCCGCGCCGCCAACGTCGATGCTTCGTGACCGCTTACAGTGTAATGAAGATTGCTGGAAACATGGCATTATCACGTAGTTCCTTCACTGTAACTTGCCCCTTTGTGTGCTTTGTCGATTGTTATGGTAATCGCATAGAAAACTTTTTTGATTGCTGGTGTGAGGTAGATCATACAAAGAGCCAAGTTATGGTGAACAAGATGTTTTGGTTGCCACATTGTGTGCACACGATGGTCTACTCCTGGCGTTAGATTTGTTACGCAAGGGTAACACACGGAAACCTATAAGTGAGCAGTGACCCAAAACAACAGCCCAGCAGACATGGAGCGCGGTGTCAGCATTTGACCATTAACGTCAATCGAACACCGCATGGAAATATTTATTTAACATTTAAGCCATTACATAAAAGCATCCCTCTGGTCTGGGCTGGATCACTTAACTGAGTGTTAAACATTATTATAAATTTATTTATAAATACATTATTATAAATATTTTAATTTCATAATTATAGTAAGGATGTCGAGCTGGTTTTATTATTATTACGAAGGCACGAAACTTCTATAGATAGAAAAGAGTATGTTTATCTTCTTGTACAGCATATTGAAGAATTTAATAATATAAAAGATTTTGATAACTATTCAATGGGAAGTGTTCTTGTAAATAGATTTGAGATGGCAATATATAAATGATAAAAGCAGGAGTATCAGTATTCTGACAGATGCTAGCGATGATGAATGAGTCAGTATTTTTAAAGATTATAGAGATGGCAATGTTATTAAAACAGTGTGTTTTGAAACAATAATGGGTAATGTTGTATGGTATTAATGGTATTATGGTAGTAAAATTTGACATGCCTGTAACGATTGTTATTTGATGGCCAATAAATGATCTTTATCTTTATTAATTGCTATCTCGAGATAATAAGAGCAGTGGCTACCAGAACCTTGGTGTACATGCCACGTGTTTAACATCAGGCAAATGACTTGCTCATCTTGTCATTGAATGCCGTAACAGTTATTTTGTTAGTATATAATTGATTTATATTTAAATTTATATTACTTATACCTGGCCCCGTATTTGTTTCCAACTGCTCACCAAGACAGATTTTGGCAAAGGTTGTAGGAATCTTCTGCCAAAAAGTCTAATCATTTCATTAAATAGTAAAAAAATAATAATTAAATTGGCAAAATTAAAGCCCGCCTAGAATATCATATTAAAAGCTATTAGAGCTTTTAATATGAGTGATGCATGTTCAAATGGGCCCAGTTATGGTATATTATCTAACAAGCATGAAAAAGCTTCCACTTACTGGCCTGTACTTAAAATTCATGGAGCATATGTTTGTTTTCACTGAATTTTAAAAGTAGCGAGGTTAGTGGTTATGTGTGTAGCGATGTCTTGATGAGCACTACATCGGTAGTGAAGCAAGCGTCCCACAATCAGCCGCGATGATTTGCGATTCTGAAATGGTCTGAAACTGAAAAGCGTGGCTGAAAAGCCGCGTTAAACATAACTAAACTCACCAAATAGGTATAGGATCGGAAGGTCTCATGCTGCATAGTTTCGAAGACTTTTTGGGCGAGAACGTATTGTCCAATTCGTCGCTGTCCTGTAACGTATTGTGAACCATCACCTAGTGACAATAGAAAGGCACATTGAAGATTTTTTATCCTTTTTACAATGTATTTAATACTTTTAATAGTTTAGCAATTTACAATGCGATTTCGAGACCAATAAAGTTTAAATTAGGTGTATACAGTGCTTAAGTGCTGTATCGTAAATACTTCTAGTTGCTGACTTAATCGCGTGCCACGGAACGTATTTGTACATAGTTTAGGCAAAAGTTTCTATGATGAACCGTAAATTCGTCATAGTGACTGTTGTCTAAATAATGACCAAATGCGAACAACTATGAATAGAATTAATGTGAATAAAAATAGAGATGTGCCTTTCTGTCATATACGGTGTAAATAGATGGATCAACTTACAGCTTGTAAAGTCTCTTGGCTGGCCATGTTGTCATCCTCGCCTTCTTCTTCTATACATTTCACTTCTTCCGGCGAGCTCTGTAACGCATAATGTCCACCTTTATAAAATTATATATAGTTTATATTATGTCTTACGAGTGTTTTAACAAATTACATAATATTAAACACTGCCCGATGCTCCACCCATACAGAAAATTATTGTTCCACATGTACACATGGGATCATTTTCAGTGAGTGATAATCAATGATGGGGGATTCCTACACGAAGCACGAAGTTTATTATTGTTAGTATTAGTATTATTTTTAGTTTATTATTTTTAGAAATTAAACAATTTTAAACGGATCAAATCACGTATAATTTTATATTATTTTATCCTGACGCTTTGAACACTTTTCAGGATATGATCTCATTCAAGATAACGGCTGAACGTGTTTGGATGAAATTTGTATTTTTGTGAGTTTGTTCCCGATTCAATAGGTCTTCAGTCCACGCGGACGAAGTCGCGCGCGCGTAATCTAGTCTAGTATTATAAATGTGATAGTTTGTGAGCTACTATATTATGTATGTACTTATTAAGTGCATGAGATTCGAATGAGATTGGAATGGCAATTGCTGATAGGTTGATACTACCAGTCTGACCGAAACAGCTGAACCGCCTTACTAACTATGGTGTAATCCGTGGCAGCTAATATACTGGCGAACTCACGCTCCTCACCGCGCACATGCCTAAGGTGTGGTACAGCAGTTGCTGTCAGACTAGCACATAGGCTACTGTCAATTTTGAACGGGTAGTTGCCGGCGAACAGTAAAAAAAACTTTCTTCCGACTACGTCGATTGCAGTACCTAGTCAACTATCAAGATAAAATATAGCAAAATAAAGATTTCTGATAAGAAAAAATATTTATAAATGAGCGATCTATTGTTTATTTTGATATTTTATGGTATATGAAATATATATTGTTATATGAAAGTGACTCTCTCTCGCCTGATTGAAAGCGAAGATGGAATCAAGAAGCGATGACCAATAATGCAAACGTAAACTACCCTAATGGCTATCCCCATGATGACTAGAGAAATGCTTTTTACGTCGGCAGAGCATACCTCAATTTAATCATAATCTTTTTGGTTCGTGGTATTAGATTGAAAAGGTTTGTTACCGAGTTGTTAGTGGTAGAGTGGTTCCGACTGTGCGGCCTGAAGCCGGGGCCGGGCGGGAGGTTCTTCTGCACGCAGCAGTTCACGCCGGGGCTGAAGTGGAGCTCCACGTGGAATCTGGCATGCAATATATAACACAATACATCTACACTTTTAAAGAACTTTTCAAACTTTCGCGTTTCAAATTCACGTTTTAAAAGAATATCGGGACTTTTTGGCGCACAGATTTTCATCAAATCATAATTTTGACAACATTTGAAGCGCTCGCAGCGGAGTTTGAATTTGCGATCTTAACCGATCAACAATGTTAAGCAACGCTTGCTGCAGTAGATGCATGTAGTGATATTGTTGAACTGAGCGCTGCCGTGCTTTAGGGGGTACGTTAAGCCATCGGGCACGGTTGTTTGTTTTAGGACAACAGTCGTTAGGCTATGTCTCCTTCGGGCGACCTAAAACTCCGACATGGGTTGGCCGCTAGCCTACCAACCAAGCCTCACTAGGCCCGCGTGGTGGATTATTGGCCAACTCTTCTCTCTGAGAGGAAGGCTCGAGTCCCAGCAGTGAGAACATAATGGGCTGATTACGATAATTTTGACTAACCTCGACCCTAAGTCAAAATAATGTTTTCATAAAAATCTGTGCACGAAAGTCGCCATATTTTATTTAAATATACATATGTAATTACTTCTCCTGACTGACTAACTGATCAACATAGAACTAAATAGCTAGTGCTAGGAACATTTTGATCTTAGCTGTTGGCATGCGTTATATGTAGTATGCATCTAATGAAGATGTTTTTTTGCAATTTCATCCCTAAAACGGTGAATTAGTGGGTTGGTTCTGTTCTGTGGGTTCGTATCCCGTGCGTCATGCGAGGAATGCAACTAGTATATTTATAACTATATAGCATTTTATTTTTAATAATTTAACCTGTCCTACTCAACGCGCGCGCAGAGAACGTTTTGGCGGCAAAATCAGCGGGCAGTCGCCGTGTGTGTGTGTGTGGCCGCGCGCCAAGTACTTGAGTGACATTTATGGCTCTAGCAACCATAAACTTACGAGTTGAATCGTTCTGTTTACATTTTTTGTTTGCTCTTGAACTGTGCTTTGACATTGTATTCGAATGATTTGTTTTATTTCTTTGTTGTAGTTGATACGGCCCGTTGAGAAAAAGGGATAGTAAAATAGTTGTTTACATTTGAAATAAATGACCTTTTTGTGTTATGAAGTGTATTTTTTTTATTCATCATTTACTATTCTAAATTCTGCATAATATTTCCTTTTCAAAATGATATAACACTACATATACGTTCATAGTATTATTTCTACATTTCGGCCTCCGAAGATTGGCCCAGAATTGGCGGCATGTTTTTCCCGCGCAAATGTGAACCGCGGTTTGTAAGTTTATTTATAAATCGCGTAAAGCCATTTTGTTCTATTATTTTACGATGTCGTTGAGGTATAACATTCTAAATTCTATTTGTGACCTAATAAACCTATTATCTAAACAACGTTTCTCCAAAAGTTCAAATATAGCAACAGTCATAAAATTCACAGTAGAAAAGAAGACGTTTTGTTTCGATCGGTTTATACACCTACCTATAATCTTTATAGTAACAATAATATTATTTACGTGCAGACGATGAAATCTGGTTTTCAAAAATATGCAACACTCATAACCTATCAGTACAAAAAACCATCACATAACAGATATGAAATCGGTAAAACTGCTCGAATATATCAAGCGGATCGGATCGTGCCATAGTAACTATTACGTAATATAGGCCAGCACGTGTAAGCGGTCATTGACGCCACCCGATATCGTACGATCGTCAACTAGGTAACTTTTATAGTAATAAACGGCACAAAACACACAGAATAAGGTAATAGTGCCTGCACCACCCGCCGCGTTGTTAGGTACCTACAAAAATCTGGTTTTGAAAAACAAAATAGAAAAATAACACTCTTTTTGTTGTGTATATCGGTCGTAAAAACAATAAATAATGAATATTACATAGATTCGTACCGATGTAGTCGCAAATCACTTCACAATTAATTTTTGTACGCAACCACTCAACAACAAAAACACGCCCCGCGCGCCCGCTTCTTTGTTAAGTGGTTAAAAATATATTTTCATTGGAAATAGTCGATATTATGAGTCTAAATAATAGTATGGTTTAAAAGGTAATAACTAAAAAAATAGCTATACGAAAATACACCATAGTTCAGTAGATATAACGATAAATGTCCGACCGATGACAGCTGCCTCGATCGAGGCGCGCTGATCCTGACGGAGACGCGCGTTTTGACTCGATCGAGTCGCGCCGAGTATAACAGGTTAAAGCATACTACGCGAGTAACTTAGTTCTCTCCTAGTAAGCGCGATAGAATTATAGCTAAAAGCGTTCTAAGATCAAGGATCACTAGCTGCGCCCTGCGGTTACACCCGCGTGGTGATGGATGATGATGATGATGAAATCTACCCTATGTGTTAATCCAGTGCCTCCATATCAAATTTCATCAATATTGGTCCAGCCGTTTGAGCGTGACATCAGCTATCCATCCATCCATCCAAACTTTCACATTTATAATATTAGTGGGATATAATCCTTGGTAAGATTTAGCATATGGGAAGAAAGAATTTCAGCATTAGTAGGGGTGCTATGGCTTAATTGTCGAACTTACATAACGTTTGGGGTCATGGGTTCAAATACTGACAATAGGTTGGCCGTTTATCTTAGTCCTCGCCTGCTCGGTACAGGGGCGCGGGGGTATGACAACAAAGAGGACTGAGAGAGGTGCGGGCCGTGAAGACATTTTTGTTGTGGCTCATTTCGGCCGCTACGCGGGCAGCAATCGCACGTTTTCATTGTCGCGGACGCATTGTGAGAGATACACATGAGATTAAATTCTCAAGATAAATCGAAAGATATTTGGACATAAAGTTAATAGTCATATATTATTTTTAATATATATAATAAAAGCATATAATAATTTAACGTATACGGATATTTTGAAAAAAGAAACGACCCAAATTCTATTGAATATTAACAAGACATAAATTTAAACAAAACCGTAGCAAAAGTTACTGGACTATCGGAAAAGCTGTATCTAGAATTGTACAAGGAAAATTTTAGAAATGCATCGACATATTCAAATCACTGAAAAAATCTAAACAAGTTCGCAGAAAAAGCGTGGAAATAGACGATTTTACAAAAGGAATAATATACTACTACACTACACTTGATAATAAAAAAATACCTACACTGAAAACTTTGAATGCTGAACTTGAGAAGAGAATATACTTATTACACGGCGGAAGGGAATATTTAGGGCTGTTGTTACATGACGTTGGTTTTAAATTAAAAAAATGCGATTCTATAAGGAAACTCCTTATTGAACCGCCCAATATAACATTGTTGACGCCAAGTATAACCTTGACGTAACTTATGTAAATGCGTCTCATGTTTCAAAATGCTGGCAATCCCTGACGTGCTATCTCATATTGGTAAAGGGGACCGTTTGATCGTACATTGTGGAGCTAGACGGAGCACTTGTGATATTTAAATCCAAATGTAAAACAGGGGATTATCACGATTCTATGAATTTTGATAAATGGATAAATGAAAAGCTGATATACCACCAAATTCTATTATTGTGATGGATAACGCAGCTCACCGTTCGGTTCGAAATGAAAAAATGCTGACTATGGCTTCTACAAAGGCAGTTATGCAATCGCGGTTACGAATCAAGTTCCATCGATATTGATATGGATATAAGTTATGGTTTATAATTTTGACAATTATTCTATGTAATAAATAACACAATAGTTTATTACCAAATATTTTATTTACTTACCTATTAGTTTACACATAGTTAGTTCATACAAATATTAAAAATTATTATAAGGGGGATGTTTCCTGCGGCATTATTTATGGACCAATTTTGATAAAATTTGTACACACATTAGATACCTGACTCTAAAGAGGAATTTCGAAAATGAGCATAATTGGTCAAGTGATTTCCGAGATAATAGATTGTAAAGAACTGCGAAAACTTGCCGCTGATAAGACTATATGCTCGCGAGGTCTACTGTTCGCAAAACTATTAGTATAAATATTAGAGTACAAGCAATCTTTTCATTCCAATAAATTTATATTGTGTCACGGCAAATAATGTCATCAAGGTCAGTGTATATCTCACCTTTCTTCCGAACAGGGGTCTTTAGTGGGATCTTCGTATAGCATGACCACAATTTGCGACATGTAGTTGAGTTCCGACACCATCGAAACATACTCCATCGCACGGCGCCACTGCTCGTCCTTCAATACCTGAAACGGTTTGTAGAACCAAGTTAGTAGTTACTCTGTTTGGTATGTTACATAATGTATTACTATTGATATTATTAGGTATTGTCTGTACTTAAAATTGCATTTTTTACAATATCAATAAATATATATATATATAAGAATCTAAGTCCTGGTCGACTGACAGACAACACACAGCCTAAACAGCTGGAAGTTGAAACTGGAAGCTTTGAGGGTGTTTTTGTCTTGATGGGTAGAAGTGTACTAAGGGGTTTTCAAATTTCTACGCGGACGAAATCGTGCTAGTGAAAGCTAGTTTCTATATGAAATAAAGACATTATAAAAAACTTAATTCTAGTTTGCCATCGGCAGTGAGACATGACCCAAACTACCGGTGGTTAGGCTGCAGATTGAGGAACCTCCTGACAATACGTGCCGTATCAAGTACTGCTTACTGTATCTGGTCCTTGATCCAACCGTCGGGCGAGATCCTCTTAAGTTGTTCGTTTTTTTGCTATAAGACCGTTCACTGAAACGACTATCGGAACAATGATCGTCGAGTCAGCATGCCACATGTCGGTCAACTCGTGAGCTAAGTCAAGGTACTTGCTGAGTTTGTTCTCCTCAGCCTTCACGTCAACAAGCATTAATATTATTATTATATTACTCTATTCTCATTCACTTTCTCTTTCTCTCTCTCTCCTTGACTAAGGGATTCAAACTCCAACCAGGACTTGAGTACAGTTTTGTAGAATTTTATTCACGATATTTTTTTACACACTCATTACCTGTGGCGTGGGAGGCATGGACACACACAATTACTTATCCCGACCAGGAGATATGCCTGGGACCTCTTCCAGGGGACCTAGGACTGGTCCCAGGCATCAGGCAGCCAACAACTGAGTTGTCACAGTCGTCATAAATCTTGGCATGGTATCTATTGTGCCAGATAGTCTGCCTCGGAGCTGTACTATAGCAAGTATATGGATAGTTTATTGATTTGAGATTGTAAAAATTCAAAACATACCTAACATTTTGAGCAGACTTCTTAAAGTAGGTTTTTGATACTAACATATCTCTTACGTTAACTTTTAACAAGACCTTAATCGGAGCGGATCGGTTGACGACCTAACGGAGCCGTTCAATTAAACTGCTAAATGATAATGAACGACATATTGTAACGATGATCTTGGGATGTTCAGTGGATATCATTGTCGGACTTGGTATTATGTCCATGGCAAAAACTTATGTTTTGACTCAATATCATTAATCACTTTGTGATTGTGTGATAAAAAATATGTATGAAAACGTTAGCGCGCGGTCACAGTAGTTTTTGTACTTGTAAATGGCAGTAGATTTACAATATATACGGTACAGCCTCTTTCATTATACAGACTGACTGGTTGAACACTTTACATAAACAAGGACATGATAATTCATGGTCACATGAAACATTTAAAAAAAAAAATTAAAAAAATACCGTTAAACTACAGAGGAAACCTTCATTCTATGAATGTGCTATAACTCGAAAATTATGGACACCGTCCGAACGGGGTTAATGACCCAAAGCGCCGCGCCGCGTTCAAAGGAATCAAGCTGCGTCCGAACGGGGTTAATGACCCAAAGGGCCGCGCCGCCCGCGCCGCGTCAAAGGATGCCGCGATCGTCGGCCGCCCGACTTACCTTGCCGCGCTAAGGCAAATTTTATTACTACACGCGCGCCGCGAGTGACCATGTTTATTGTTTTGAGTAGACAGTTAAAGTTAAATTAGGTAAATATTAGGCACCTATTTTTTTTTCTTAATTAGGACGAGAATCGAGTACTGAGCACTATATATCAATATGTAAAGTGTTCAACCAGTCAGCCTGTATATTTCAGTTACAATCAAATGTTGATTGAAATCTTGAAAGATGGCGGCTCTATGTCAGTTTTGTCAACTCCAGTAAGCAAAAATATTGGTAAGTTGATGACTGGGGCTAACAAAAGTGCTATGTTTTCAGATTTCAATCTACATTAGATTGTAACTGAGATACATAATACTTACTACACTTTATGAGTTATTACAACTTAAAAGATTGAAGTACACATGCCAAACTTACATCCAACAGTCCGCCGAACCTGAGTACAGTAAGCAACGAATGCACATGACTCTCGCTGGTGAAGTAGAGGCGTGTGCGCACATGTCGGCCCGGGCTGGAGACGCCGTGACTGTACCTGAGGATACAAACACTTCAACAATCAGTGAAAACAGCGTGAACTAGCATTCAATGAAAGTCAATATATTAACAACTAGCTTCGCCCGCATCGATTTTAACCGACGCTTCCTCAAAGAGCCTCCTTTTCACCAAATAAAAGTATATAATGTTTAATTTTTTTTGGAATTCTAAGTATTTGAAGATGTTGTTTTAAAATGACAGAATAAAATTACACGTAATTTTTTTTAAATACTAGTATCCACTCACGATTTCGATTGTATGGAATACACTATATATAAGCGTAATATATGTTATACGTTGAATCGATACAAAATGTGTTAATCCCGGGTACAAACAATATCGAATTCAAATTTCATCTAAATAATAAACCCCTTCAGCCGTTTATTACCGATTGAGTAACAAACATCCAAACATTCACATTTATAATATTAGTGCGATTTTTATGACCGCCGGAATGTTCTAGGTCGTGTGGCTTGTGACGTAATACGATATTATCTAATTTTGCCAAACCAATCAAAATTTAAAAAAATATTGCAACATAAAAGGTTGCTTTCACATATAATTTTCTCTTCTAGTGATAAATTCAATAGTTTACAAACAAATATCAAGAAATATAATAATCTTAAAATACAAGATTAAGTAATAATAATAATAAAATATATTTTATATAATCTCATTCGGTAATATTCTAATTATGAAAGGAAATACAGACTTTTATTGGCATATTTTATTTACATACTTGTTTAAGAAAATTAAAAAAATTAAATTAAAGCATTATTCTCCTAACAAAACAATGCTTTACAACTATTTTTTAATTATTAAAGTACAATGTGTCCCGACCAAGGAGGTTTCAATTCAATTTTAGTACACATTATCTGTGGTGAGCGCGCTGGTTCCGAACCAATAGACCAATAACAGACTTTTCCACTGATATTGGCAAAATTGTATTTACGTCGCACAAGCCATACAAACAAGAAGAAGAAGAATTTTTCCATTTTGGCGCTATTTCGTACATACGAATTTGAGTATATTTTGTTGGATAAAACTTTAGTAGCAAAAATGTCATGAGATTAAATAAAGTAGTGTATGCAACTGCATATAATTAGGTATTAAAACACTCATGTAATCTTATTTTGAAACTCGCCTGCGGCTCGTTTCAAAAAACTACACTATTGTTTTAATACCCTCTATTATATGACAGTTGCATAAACTACTATAATTGCACAGATTGTGTCCGTATATACTATAGGTAGGTACTCGGCTGACGGGACCGCGTACTTTAAAAACCTGCAAAAGAGTTTGAGTTTTTATTGTTGGTTCTAAAAACGGATTATTAATACTGTGTAGAGCCACAATGTATTTTTTAAAATTCAAAAAGCTATTCACAGACGTGCAACGAGATGATTCAGATGATGTATGGAGCGAAAAATATGGTTGGCACTAGCTATTAGAAATAGAAATCATATAAGTTTTTAAACTATCACGGTCACTTTTGCAAGAGTTGCCATTAGAAACGGGATATTTACCGTGTAATCCATTATGTTTGAGTTCCCGATATTTCGGCATTGTTGCAAGCGTTATGATCACGAGTAAGCTTTTGTAATAAACATAAAATTGACGAAACCAATTAATTTACTCTGTTAGGCTTTAACTCTTGACACTCACGTTAATGGAAGAAACATATTCATAATCTGAAATCAAAACTAAGCCAATTTGTCTATGCTTTAGGAGTGCTTAAAGTAAACACTAATTATGAGACTGCTCTCTCAGCATACTATGGTTATTTGTACTCTTTACTTAACTATGGTGTCCTCTTTTGGGGTGACACCATAGAATTTTATTTTGCAAAAGAAATGTATTAGAATATTGGTAAATATTAAATAACGTCAGGAGTTGAAAACCACATTTTATCATAATGTCTTAACTTTGCCTTCCATATACTTACTGCAAATGTCCATGTTTGTAAGAAAGAATCGCCATTTGTTTAAACCAAATATTGAGTTAGATCAAAGTTACAGTCGGTTCACAAAGACAATTAAACTCTTTCAGTAACTACATAGTTTATAAGCGCTAGGAAATAGTTCATATTTCAAATGTTCAAATCTATAATCAAGTCCTCACTGACATTAAAGTAGAAGAAAAGTACCATATATTTTGTAATAAGTTGATAAATTCCTTTACCAAAAAGCATACTACACAGTTGAAGAATTTTATAGAAATTTGTAACATTTATTTTTACTATTTTGATGAAATGTTATTTTTAACTGACATTGTGATACCTATTGACATTGTATATTACATTGAACTGTTATGTACCGCAGCTGTAAATGTTTAAATGTACATAAAATTCAATTGACTATGGATAATTCATTAATTTTATCTAACATCATGAATTTGACATCAATCATTGTATGATTATATTTTTTATATTATAAACCTTCAAACCACGATCAATGCAACTTGAAAGAAACGTCGAGGTAAATAAATACTATTACTAACGCGATTAAGCCTTGTTAATATAATATAAATATTATAAACCTTGATTGAAATATGTGTTTTACGAATTGGACATTTATAATTACTAATATTACTAATGAATGCACCTTGAGCACCTCTCAGCCAGTGCTACGCCCTAACAGGGTACATATATTTAGCTATAAGACCTATAACGCCTGTCTGTAATAAATAATATATGTATGTATGAATAAATAAAATGAAATAAACTAAAAAAATATTACACTGTAAATATAACGTTTCTAATGTTAACAACTCTTACAAATGATACATTTGAATTTTATTATGACGTAGTTTATACACATTTTTATTATGAGGTAATAATGGCACAGTCAATCAATCAAATAGTATATTTGTTACAAGGATACAAATTTATATAAGGTCTTAAACAAATGATTATGTCTGCCTTCGACGTGGCGATTACGGTAACATGTAAATACGGTAACATACTTTTAAAACAATTAACAATTTTCTCCTTCTTTAATATTACGTGGATATCCCTTAGTAATACAAAAAAGAAAATACTCTTCACTCCAATATTAAAATGTGTTACCTGAATCCTACTGTATACTTAATACTTATTAGCTAGCTGGTGTATAGACTATTCGCTCATAGCCAAAAATCTACGAGACCTGATTATTTACTAAAATTATTACCTGGGATTTAGTCTATTGACGGTTTCCTCGCCCGACTCTTCGATGTTTCTCTGCAAGTCTGCACGTATTTTCTTTAGTAGCGGCGTGCAGATGCCTTGTCCTATTGTCAGTTTCTCTTGCATTGTTAATCCATATTCCTGTAAGTAGTATCCTAATTAATGAGTCACATCAATATGACAAATGCGATAGATTCAAATTAAACAACGGCTTAAATCGCGTTTAATTTCTACCGTCTTCCAAAAAAAGGAGGTACTCAATTTGACTGTATTTTTTCTTAATGTTTGTTACCTCATAACTTTCGACTGGGTGAACCGATTCACAAAATTATTTTTTGTTTGAAAGCTGGTGCTTCCCGTGTGCATTTAAATTTTATCAAATTCGGTCCAGTAGTATTTGAAATACACTCCAATAACTGAATAGAATGGAAGTCGGTACTAAGTTTTTCAAATTGTACTTGTATATTATTGTATCTCGACGTTTCGAACACTTTTCGTGAGCATGGTCACGGTTGGTCACGGGTACACTGGATGACAGTTTTCTGTTAAGTAAAAATTTATGGAAATAATTTTTGAGTACCGCCTATAATATTTTAATCAAAACGTTCCCGATGCACGCAGTAGTCACTCACAATCTCCAGAGATTTTGGGTTGTGCTGGCTTTGGGATTTTGTTCGCTTGATCACTGGATTGCCTCCCATCAACTCTATTGAAATTAGGGTTTTTTTTATATTTCTATGGCCTCTCCATTCTCGGCACATAGCGGTTCTCCATAGCTAGAATTTGGGTTATCAAACCGGAAGTAATGGTTGGGCTTATCCAGAACATGCTCATATGCTGCAGACTTGGTCGAGCGTTTGTTCTTCATGTCAGCTATATGTTGTTTATTAAACTAAATGCCATAGATTTGAGTGAATGTGTCTATGTTACTCTGAAACGGCTAATGGAATTCGAGTGAAAATTGGAATGGTGTAAATATAGCATATATCGGCTGCAGTACTGCTCAAAACTACAGCTCTGAGCTCTTCGTGGCATTGCAACTATCTTGGGCAAGCGTAATACTTACCATTAGGAGCACGATTTGCTCCTTTCGTCACATAATTGATTTTTTTTTAAATAAAAAAGCAGACGCGTCACGTAAGTATATTCCTGTGATATATTATTTTGCGCGCGGATGGGCCAGCGAAGCGCAGTTGTATTGTAAGTTGCCGAAAACCCCCGCCTACTTATCTATCACTGTTAACTAGACTTCACTAGACGAGTAATTGTTGATATGAGACGATAAACTATGCAGGTTCATTGAAACTACACAGACGATGAATTAAATTAATAACAAAATAAAGCATTAAAAGAAATATGTTTTGAATGCCTACCCAATCAACCGTCTCGACTTTATGAATAAATGATCTGCGCTCCGCTGTTTCACGCGCGTGGTGATAGATGATGATAATGAATCAAATTATATAACCTATGTTCACCGGGGATAATGTATCCTACATTATCCCAAATGGTGAAATAATTTTTCAAATCTGTCCAGTAGTTTCCGAGCCTCTTCAATTCAAACAAACAAAGAAATCTTTCCTCTTAAATGTTAAATTTATACTCTTCCTTCTTCCTCTGAATGCTTGGTTCGGTAGTCACTTGGTTGTTTTTTTACCTGTAGGTATGTAGATATTCAACTAAACGAAAAACTATTTTCATTGGAAATCTAGAGTCTTACCTGTGGTATTACAATATCAGCCAGATATTTAGCGTAAATGTAAAGTTCTTCGGCCAAATCGAACTGCAGCGTGTGTTGGTTGTGTTGCAAATCGTACTTGATACAGTCATAGATGTCGGGAATTTTGGATATGTCGTAAGTCTTGTTTTTTGTACAAAAGTCCTTTTCAATCTTGCCCCAACGACGGCCCATCAGCTCCCACGTCTCGCCGTGATAAAGTGTAGTATCTGCAATAAGCATATGTCACAGAATATTGAGTGCTACTTAATCGGTTTGCAAATTGTGTATAACAGTGCAGTTTGCAGTGTATTCTTATTCTTATTCGTTTTGGGGGCGATGAGGCCTGCACTGACGTCCCGCTTGGGGTGTTTTGTGCATTCCCCCTGCCAGCATTTACTCAAGCCAGCCTAACTCCTTCACTATGTGCCAGCGACCCACGGCCATACTCCGCTATGTGAAGGAGTTAGGCTGGCTTGAGTAAATGCTGGCAGGGGGGAATGCACAAAACACCCCAAGCGGGACGTCAGTGCAGGCCTCATCGCCCCCAAAACGAATATTCTTATTCGTTTTGGGGGCGATGAGGCCTGCACTGTGTATTACAGTGCAGTGTTCACGCGAAAGCGTGACGTCACCTCAAGGCGCGCGCCCCGCGCCCGCGCGCCCCACCGCCGCTGTGCTGCAGCTGTCATAACTAGAAGCAGGCGGCTGAAGGGAGGCGGAACGAGTCACCCTTTTAGAGTCGAAGCTGGCGGACGTGTACCGCTGCGCTTCCGCGTAGAGACCGCATGGCAACCGCCATTATCAGCTCCGAGTCACCGCGAGTGACTGCCTAATCAGCCCGTGTTTACGCACAAACATTATAACTATCACTGAGCCAGACGAATTCAACTCGCGCGCACGCTAAATCAAGTAAAATCCGCTCTGCGCCGCCGCCGTTTTCACCACGACCCGGATACGCCCCCAAATTTTACCGACGTAAAATACGCGAACACGAGTGCGGGAACCAGTGCAAACATAAGACTATACGAACATTAAACTACGAGTGAACAGTTCGCCACCCCCTTCAGCACGTCGTCCAAAGCAGGACGCCTCCACCGAGGACTCACGGTCACCAGCTCCCACCAGTTCCAGATTCATCCATCCCAATTGGAGACCAGGTATTTATCCTCACACCCCCTTTCACCGAGCGTATGGTGGCATATTGCCTCACCAGTGCAGTTTGCAGAGTACATGAATGAATGAATGAATGCATCACATATTCAGTGAGCGATTTTATGTCATTTCAGTAGTAAAATATTACGTGAAATTGTTTGATGATGCCCAGTTGACATGCTACAATTTAATTATAATTATTATTTATTAAATTATAGAATATTGTTGATAATAATATACAATGTTATATTAACGTATATTTGTATGCTCACAAGGCTGATCACGGCATGAACCCTACGAAGAAATAATAATTTCTTCGTAGCTTGAATCATATACCTACCTAATAATTAAGATCTTTGTTAATAACCTGCATATACCACAAATACATTATTCGATTTGATTTGATTTAAAGCAAAGTCATATAACGGGGCCCTGCGTTTTTTATTTATCGCCCAACGACGCCTGCTGATGACGTCCTAAGTTTTATATGTCTGGGCGATTGCATGGTCACCCCAAGCATTCTTTTATGCACCTTTAGCACCGGTCGCCCGACCGGTGCTTAGAGGGACATTTACGTAATCAGTGAATTAAAGTCGCCCTGATGTTTTATTTGACAGGATTTGATATTTGTGTTATTTAGATAACTTTTAGTGTTGTGTTGTGCCGCGGTTATTGAATTTGATCAATCTCTCTTCAATAAAAACAGGTTTCGTTATTATAATGGTTTCATTACAAACCAAGATAATTCACAATTCAAAATTAACGGCCGTCATCAATAAATAAAAACGTACCCTAGGTTACTGAAGACTTCAAAAACGTGCCGCAACAGACGTGCGAAGCGAATATGTCGCGTTAACAGACGGCGATGTACCCGGACTCAAACACACACATTTACAAATCAATATAAAATAATACTACATTGCATTTTGATTACCTAGAAAAAGGAAATAACCTGAATTACATTACCACGGAAAAATGTTTGATGAAAATTTAAATATATGTGAATATATAACAAGAACAATAATCAGCAGACCCCTTGACCCTTGACAATTTTTTGTCCCTTTATCCATATAAAAAAGTGAGATAATAATAAAATGTATGGTTAGCGAATGTGCTATAAACGTTAAAAACCAACAGAAAGTCAAGAATCATTTGATGTCTTTAGTCATATTTTCAGTTACTCCAATTCGGACTAGCTGTTATTCCATCATTATAAGGAATCTTCACTTTCAGAAAAGTAAAAGATTACATGAAATTTCTTATTGCAGCACTGCAAGCATGGATTGTCGATAGGACAAGAGTTGATAGTGATAAACTATTTTTTATCTATCGTATCTAGCCCCGAAATCAATATCGCGAGCTGTCTTTTATCGATAATTAATGTCATATTTTATCTTATCGACGATCCAAGCTCACAATGCAGCTATGATACTAAAAGAACCATAGAACTTTACACCTAGCAGTGATAGCATAAAAACGATAATCATTTGAACTACCTTTAGTCTTCGGATCGTCTTTCTTAGTGACCACAATGCGCACCAGCTGTTGTATGAGTGTGTGCACATGCGCACAACAGCGCACAGGATTCTTGACGAATTCCATCGCCGCCGTAATACTGAGCGAGCCGCACGGGTTGATACGAGCGCGGTCTTCGTCTGTGAAGTCACGGTCTACTTGCATAGCCTCGTGTAGACGCGCTTTTGCCCTATAAATAATAACAGAATGAGCTCACAATGTATGCATCTGTTGCGTAAATCAAGACGGTCAACATTATCAAGAAAACAAGCTAAAACTTTAATAAACCGACTACAGTTTTTTTTTTATAATGGTTCATCAAAGTGACTCCCTCTCGCCTGATGAAAAACGAAGATGGGATCAAGAAGCAGCCACCCTTATGGTGATATTACCTGAGAGATGCTTTTTCACGCCCCGCTTGAAAGACCCAGGGTCATAGCTGCAAGGAAATACGTACGCCGGCAGAGCATTCCACAATTTACTCACACGACAGAGGTAGGCACTGCCAAACTTTTTGGTTCATGGTAAGAAACTTTGAACAGTATATGGATGCAATGCTAGGCCGGAACGGGTATAATCGAGTAATTAGCCCGCACATTGAAGAGCATAAATTGCTCCACTTGGGTTTCGCCATAGTCAGGTGTTTATGTACCCAGTGACTCTCGCGCCCAAAACAAATTTCATGATGTATCATTTATTTTATCATAATCGGTTGAGCCGTTGAGTAGTTGCAAGACATACATACAGGCATGCATACATACATAAAGATTAAACACATAACCCTGTTGGGTTATGCCGCTAGTAAAAACGGGATTTTTGGGGTGTATTACCTTTATTTTGACTTCCCGATATTTTGAACACGTGAGCGTGGCGCTTGGTACAAACACATCTACTCATCATACACATATTTGCCCCGGTCAGGGATCAAACCTGAGACCCCGCTAGAACTATGGAAGGCATAGGATCAATCCAACTAAGCTAATGCGTAGACATAAAATGGCGACTGCCCTCAAGAACAGCTGCCGCTATATACCGTAAGGTGCTAGCGAGAGAAAGTCTTGCTTGGGTGGTACCAGCCAGGCATGATGCGGATTCCCACACAATCTAAACTTTCTCAACCGACTTCCAAAAAAAGGAGGAGGTTTTCAATCGACTATACTGTGTACTTCTCAACTATCACGGTACCAAGTTATATACACTTTTTAGTGTTGAAGACGTATCCATTTTTTTGGTAAAATTTTTGTTTTCTATGTTTATTAGGAAACGGTATAAGCACGAGGCCGACCTGACAAATGGTGACCTCTACCGAGAGCAGAGATGCAGTTCATTACAAGTGATGAACTGCACTGCGCCTGTAATCCTGAGACATTAAGTTGTTAAGTCTCATGTGCCTATAATTTCGCCGGCACCCGTACCTTTAAACCAATACACAGTATTGCGAACATTACTGATTCACAGTAGGAAGAGGTAAAGTGACAGTACTTCCTCGGACCAACTCATACATACAGGGTTCTGCTGCTCATCTGGCGACTACCATCTGTGGTCAACCCTCACTACCCCTGGGCGACTATTGCTACAAAAATATAAATAATACTTACATATTCTGCACTTTCGACGAATCACAATCATTGTCCAACAGCCCGTTGGTATTTGCAGATTTGACCATTTGGACCAATATCGGTGTTAGCTCTCCTTCTAAAGCGAGCAGACCCTTGGCAAAGGCTGCGGCAGTCATCTGGACGCGGCCCTCGTCGGATGCGTAGATCTTCAAGTCGTGCCTGAAGGTCGAATGTAGACGGAGCAGACCGAGCCCTTGAGTACCTCCTTCACCTGTATGATATAGTAAACTGGATCAAATAATATTAATACTTTTTTCTCTTGTATGGCCATGACGCGACCATGTTAAGACTTGCAAAGTATTTTTTTTTGATACATTTTTTATAATTGTGAGCGCCTGTTTCACAATCTTTCATCTCTAAGAAAGATTGTGAAACAGGCGCTCACAATTGAACAGTTAGGCTGAGCAATAGGCGTTTTATCGGTCTATTTGGTGGTATGAGGTGAGGCGCGGGGCGGGCGGGTCACACGCAGCATGCTTGCCGGAGCGCTACTGATTAGTCAGACGATCTTTGAGTGTACGCGAGCGCAAATACAACTTCTCCCCTTTCTTCCAGCGTTCTTTTTACATGACGCGACCTGTAACACGTTAATGTTATGATAGATAACATTACCGTGATAGCAACGTTTGCGTACAACTCCTTCGCGGAAAATCTCCCACTGTGGTGGTACAAAACAAGATGGTTATTCGCACAAAAGGCCAAACACCTAGTGAGTCAGGTTTCGTAGCCCCTTACGATTCGGATTCCAACGGTGGGAGGAAATTTAATTGACAAAATCTATACTAATATTGTAATGAGGAAAGATTTGCTAGTTTGTTTGAATTGAATCGCTCTGAAACTGAAACCAAAATATATAGAGCCTACCGAGAAGAAGCGGCAAGAAACTCGGGGACAAGAAACCATTCTGTTCATATAGATTTTTACAATGTTTCTACTTAGGTAGATATAGCATAAACAGCATATTACAGCATATGCAGCATATTACACTACTATTACATTACATTTTATGGGTGGCAAATGACAACTTGCCAGAAGTAGAGTATTCCAAGCATCTCAGTTATGTTTTAAGATTTAATTGTAAAAACTCACACAATTTCCTTGGAATGACTCGTTATTTCGTCGAAGGATACGTTACACTTACGCAGTTATTCGTGCTAGACCCACAGCCCACAGAGGATAACTAGGTTTGGGAGTATAGTAGACTCACCGGCTATGTGCCGGCCCTGTCCGCCGGGGTACATGCAGCGGAACATGCGGCCCAACTCCTCGGCCTGGATGCGGCCCGCCGGCGTCAGCTCGCCACCCCACTTCAGTATCAGTACCAGGGACGGCTCGCCGTCGCAACCTACTGTACACCAACCAACTGTTAATTATCAACACATTCATACTTATCGATATATGTCACAAAATACTATATATATGATTGTCTAATAAGATGTTTCATTTTGAATAGCCTGTTATTGGTCAGCTATCAATTTTGAGGCTGTCATCTTTTGGCATTTGACAAGTAAAAACTACGCTATTATTAAAAATGGTAATGCTTCAATAACGCATTGAAATTGTTAAAATCTCCTACAATATGACTTAAAATTGATTCAATTCTATTAGTTCATTTAGAACTTAACTTTAGTCTGCTTGTAGAAGTAACAGGTCATGTCCTTCTTCCAGTACATAAGATGCTTTCATTCATTTGATTTCCAAATAAATCGGGAAATGGACAGCTACATCTAAAATAGTGCGCGGAAATCTTGCAAAATAAACGCATGTACTTGGCCGATGAGGCTTTTCTCACCAGAATAATATACTTATTTCTTCATTAAACCAGTAAACGCTATCGGAAATATGATTCGGAAAAATAAAAAGTGGTTCATCAAAAAATATTTGTCATAGATTAACAATTTTTCAAAAAAACAGCATATTACACTACATTAGCAGCAATGGATATTATTATAAAGAACAATTACTTTACTGTGTTGAATGGGTATATAATACTTTGCAAATGTCCGCCCAAAAATAAAGCAAAAGCATTTACTTGCAAATCATGTCCAGTCATTTTAAAACATGTCCAATACAAAAACAGGTAAAAGCTTTTATTTATTAGCACTGTGTATGTCTAATATACATTTTTGAAAAAGCAATAATTACTTTTCTTGCATATTTATTTACTTTTACGTGCCAATTTATTATGAAAATGCATAGGTAATGGTTGCGGCCTAATTTATATAGTGCGCCAGTATTATACAAGTCAGTAATACAAAGCGATATAGCATCGTCATTACGATTTTAATCAATATGACTCAAATTACTCAAAGCATTAACTATGTGTAGATATACTTAGGCTGTAGTTATAAAAAGAGTGTAATGGTGTCGATTCCGTAGGCATTTCCTTAACTAAACATTTCTAAATTATGTTCTTATTCTGTTAAGGCTAAAGTCCAACTTAGTATAACACATCCGAATGACAGCACTACAATTAGATATTTCGCTTCAATTGTGGGCATATTTTAGATAGACTTTAGATTTACTCGTCACGTAATGTTGCTTGCTAAACTAACGTCAAAATACCCAACCTTCAGAGAATAATCCTATTTTCGGAAATGTATTGGATTTTAGTGTTAACAGAATAAGGACTACCATAATTACGTTTTAGTCTGCTAGTTTAGTTTAATTTTTTGAACTGAAGTGAATCGCTACCATTATTTTTTAAAACTTATTTGTAAACTATATGCAGTATGAACCTGTTCATTGATTGCTTTTTCCTTTATTTTTCAGTTTCCGCATTAACAACTGGACTGTCTAATTGATATGATGGTAATTGGCATGCCGCCTATTACATTGTTTCTAAACAATATGTACTGTTGGTTTTAATTTTCTACCGGCTTCCAAAAAAAAGAGGAGGTATTCAATTCGACGTTTGTTACCCCATAACTTTCGATAGGGTGAACCGATTCTCAAAATTCTTTTTTGTTTGAAAGCTGCTTACCGTGTGGTCCCATTTGAATTTCTTCAAATTCGGTCCAGTAGTTTTTGAGTTACACTCCAATAACTGAATAGAATGGAAGTCGGTATTAAATTTTTCAAATTGTAAATCATAAAATTCATAAAACAAAAGATTTATGAATGAAACTGACTTATACTCGTATTTACGTCTCTGGGATGCAAATGGTTAAATTTTAGTATAGGTTGAATTGATTCGTGTGGCATCCTTCGTTTTCTGAACATTTGATAATAAAGTATTTTTTTAATTTTTCTTGCATATTTTACAATTTTTCTTTCGCGTTGTGAATTTTGATACATTTAATCATTGAGCTTTTAAGCTCAAGCTTAACAGAACTGAACCCGGGCCGGGAGCAACTGATGTAACTTACGGATAAGAAGAAAAAAATAACTATATTTTGTTTTGAAAATTCTCATTAATCGGTATTGAAGCATTTTCTTTGATGATAATCGGCTTTTAATAACACTTTTTCTAAAATGGAAAGTTCTTGCATATCTATAAGTGCAGTAGTTGCGTAAATAACTATTAAAAAACGTTTATACTTGCTCTGGACTAATGACAATTGAAAAACTCTAAACTAGTTTCTAGAGGGCTTTTGTCTTTGCGATCGAGACAGTTTCAACTTGTCCACCGAAAGGTGGACTGACGACCTGATAAAGGTAGCAGGACGACGTTGGATGCAGGCCGCTTCCAACCGGTCCTTTTGGAAATTTGTGGGGGAGGCATATGTTCTGCAGTGGACGTCTTACGGCTGAGATGATGATGATAGTGATGAGACAGGTTCATACTGCACAGGTATTACAATAATAAGAGTAAGCGTGACAGTGTGCGGACCGTGTTTCTGCGGCGCGTTACCGTCGTCGGAAGAGGATCCGCGCGGCCGCCCTCGCGGTTGGTACTTCATCTGCACTTTGCGGTTGATCCCCGAGAAGTGGCCGTACCTGGGACAATGGAAACATACCCTTACGTGACTCGAATAAGAATGCATCTTACTTCTAAAATAACCATTAAATTTCCTTGATGATAGTTCATGGAGTGTGAGGATCTGTCTAGTGCCCGTTTGAGCTACCACTCTCAGGATTGGAATCTTTAACGAAGCAACGCATGGTGTGTTCCAGTAGCTGTCCTTGAGTTGCTTTTGTAGATATGTGGGCTTAGCAGGAATAACTGCGTAAGTGTAACGTAACGTTCACGTGAAACAGTACAAACACAGATAACTCACAACTTGTACGCCGAAGCGTAACGCGTTTACGTTTACGATACGAACACTTTTTCGCAAATTGTTTGTGCTACGGCCTCTGGTGTGACTACCTTCGACCGTATAATTGTGACCATACAATATTCTGACCGTCGAGTCAGATAGTAGTCAAGCTAGTTAGGTTATATAGATTAGAAAAAAATACCCATTCGGTAAAACGGAGATAGACTAGAACTAGATGTGGACAGTCCTGTAGGTATATAAAATAGTTCTACACTTCACCAACTATGGTGCTGTAATTAAATTTATTCCAAATAGTCTAACTACTGACGGGCATACTTTTCGAACTTTAGAGCCAAGGCTGGCCGACTGGAGTCTCTGTTGACTAATTCATTGCTATTAATTTTATTTCAGTAGAGTATTGTATAATGTGCGCGTGAGTCCCTTTCGGAAACACTGCACGCAGTGGTTGCTTGGACTATAGTGCAAGTATATTTCTTCTATATCTACGATCTTAATCAATTTTCAGAGGCTACCTCTTACGGTCATATCTATTTTAACCTAGATGGTTCATATATTTAGGGTTAGACATATCCAGCTGGTTCTGCTAAAATTACGTATTAATCATATTGAGACACATCCAAAACCATATTCATCATCAGACAACAATAAATAATTACGCTTTAATACAATAAAATTTATTCCGTTGCCCAATTCGGCTTGTTATAATCACTGCGGTCCGTATCGCGATATTTTTGCTCACAGTGCTATCGTCTACCAAAGCCGCTCCGAGAGAAATATCGCGATTTTGACAGCTCGTGGCACTGTAAACGTGTTGATAAATCGGACCAGAAATGTAGCAATAACGAACAACCATTTGCGCGCGAAAAACAAATGCATAAAAATAACGTGCATAGTGTGAGGGTTCACTATGTGGTGTGCGGATTAAAAAGAAATAATGGAATGGATGGACCGACTTTTACACTACAACTTTTACATCAATAACAATGGACAACACAGTAAAGACCTTGTAGAAATAAATAAACACCTGTCACTTTTGACAGAACGCTCACGACGATTATGGTGTAGAGTAGAGCATGGTTCATGTAATCGTCAATATGGCGGCAGTTAAGACGTCATCGATGACGTAGGGTAGGCCATCGTAATCACGCTCACGGTGAAAGGGACCGACTGTTATCGCGCTAATATCGATTATGGCTTGATTGGGACCGCACTGTATATATATACGCCGCTCGGGTTACAAGTAATGCTATCGTCAATAATTTCGGCCAAAACATAGAGACAATACACTTACATTTCCAAAACGCTCTTCAACTGTTCCAATTTGCCTTGTTTCTCTTCCACCTCGGGATCGGCATGTCTCGTGTGTATATCGGAGAGCAGCGCACGGGCAATGTCCAATATCTCCTGCAGTTGTTTCGGTTTCTTCAGTTTCACGTGGCCGCGCTTGTAGCCGTCGTACTTCTCGAATATCTCGAAGAATCTGGCGAATAGGAGACTGTTTTTTTATTATTTATAAGATTCTGTGCTATTTCGATTGGATGGCTCTTTTGAGGAATTTAAATATTTATTTGGAATTTTATTTTGGCTGTGGGTTGATATTTACAATAGACAGCAGAAGTGACGTCACAAAATGGCGATATTTAACATTTGGACAAAAAGAAACTTCTGTCACAAGGGATTTATACCTTTTTTTTGGAGCTTCTTTCTACAATGTCTTCGATTGTTAGCTAGATTTCCGTATAGAGTTTAAGAAAAGTTAATAAACAAAAGAAGAGAAACCTACAAGCTTACTTTCAGACATGGTTGCACCCGGGGGCAAATAATACGGCATTTTATTTATTTTATACAACAAAATAAGCGCGTAATAATTTAAATTGCTAAAACCACATACGTTTTCGCCTTTGTTTTTAACCAAACCGCCATTTTGTGACGTCACAGCTTTCGCAGTCTATACTGCTTGTAGTACTACTGTTCTGTAGGGCAATTACGTATCTGAGATGCAATCACATTTTGATTGAAATCTGAAAAATGGCGGCTTTATGTCACTTTTGTCAGCCTCAGTCAGCAACTTACTAACATTTCTGCTTACTGTATTTGTCAGATCTGACATACCTATATCTGCCATTTTTTTTAAAATTTCAATCAGCATTTGATTGCAACCGAAATATGTAATTACCCTGCGGTTCAATGTAAGAGGTAAGTTTCTAAGTGCAATAGCATTAGATATTTAATGGATCATGCAAAGCTACACAAAAATTACTTTACTAATATCATATATTACACAACATATATATACATCAAGGTTTTTTTGACAAACTAACGCCTGCTTACTGAAACCAAATTTGCCATTTAAAGGGAAAAATTAAGTATTATGTAACCACAAAGGTTAAAATCAACTTGAAAGATCGAACTCGATGCTCGGATGGGTGCCTACGTGGTCTGACGACACGGATATTGAATCATCAGATTTTATTGTTTTTTTTTAAATAGCTCCCTGTTGATCCTATTTAAATTTCATCGCGGGTGAATGTATGAAATAATATTTTCTAATAACTACTTGGTAAACATATACAAATATTAATATTGCAAAATTATAGAAGGTACATATAGTGTTAGTACTCTGCCTTTTGTTTTAGTTAATGTAACTGTGCCGAGGTACAAAAGTGCAGTACGAATGTCACCAGTATTTTTTTAAATTTTGTTTTTCATCTAACATTTCTGTAATAAAGATTGCACGCATAATTAACACTGCACATGCTTCTTCGTCACTGCAAAAGAAATTGATAATTTTCTTTTTATTTAGAAGCACAATGGACGCACCTCGAGTAGCAAACATGTATTCTATTTACATGCGACTGGAGTATAGCCTCTTGTGAGTATTGTAATGTATGAAGCTGCTTACGGAAATTTTCGTGCTAGGGCACTGTTGATGTATTATATCAACTACCAACATCTGTACTATTACGTACTTATCTGAATAACATCTTTTCTCAAAGGACCTGATTTGACGTAACGGGATTATAGACGTTGATTTAGCAAAAGCAGATGAGTCATGCTCAAACTCATTGCAAGGGCGTACCCAGGATTTCAGCTAGGAGGGGGCAGGGGGCTGCTTATACCTGTTTCGAAAAGATCGTCTGTCGGGTATATTGAAACAAAAAATCATGAAAATTGACTTTTATTCATTAATTTTGATGATGACACAAAACAAAATATTATACATAATTATACCATACATTATGTATAATATATATTATTATATTATGTATGTATATATTAATTTAACAGTAATCTTCTCGGATTTGCCGCAAATTTGTCTATGACAGTCTTTTCAATAAACTCACTGTTGTCTTTTAAATAGTTGCGATGTACGCTCATCAGACATAAACCCGTAAGCCTTTCTTCACCCATGGTGCTTCTAAGCCACGTTTTAACTCTTCGCAGCGTACTGAAGGACCGTTCTACGGTCGCCGTGGTGCATGGGATAGTGCTTAAAATAATTAATGCCTTTCTGACAGCAGGGTAAAAAATTTTGGCTTCGTTGAACAGATCAATTACTTCTATGTCCCTTAATTGATCATCTGATAAAGCCTTCGTCACCCATAAATTATGCCAAAGGTTCAGTTCTCCGGTGATATCCAGGTTATAAAATTCTTGGAATGATTCTGCGTTTTTGTGTAGGTCTGTAATGCTGGTTTTTGTCATATACAAGGGATGTAGCCTGCTTAAAGCAAACGCCGGAGTATTTTCTTGGGAGAATCGAATATTCAGTGATGAAATGAGTGAATCAATGTATGGGATTATCAGGGAACGCCGCCAATATTCGTTATCATTGTCTGATGGCGGATTACTTCTATGTGTTTGCTTATGAGCAAGACGTGGAACCGAAATTTCTATGTTCAAATCCATTGCAACAGCTCGTGCTTTTTGAAGTAATTCAATTCTATCAGGAAACTCGCGGTCATTTCTGAGAATGTCCTTGATATTTTTGATGTGTTCCCCTACCGAGATCATGTCGATCGATTTAGCTTGCAGTGCGTTAACTACTGGTTCTAAAACTGCTGAATATTTGGCTATTGTTTGTAGAGTAACAATAAACACTGGTTTTGTAACGGCTGAATGCAACTGATATGCAGATTTTCTGGTGGCATAATTTCCTTCTACGGATAACGTTTCTAGAGATTTCACAAGCTCTGAAAAATGTTGAGAAAACTTTCTGATTGATTTATATTTTTCTGACCATCTCGTCTCACATAATCGTGATAGGTTTGGAGCGTAGTTTCGACGTGTAGTCGATTCCCTGAAAAACGTTATAACATCCTTTACAGTGGCGACAGTATTTCTAATTTCTGGCACTGCGTTCGCATCATTCACAACAAGGTTGAGTTTGTGACTTGAGCAATGAAAATATAAAGCACGAGGAAATTTTTTCTCAAAATGGCTTGTACGCCACCCTCTTTCCCTGCCATTGTAAAACAGCCATCGAATCCAAAACCTACGCAATATTCGGTTGAGAGGTTAGAACTAATTAAGAAATTGTCAATTGCTTCGGCAATTGCGGAAGCATTTTGTGCTTTTAGTTCAACGAACCCTACAAATTCTTCTCTGATTTTCCTTTTGCTTTCGTCGTAGAACCGCACGCCTATTGACAGCTGTTCTTTCCCAGATACGTCTGCTGTTTCATCAGCTAAGACTGCGTAAGCCATGGTCTTCTGAACCTCACTAATTATATTCTCCTTAATAACTTCGCCACATAAATTTATCAATTCGTTTTGTATTTTTGGTGATGTGTAAACTGCATTGCGACGGCACTTTTCCAGGTGACTCTTTAATCTGTCGTCCCCTGAATTGATTCTCAACTTCAATAAATCTAATAAAACACCCTCATCTGCTTGTTTGCCCCTAAGAGGCATATCATGTGTGCCGCAAAATACTATACAAGAAATAATTGATGACAATATTTGTCTGTTTTCATCGATTTCTTTTTGGTGTCCACTTTGCAGTTGGATGTCTACAGGAACATTTTCAAGAAAATTTTTTGCAGCATTTGTCGCCGTTTGGTGAAGGTTGGTCGTTGCATGCTTTCGGCAGTCTTCATGCATATTTTTGAACTTTATATATGGCCTGACCATAAGCGATCCCAAAATTCCTCTCACAGTGCTAATGGGCGGAGGGAACAAAACACAATGCTTACAAAGAGCACCTTTTAGTCGCTTGGAATATACTAGCCATTAATCCAACCAAGCATGGTTAAATTTTCTTTTTAAATGGCTTGCATCACTTTCAAAATCGTAATTTCTGGGCGGGATCCAAGGATTTTGTAACAACTCCCTCTTCTTTTCCGTCGATAGCTGGGTAGCCAACCCAACATAACGTCCCAGATCATTTTCATGACAGCCATCGTCCACTATAATTTCAGGATCGACGTTGACGTCATAAGTTTGTTGGGATGTCGATGGAGAAGAATAGTCGGCAACAGATATATTAACAGGTTCTACAGGAGAATTTGACGCTTGTCCAATGTTAGCATGCAATGATCTTGGCATTACATGAGTGGTTTTATCATGGTTGTCATTTTCATCGCTTCCACTGCTACTTTCCCGACCTTTTTTTCTTTTTTCGCGTGTCCTCCCTAAAAAATGGATACACAAAAATACTCTTACAGTGTTTAGGCGGGTTGTATAAGACGAAAGTTTCACATTCTAATATATATGGTTTGAACGCCAAATAAGCATAACTAGGTAATTTGAAATAATACACTTGTTGTGACGTTAGAGAAAAGGGACTTTGTTGTCGGTATGGACTTATTAATAAATCCAAAATATTGCAAGGATCTTTCTTTTATGTTTTTTTTTTACTTTTTAATCACAAAATATTCACAAATGTTATTTTAGCTATTATAACAAAACCACGTCTTGTAATTAATAAATTTAAATATTGTAAGTAATGCTTAAGATATACACTTACAAGAGAGTCAAAGCCCCCCATTAAATCAAATAATCATATTAGGTACCTACTTAAGTGTTTTGTTTTGACTCACCTCTTTCAAAGAATTTCCTGATATCCATTTGACGGAGTAATATTTCCAGTTGTTGCACAGTAAACGTAAATCTCGTGTCGCCGCAACGAAACTATAAGACACTATGTCGTATGAAATATTCGCTCGTATTACACTCCGAACTGAATTGTATTCGAACTCCGAACTAAATTGACGTGCTCTGCCTCACGCTTCCGCTTATATATTGAAATATTCTTGCTCCCGAAATATGTAGAAAATACTCGACTCTATTTCCATCCTTGTCTTATACTTGCTATCACTGTCTTTTCTTTCCAGAATAGTCCATGCTAGAACGTTCTTCGCGGTATTGCTATTCAATACAAGATGTCGCTATTGACCGTATAAATTGATCCTATTTCTTTTTACTGGAAAAAGTACTGCCGTCCGAAACTAGATGGCGCTAGATGTTGTTTTCTCCCAATTATATTCGGCTTTAATCCTAGATGGCTCTCTGATTGTCTCGGCGGAACCGGAAACTACGAGATGCGACGGTTTTGCGGGAGATTTAAATTATATTGCATCGCTAACAGTATACTAGAATTACTAGAGTCTGTCTAGTGAGCCGCGGCACAGATAAAACCGCAGCAAAAATCTTTTAGTTGTAAACACTGAATATACTATGAAATTTGAATTTGATACTTTCACTATTTTATTTTATAAACACTAAGAATCTTAAACTAAATCTGTACAGATATATACTACTTAAAATAATATGCAACATATTGATTATTATTTTATTTTAGCATTGAAAACAAATTAATATAATAAATAAAACCAAACTTGCATCAAAACCTTACTTAGTTTTTATTTATTCTGTCGCGTAATCAAAATCAGATTCCAGAAATTAAATTCTCGACTATGAATCGTTACTGTCACTTTCATTATCACTAAAAAATAATAAAAACGAAATAAAGAAATAAATAAAGTGTATCAAAACTTGATCAAAACATTTTGCGTTTCGTTTGACGGCGGCTGAAAGTCACTATATAAAATATTCTAATAAATACGTTGCGGCACGACCGACATGACTCACTATACATAGACTCTATATCGAATATTGTAGAATATTTAACTATAGAAAAAAAAATCTGGCTGAAAAGATATTTTGTTTCCAACACTTCATTTTGCGCAGAGTAGGTAATACGTTTTTAATTTCTATTTGCCAAAAAAAAATTACATTTATTTAATCTTCTAGGGGGGGGGGGCAGCTGCCCCCCCCTGCCCCTACCTGGGTACGCCCTTGACTCATTGCATGAGACATTCGGTCTCTATGAACATAATACCAATATCACACCAATATCGTATCTCAGGGCCATAATGTTGTTAAAAAAAATAGTTGTCTGTAAAGTCGGTTTACGGATGATAATTTTACGTGATAACGTCATAACGTCAAGCCGAACGTTTAAGCCGATCGTGCCTCTCTATCGCTTGTTCCGTGCCCTCGCTTGCACGCTCGGCTCAGGCAGAACGTGACAATGAGTCAAACGTTCGTGCGTGCAGCCGGCGTTCATCGATTTCTAAGACGTTAACACGTCAAAACCCCGATCACTGGCTGAGTGCCATCTGCGCTCGCCACCCGTCCGGTGCCGCTGTAAATGTCGGTAGAGGCAAACAGCATTAGACCGTCCGGAAAAAAAAACCTGATCACAATAGGTGGTGTGAACTAATTAAAACGAGACGGCTCGGTCACATAAGAGGGAGAGTGAGAGAAAAAGAGCGAAAGAAATAGACAGTAAATCATGCTGAAACTCACCTAGGGTGTCTGACTTCGACTTTCATCTTCTGTTTAGGAGTACGATCCCCATGCCTTATCACGGCAACCACACATCTCAACTCCATCATCTTGCCAAACGTCGTAGGCACTATCGGGGGGTCGTCCAATTGAAACGGCACGGACCAGGGTATGTGGAGAGTTGGGGCCAATTCCCGCAGTATCATATTGCCCAGGATCTTGGCGCAGTCATCGTAGTACTTGTTGGAGTTCTTTACGAAAGAAAACCCGTTCACGTCGCAGACGAAGGATTTGCCGTTCGCTCTGGGAAAGGGTTTTAAGAATCGTGGTTAGCGTAAGCATCAAATTTGGCTTTATTTTCCAAACTGTTTTCATAAACATTGACGTAATTGTGGGTTGGTTGACTTGATCTATTAGTCAAAGACTGGCTGGTTGGCGCAGTTGGAAGAAACCCTGACTTCTGAGCTGCTGGTGCTGGGTTCGATCCCCGAACCGGTGAAACATTTGTGTGCTTGAATATATCTGTGTGAGCTGTATCTGGATGAGTATATGTAAATAAGTATTCAATTCAATTCAAATTTATTTATTCATTTTTAGTACAGCGTTACAATTTGCGGCTCTACCTACCAAACTGGGTATAAATACACCCGTATGTTGATTGGTAGTTCCTTCCCTAGGTTATTATAATCTGTACGTATTATACATTAGGTTGGAACTGAATTAAACATTACAATTACATTATATTTACAATATACATCATTAGAATCATTACAATTATTAGAATTTTGCATACATGACATTTCTAAAAAGTCAAATTAGCTTGGAACTGAATTAAATATTACAATTACATTATATTTTCAATACACATCATTAGAATCATTACAATTATTAGAATTTTACATACTTAACACTTCTAGAAAGTCAAATTAGCTGAAACTGAATTAAATATTACAAATTACATTATATTACAATAAACATCATTAGAATCATTACAATTATTATTAAAATTTTACCTTAGCATTTCTTAGAAGTCAATTTAATGCATCAATTAGGTTAAAGTGTGTCTGAGTGAGGTATGTAGCAGTGTGCGCGTGTGTGTGTGTATGTGTGTGTGTGTGTGTATTATATATCTATTCGACCAACCATTATTTAATAACCTTAAAGAGGTTTTCAGTTGCATAATATGATAATTTTTTTAAGCCACACAGTTACGGATTTCTTACAAGCCTTCAAGGTTAGTGGCACTATATTGTTACACTCGTTTGCAGTATTGTACAGCGGTGAGCTTATTATATGAAAATGTCTTCTTGCCAGAGCAGTTCTATGTTTTTTAATTTCACACACTCTACGGCTCCTGCTTTTGCGCTTTATAACTTGTTGGCCTGACTTAAAAGGTTCCAAGGAGTGTCTGCGTAATACCACATGCAGCACAAACAACTGTCTCACCGATAAAACCGAACATTCGTTGTAGTATGTAAGTATGTCAGTTGCCATAGTACAAGCTCTGCCTAGTTTGGGACCTGAAGACTTTGTGATTCAAAAATAGCGATTAAATGTATCTTTCATGTGCAACTATCAATTGTAATAATTTATTACAATTGATAGTTGCACATTTAATTCTTAGCATCATGTCTACTCATGGTAGCTACAGTGCCTTACAGCGTTTTAAGCTGTGAAGTTCTCCGAGTACTGAACTAGGATGGAATTGTACCACCAAACATTAATTTAACTGGAATATCAATCGAAGCAAACCTTGCGGGGATACATTGCTTCTGGGTGTATATATTCTGGCTATAGGTAGACACTTTTTCGCGAGACCAATCTGGTGCGATAGCATTCCGACATTTCGAATTTAAAGAAATACTTCCTCACCTCAATAAATCGAATCCGCAAACGGTCTGTTTGAAAGCCAAACAGACCTTCCTCGATATCAGCTTCTCCTGATTGGACAATATCACAGGGTATCTGATTTCTTTGCCTTCGGAATCGCGCTCCACTTTCCCATCCAACGCTGGGCTTTTTCTAGCTTCAGCGTGCGCGTAATCAGGACCTACCGTGTACACTTTCACATCTGTACCTGTTGAAATGACAGTCGATTTGGTTTTGTTATGTCTCTCATTTGTTACTGATTTCTAGCTTGTACGAGATATAAGGTATAGTTATGTAAGCGATGGCTATATGATGGAAGAGCGTGAAATCATATTCATCATCATCATCATCAGCCTGTAGCAGTCCACTGCTGGACATAGGCCTCTCCAATTGCACGCCACTTAGGTCTATCTTGGGCTTCTCGCATCCAGTTTTTGCCAGCCGTCTTGCGCAGATCGTCACTCCACCGTGCCTCAGGACGTCCTACACTACGCTTGCCTAGACGCGGTCTCCACTCTAGAACTCGTTTACCCGACAACCGTTGGGGTAAACGAGAAATCATATTATTTTAGATTAATTATAGTTGTTTATCTAGACGGACAAGTTGTGAGCCTGATGGTAAGAGTAACGCGCGCCCATGACAGTTGAAGTGCAACCCAGATCTTACAAGTAAAGTTTTGAGTAGCGTAGCATTGCGCTTGTCACCTTGAGACATTGGAATTTTTTAGTCATGCAGTAATTTGACTTTCTACAGTGCCACATTCTAAAACAGTACGCTTCCGCACTACTGCTTTACGGCAGAATGCCTAGCACTGCAATGGTACCAACCTAGGCGGTCTTTTGCACAAGAGGGCTACCACCTATAGTAAGTCGGGTTTGCTTGCATTTCGACGGCGTACACAAAATTATTTAACACCTCATGTACACTCGAGAGCAATGAATCCGGGTCACTTAAAGAATCCTAAAAATCTCGGAAACTAAAAATGCTAGGTTAATGCAATAAATTGTATTTAATAGACAATGTATACTCCTTAAATGAAGGTATTAAAACTTCTTAGTTATTGTAAAGTTATATCATAAAAAAATCAAATTTGAAAAAGGGCCACTTTCGAAGATGGAACTACGAAATTACAGCATTTGGTTTTGCTTTTGTTTGTAATCTGTCATTTATGTGGGTACATAAACCATGTTGATAGTGCTATATATTCATTATTCAAGCTGAAATTATGTCGCTTACGCCTGAAGAATGCACCAGAATACTTACAATGCTGGAAACCGGCCGGAGTCAGCGCGATACAGCCAGGACTGTCGGTGTGTCGCTGTCAACAGTACAAAGAGTTCTCCGACGTTACGAAGAAACTGGTTCTAACCTACGCAGACCAGGAACGGGCAGAACCAGGTGTACCACAGCACGAGAAGACCGATACTTGGTGAACACCATGCTTTGAAATCGCTTTCTCACAGGAACTGAACTCACAAATCAGTTTCGACGCCTCGGAGGAAGTTACCCAAGTGCATGGACAGTAAGACGTCGGCTTGCTGAATCTAACTTAAAACCCCTTAGACCTGCAAACGGCCCTAAACTGGAGCGTGGGCATCGTATTTCAAGACTAAGATATGCCCAGAGCCACGTAAATTGGAGTATTGAAGATTGGTCAAAAGTTATGTTCTCCGACGAATCAAAATTTATGCTCTACAAGCACGATGGAAGACACAGAGTGTATCGAAGACCAGGGGAAAGATTCAAGCAAGCATGCATCGAAGAAAAAGTAGCCTACGGTGGTGGGTCTGTACTTGTGTGGGCCGGAATTTCTTCTGAAAGTCGCACAGAGCTGGTGATCACAGAAAACGGCTCTTTAACTAGCGAAAGATATGTGGAAGAAATCCTCAATGATCACGTTGGTCCATTTATGGTCAATTTAGGTGAGGATGCTATATTTATGCATGACAATGCCCGACCTCATACAGGTAGGATTGTGAATGACTACCTTCAAGAGATGAACATTACTCGTATGGAGTGGCCAGCGCGCAGCCCGGATATCAACCCGATCGAGCATGCTTGGGACGAGCTAGGCAGATGCGTAAAACAACGAAACCCTCCCCCAATCACGCTTCGTGAGCTCAAAATTGCTCTCACAGAGGAATGGGAGAATATTCCCCAAAATCGTATAAGGAACTTGGTGTACAGCATGCCAAACCGCGTAAACGCAGTAATGGAAGCACGAGGAGGCAATACGAAGTATTAAAATTCAAGAAAATCGTAATAAAGTTCAAAAATTTCATGTTTCCTATTTTTGTTTTAAGGAGAGATCAGCAGTTTTTTTCTTTATGTAATTTTGTGTTAATAAAATGTATGGTGACTCATATTTTTTTTACTTTCATTTAAGGAGTATTACATTGTCTATTAAATACAATTTATTGCATTAACCTATCATTTTTAGTTTCTGAGATTTTTAACATTCTTTAAGTGACCCGGATTCATTGCTCTGAGTGTACATTAAACGCCTGTTATATTTTCTACCTAATCTTACAGTTTTTGAAATTTGATGAATTTTCGCTTATAAAATGTTTGCCTACAGCTAGCTACGAGTAATTTCGGAATGATCCTGACACTACTTCGTACCAATAAGGTGAATAAAGGGTAAGGCAGTTCATTCACATGTGTTTTAAACATACATGTTTACTTCACATATTAGGTACAGTTAGGTAGGTATACCTAGTATTTTGTCTTTTGGATTCTTCCTTAGTTAACCAATTGTTATCAAGAACAAAAAAATATCTGCAAACAAAAAACAAAACCGAAACTGAACAAGCTGGAAGTTCTTGATTCAGCAGTGTGAACTGCATTTGGAGGTATCAGGCATAAACTCTTAAACACAACCTTACTTTTAGAAATTCGTGTAAAGCCGTGGTAGAACCAAATCACACTATTACTTCTATATTTGTCAAGCCTATCACAAATCATCAAAGAACCATATATCTAACTTACCATCTGTGGGCATAAAATCTTCATAAATAAACGACCCCGTCTTCCTAACTCTCGATTCTGGTGAATAAATACTACTACGGCTTCCTATCTGAAAAAACGCAAAGGTATATTAACAATAATTCACATAACTAGATTTTATGAGTTTTAACTGGGCAGTTCTGCAAGCGCATCAGTGTTGACGTCATTTGGTAATTGGATGAATAGCTCTAGAAGTCTCGTGTTCCTCGTAAGTATACAATTTTGTCTTTATGACAAATGACTACTTTATCTTACAACAGCATCGCTGTCGGGAGCTCCGCCCGCATGGAAAATGGATATACACACGAAGATTATTCCAGAATAAAAATTCCCATTATACAGGGTGTTTGGTAGAGGGACCGACAAACCAAATGAGCGTGTTCGGGGAGAATACAAGTTGGCCAAAAAAAAATCCCCAACACCCCATTTTTTTTAACTAAATCTGTTAGTTAGCTCTGTTTTGTATCCAATTTTGCTTTGCGTGGCTTGAAGGTGTATTAGAGACCAAATTCAACTAATAACATCCGGTCTAAAACAGATTTTACAAATGTTATGGTGGTAAATAGGTACAATGTCGGAGAAAAAGGGAAAAATCACAAATAAAAGTTAAACATATTGGGGGGTCGGGGATTTTTTTTGGCCAACTTGTATTCTCCAAGTGGTCCCCCGAACACGCTCATTTGGTTTGTCGGTCCCTCTACCAAACACTCTATATTATGTTAACAAAAAAAACTGTAAAGTCGATTTACGGATGATAATATTATATGATAACGTCATTAGACAAGCCGAACATATAGGCCGAACGTGCCTCTCTATAGCTAGTTCAGCGCTCTCGCTTGCACGCTCCGCTCAAGCGGAACGTGACAATGAGTCATACTTTTTCGTGCGTGCAGCCGGCGTTCATCGATTTATAAGACGTCATACAGTACACAATGAACAGTGAAATCAATATAATAAAGTAGGCCTTTCGTGCCTCTTAATACCATTGCCTAATAACCATTGGTAATTGAGCATTTGATGGCACACTTTCGGCCGATTGTGATTTATGGTTACAACTTCCTAAAAGTGACTGTGAAATGAATGTGTGCCCATAATTACTGAAAATTTACAAAAAAACTACATTGGAAGTGTAACTTATCTCACCTTCCTAAAAAGTCTTTGACTCCCTCCGCCAGCAGAGGTTGGATAGTATATGTAAATATTATGATCTTCGGCCGATACTGGCTTTTCCACAAATGGTTTATTGAACACAACTCCATTCACTTCTACATGATCTTCCGATTCTACTAGTTCGTGGTCTGAAAATAAAAGGCAAAAAGGTGATGGGTAAAAAAAATCATCATAACATATCCAAAAGAATCAGAAGAAATCATAAAACTAATAGTGGGAATCAACTTAATAGTGTAAAGATGGCCATCTACTTACGCTTGGGATCTGATGAATCCCTATCTAAAACAGCATATCTCGGTATCTCTATACCTTCACCTTCTAAAATTGCATATACTCTTCTACGATCCTGAAACCATATTTACAAATAAGCTAACATGAAAATGACATAAGCCTAATGCTTCATATAATATATAGACATATTCAATGAAAACATACCTGAATATCATACTGCATATGAAGATTATTTATCACATAAGGCTTCCTCAACTTCTCATATTGAATGGCTTTGTCCAAGGGGAAACCTTTTGAATGAAATGAGATCAGACAATCACAGATTGGCCATTCATCAACTGGTTTCTGTAATATATGTTTAAACTTTTCACATATTTACATAGTCATGCAAACAATAAAAAATAGAAAATAATTTAGTTATTAAGAAAATCAGAAAGGAGTCCTTCAAGAAGACACTTGGCCCGATACTGAGTATGGTAATGCAGTTATAGGTACAAAGCATAGTCAGTTGTTTAATGATAATGAATTTGTAACCTGAAACCCCCTCCACTTCCAATGAAGCATGGAATTCTAAAGCCATTGAATGGAATCATTCGCTACCAGTTTATGTACTATGTCATAATAATAAACATGAACAGGTACATGTAATTGGATTACCAACAATGTAAGCATATGGCATCAACTACGGATACTACTAAGACAGTTAGTAATGGAATGAGATGAAAGAAAAGTGAAACAAAATATGTACATGTATTACAAAACTCAACATTGACACAAAAGCAAATTTAGAACAGCATACTCTAGTTGTTTGCCTAACTCAAGTCACCAAAATAGACATACAACTCTTGACTCATTATCACATTAACAAAGATAAAAAATTCCAAATAGATATTACAAGTGCATTGTTAGAAGTACATAATTTCTTCTATAAGAGTTTATTTTGTTTCACCATTGGTGTTAGACAGACAGTGCCGAGAACCTTAAGGATAACCTCCTCGGGGAAGACCAGCATCTTGATGTACTCAAACTCGTCGAGCCTGGTAAGGATCTCCTTCATTGGCTTGGACTGCGACTTCTTGGCCATGGCGCATACTCCGACCACCACCTTCTTGCCGCCGCCATCACAATCATGTGGGTCCAGAGACTCGCACAGATCCAACTCCCCCTAATAACAAAACAAAACTCACAACTAATAATATTCAAAATTCATAAAACAAATGAACAATGAATGTAAAGAAAGTCAAATCGGTAAGTGTAACATAATTAAAAATTTTACTCAGAAAGATATTTATAGTAGACATTGTTTCTGAGTTTCATTTCCAAACAAAATGTTATATAAGAAAACTCTATTGAAGCACAAACAAAGCTTAGATTACACTAAAAACATACACTTGAAACTTGTAAATCTATAGCTGGTGGTCTTGAACCAACCTTGGTGTCATTACCAATTAATGCAGTCTTTAAGCAGAAAATTACAAACAAGACTTCGAAGATTTCATTGTTATAAGATTAACAATAATTTTAAGTAATGTTATTCACAAATATAAAGATATTGAATTTATTACAAATGCAATCCTTAAACTTTAGATAAATTATTTAAAATCACTCCAATAAACAATTTACTTCTGTAAAATATCTTACATCTGGTAAACAGTCATCACAATAACAAATATCATCATCATTTTGCTCTTTCTTTCCCTTCCTCCATCTTTTTAAACGCCACCAATCCTTGAGCCACTGCCACTCCATCACACCACACTATCAATCTATCTACTATTTTATCATAGAAATATCTATGATAAGCTACACAGTCGACCTTGCCACCGATTGGTCAGCGAATCACTTGATAAGTATTATAAACTTGACATAAATTACCTCACTAAACATTGTAAACAAAGTGTGTTGCTATAAATAATATTTGTTTCAAATATAAGATGTGATAACAGAGCTGTGTATGCCTGTAGAATGGTTACAGCTCTTTATTGAATACAAACTGATAAGCCTATATCCCTGGAAGTGAACCAAAGCAAATATTTATTTAGTCTGTTTGTGTTCGATTTAACAAAGTATCCTAGTTTTATTACGAACTTTACTGATCAGTTCTCATTATAATGTATAGGTAGTCTTAATTGAGCGCAGTAAACATGGTCAATATGTTATTTGATGAAATCGGCAAAATATTTTTATCCAATTGGTGGACCAACGGTACAAGGAGTAGACTTACGGATGATCTTAATGGTACAAGATTTCCATCATCACCAACATAAAACTGGGGCTGAGTAGCTTGTCGCAACCCTTGATAACCATGTTCGAGTTCTGTGTATGACATTACCTACATACATGTAAATAATAATATCTATTTAACTCTGCTTTGTGGAACCAAATATGCAATAATTGTGTAGTAAAAACAACGGGGAATTAGATTCTTTTTTTGGTTTATACAACACCACGGACGGAAGACGGAACCCAAAATCAAAGAGAATATAATAACAACCAATACATATTATTTTTATACAATTTTCTCTATGATAACAATAATTTTAATTTTCGCTAAGGAAATTAAACAGTGGTGTGACTTAATGAAAGCATTATTAACTGAAGCGAGGCAGGTATATATAGATTATATAAGAGAGAACGAGACAAACAACTACAAGTTTTCCAGACAAAACGGATTTTTAGCATGGCATCGGAAAACTCGTAGACGGAGCATTGACTTCGAGAAAATAGAAAGCTGCTATTTAATAATCAGAGTAAGTATCAACAGAGTTGTAACGGTAGTAATAGACTTAGACTTACGACCGATCCCAATAATCTATCCACCCACAGTTTTCCTTACAACAGATAGAAATGTGACATAACGTCCATACAAATAGTGTCAAATATCTAACTCTTGTAAGGTAAACCGACGATAGATAGGTTATTGGGATCGGCCGTTAGACTTCTTGTTTATATGGCTTGTGCGGCGTAATCACAATTTATACTATGAGTGAGCGAAATGAATATAAAATAAACTATTCCAAAGCATTTACGGAGCTGGAGAAGTGGAGAATATTTTTTTGTCATGCTTGTAGTCTCACATTTTTGCTGGGCACACTTCGCAATCGTGCCAAATAGTTGTAAGAGATTTCTGTAATTTGAGTGAAATCTGAGTTTACAATTAAAAAACGGTGTATTGTTATCGTGATTGTGTGTATAGAACATTATAGGTAAACAATGGTTCATTGTTGTGTTTTAGGCTGCACAAGCCGAAGTGAATGTAAAAACTAAAACATAACCTTTTCATGGTTTCGCTCTTGAGGTTGAGGTCAAGATTAACAAGTGCAATTTTGAATAGAAGATACTGCAATTTAGTATTCATTAGTGATAAAGAAATTATCATTAATTTTCTTCCGTAATGAAGTTATGCTAGTATGAAATAAGTGAAGGTCAAGATTTGTGTTACTATATAACGGTTTGGTTGCACGATAAATAAATCTGTTCTGCCTATAATTTGTAGAAACTAAAGGTGTTTAGAAAAGTGGACTTTTTTGATATGACCTATATGGTGTGTTAAAGAAAATTTTACAAACCAGATCAGGACAGTCAATATTTGATGTAACATTTTTTTCAGAAAACTGATTAGGTGGTACGCGAAAATGATAATTTTCTTCGTTACTTTTAGTTCGATAGTTTATATGACGCTTAAATTTCCGTTGGATGCGCTCAATACGATCGATATACGAGTATAATGCATATCTATGATTCCAAATCTGAGAGGCATTTTTCGATGAAGCGTATTTTGTTACTAGACCTGTTGGACAGTTCCTCAGATGATGATTGGAACTGTGAATTTGATATAACCGTCATACTAGCTAAGATAACTTAAAAAACAGGAAGTACCGTGGTGAATTTATACTTTACAAAGATCTCTCAGAAAAAACTTCTTTTTCTTACATTTATGTAGTTATTTACACTATACCTAGGAGCTTTTTTAATGTTTGTCTGTGTGTCTCTATAATCCGGGTAATCTCTGAAAAGGCTGGACCAATTTTGAGGGGGTACATATCAAAGCATTATTTAAAGGGCCACGTGAACGAAGTCGCGGCTGCAGCTAGTCTAATAATAAACATAGCCTAATAACATCAAGAATACTAACATTCATGTAGTAATTACCTAGTTTGATTGTACAATTTGGTACTACAATCTAGAAAAATCTATGAGGTTGAGCTCATACAACATTTTCAAAAGTTCTTAAAAGATAACTTACTTACAAATAATATGTCTACAGGATCGAAACAAAATAGGTACCTAAGATAACGAATACAATTATTTACAAATGTTTACTACTAGCTTTATTAATTTTTGTTGTGAAAATATAAATTTGTTTGGCAACTGAAGACCAGACGTCCGTTTACTGAAACGGTTTTGTCAACCACCTGTATGTGATCTTAAGAACAGTGTCGTACACTATCTTAAGATGTCTTTATTATCTGCAGTAGTCTTAGCGTATATATCGCTCACCATATAATTCAATGAGCAACCACACACGGTGAATATACTATAATATCTTAACATTCCGTTCGAATATCGGTAGCATCTTAAGCTACTCTAAGGTAAAATATTATAGTATATTCACCGTGTGTGGTTGCTCATTGAATTATACGGTGAGCGATATGTCCGAATCTGCTCTAAGATAATATATATTTATAGTATCTTCATCGTGTGTGATGGGCTTTACGAACACTATAACAAAAGAGCCATCAATGACAACGCCACCAATGCCCTAAAAGCTAAACGAACGCACCTACTCTAATCTAATCTATGCAGAAGAAGAAGAAGATGATTTTTTCCCAGTATATGAAACTCAGTATAGTGCCACCAACTTATCTGTTCAGGTGGGCAAAATTGGAACTACAGTGTACATACCAACTAACTTTGGCGTTTATAATATTAGTAGGATTCTTTGTAGAATTTGCAAATTAATGAGTGGCTTGAAAGACTGCCCTATGTTTTGTTTCTCTTTTTTCTTGGTGAATTTCTTAGGTTGCAATACCAAAATTCTACACTAGCGACGCTGTCACCTGAACAGATAAGATGGTGGGACTGTACTACAAATTATGGCTATGGTCCGTTTTGCGATAATTTTGCTCACAGCGCTATCGTCTACCAAAGCCGGTCCGAGATAAATATCGCGATTTTGACAGCTCGTGGCACTGTAAGCGTGTTGTTAATTCGGACCAAAGTTGTAGCAATAACGAACCATTTGCGCGCGAAAAACAAATTCATAAAAATATCGTGCATAGTGTGAAGGTTAACTATGTAGTGTGTGGATTAAAAAGAAATAATGGAATGGATGGACCGACTTTTACAACTTTTACATCAAAAAGAAGGGACACCAGTAAATACATTGTAGAAATAAACAAACACCTGTCACTTTTGACAGAACGCTCACGACGATTATGGTGTAGAGCATGGTTCATGTAATCGTCAATATGGCGGCAGTTAAGACGTCATCGATGACGTAGCGTGGGCCATTGTAATCACGCTCACGGTGAAAGGGACCGACTTTTATCGCGCTAATATCGATTATAGCCAATTAGGACCGCAGTATATATGTATGGAATTCACACCAAGACTGATGGTGGCCAGTCATTTACGTTCGCCATCCCTTTCTTACACGGAAGTGTGATTAATCACGATTACGATCAATAATAATGCGTTATATTCTCTTTGATAATCACGATAATGTATCCTAATGGATACATTTCTATGATTACGATAATCATGTTTTTGGTTGTCATGGTGATGGTGGATATAAAAAAAAGTATTTAATTTTTCTTTGATATTATTTCTACAAGCTTCTGAAGTATAAATTGAAATTGGGTACCTACCTACTACGTCCTGATATTTTGCATAAGATAATAAACTGTAATTGTGAATACAATCAATAACCTAGTAATTTGTGTATCCAAACAAAATGTACTACAAAAAATGTGAAATTAGTGGAATAAAATCTGGACGAAAAAGATTATTTATGGCTCAATTTCTACTGAACGAGGATCGGTTAATAATCCATAAACTTCAAAAATTTGTATATTATGGTGATATTTTTGCGTGAGTTAAATAATATAGGTAGGTAACCAATGTAAGGTAAGTCTAGGTAAGGTCTACCTATTGACCTTGACCTACCTACCTTGCTTGCTTCAGAAATACCTATGTAAGTCGTCTTTTTAGAGTTTATAAAATAGGAAATCAGAACTCCATTCAAATCATTACTATTCATATCACACATTTGCATTGTCAGTCATAAATATTATGAGAAAGGTACTCGTACACTCATAGTCATACATAAATATCGAAATAGTCATTCTTAATTAATTCATTATCATAAGAATCAAAAAAACCAAAGAAATCATTAGGCACTATGAGGACCTAAGAAATCATGGGTAGGTACCTACCCATATCAACCATAATTTGTTTGTCTACGACATTCAATTGAGCTACGATTAGCTTAATACTCTACTAAATTACTTTCATTATTTCAAATAATCACAGTTTGCTTCTTCCCAAACTGAATGGTATTTAAGATATTTTTTTATTCACGGAAGTAGTATTCATTTCCACTTTTAGGTAGGTACAGTACCCAAAGGTTTCTTTCAGACGGAAACTGGTTGTGATTACAAACGATGTTGTCATAACATTGTCAGAGGCCACCGAGGCGGTTAACAGTTAAGTACATGATTTTTACAGCATAACTGACTAATCGTTTGCAATGTTATTTGTATTTAAGTTATAGTTGTGTATAATAAAACATTTTTTGTTTATAGGTTTTAAAAAATCGACAGTGGCAGTGCGAAAGATGCGAGGCATGTCTGAAGGTTAATAACCCACAGCCAAGATCCATATACAACTATATCAGACTGCGTGAGTGGTGGCATGATAAAAGATCCCTCACAAACCTCAACGAACTAATGCTATCGATAAGTGTAAACATTTAACAGTTACCTGTAGTAATTAAAAAGTTAGTGAACAACTTTCTCTAATAGAAAAAGATAAAGAAGTATCCTATTTATGTTGTAATCTACAGTAATTAAAATATTGATAACAGATTCTTCGCTACTATATCACTAACTTTATTGTGTATCCCTGTGTAAAGTATGAGTATTTTATGTGAAGTATATTAGAAACTGCATTTTGGAATGTATTTTAAAGGTACTTAACTTACCTATACTAGTATACCATACTAGTAAATGAAAATATTGTCTAAATAAATTTTCATTTATTTTTATATATTATGTATTTAAAGGCTGTAATACAACAGCTATGCTATAAATTATGTTTGTGCGTGATGGACTTTGTACTCTCAAATTAATGTTTGATTCGTCGCTTTCTATCAGTTGTACTGCTTGTAAAAACATTGATAATACCTATGATCTGCCAAAGAAATTTGCATAATATTTTTTAACTACCTGTGTCATGTATGTAACTGTGAAATACACTTACACAGTGCTAAACCATACCCAATGTTGTGTAAACCATAAACTGTAGCTTAAAATGATTTCAGTAATAATGTGATTAAACAGCTAGAAATATGTATGTACTAAGTTTACTATCAGCTCATCTACGTAACCCCTCAGACAAAATAAAAAAGTCAAGACAGAATGTTGTGAACAGAGCAGTGAAGCCAGTTTTCTATGCATGTAGTGCGTGAATCGGTGCTGCCATGATAATTTAAATTACCCCATAAAAATAACGTTATCAAATTATTAACGTTATAAAGTTATAAATTTTATAAAGTTTTAACGTTATTAGTTTTAATATAATAATAGGGTTCCTACATTAGGTGTCGGTAAAAAGTAGTGGCATTGGGTAGTGAAAGAGAAAAGACAAAGAGTTTCAGAAATAAAATTACTCGGTGTAACTGCTAGTTTTATTTAAAAACCTTTATGCTGAATTAATTTTTTGTACGCTTGTCGTTTACTTTGCACTGATTTAGAAATACTTTCTAATTTAGCAATATGGTGGAATCTAATGTTTAAGTATTTCTCAATTACACACCGTATTAAATTCAGTTTATGTTCCTGCCCAACATATTCATGTTTTGACTCTAAATTGATAAAAATCTGTTTGTCTGAGAGTAGTAAGTAGTATGTAATGTACCTACTTACTCCCATCCAATAAATAGTAATAATAATAATCAACCTGGGAACGATTATTTAAATACAATCTGCCGCATATAGACAGGCAATACCTTTATTTTTAATGATTGTCGTTGTACTCATATGTCAATCTTTACGTCCAAATATCTTAGTAAAGTAACACTTTACTGCGATACTGTTGTTTGAAATTTTTTGTTCGCATATGTGTCCTCTACCCATACATATACCATTTCCATCATGGGCCGCGATTTAAAAAAAAAATGGCAGCGGTTCGACAAAGCCATTTAGACAGATTGATATTTGTTTGAGAATACAAAAAAAGTTGGTTCTACTAGTGCGTTCGAATAGATCACTTCTGAGCGTTTTTAGCGAAAATAACGCTAAAAACGCTCACAATTGGCGTTTGAATTAAGGAATCTGTGGGTGAAAATGTCATGCATGCCTCTTTTTGTTCAGCGTGCTGAAAGCTAAAATAAGAGGAATTATTGCCACCAAAAATTGCTAACTTTGACCCACGTCCGGAGCATGGCTGAGGGAATAATGGCTTCGCACTTCTTATGCATCCGCCAGTGTCAAGTTTTATTTTCTGTTTCTGTTTATTATTTTTCTTCCACTTTTATTAATTTGGTTTAATCTTCTTTCTTGACTTCGTGTTAGTTTTGGTATTATTTTCTTGATTTGTGTTTTTTACATGGTGTTTTAATGGACTTTTTATTTTAAAAATGGGAAAACGTTTCGCGAATGTAACTATTTTATTATAATTTAATCAGACTACTAGTTTGTAATAAGAATAGTATCAGGGAGAAGTAGATTATTGATGGTCATATTGTTAGGAAGATCTATTATAATATTTAAAATATCTATGAATACAATACAATACAATACAAAATTCTTTATTGAGTACCAATCTTATAGAAAACAAAACATAATACAGTAAAAAACATTGAATACTTACATAACTTAACAAGAACATATGAAACATATACCGTATATACACATTTACAATTTTATGTTATTTACACAAATATACTCAGCTATAATATTATATATAGAAGGATTGACAGTACAGAGCAGAGATTTGACGTTTGTGGGGAGAGGGACACGAAGGGATAAGATTATTATAAAAGGAGGCACGGTCATGATTAGGACAGGAAAAGAATATATGGTCCAGATCCCCAAAGCCATGACCAAATTCGCACTGTGGATTATTGATAATTTTATACTTTGCTAGATCTGCTGGACATGTTGTATGTCCCAAACGCATTCTAATTAAAATTGACGTGATGATTTTGCTTAGATTTATAATTGAAAACCATGGTTTAGAGGGATTTAGTGACTCTATGCCATAGTAGTGAGTACTCTACCGAGTACCGGTCATCTGACCACTTTCTCTCCAGATTCTACCACATGTATCCCGGAGATACAAGCCGGCTAGCGCAGCCAAGTCATGCGCATCATTTTTAAACGGATACAGATCACCACACGCGATAGCTTCATTAGCAAGTATATCGGCTCTTTCGTTGCCCTTAATACCGCAATGACTCGGTATCCATAAAAATGTTACTGAAAATCCTTTCCGAAAGCATGCATGTACAGTTTTTTCTAGCTTCAATTATAAGAGGGAAATTAGACTTTGACTTAAAAGGATATGAGTCTTCAATGCGCTCTTTTAATCACTCATAATCAGCACTTTACTAAGCTTGAAAAGTAAAACATATTCTAGAGCTTTAACGATGCCAAGACATTCAGCTGTAAAGACGGAAAAATCAACAGAGCACTTTATTTTTGTACTATCTTATATTGGGAATGATATATTCCAACTCCTATAAACATATCTGGAGAGTGTTTAGATGCGTCCGTATAAATATGATGCCAGTTTGGCCAATTTTCCTGCACTACAACTTTAAAATAGGAATTGGCATTATGTTTGTCTATATCCAAATTGAAACACACTGTTGGGACATTGATCAGAGCTTCGTATGCACAATTAAATATATCAATAAATAGAGATCGATGAGTTGGTGCGTGTATTGTCTTATATCTAATGAGACTTTATCAGGCAAGGTAAAGATTTATGATTCCAGTAATTTGTTGACTCGACAAGATCAGAGAGGTGATGCAATTTAGAAATTAGAGGACTGTAGGAAAATTTTAAAACTCTGAAAAACATGCGGTCTGCAAGAAACTGACGTCTTCACTGCAAAGGAGGCTCTTCACATTCAACGCGTAGTGCATTTAAAGGGCTAGATTTCATTGCTCCAGCTATCATTCTCAATGCTTTTGACTAGATGGCATCCAATTTTCTAAGTCCAGCTATACTAAAAGGCTCCAGTAAAAAGGTTCCGTAATCTAAAACGCTTCGTAGTAGAGTATTATAGAGAAGCCTTAAAGAAAATGGATTCGCACCCCACCAAACGCCAGAGAGACACCTTAACAAATTGAGAATTTTTTCACATTTAGCCACTACATATTCACAATGTGGGATCCCTGATAGTTTAGAGTCTTTAGACTCTAAACGCCTAAAAACTTTACATAACTTTTTGTTGGAATAAGAGTATTGTCAAAATATATACTAATCGGGGGATGCATCCGTTGGCATGTAAATGGTACAGCTGAGCTTTTAAGTGCTGAAATGCTCAATCCATTTTCTTCCATCCAGTTTTTTAATTATTGAGAGAGTAGGATATTTGAGTGCATAATGTGTAATGGATTTACCTGAGCAGTATAAAGCAATATCATAGGCATACTGTAAGATATTGGCTGAATCTTGAAGAGATGAATCTAAATCGTAAGTATATATATTATATAATAAAGGACTAAGTACTGACCCTTGTGGAAGCCCTTTCCATACGAGTCTACATTGATCTCGAGCATGATCTAACTTTATAGTACGTCCTGACCAAAGGCTAAATAAAAAACAGGATAAAAATTCAGGAATGTTAAGTTTTTGAAGCTTGTATATGCAGATTCCAAATCTAAAAATACTGCTAGAACTGACTCATTGTGTGTAAATGCTACTCTAATATCTGTCAAAAACGTACCCACCATCCAATGTGCTCGTACCATTCCGAAAACCAAATTGTGTGTTTGATAATATTCACCGGTTTTCAACATCCATTCAAGTCGGTTTTTAACTAAATTTTCAGCTACTTTTACAAGAACAGATGATAACGCTATGGGGATATGACGATGCTTCTTGGGTTTTACCTGGTTTTAAGATAGGAAGAACTATCTGTGATTTCCAAGAAAGGGGGATGTTCCCTGATAACATCACATGGCATTTTAAAAACCTTATTAGTCCATCAGCACGGATTTATGAAGTCCAGATCCACGACAACGAACTTGTTGTCTTTCATCAATGCTGTTTCGGTTGAGGTTGATAAGCGCTCGGCGGTTGATGCCATTTATACTGATTTCAGTAAGGCATTTGACCGGGTAAATCGTCAAATACTCCTCCAGAAACTTTCCGCCTACGGCGTTGCTGAACCGCTGCTGGGTTGGTGCTCATCTTATCTTTCTGTCCGGCAGTCTAAAGTTGTGGTTTCTGGTTTCTCCTCTGATCAGTTTCCTTCGATTTCAGGTGTACCACAGGGATCTCATCTTGGTTCTCTATTTTTCAACGTGTTTACGAACGACATCAGAGACTGTTTTCAACATTGTAGTCATTACTTGTTCGCTGACGACTTAAAAAAATTTAAAGTCAATAAAACCATGTAATATAATTTCATGATCATATTTCATTGCATAAAATCCTTATTTTGTGTATTTAAAAACTATTTCATGATTAACCTAAAATTTGACAAACTTTAAAAAAGGAGAACGATGATGGAATGACACAATAGAGACATGATTAATTGGAATTTGGATTTGGGAAGAGAGAGTATTGGATCACGGATTACGTCCGATTAAAAAAAAATTATAGGAAGATTCCAATTTGGTGTGCCGAGACACGAAATAATTATACTCCCTGGAAACCTTAGTTGACGGTGAGGTGTTGAAGTTGGTGAAATACTGATTTGCACCCGACGAGTCACTCTCGATATCGTCAATTACATTCCTGAAGTCAAGACTTGGAAAGATATTTTCATATGTATTAATTAATAACAAATCGAGGGTGTTGGTTTGATAAATACTCTCGCCCTGATATATAAAACAAGTTATTGGGGGTATCCTGTGTTCTCTGAGCTCAGAACTGAAGCCTTCGATAAAGCAAGAAGCTAACTGGAACCTTTGATGGAACGTGTGTGTGTGGACTTGTGGTGAAGTGTTATCCGCCAGGTCATGTAATACTTATTATTATAACGTTATTTATATTTCTGATGTGCCTTTTAATTTTTTAGTTAGCTAGCTAGGCCTTCAGATTGGTATTCTACCAATGTAAGTAACCATAACATTACAACCACACTGATAGATTCTTCTCCAATATGACATCAATCGACTTGTCTCATGGTGCTGTTGCAACGGCATGGACATCAATGCATCCAAATGCTTTTCTATCCATTTTTCGAGGAAAAAATCGAAAACTCCCCAAAACTACAAAATATGTAACATTATGTTGAAAGAGCTAGATAGAATTGGAGACCTTGGTGTTGAGATCGATAATGAATTTAAATTCAACTTTCATATTGATAGCATTTGTTCAAAGGCGTCAAAATCCCTTGGCTTTGTACTGCGCAACTGCAAAGACTTTAAACATCCGGAAACAAAAATCTTGCTTTACAATTCTTATGTACGGAGCAGCCTGGAGTATTGTAGTGTGGCTTGGAACCCCTTTTATGACGTGTATAAGAAGAGGCTCGAAAGCATACAAAAGCGTTTCTTGTGGCATCTTGCTTTTTCCTGCAACATAGCAAAAACTGTCAGAAGTTATTCAGCAAGGCTCAAACACTTCTACATGAATTCCCTGTCGGAATGGAGACGCTTGCTTGACATGCTTTTTCTTTACAAACTTGTTAACGGAACACTGGATATAAGTTTTTAAACTATCATGGTCACAAACATAAGAGGTATTCAAATTATCAACGGGATAATTACCATGTACATTTTCTAAGAGTTTCCGATATTTCGGCACTGTTGCAAGCGCCATGATCACGGATGAACTGTACAGTTCATCCGTGATCATGGCGCTTGTAATTATCCCGTTGATAATTGGAACACTGGATGTTCCTGAACTGCTGTCTCTTTTGTGCTTCTCTGCCCCAAAAATGTTCACCAGAGCTTCAAGGCTCAATGTTTTCAAAAACCTCAATTATTATACCAATCTTGGAAAAAATGCACCTCTCAATAGACTTATCACGAACTTAACAGATTGAGTTCAAAGTATTCCATGGATCTTTTTACCGACAGTGTTCGTAGTTTTAAGCAAGCTATCCGCAGTATTGACTTGGACCATTGAATATAATGCATGCAGGACTGACCAGTGAATGATTACTATTATTATTATACTCTTGATTTCTTTATTATCTCGGATTTATTATTCTTATTATATTATTATTGTTATTTTTTATTATTTTCCTTTTTAATATTGCTTTTAATAAATTGACAAAAACTTAGTAAATTTTTTAATTTTTTTTCTGGATTGCTACGGATTATGCTTATATTTGTTGTTGTTTATATTAAATGCAATAAATTGAACTTAATATGATGTCTTAAATAATGGTAAAAAAATATGATTTATTTTCATTCGTAACTGTACATATTATTATCTACTTTAATTTGTGAACCGCTAGTTTATATTAGTGCGTGTAGTCGGTACCTATAATTCTGTTAGCATTTAGTCAGAGTGTGTAGTGAATTGTATTTATTATAATTGTCTTAATGTATAACATGTTGGTACTCAATAAATAAATAAAATAAATTCCTGAATTTAGAATATTTAAATAAAACTGAAGTGTAGACTGATTAAAGTTTACTAAAAATGAATATGGTATACCATCCTCACCCGAAGCAGAATCTTTCACAGAAGATAGAACACCTTTTAGTTCTTATAAAGTAAATCTTATAAAGAGGATTGATTTGAAAGTAATAAAGGAGGAGAATAGTTAATAACATATTCCAGCTGTGGGACTGTGGGCGGTGCCAGACGATCGAGAAATTGGTTATTTAAACTTGGAGGAAACGATTTAAAAAGAGTTCACTAACACCGCGTCTTAATGTTTTAATATTGCGCCACACAATAGACGGGTTAACATTCGGAGAAATAGCCAGACAATAACTTCTCCAACCTTGAAATCTTTTTTCTTTAAATAACTTGCGAGTTTCTGTGATTAAATCAGATTCTACTTTGAAATGTTCGTCAGTCATCTCACTATTGTATACTTTTTCAGCTTGTTTACTTATGCGAATACTATCATTCCGCATCCCACTAAGGCGGGGAAGGAATTAAGCCAGTTGATGAGTTTTTCATAGGAAATGTTTCGTTGGCAGCTTGTATCATCATCATCATCATCTCAGCCGTAGGATATCAATACACTAGTAAACACATCAGTACAATCAGTTTTATCATGAATATTTTGTAAATCAGAAATTTTTTGTTCATTGGCCTTCTTATATTTCTCCCATAACTTATCATCCTTAATCTTGTATTTCATACGAGGTTGGGGTAGCGAACTATGATGGATATTTCCTGGTAAAGAAATTACAATTGGGTAATGGTCACTTCCGAAGGTGGGAGATAACTTATACCATGTTAAAGATGAAGCTAAACTTGCTGTACAAATTGACAGATCTACGACACTAAAGTTTTCGGTTGGAGCTGTACGTCGCGTAGGAGAACCAGAATTCAATACATAAAGGTTGTATGATTCTAATAAACCTAACAACATATGACCGCAATAAGTTGATATGGAACTGCCCCAAGAAATGTGATGGGAGTTGAAATCTCATAGCAAGAAAGGTTTAGGTAGAAGAGATATAAGATTATCTAAATTGTGGTAAGCCAAGGAAGAAGGAGAAAGAATATATATATAGAAACAACACAAATGTTATTAACTTGTGCTGCCACCACGGAAAACTCATTGTAATTTGGAAGATAAAGAGGAGAGAAAGAAATTGTATTTTTGATGAGCAAGGCACCACCATACCCATCTGACCTATCATTTCTCAGGCATGAGAATCCGTGGATTTTGAAGGTGGAGGCTGGCTTTAGCCAGGTCTCTGAAAGTGCAAATAAACAAGCGTTGTGCTTGTTTATAATATGTATAATTTCACTTCTTATAGGAACTGCACTTCCGCAGTTCCATTGTAGAACCTTTGTGACTGTCGCTGCCATTTTTAATGGCTTTGGGAATATTGAACATATCAACTATAGACGCGACGTTAGACGGTAAAGAGATGTTTGAATGAGTTAATGTTTCGATAAGGATTTTAATAATTTCTGATGGCGACAAAAATAATGGGTTATTATTTGGTTTCGCATTAAGAGCGCAACCATTTTGGGTTGGCGGAATAGTAAACTCATTGAGAATGTTTTTAAGTGCTGTTACAACATAGCTTTCACTGCTGCAGGAGCAGGTCTGCGTGGGGTGTATATTGTTTTTTTGTATGAACTATTTGGTTGACGTTGATTAAACGAAGTCTGATGGCTTGGGTGAGTCGGAACCGGATTATGATTTGCATAAGTGACATTAGAGCTAGTATTACCAACATCAGCATAAGATTTACATATAGGTGCTAACAAATTAGCTATTTCGTCATAATATGATATACTATTTTCTGCCATGGTAACTTTTATTTGCTTTGGTTTTGATAATTAAGGACATGATTTGCTAATAGCAAAATGTGCTCATGAGCACAGACAGCATGGAATGTGTTCCTCTTCAAGTTCGCAAGTGTCGCCAGTATAGTCATTTCCACATTTATAACACCTTGGTTTGGCTCGGCATTAAAGTTTTGTATGTCCAAAACGGCAGCAGTTATAACACTGGATGAGGTACGTGTACAGTTCAACGGTCAGCGTATTGTAACACATGAAAATTATTTTCGGAAGAACCTGTCCATCAAACGTAATAATAATACTTTGCGTCTCTAATCTACAATAGTTTTATAATTAATTCTTCATACCTTTAAAATTCCCCCACACCTATCAGGCACCGTTTTATTTTCCATTACCTCCTCTGGAGACCATTCTGGTGGTAGTCCACGTACGAGACCCATTCGCGTTATATACCGAAATCGGTGAAACTATACCTCTAAATATAAAGAATACAATAAATATTAATATTATTTACACAATAGTACTTCACTGATCCTTTAAATAATTAAGAAATAAAATGATTTATCGAAGCGAAAAAATATCGACCGCCTTGTTCGACATTTCCCGCGCTTTTTCCGGAGCATGGTTGTTTGTGATCGTTATTTGACAGCTATGTATTTGACAGCATAATCATGCGATTTTAGGTCTTATAAGACCTAAAATCGCATGATTATGCTGTATAGCATAATATATTATATAAATATATTATAGCATAAATGCTCGTTGAGCGTTCGAATATGGTGTGGGCAAGTGGCAAAAGTTGCAAAAATAACGTTTTTGAGCTTTACGAACGCTTTAACAAAAGAGCCTCAGTGACAACGCCACCAATGCCCTCATAAGCTAAACGAACGCACCTTATATACAGTGTGGTCCGTTTTGCGATAATTTTGCTCACAGTGCTATCGTCTACCAAAGCTGGTCCGAGATAAATATCGCGATTTTGACAGCTCGTGGCACTGTAAGCGTGTTGTTAATTCGGACCAAAGTTGTAGCAATAACGAACCATTTGCGCGCGAAAAACAAAAATCATAAAAATATCGTGCATAGTGTGAAGGTTAACTATGTAGTGTGTGGATTAAAAAGAAATAATGGAATGGATGGACCGACTTTTACAACTTTCACATCAAAAAGAAGGGACACTAGTAAATACATTGTAGAAATAAACAAACACCTGTCACTTTTGACAGAACGCTCACGACGATTATGGTGTAGAGCATGGTTCATGTAATCGTCAATATGGCGGCAGTTAAGACGTCATCGATGACGTAGCGTGGGCCATCGTAATCACGCTCACGGTGAAAGGGACCGACTTTTATCGCGCTAATATCGATTATAGCCAATTAGGACCGCAGTGATAGTGCGTTCGAATAGATCACTTCTGATCGTTTTTGGCGAAAATAACGCTAAAAACGCTCACAAGGGGCGTTCAAATTGGGAATCTGTGGGTGAAATTGTCGTTCATGCCTCTTTTTGTTCAGCGTTCGGAAAGCTAAAAAAGAGGAATTTTTGCCACCAAAAAGTGCAATTTTTAACCCACGTCCGGAGCATGGTTGTTTGTGATCGTTATTTGACAGCTATGTATTTGACAGCATAATCATGCGATTTTAGGTCTTATGCTTAGTTGAGCGTTCTGTTACACCGCGTATATTGCTGACTAGGGGCAAACCCCCATCGACTTCATTCAAACACTGTCAGCATTATATGATCCTATATAATCCGCGCTTTCCAAATTAAATTGCCTTTTGTTTTGTGTTCTTCAGTGTATCAACTAATTGCTCTTAAAGCCGTCTTGCTGCCAGTTCAGTAACAGTAAAGTGAAGTGCAGGAATTTATTCCCTTCTGTGTAAAAACGTGTAAATATTAAATAAAATAAAATAAATGTTTGTGTGTGTGTGAATGGTTGTTTTTTTTTAAGACAACCAGGAAGAGCCACACAACATTTTGGTGTCAGAATCAAAGGGGATCTAGTCCCTTGGCCGCCCTACCTGACGAGGTCGTCCTACTGCACGAGAGTGGTTGAGGCCAATTTCTTTGGCTTCGCCGCACTGGTCTCCAGCTGTCCACTGCCGCTCTACCTTCGAGGAGTTGGGTGCATCATCGTGACCTGCTGGAATTGGCCTACACACACAACGGAGGAATATTGAGCGCTGCTAAGCTGAGGCTTTCTGTCCAGCTCCGCGCCTCTTCCTGCATCAACACCTGCTGTTCTACGCTGTGGCTTGAGCCGCCCAGTGCCCGAGGTTCACTACCCGAGCGCTGAGTCGAGCCAGTCGAACACTAATCGCTGCCAGGTTCTATAGTCTGGTTCCCTTTCAGACGCTGAGCCTAGCCGCCCGCTATCTGAGTTGGAGTACTTGGTTCACGACTGAGTACCGACCCGATAGCCTAATCGAACATCAAATCATAAGGACAAACCCCGGTGAACAAGCAGTATCACCGACTGCACGCGCCGTAATCTGCTGACGCTCAAACAAGAGTCGGATGTCGACCTACATTCTACAGTTCCTGTAAGTGCTATTGTTTCACATAACTTATCGTTTTATTGCTATTTTGTGTTGTGTATTTTATCGTTGCAAATAATTATGGCTCATTCTCACGATAAATTGAAAATGGAGAAATCCAATGTCACAGTTTCCGATCCTAATGTTCAGTTCAATATTTTAATGAAATTTATAAAACCTTTTGATGGAGAACGGCATAAGCTGTCTTCATTCATAAAAAATTGCGACAATGCGATAAGCCTATCATCGTCATCACAAACTGACCTTCTTTTTAAATTCATATTATCACAATTAGAGGGTAAAGCCGAGTTAGCATGTTCCCTTAAAGTTTTCGAAAACTGGCAGGAACTGAAACTATTTCTGAAGGCCACATTTGGGGAAACTAAACACCGCGATCACCTTTTATTAGACCTCCAAAACTGTAAACCCAAGGCTTCCGAAACAGTTTCACAGTACAGCCTCCGCTTAGAAACCTGTTTAACTCGACTGCAAACCGACATTGCCCATTCTACTCAACATCAAGACGAAATGAAAGGTCGCATTGCCAACACTGAAGACTTAGCCTTACATACTTTTATTATAAGTCTGCCAAGTCATATATCCACTATTGTTAGATGTAGAAATCCAACTAATTTACACGATGCCATTGATTTAGCAATACAAGAAGAAAAATTACAAAATTATATTCAGTCTTCTTCAAGGACTACTGAACCGAGGTCTCACAAATGTAAGACCTGCGGTAAATCAGGACACTCCGAGAGGAGCTGTTACCTAAACAGGCGTCCTATTCTTTCTATACCTGAACCGCCGCATCCAAAGCCATCTTATTCAAGTTCGCCTCAAACAAGTACTATATCCTGCAGATACTGCAAACATATTGGCCACGACATATCACAATGTCGTAAGCGCCAATATAATAATAATGCGCGCCAAATTCAAAAGCCGAACCCTTACAACCATACAAATAAGGTTCATTTTTATGACGAAACTTCAAATACTAGTGATAATGATTTAAACTAGAGGGGATTCCGGTTACGCGTCGTACGGAATCAGCTACTCAAACCGACGTGATATATGACGACTCACTTGGCTTTGTTTCTATGTCTTCTATGTATGCTAACTCTAATGAACATCTTCCTTTCAGGAAAAATAACTTACCTCTATCGTATAGCTCTAATAAATCTTATACTAAATCGGCTCTATCTAATACTAAATCGGCTCAATCTAATACTAAATCGGCTCTATCTAATACTAAATCGGCTCAATCTAATACTAAATCGGCTCAATCTAATACTAAATCGGCTCTATCTAATACTAAATCGGCTCAATCTAATACTAAATCGGCTCTATCTAATACTAAATCGGCTCTATCTAATACTAAATCGGCTCAATCTAATACTGAATCGGCTCAATCTAATACTAAATCGGCTCTATCTTATACTAAATCAGCTCAATCTAATACTAAATCGACTCTATCCTCGAATCAATCGAATCTCTCCCTGAATCAATCGACTCCATCGTCTCAATCGACTCAAACTATGTCTCACTCGTCTCAATCCAATTACCCGACTCGTTCATCGAAATCGAAAGCCAAATTCAAAAATTCAAAATTGTTTTCAAAGCAACAACGCAGTAATTCAATTACAAACATTAACCCTGATGATACCACATCGCATCAGGTTATTTATGAGGTATCATACAACAATAAAATTCATTTACCTCATGTGTATGTAAATTCTATTTACTCGAATAAGCCACTAGTGCTCCTAGTTGATTCTGGTGCAGCAATATCGCTTTTAAAAAAGTCATCTCTACAAGCCTTGCCTGAATTGAAACCAAATAAAATCAAGTTCAAAGGAATCGATAAAAACTCTGAGTATACAGAAAGCTTTGGTCAATTTCCATTTGATATTAACTTACCAGGCCATACTATACTCAGTGATTTTAACCTAATACCGGATTCCGTTGATATTAATTTTGATGGAATCATTGGCAATGACTTTCTTAAATCCAAAAACGCTGCAATCAACTACGAGTATAATATTCTACAGATAGGGATACACTCCCTACCTCTTTATTTTACCAAACCAGAATATACTATTCCTGCTCGCTCTGAAACAATTATTGAATGCAATGTTTCTAACCCTAAAATATCCACCGGTTTCATTGACAAATTTGAAATTGAAAAAGGCGTGTTTATATCAAGCTGCCTAGTCTCAGTCAAACCCAATAATCATGTTAATGTCTCAGTCCTTAACACTACCGATTTCAACGTCAAAATCACATCCTTATGTGTTGAACTAAATCCATGTGATCTCCCTGACGACATTCAGATTAGTCATATAAATCCTACATCTCAAACTCCTGACAGAATTCATAAGGTTAAAGAACAGATCAGATCTTCTCACCTTAATGATGAGGAATCCCGAGCACTTCATAATCTATGCACGGAATATTCTGATCTCTTCCACCTTGACGGTGACCCTCTGACTCATACCAATACCTTAGAACATTCTATCAAAACAACTAGTTCACAGCCGATTCATACAAAAACATATCGGTATCCCGAAGTCCATAAAGACGAAGTAAATAAACAAATAGCTAAAATGCTTGATCAAAAGATCATCAAACCTTCCAGTTCTCCCTGGTCCTCCCCTATCTGGGTAGTCCCATAAAAACAAGATGCTTCTGGCCAAAAGAAATGGCGAATCGTAATCGATTACAGAAAGCTCAATGATATTACAATAGGTGATGCATATCCTATCCCTAACATAACCGAAATCCTTGACCAACTGGGACACAGTAAATACTTCTCAACCCTAGATTTAGCATCTGGGTTCCACCAAATCAAAATGAACGACGCTGACGCAGCTAAAACTGCATTCTCCGTTCCTAATGGACATTTCGAGTATACTCGAATGCCTTTTGGTTTGAAAAATGCACCTGCAACCTTCCAAAGACTAATGAACACAGTGCTATCTGGTCTACAAGGTCTGCACTGCTTTATATATCTAGATGACGTCATCATTTACAGCCATGACTTCTCCTCACACGTACAAAAACTCGAACTTGTTTTCAAAGCTCTAAGAGAGCATAACCTCAAATTACAACCAGATAAGTGCGAATTCTTACGTCGCGAAGTAGCTTATCTTGGTCACATTATCACTGATAAAGGTGTCTCTCCAAATCCGGATAAAGTCAAAGCTGTTGTCTCTTATCCTATTCCTAAAAATCCAAAACACATCAAAGCTTTTCTAGGCCTTGTCGGCTATTATAGGAAGTTCATTAAGGACTTCTCAAAAATCACAAAGCCTCTTACTTCCCTGCTCAAAAAAGACGTTGAATTCGTCTGGTCCGATGCTCAAACCCAAGCATTTGAGACCCTCAAATCCTTATTAACCTCTGCTCCTATACTACAATATCCTGACTTCTCTAAGGAGTTTATCCTCACTACCGATGCATCAAATTACGCCTTAGGTTGCGTCCTCTCCCAAGGTGAAATAGGCAAAGACCTTCCCATCGCTTACGCGTCCCGCACCTTGAATAATGCCGAAGGTAATTACAGTACCACAGAGAAAGAACTCTTAGGTATTATTTTCGGTGTTAAAACTTTCAGACCCTATCTCTATGGTAGGAAATTCAAAATCGTCACTGACCATCGTCCCCTAGTCTGGTTGTTTAATTGCAAAGACCCCAGTAGCAAACTTGTTCGTTGGAGATTGAAACTGGAGGAATTTGATTATGAAATTATCTATAAACCAGGTAGGATTAATTCCAACGCTGACGGACTCTCTCGTCCTCCCATCAACGCCATCGACGATCTTGACATTGACTTGACTGTTAACTTGACTTACGAATCCTTCCTTAAGTCCCGTTCCAGTCCTACTATCTTTGATACCCAGATTATCGAACACAATCAAAACCTATTGAAAACAACTTGTTCCGCCATTGCCTATCCAACGTCCATTGATCTAGATGAATCTAACTTTTATTGTGAAGAAATTCTAGATCTTCTCGAGGACAAACAAGATTTCATACAGTCCGAAAGAGAACTTCATCATGTTAAATCTACCACAGTAAACAACAAAACATTTTTCCATCTCTTTACCAAAATCCACCATTTTGAATCCGCATCTTATAAAGACGTGTTCACAGTACTCAAGGAGTTACGTAACCAACTCATAATATTTCATCCTGATGTTAGAGAAATTGCTATATCTGACTTTGCTAATCCTTTTGACAAATTAAAATTTCTTCTTATTTATGAAATGATTACATATCTCTTTAACAACACGCAAATCAAAATCAACATCTTCCACAACAAGATCATATATCCTACACCAACCGAAGTCCCTACCATCCTCAAAGACAATCATGATTCTCCTGTAGGTGGTCATATAGGTACAGCTCGAATGTACAACAAACTTAAAGACCTATACTACTGGAAAAATATGAGATCCGAAATTGAATCATATGTCAAACACTGTTCCCATTGCCAACAAAACAAAGCTCTTAGAATAACAAACAGAGCTCCTATGGAAATAACTTCCACATCTCACGAACCTCTACAACGTATTGCGACAGATATTGTCGGTCCATTGCCTGAATCTGGTCCTGAAAAGTACAAATACATAGTAACTTTTCAAGACGATCTCACTAAATACTCAATGGCATATCCCATCACTCATTCAACAGCCGAACAAACATCCCAATGCCTTATTAAATTCATTTCCCATTTCGGCATTCCTAAAACCATCCTTTCAGACCAAGGTGTCCACTTCATAGCCGAAGTCTACAAACAAATCACGTCCCTATTCAAAATCAAGCATCTTTTCTCATCTCCTTACCATCCTCAAACTAATGGTGCTCTCGAAAGAGGCCATTCTACACTTAAGGAATACCTTAAGTCTTATGTCAACGCTAGCCAAGACGATTGGCATAAATACCTTCCCACTGCACTAGTGTCATACAACTCAAGTGTCCACTCATCAACTAACTTTACTCCTCACGAATTGCTTTTCGGTTGCAAACCTCACATTCCCAGTTCCATTTACGATATTTCCCCTGAAGTGACTTACCCTGACTACATCAAGAAATTGAAACACAAACTTGCTATGACACATAACCTAGCCCGCGAAAACCTTCTTAGAAGTAAAGAAAGGTCCAAAACTTACTATGACAAACAGTCTCGCACCGTATCGTATGATGTCGGAGACGATGTCTATGTTAAGTGCCATCACAGACTGCGTAAAGCTTTGTCACCAGTCTGGAAAGGCCCATTCAAAGTCATAAAAGTTCACAGTAATCACAACGTCACAGTCCTTGTCAATCGTAAGCATGTTCGATACCATTTCGACGAAATAAAACTTGCTCACAATTCTGTTCCAGGGCCATCGTGCCAGGAATAACAACGGTAATATCACTTTCACTACCAAATCTCACAACGCCGATCATCAATAGTCCCGGTCTCTTCTATGGTCCTATCGGTACTGTCAAATATTATAATGATTTTTACAATGTTATAACCTTTTCTGATCTGTCCTATTTTAAGCCTCATATCGATAACCTTAATTCTATTTTAGATACTTCTAAGTCAATTTGTTCTGATTATCCTTCCTATCAAACGCGTATCGACTGCATTAACGTATTAAGTCCATTAGAAATCATGCTTGACAATGTCAATAATAACTTTCATTCATTATCTCACTTAACATCAACTAACTCTACTAGATTCAAAAGAAGCGCTTGGTTTGGCTTCGGAGGTCCAATCCTTAAACAATTATTCGGATCCTTAGATGAAGACGATGCCAAGGCCTTCACTGACGCTATTAATAGTGTACAAGACGACCAACGCCATTTAGCCGGTCTCATGAAAAATAACATTCATGTAATTTCCTCTACCATTTCCACATTTAATAAAACCATCAAAAAACTTAACGATAACGAAATTAATCTTAACGAGAACATGCAAAAGCTTAATAAAGTTAACAATATCAGATGACTCAAATCGATTTCAGGCTAGTATTCACTTAGCTATGACTTTTAGTGCTCTCGAAAGTTCTTTGATGATTTTGAATTCTAACATTAAAGACCTCATTGACGCTATTCTATTCGGTAAAATCAATATCGTTCACCCATCAATTCTAAGTCCTACTTAGCTTTTTAATGAACTGTCATCTAATCCTAACATTCATCATAACTTTCCTATATCTGTCTCAATCAATAGCATCCATATGCTCATGGACATCGCAGACGTAGCATCTTTTGTGAATGATGATAAACTGGTCTTCGTTATCAAAATTCCTCTAGTATCATTAACTGAATACAATCTCTTTCACGTATACGCTCTACCGACTCCTCACGATATTCAAAAGCCTAATTCATTTGCAATGATAAATCCGAGCACCAAATATTTAGCAATAACCGACGATAGGTTATTATATACTCTAAACGACAATCTCAGTGAGTGCAAAGTGATTCCCAGTAAATACTATTTGTGCAAACTTAACAATGTATATTCTAGTGTCTCTAATCAATTGTGTGAAGTGTCAATTCTTACGGAACACATCAGTGCTATTCCCAATACGTGTAATTATAAGTTAATAATAGGTAGTATAGATATCTTTCAGAAAATAAGTAATAATAGATGGTTATATGTTCAGTCAGATATAACGAAAATAACTGTAAAATGTACAGGTTTTATTAATGACTATGATATCGTTGGTTCAGGTATTCTTTCAATCCCAAGAGATTGTACGGGTTATCATAAACTTTTACAATTTACTCCATCAAATGAATACGACGTATAAATTCATTTGCCAACTCCTAACTTCAATATTATAGAAGATGACTGCTGTTCAAAGCAGAAAGTCAATAAGAGTTTCTCTTTCTTAACACCAATTAAACTATCTCACATAAATCTTGATTCTTTACAGTAGGCCTCTCACAACCTCGAGCGGAGTGTTGATGAGTTGAATAAAATTGCCATACCATATCACTTACGGTTACTATTTCAGTATCCTTACAATACTTCTTTCTATTTCTGTATTTTCATTTATATTCTATAAAATATACCGCTGTTTTTGTAAAAACAACCCTAAAGATGGGTGTTGTATTCAAATATATAATCATTGTAATTCTAAATCTAATACTCGTGTTAAAAGTAAATCGAGTTTTGAAATGACTGACATCGAGTTCACCTCCGAAGACTTCTCCAAAAACTTTGAGGAGGAACCTCGATTTTAATTTATAGTATTCTTATTCTGCTACTATTTGTAAATCATAAGTTAAATTTTAATTCTAATTCAAAATCCTAATTCTAATTCAAAATCTTAATTCTAATTCTAAAATCATATTTTTAAATCTTAATTCTAGTTCCAATTCTAAATCTTAATTCTAATTCCAATTCTAAATCTCGAATCTAAGATCAATTGTAAATCTAATATCTTAATTGCAATTTCATAACTTTAGTTTAATGCCTAATTCTAATGCCTTGATTTAATATGTAATACAATTATTAGTTAATGTTTACTCTCATACTTATTCTGATTTTTACTTCTAAATCTTAACAATAATTTTCATACAATTTCTTAGGTTCTAACTTTATAGAGTTTAACTAAATAATGTACTTAATATTATGTGTAAGTTCATACTTTACAGTGTAACCTTTATAGCACATGTGTGCATCATGATACCTGTAATGCGATATCTCCATTGTTTTATTTTTGCTAATGTTTATGTCGAAATATGTTTTTGTTAGGTATATTGCGAATACCAGCTGATATTTATTGTTTAAATGTTTATGTCACTGTTCTATATTGTTTCTAATGTCTGAATAATTTCCAATTTCTATGTTAAAATTACTGCACTTTACAAAATCCCTTTTGCTATTCTATTATATCAATTAATATTCTATATCCTTAAAATCGATTTTTCTATTTTCTACTCACATCCTAATTTTATTTTTGGATGTTCCGTTTTAAAGGAGGAAGGTGTTACACCGCGTATATTGCTGACTAGGGGCAAACCCCCATCGACTTCATTCAAACACTGTCAGCATTATATGATCCTATATAATCCGCGCTTTCCAAATTAAATTGCCTTTTGTTTTGTGTTCTTCAGTGTATCAACTAATTGCTCTTAAAGCCGTCTTGCTGCCAGTTCAGTAACAGTAAAGTGAAGTGCAGGAATTTATTCCCTTCTGTGTAAAAACGTGTAAATATTAAATAAAATAAAATAAATGTTTGTGTGTGTGTGAATGGTTGTTTTTTTTTAAGACAACCAGGAAGAGCCACACAACAGTTCGAATAGGGTGTGGGCAAAAGTGGCGAAAGTTGCAAAAATAACTTTTTTGAGCTTTACGAACGCTTTAACAAAAGAGCCATCAATGACAACGCCACCAATGCCCTCATAAGATAAACGAACGCACTTTATATAGTGCGTTCGAATAGATCACTTCTGATCGTTTTTGGCGGAAATAACGCTAAAAACGCTCACAAGGGGCGTTCAAATTGGGAATCTGTGGATGAAAATGTCGTTCATGCCTATTTTTGTTCAGTGTTCGGAAAGCTAAAAAAGAGGAATTTTTGCCACCAAAAAGTGCAATTTTTGACTCACGTCCGGAGCATAGTTGTTTGTGATCGTTATTTGACAGCTATGTATTTGACAGCATAATCATGCGATTTTAGGTCTTATGCTTAGTTGAGCGTTCGAATAGGGTGTGGGCAAAAGTGGCGAAAGTTGCAAAAATAATGTTTTTGAGCTTTACGAACGCCTTAACAAAAGAGCCATCAATGACAACGCCACCAATGCACTCATATCATAAGCTAAACGAACGCACCTATAGATTAGTTTTTATTTTATTTTATATTCTCCTTGGTTTGTTTGTGCAAAGAGCATTTTTTGTAGGTACTAGTACTAAACTAAATAAAGGTGCGAGGTGGAACGTCAAATCGTAAACACGCGAATTTTCTGGTATTTTGGTAAATTTTTTATTTTAGTTAATTAATCTCACCAGAATAGGTTTTTGTGCTCCATTTCATTAGTTTATAGACATCACTTGTTAGTAGGTTCATTTCATTAGCGTTTTTAGTATATTATTGCGTGATGAATGATCCCCCTGATCCTGGTGGAGGCATGGACTTTGTCCAGCAGCCTTCTCCTGCGGCGTTTACATCAATTTCATCATTTGTTGACGAAAAGGCTTTTGAAATAGTCAACAGAAAACGACGATCGGAAAAGCGTAACGTGACTAAAGATCCCCGTAGTGACCGTTCACGATGACGTACAAAATCAATGGTTCACGATAAAACAACGTGTAAATTTACAGATGTGTCTGACGTTGTTCTCCAGGCTGGACAATGTACCCCTCCTAACTCCTTCTCCCCTAGTTCCTCTAGCCCCCTTCCTAGCGGACCCCATGCAGCTTCATAGAAATTTTCATTTACACCTATCGGTCGGCAATTATACGACTCAACAAATCGTGGCCCTTTTACGGTCCATGTTCAGAGGGAAGAGACTTCACCTACCGCTGGGACATCCCTTCACTCGGTGACATTTGGGAGATTCCTCTTTAGCCGCGCCCGGGAATTTCAAGGAATCATCGATGGCTCAATAAAGAATGTTGGTCGCAATCGTATAGCTCTAAGCTTTCATTCCGCCATTTCAGCCAATAACTTCATCCAGTCCCCTTCATTGCCAAACAACAAACTCAGAGCTTTCATTCCGTCGTTTAATATTACTCGGATGGGTATAATTCGTGGAATCCCAGTGGATATGACTCCAGAGGATGTTATGAGCGAGATGAAAGTTCCTGAAGAGTGTGGTCCAATTTTAAAAGTTCGCCGGCTCAATTTTAAAGTTTCCATTGACGGAGTTGTGACGTGGAAACCGTCGCAAACAGTGGTTTTGACTTTTGATGGTCAAATTTTGCCCTCTAGAGTTTATCTATGTTACAACTCTTTCCCTGTTGCGGCTTATGCCTTCCCGACTATTCAGTGCTTCCATTGCTGTAGATACGGACACACCATGACGCAGTGTCGGTCAAAACCTGCTTGTTTTAAATGCGGTTCTAACCACTTAGGAAAGTCATGCAACGTGGATGAAGTTGATGCGAAATGTTTGTGGTGTGGTGGCAATCACTTTGCTAATAGCAAGTGCTGCCCTGAAATGCAAAGGCAAAATAACATTAAATCCCGTATGTCAGAATTATCTATTTCATATGCTGAAGCATCTCAGTTTTTACCTGCATATAAAAAGTCCTTTGCTGAAGTTACTTCCACCTCTGTTGCAGCTCCTTTACCTAGTCCATCCAGGAATTTAACTACTGAACCGTCCAAAGTTCATTACAGGGGAGGAAGAAAATCTATGAAATCCCATATATTGCCTTCATCTAGTGTTGGTTATGATCGTGAAGCGCACATGAGCATCATTCGAGAAGAATCCTCTGGAGCATCGCAAAACGGTTGTGCTTTATTAAATCCTCTGGCCCAAAAAAATGAGACTCCTTCTGTTCAAGCTATAATAGCTGAATGCCTGCAGCTCTTGAATCTATTATCCTCTCTCATGTCTAATTCCTCCTCTTCAAATTATTCATCGTTCAACGCTGCCTTCAACTTAAATTCGCTTATTTCCCTACTTCAAAATGGGTCCCTTTGACAGGATCCTTCAATGGAATAGTCATAGTATTTGCAACAAAAAGTCTGATTTGATATTTTTAATAAATAAACATGAACCAAGCGTCTTGGTCGTCTCAGAGACTTGGCTTAGACCTGATTCCTTTTTTAGGTTGTCAGGCTATGTTGACGTTTGAAGTTACCGTCAGGATGGCTTTGGTGGTGTTGCACTATATATTAAAAATGATATTAACTTTTCAAATATTTCTATCCCTTTTCATAATGATGGCTTTGATGCTGTTGCTGCACGCATCAACGATTTTACAATTGTCTCCATATACATTCCTCATCCTTCTAAATCTATTATTCAAAATTTAAGTTCAGTAATTATGTCCCTTCCTAAGCCCCTTCTTATTCTAGGTGATCTGAATTGTCATCATACGGTATGGGGGTGCGGTTTATCGGATGCTAATGGTTTTTTTTATTAGATTCATTAGATAGTCTTAATCTCTGCATCCTTAACGATGGCTCCGCTACGAGAAGAACTCGTCCTAATGAGTTTACTAGTGCAGTGGATCTTTCTTTATGCTCTCCTGAGCTCGCGTCACTTATGTCTTGGTGTGTTCTCCCGTTTACTTATGGTAGTGACTATTTCCCAATTCTTTTACGAATCTTGCAAAAACATTACCGTCCTGCTTCAATTAATTCTCCGCTTCTTAAATATATAATTGACTCAATGTGATGTGTTCAATGATCGTACTGATTCCAAAGCCTTAACTTTACCTCTTTTAAATTCTTCTAACATTATTACCTGTTATGATATGTTAGTACGATCTCTAGTAGAATGTGCTGATTTAACTTTCCCGGTTAAGAAATCTCATCCAGACAAAGTTCCTTCTCCTCCATGGTGGGATAAGGATTGCTCTGAAGCCGTTAGATCTCGCAATGATGCAGAAGCTATCTTTTGTCTGTCTATGACCCGTGATAATTTTATTGAATTAAATAAAATGATTGCAAACTCCAAGCGTCTCTTTCATGATAAAAAACGTAATGGTTGGAAGTCATTTTGCTCCAGCATAGGCCCCAATACTCCTTCATCTCTTATCTGGAAGAAAATACATAGGTATCGTCGGTCTCAATGTGTTCCTTAACGTAGTTGTTGCCCTTCCCAAGTTTGGGCTGATGAATTTATGAACAAATTGGCTCCACATTATTGTCCCCATCATTCAGAATTACCATCTCTTTCTAATCCCTTTTCTAATGATCCCCTCGATCAACCGTTTACACTTAATGAGTTGGAAAACATTTTGAAATCCGTTAAAGATTCTGCTCCGGGTATTGACGGCATACCATATTCCTTTGTTTCTAAAGCTAATGTCCGCCTTCAGAACTATTATTTAACTTTGGTTAACACAATTTTTGCAACCGGATTTGTTCCAGTTTCTTCGAAGTCTCAATATATTATTCCTATTCCGAAACCTAATAAAGATCCGTTGGACCCTAACTCTTACCGTCCTATCGCTCTCTCTTCAGTCTTGACTAAAATTGCGGAGCATTTGATTAAGAACCGCCTTGAGTGGTTTCTTGAGAGCAATGAATTACTCGCTAAGTCTCAATACGGTTTTAGAAAAGGCAAGAGCACTATGGACAGCCTTGCCATTTTTACGACTGACATACGACTTTCATTTACGCGCAATGAATCTATTATAGCTGCTTTCCTAGATATTTCCGCAGCCTTTGATAGTGTCCAACTTCCCCTTCTTAAAAATAAACTAAATTGATTGAGAATTCCAGCTTAACCCGTCCGAATCAGCAACTCTCATTCCAGGCAAGTTTCATTCATAAATCTATTGTTATTTTTTGTCCTGATGCGGACGAGTTAATTAGGCAATTTTATTATGAATCTTCTTTCAGAGAGATATGTATATCTCCGTTGCAGTGATTCTTCTATTACTTCTAATAGGGTCATTTGGCGGGGCTTACCGCAGGGCTCTGTCCTAAGTCCACTTCTATATAATGTATACACGTATGATCTGGAATCCTCTGTTGGTCTAAGTCGTATCCTTTAATACGCTGATGACATACTTGTCTACAGCTCTCATCACAAAATTGATGTGGCTAGTAAGTGTATTTCCCATTCCCTTGAATGTTTAAATGACTGGCTTCAAAAAAATGGTCTAGATTTATCTTCTACAAAGAGTAATATTGTTCTGTTTTCTCGTAAAAGAAATCCTCCTGATTTAAATATCTATATTAGTGAGTGCAGAATTCCAGTAAAGGAGTCGGTTAAATTTTTAGGTCTCTGGTGGGACAGTAAACTAAGTGGTCGTCAGCATTGTGAATACATTTCAAATAAGTGTGAGAGGAATATTAACATATTACGGTGTTTGTCTGGGTGGGGTGCACACCCTTTTAATCTTAAATTACTATATAATGCCATTATCTGTAGTGTCTTGGATTATGGTTCCTTCTTGCTGGAACCTGCACGTAAGCGAGATCTTACCAAACTTGATCTAATTAAATCTAAATCACTCCGGATTATTACTGGTGCTATGAAATCATCTCCAATCAGCTCTTCAGGTGGAGTGTGTGGACCCTCCTCTTCATCTTCGTCGTCAATTCCTAGCTAATAGATTCTTCTTCCGTTCTATTCATTTCTCTAATCACCCTCTCATTCCTAAACTCCAACTTCTCAAACAATATGTTTACACTTCCCGTTTTTGGACTTTTAAAAAACATCCGCTTCTTTTGAAAAGTTATTCAAACTTTATATTGCTTAAGGATCCTACGTATCGGTCTACTAAACTATCGATTTATAATATTAATTACTTTGTGATAATATCGCAGCCGGAAATAATTTTGGACTTTGGTATCTGTAAGGGGGACCTCTACGCTGATAAGTATTTTCAAGAGCTCTTGCTCAGGAATTGGCGTGGATGGCATACCATTTTTACGGATGGCTCAAAATTGTCTCAGGTTGGATATGGTGTATTTCACTCCCAGTTTGATATTGTTCAAAAGATAAAATGCCCTCCTGAGTCCTCTGTTTTTACAGGTGAATGTCTAGCAATTCTTGAGGCGGTAAAATATATCCTTCTCTTCAAACTTCGTCAGACCATAATTTTTTCAGATTCTCGTAGCTCGCTTCAATCCCTTCTGTCTAACCCTTTTCACTCTAAATTTCACCCCATTGTTCTCGAAATTAAAAAATCTTTATTTGATTGTATTGATAAAGGACTAGAAGTGGTTCTTGCTTGGATACCAGGACACCTTGGTCTTTCTGGTAATGAACGTGCTGATAAAGCGGCCAAAGAAGCGGTTTCTTGTGGTGATAAGGTCCCGTTTATTAATTATAGCGTTAACCTTATCTGCCTCCCTAAAAGTTTTCTTTATAAGTCATGGTCTACATACTGGAGAACAACTAGCTTATCCAAAGGTTCTGGTTTTGCTAAGATCCAACCAGAAATACCAAGTAAACCTTGGTTTTCGCGGTGGTACTTCGGTAAGATTTATATGTCGACCTTTATTCGCATGAGGCTTGGTCATTGTTGCTCACCTTCACATTTAAAAAAGATTCATGTGAAAGATTCCTCTATATGTGAATGTGGCCTGGATGAGGGGGATCTCGACCATATATTCTTTTCCTGTCCATTGTATGATAATGTTTTTTTCTACAATTCTGTTATATCATTAAAAGTCTCATTTCCGACTCATATTCCTGAACTTTTATCATTTACTAATATTGATATATATAAAGTTATCGTTCACTTCCTCACTATCAATAACATTCGTTTATAATTTTGTACATATTTATTTGTTTTTAATGTTGTTTGTTTATGCTCGAATAAGTTTTCTTTAAGTTATTATTCTTTCTTATTGTTATATGTGTATATTTTCATTTTTTCATACAAAATAAGCCTATTCTGGTTCAGTTTGCTCAAATTCGTTTTAGGATGTTTTTTTGTTTTTTTTTTGACGTGAAACTGGCACAAATGTCATGTTGACAATTGCCACAAAAAAAAAACTAAACAAAATTTAGATACCCAAAAAATATTTAACTGGACATACCTAAGCATAACTCTAATCGTGTTAGAGAACCTAATGGCTACATCCACATCCCAGTCGTTCTGGCATTCTATTAATATTTTACATAGGAAACCTCACGTAGTCAACAAAAGAATATGGGGCTCTAAAACATGGTTAAGACTGGCCTGCAAACCTTTGGAACCACAGTACTGGGAGTTACCTCTAAAATTAAAAAGAGTAGATCAAATTGTAACGAAAGAAAACATTGATACATATACACAGATCATTTTACAAGAACTTGAGTTACAAGTGTGTAATAAAGAATGTAAAGCCTATCCAATTGAAGTTATTCTCACTGAAGTTTTTGCAAAGAGGTACAGTGAGATTCAAATGTTTCAGCTAATTGTTATACAGCAATATAAAGCATCAGTTACCTATTTTGATATAACAAAAGAGGATTTTAAGCAAAATCTGTTTCCTGAATTTACATACACTTTTCAGTTGAAAAGAAATGAAGTTGTTCTGAAAGCTGATACTGGTTTGTAAATGTTATTTTGGAAATTTAGATGATAAGTGATAACATGAACCTTAATTAAACAATGTCTCTAAGTTTTTATGTCCTCTGTCTGTCTTATTTACTTTAAACTATATAAACCAAAAAGTGTGTACATATAGTGTAGTGTAATATAACAATTTTTCTAGCATTTTACCACACCATTTGTGTTACATTAGCGAAGTTGTAATACAGATTCCTAACTTTTTTGAAAAAATTCTAATTATTCTAATAAATTTCGCCTATGTTCATCAGGGATAATGTAGGATTCTAAAGGTGAAAGAATTTTTCATATTGGTCCAGTCGTTTCGGAGCCTATTCAATTAAAACAAACAAATAAATCTTTCTTCTTTATAATGTGTCGAAATGTGGTTTAATATTTTATAACTTCTGAACTACTCAATAGAATAAGATGTTATTTTCAAAGTTACATAATTTGTTGTTTAGTTTTGCCTGTACATGCCTGTATGATATCTATAATTAAAATACATAATGAAATGAAGCAGTTGAGTAATGATGGAAAACATGTTCAAATTATATGCATTTTACACAATACAATGTGCCATTAGACTCATAACTCTATAATACTGTTAAATTTAACATTTATGTACTAGTAATATAGCTGAACAGATCTATTCCTGAGATCTTGTGGTTTGTTGTTGCATTATATTGTAGGTAGTTGTCTTGCTAGCGATTTGTATAATGTATGAGACAAAGAGTGCTAGATATTTATGTTCTTGCTATAAAATCCAAAATCACAACCTGGATTGTGAAAAAAACTTTAAGCAGAAAAGTTATGTGAAGGTTAGCTAAGTGTGTTTTTTATCATTATAAAGTAGAAAAATTTTATTAACTTGTGCTTATCTATTATAGGTACTATTTTTTAAGAATTTATGTCTTCTCGGACATAATATGCAAACATGAATTGCAACAGATTTTTTCCTAAACATTATTTAGTGCTACAAATTCAATATGTTACTTTACAAAACATACAAATAGTACAGGATTGTAATGTAAAACATAGTTTATTCTGCTTTCGACATATATATAGCTATATATACATAGTTTATTACTCTTTACTTCCCCTAAAATGAATTAGTAGTTTTCAAGTAATCAACATTATTTTAAGTGATTGCAAAATACTACATTTCTCTCCATTTTGAACCTTGAGTATGAGAGTGAATGCAGTTTCAAAGTTGGAGTTGAAATGGAGTTTTATAAAGCTAGATGGCACTGTATATTCAAGAGTTCCATTTATACATTATTTTTCTATTGTTGATGTTCTGTGTGTGTGCATTAAATGATTGGTCAGCTAGTATATTAATATAATTCTCCTCAACTTCTTGTGATTTTAAATGATTGAATTTAAATAATTACTGCATATACCTACATATTCAAATTTTATCTAATGCTTATTTTCAGCACTTTTTGAAACTTTCATGGTTGTGTGCAATAAACATATTGTTACTTACGAGATGAACTAACTTATTTTCAGATAGCAATTCACCATCATACTTGTGGCTAAAGAATACTCTACTGTCTCAAATAGTGAAATGGAGGGAAGACAGTGTTAACAGTGCAGAGGTTATTTGTAAGGAATCATTAGCATTAGTTTCTCAACAAAAATACTATGCCAAGTATAATGAGCTGAAACTAAAATATGGAAAAGAAATGGTGAAGGTAATATATAATGCATCATTCCTCTTTTTGGTGCTGTCACATTATGAAAATAAATATGTTTCCTAACACAGCTGCTTATGGTAAGGCAGGCTTCCCTTAATTCATTTTTCCTGATATATTGAACTATATGTGTACTTAGAGAGATTGCTATAGCGATAAGGCCGCCAATTGTCCACAATTGGCGGCCTTATCGCTAAATAATAATAAAAATGATAGTTAATAAATATGTTTCCTAACACAGCTGCTTATGGTAAGGCAGGCTTCCCTTAATTCATTTTTCCTGATATATTGAACTATATGTGTACTTAGAGAGATTGCTATAGCGATAAGGCCGCCAATTGTGGACAATTGGCGGCCTTATCGCTATATTATATCCAATCTACTGTAGCGCTTTTTATTGCATTATGTTTTTCTTTTATGATTGGTTATCAATAAAGAATTTTTGTATTGTACTGTATTGTATATATGGTGCCTAAATAATGTTTTACCATATATTATCAGTTGTGAATTGTTAAGCATCTTGGAAAAAAAATATACAGTAAATAATCTATATAACATAAAGTAATTTTGATGGGACAGGCCTGCATTGCTGCAAATGAGTCTGGCAATGTTCAACAGACTGGATGTTTTTATAGATTGTGCAATACTGTGTTATTAGTAAAACTTATGTTCATTATAACATTTTAATAAAACGGTATTATATTAATTGTTTTGGCTTTGTATGGAATATTTTAAGATCTTGAGTAAGATGCACTGGTTGTGTCCTACCTAGCACTGAGGAACTTCTTATTATTACAAAAAAATGTTTTGATGGATTCACTTGCGACATACAATATTTTTGTAAGCATGATTATCTTCTATTCAAGCCTTATCTTCTCAATGGACACAAATATAACTTTATTTATTAATCAGCTCCCCACTAATTTAATCTTACCCTTACCCTAGATTAACTTATTGTATGTTACTTTTACTCAAGTAAATTGTGCATTTGGAATATTTAGCTCCTTAATCTTACAAATTTTGTATGCCAACATAAAATATAATAATCTCTAAAACATTTAAACTTTTAGTTTTGGCCAGAATGTACAGACCCCTCAAAGTTTGTTTATGAAGATGTAGCAATAGCCACCTACTTACTTCTTCTATGGGAAGATGATGAGAGGGCTCAAACAAAAAAATATACATTTGCAGATTTAGGGTGTGGTAATGGCTTATTAGTCTACATACTGGCTAAAGAAGGGTATTCTGGTGTGGGAATTGATATAAGAAAACGAAACATTTGGGACTTGTATCCACCTGAAGTCAAATTAGAAGTAAGTTTAACAAAAAACATTACAGTTCTTATAATGTGAAAAACCCCCAAAGTTAGGAAAGGGTAGCACTAAGTGTAATTAATAACATATTTCAGGTGAAAACAATAGTACCATCAGATTCATCTTTATTTCCTGAGACAGCTTGGATAATAGGAAATCATTCTGATGAATTGACACCATGGATCCCAGTAATAGCAGCCAAGAGTTCCTACGATTGTAATTTTTTCTTACTTCCTTGCTGTGCATACAACTTTGATGGTACTAAATACCAGAGGAAAGACTCATCTAAAAGCCAATACATTGATTACTTAGGACATATCAAAGAGCTGAGTGTAGAATGTGGGTTCAAAGTGGATATCGACAGACTTAAAATACCAAGTACTAAAAGAATTTGTCTTGTTAGCAAAGGAAGGACTTATTCAATGAACAACTATGATGAATACTGCTACAAAATACACGAAATTATTGAAAGGTGTTCAACTTCCACAATAAATCAAAATGATTCATGGTTAAAAGACTTCAAGGCCAGAGAGTCTTATGAAAGAGTTAGAAATTGTACTCAAAAAGATAAAAACTTGATCAATTCTATAGTCAAATGTATTGCAGATTATTTACTAGTAGGGTCTGATGAAACATGTGATTGGTATGCTGGAAAAACTGTTGAACTCAGTAAATTAATTCATCTCATACCTCAAGATCAGCTAAAACAGCTGAAATTTGAATGTGGAGGAATTCAGACCTTACTGAAAAACAATCATAATATTTTTAAAGTACAAGGTGGAAAAGTCCAATTACGATATCCAGTAACAGTTGAGGAAGTAAATAGGAAGAGTAAAGCAGGGAACTTAAAAATTAAACAGAAACCTTGCTGGTTTTATAACAATCATCCTCAAGGCTGTCCATTGCCGGACATCAATTGCAGTTTCCTACATATTAGACTTGAAAAGAATTAAATGAAACAGATACAAAAATATAAAATATATTATTTATAATCAATTATTATTGTATAAACTTTTATTTCCATTAACACTATTAAACCCCTATAAACATAAGAAAGATAAATATTAAGCGCACAATTCCCAATTTGAGGAATTATAATAATCATATGGTCATACCTACGTGCCTTTTCACAAGCACATGTAGGTTATTCAATAGCATTCACCCTTCAAAATAGTGTAAAAATGTGATACAATTTATTACTAATACAAAATCCAACAAAAAATTATGCTGATACCAAATCCCAACTAATTTTAGTTAAATTATACTTTATGCTTAACTAGCTGTGCCCCATGATTTCACCTACATGGTGATGGATGATGTTGCAAAGTAACTGATCCAGAATCTCATCTATCTACATACCAAATTTTACAAAATCTGTTCAGGTGTATTTGCATAATTGGGTAACAAACATCCATACATCCAAACATTAACATTAATAATTATAGTAGGATTACAGATACTGTATATGTCATTAATCTAATTCAAAGAAATTGTTTAACTCAGTCAAGTTTCTTTCATCTACAAGCTTAGCAACATCATGCTCTCCCATAAAAGAGCAAACCATTCTCAAAGTTGTCCAGATTGTTGAAGAGCTGGGGTCAGTTGAAGCATTCGGGAACATACTCTTAGCTTTGTACTGCTGGTTTAATGCCACCAAGAAATGTTCTGCTGCTTGTTTATGAGCCCCCAAGTTCATGCAAGTAATACCAACATTGTATCTAGCTCTAATGAACCCTGGCTCCAAATTCAAAGCTTCATGATAAGCATCTACTGCTTCCTCAGATCTGTCACTGTTGGCTAATGTGGCTCCCAGTCTATTCCATAACTTAGCATTACCATTAGCAACTATAAGGGCTGTTTTGAAACAATCCACAGCTTTGTCATACTCATGACTTATGTTGAACACAACACCAAGTGCATTTTGGACATCTGCATCTATTTGAGTAGGATTTAACTGAGCTGCCTTCAAGTACAAAGATTTTACATGAACCTCTAGTTCCTTTAAATCTAATTTCTTTGTATCCACATCTAGTGGACAGAGGTCACTATATTTAGGACTAGCCCTTAACCAGTCTAGCAAAGCGTTGAAAGCATACTTTGGCATATTTTCATTAGCATAAGAAGCTGCAAGTGTGATGTATGCTTCAAGTTGTCTGGGGTCAATAGCAAGAGACTTCTTGAGTGCAGTAATAGCTAAAGGATCCTGCTCATTCTCTGCTTGTGTTGTTCCTAAGTAGAACCATGCTTCAGCAGAATCTGGCTGTTGCTGTGCTGCTGCCTCAAAACACAACACTGCTCCTGGAATATCACCCATTTTTAATTTCTCTTTACCTATATCTAGTGCACTCTTGTTTTCTAGCATAACATTGCCTTCAGTAAATGAATATTCTTTAGTAATTCCATTAGCATTTTCAGAATTCCAGTAATCTGACACATCACTGAGTTTCTGCCATTCATCTTTATATTTCTCTGCCATTTCATCTATCAATTCATCTTTAGTCAGGTGCCTCTGTGTCTTGTCAGCTGTGTTTCCTGCCTCTTCTAGGTTTAACTCTCCAGCACTGATTGTCTTCATAAATGACATAAACTGGTTGTAAGCTAGTTCATCATCATCTTTCACATTGTCAACATATTCTTGGGCTTTTGCTTTAACATCATCATTAGAAGTTAGCTCTGACTCATTTATATATTGAATTTTAACTGTGGAAGCTTTTGGTTGGATTAAAGGTTGTGGCTTGAACATATTCCGCATCAACATCTGAGGTGGCATGAAAGATGTTGTTGGGCCAGTCACCCAGGGCTTAGTAATTTGTGAAGCTATGGTAGAGTTTTGGATATTTTGAATAGGTTGATTAATCTTTTGTGTTGACTCTGATTCACACATGTTGTGTAGCAAAGCATTCATATTGAAGGTTTGTGGAGCTTGTGAGTTTTGAGCCATGAATTCATTGACAAACCTGTCAGCCTGAGAAAGGGGCTGTGAAATGGATGCATCATTCCGGACTATATTCGACAATTGTACTAGAGAATTGTTTCCCCCGCAGTCACCACCTACAAGTTTATTGAGCGACATCTTGAACTAGACTCTGTGATAGATCGCCACTAATACATTCACGTTGATATGTCAGTAATATCGTTTGATATCAGGATAATAAAACAGTTACAATGACCAAAGGTCACTCATAAATTGATATACGAGTACAGTAACTCGACATCTCATCTGTGTCGAATTGTTGATAGAATATATATTTTCCTTTTTCTTCAATATCTACACCGGTCAGAGATGATATTTCCCTAAGAGAAATATCATATCGTGGGTTATATCTTATCGGTTCGTCGATGTCGATGGCTTTTCTTTTTCAGTCCTTCCTTTGAAATTTTGGTTTGGTCGGTGAAATGAAAACGGAATCTTTTCGTAAATCACAAACAGAACAATATATCATAGACTAAAATATATACTAGGAAACAATATATCCACAGCCACAGACTAAAAAATATATAAATCATAGATTAGTGTTAAATTCTCTGTGTAAAAATATATCATTGTTAGGCTACGTTCTGGTAAGCGCCGAAGTCACTCGCGGGCCGCGGCGCGGCGTTCGCACACCCATTTCCTTACAAGCCCACGATCGTCGTGAGCGACTGTGGTGAGCGAGCTCGATACGTAATCGGTGACATGAAAAGGAAAGGTAACGGCAAACCTGAGCGCGACAGTCAGTTTGAGTTGTGAGCGTTGACGGTGTTTACCGGAACGTACCCCAAGGCTACGTTCTGGAAAGCGCCGAAATCACTCGCGAGGTTCGCACATTCATTCCCTTAGAATCCCATTGGTAAAGGGAGGCAATGTTGTTATTTTCTCATCGTCTGGAGTAAAAATTTTGGATGCTCAATCTTGTGACGTTTTTGGAAAAGTTTTGCATAGAGCCTCAAATGTCAATGGTATGTACAAGCTTGATTTACCTATTGACAAAGCTAATCTTACTGAAACAAAAGTGAACTCGGCAGACTTATGGCATAAACGCTTAGGTCACTTAAACTATAGGTCTATGGAGTTACTCCGTCTTCACTTAGCTATTGGTATGAAGTATGATCGTCCTAACTGTTCAATTAAAGATAATTGTGTTGCTTGCGTTGAAGGAAAACTTGCAAAGAAACCTTTTAAATCGTCTGATTCAAGGGCGACTAATATTGTAGAATTAATTCATAGTGACGTTTGCGGACCTATGGACCACCCCATCTTTTGGAGGTGCTTTATATTTCGTTACTTTTACGGGTGATTTTTCTAGAAAAACGTTTACACACCTAATGAAACGAAAGTCAGAAGTAACTGAAAAATTTTGCAAATTCAAGAAATTTGTTGAAAATCAAACTAACAAAAAAAATTTAAGTTATTCGTTCTGATAAGAGTGGTGAATACCTAAATAATAACTTGAAAGAAATTTTAAAAGAATCTGGTATACTTCAGCAGAAAACTGTACCATATAATCCTGAACAAAATGGCATATCAGAAAGAACAAATAGAACTCTTGTAGAAAAAGCTAGATCTATGCTCTCTGAATCAGGTCTACCTAAAACTTATTGGCGTGAAGCTATTAATACCGCGACATATTCAACATCCGGTCTTAAACAGATTTTACAAATGTTATGGTGGTATATAAGTACAATTTCGGAGAAAACGGGATAATTCACAAAAAAAAGTTTAAAAAAATTAGGGGGTCGAGGATTTTTTTTGGCTAACTTGTATTCTTCAAGTGGGCCCCCGAACACGCTCATTTGGTTTGTCGGTCTCTCTACCAAACACCCTATATGTGCATTCTTGTTGGCTACTGCACTGAGTAATAAATCCTAACAACCCCAAATGTATTTTCAAGACCAGAAATGTAAAATTTTTTAAAAATGATTTTGTGTTCAAAGCAAAAACGTTCACAAGTTCAATTCAAAGTTCACGTGAGACTGTAACGGAAACTGAAGTTGGAACACAAATAACCAGTTCCTATCATGATTGAACAAACTGATGTTACGTCATCTGAAGGAGAAGTTAACAAAACTCCTGAATGTGAGAAAATACCTAGTATTATCAATACTGCACCCGTCACTCAGGAATGTGTTAACCAGGAAAGTGGACTAAACATACCTGAACGTCAAACCCAGGAAGGGGAAGACGAATTTCGGGATTCTCTCCAAGAAATTATACAAGAAACTTCTGAAAGGCAAGAGCAACCTGAAAGAAGATATCCATTAAGAAACAGAACTCCAAGAAATTGGTCAGATGTAATACTTTTGTATAAAATCACAGAAGATGGTACACCACATCAACATATAAGGAAACTATCACTTCTTACAATAGAGAAAAATGGCTTGAAGCTCTTCAAAGTGAATACGAATCACTCGTTAAAATGAAGCTTGGACCCTCGTAGATAAACCTAAAGAAAATAATTCGTAGCAAATGGGTATTCAAGATAAAAAAGGATGCTAATGGAGAAATCGTACGTTATAAAGCGCGATTGGTAGCCAAAGGTTTTACACAAACATATGGTATAGATTATGACGAAACCTTCGCACCCGTTATACGCTTGTCAACCGTAAGTATATTATTGGCTTTTGGGGCACAATGGAATGTTTCCATGGATCAAATGGATGTAGAAACTGCCTTTCTTAATGGTGATATAGAAGAAGAAGTATTTATGGAACAACCCGAGGGTTTCTCGAAAGATTGTGATAAGGGGAAGGTATGCCAGTTAAATAAAGCAATTTACGGTCTTAAACAAGCGTCTAGGCAATGGAATTTGAAACTAAACAGTGCTATGATGCAACTGAATATGAAGAGATCAGAATATGATCATTGTTTATACTATAAAATCGAGCGAATATGCATTTTGAATGTCGCAATCTTTGTTAATGATCTTTGCATTCTCAGCAATAGTATTGATATGAAAGAAACATTTAAAAAGAATATTAAACAATTCTTTAAAGTCAAGGATTTAGGTACCTTGAAACATTTCTTAGGCATGAGGATCATGAAGGAAGATAGTGGAATAACTGTTGATCAAGAGGAATATATTAAAAAGGATCTTGTTAATTTTCTATGACTGACGCAAAACCAGCTAGTACTCCTGTTGATCTGAGCCTAAAATTAGCATATCCTTCTAATAAAGAAAAAGAGACAGCAAAGCATTTGCCTTATCAAAGTTTAAAAAAAAATAATTGGTTCCTTAATGTACCTGTCAGTTGGAACAAGCCCAGACATAACACACGCTGTTAGTGTACTTAGCCAATTCAATAATAACTTTGGGACAGTGCACTGGAATGCAGCAAAATGAGTTCTTTGTTTTTTAAAGGGAACAATGCATCTTAAACTCAATTTCCAGCAAACAAATACTTTCAAACTCTGTGGATATCCTGATGCAGACTACGGTGCATGTCTAAACGATCGAAGATCGTATACTGGCTATGTGTTCTACCTAAATGGACCCATATCATGGGAGTCTCGTAAGCAACGGACAGTAGCTTTATCTACAACCAAAGCTGAATACATGGCACTTAGGAAGCGTGTAAGGAAGCAATATACGTCAAAATTTTATTAGACGAAGTATTTAATTTAACTGATAGTGTCTGTATTTACATTGATAATCAAGGAGCTCAAATGCTCACTAAAAATAACGTACAACATTCGCGTACCAAACACATTGACATGAGACATCATTTTTTAGGAGACCTTGTGGATAGTAGAACAATTTCAATTGAATATGTTCCCACAAATGAAATGAAAGCAGATATCCTGACGAAGTTTTACTTAAGCATAGACATTTGTGTTTGACGAAAGGTTTAAGTTTAGTTTAACTTTAAATGGCCTATTGTCTATCTAGAAGTAGGGGAAGTGTTGGAACTATTTGAAATGAACCAAAGAGTTGCATACTTCTAAGATACCTTATTGTTTGATAGGCCACTATTTTTAGGTCAGAATTTATATGATTGTTGTTGTCAAAAATAATATCTATGTCTTCGTATTTTTTATTCTTGTTTATAAATGAGTAATGTTATAATAATATACTTTTATTCTGGAGTTATTATGTATTTATTACACTTGAGCATACTCTGAAACTTCTGATGACGTCACCGAAAACGCTCACGTCGCGACCACAACGCTCGCGGATCTAAGGTGGGTTTTCGCGGTCGTTGCGAGCTGTCACTGTCAAAGCATCAAATAAGTAAAGGATTCTTTCGATTTTTGACAGAAAGTTCCGCGCCCATTACGCGACCGCGTAACCGTTCCGTTTGCGTTGAACATTGCAAGCATTTATCCATAGAGGAACGCTAAACCGGGGCGCGACAGCTGTGAGCGTTGATGGCACTTGCCAGAACGTACCCATAGCTGATTCTATTTTCAAAACAGTAAAAGGGATCCGTATGAAACCTTAGATCACAGAATTCGCCCTATTTCAAAGACTACAATGAATACTGGGTTCCCTATTTACATGTCATATCTATGCATTCGATAACCAAAAATAAATAAAACTAAATAACTTCGTGACCCAAGGAGTGGATAAAATACCAAAAAAAGTTCTTATATCGCGTCTATGTCATTGACAATAAAGTAAAGTTAAGTACAGATCGCGGCACGTAAGTTGAATTATGTGCAGAACACAAATACGGATTCAATCGAAGTGCGGTATGCGATGCATAGCAACGCGGCGATTCTTGTTCCCAAACGACCACGCTCCGCCCCTTGCTACCCGTGCACGCTCCGCGTGACCCTGGAGTACAATCGGGCAAATAGTGTTAAAGGCTTTAATATAAATTAGCTTTATGCTATTTACTATTGTTATTACTGTTATTGCTATTACCCCTAACTTAGAACAAAGAAGTTCTTGTAATATTTTTATCTATTCATAGAATTGATATACAAGGAAGGTATTATAAATATTTTTATCCATGAATAAAACATTGTATAGTTTCCGGCTGTAGGTATAATTAAGTATAATAACGATAGAAAAACAAAGAGATTCCTTTATGGAATATGAATAAGACCCTTGTACTATCTAAGAACTGTTAGGAAGTACTTGAAGTAATTTCTTTTGGGAATTGTTATTATACGTACACGTGTCTCCGGTCACGTAGCCATACCTACAGATATAAAAACCAGATGAGTAATTCATCTCGTCAGTTCGTCTCTGCTCGTCATTTAGTTTAGACATAATATAATTTGTAAATTTTATATAGCATTAAATAAAAGTTTGTTATTAAAAACCTTCCGCATTTTGCCGCACGTAACAATTGGCGCAGTCGGTAGGATATATTAAATTTTCGTACGGGAAAAATCAGGCGTGAGTCTCTACGATACTATCTCGTCGAGTCTTCAAGTTCCTGAATCCAGTCAGCGAGCCCGGAGGTTGCATACAACCAGGGATAAGAAGCACATATGAAGACACCAGTACTACTTCTACTGTACTTCCTCTATGTTGTTTTGACATTGATTTGGGTATATATTTCTCCGTCCATTTTAAGGATAATTTTCTTTTCTTATAATAAATCATATTATTAAGATCCAGACGTGTCGTCAAAATGTATCAAGAAGGTGAAAGCATGAAGGATCCAAGGAAACCGATGCATTTTTGTGTTTACAAAAATGCATCGGTTTCCTTGGATCCTATAAGTCCATCGAGCCAATTGTTCGGGATGATACCCAAGTTTAATGAAAACTCAAAGAATTTTCATATCTTTATTAGTAATTGCGAAAAAGCTGAGGAAATCACAAGCCCAGCACAAAAGACAATTCTATTAAATTATGCCATTTCATAATTAGAAGGAAATGCTGCTGCTAATGCTAATTCAAAAAAAAATTATAAAACTAAAACACTTTTTAGCAGAATTAAAACATCAATTTGGAGACAGGAGAGGTGTTGATGAACTCCTCCTTGAGTCCCAACACGCACGCCAAAGAGGATCAATGGCACAATACGTAGATTACAATAGTATTCTTCGGAATGAACTCCTGGCTACTGATACTATCCTTAAGGATACCAGTAGACAGTTAAGCATAGTATATGACAAATTAATTTTAAACAATTTCTTGGTAGGCCTAGAAATGAACTATTACCAAAGAGTTCGAATGTGCAAATCAAAAGATGCATGCGAAGCATTCAAAATAGCTCTAGAAGAAGAACGAGCACAAAAATATTATAATAATATGCAATGTACAAAGCCAAATAATAACGCAGGTACCTCAAAACCCAATAATTTTCAAAATAAAACAAACAACTTTAATAACAACCCAAAAACAAATAGTGGTTATAATTCCAATCGATATAATAATTCGAATAATCCGCAGAATTCAAACAAAAACCGATTTTGTACTTTCTGCAAAATAGCAGGTCATACTATAGAATACTGTTGGAAAAATAATAATCACAACCCACATCAGAGTAGAGGAGTTTCTACAAGTCGCCCCGTGAATAATTTAAACTCGAAACAGGAAGTTGTGCCCGAGCAGTCGATTTCCGAAACAGAAGCCCTCCTCAACCTGCTCAACATACAATAAGTAACGTATTTTCAATTGATAAAGACGAAAGTAAACCTAAATTGCTTTTTGTTAAATTAAATATAAATTCTAATATCATAAAATTACTTGTCGATACTGGCGCTTCAATATGCGTTATCAGTCCTCGAGTAATCAACCATATTCCTGAACTAAAACTACACAAAGAAAATATAAAAATTAAAGGTAAATGTTAAGATTTAATTTTAATTTAAATTTAATTAATGTTCAGAGAATTTCTTAACATCGGAATACGTGGAAATTCCCTTATCAGCTAACTATACCCACAATTTTTTTGTAGTTGATTTGAGAATTCCATATGATGGTATAATGGGATTAGATTTACTTAAACGTTTAAAAGCAACGATTAATACGGAAAACTGGGAAGTAAAACTAAATAGACCAGATGAATATGATAAAAATGTAAAGGGACCGAGTAACCAAGAAATAAAACTCGAAGCAAGGAGTGAACAAATAATTCAAACAATGGTAAATAATGTCGAAAATGGAGATTGCTTTATTGAACCGAAAAAAACAAAAGAAGGTTCCTAATGCTGAAGAAGAATGATTCCTAATGCATTTGTAAAAGTTGAAGATAAAGTTGCTCTAATTTCATGCATTAACCCAACATTTAAAACGGTTAAAATGATAAAACCAACAATGAGTGCACAACCTATTAAGGTTAACGAAATACAAATAAATACCATTACCAAAAATAACCAAGATAGGTCACAAAAGGTTACGGAGTTGATCCGAACCGATCATATGAATCCGGAAGAAATCAAAGTGACACTTAAAACATGTAAGGAGTTTAAGGGTGTTTTTCACATAGAAGGTGGTCAATTCACGTTTAGCAATGTAGTTAAACATGAGATAAATACTGGAGATACTCCACCAGTATATACGAAAAATTATCATTACTCTCAAGTACATAAAGCAGAGGTTAAAATAAATGAAAAATTTATTAGCTCAAAAAATTATTAGACCAAGCCACAGTCCTCACAACTCTCCAATTTGGATTGTTCCAAAGAAAATGGACGCCAGCGCAAAAGTTAAATGGAGAATAGTAGTTGACTATAGAAAGCTAAATGAAGTTACTAAAGCGGACATATATCCCATACCTAATATTGTTGATATATTAGATAAGCTAGGAAAAAGTAAATACTTTTCTACACTCGATTTAGCTAGTGGATTTCATCAAATCGAAGTTCACCCAAAAGACGTCGAAAGACAGCTTTCTCTACGGAAGAAGGTCATTTTGAATATGTAAGAACGCCCTTTGGTTTGAAGAATGCTCCCGCTACTTCCCAAAGAGTCATGGACAATGCTCTAACTGGTTTAACAGAAGACCACTGCCTGGTATATCTAGATTACATAATTATTCATGCTACTTTCCAAAGAGTTATAGACAATGCTCTAACTGGTTTAACAGAAGACCACTGCCTGGTATATCTAGATTACATAATTATTCATGCCTCATTGATTGAGAGGACGATTTGAAGCTGAGAAATATTTTAAAAAGATTAAGGCAATATAACCTGAAACTACAACCAGATAAATGCGAATTTCTAAGGAAAGAAGTAGCATATCTAGGTCATATTATCTCAGATAAAGGTATACAACCAAACCCAGATAAGATAGAAGCTGTAGTAAAATTCCCACAGCCGAAGAATACAAAAACAATTAAAGCAATCCTAGGACTAGTAGGATACTATAGACGATTTATACCAAAATTTTCTGATATTACAAAACCTCTTACGAACTTATTGAAAAAAAACGCAAAGTTTATTTGGACAAACGAATGCACTGAAGCAATCGAAGAATGTAGGAAGTTGCTAACAACTGCACCTATATTACAATATCCAGACTTTGAAAAGGAATTCGTTCTCACTACAGATGCATCACAGTTTGCTATTGGAAGTGTCCTATCCCAAGGAAAAATAGGTGAAGACAAACCAGTAGCATACGCTTCTAGAACGTTAAATGAGACAGAACAGAGATACTCTACGATTGAAAGAGAACTGTTAGCTATTAAATGGTCAATAAAACATTTCCGACCGTATCTTTTTGGTAGGAAATTCACTATTGTAACAGACCATCAGCCACTCACATGGCTATTTTCAGTAACAGATCCTGGATCTAGACTAATTAGATGGCGTTTAGAACTAGAACAGTATGAATATAATATTGTTAATAAACCAGGGAAGAAAAATCAGAATGCAGACGCTTTGTCTAGACTATACATAATTAAATCACATGAATGATGACATATTGTCGCATTTTAAAGACGAATTACTTCGAGAAAAGATAGAGCCTTTAGATATTATTGAATCTTCAGAAAAACTCCTCTTTAAAACACATAAAAATATAGTGTTATTTTTACCATGTGAAATAACACCGGATGATCCGATTTGTGAAGAACTACTTACATATTTCCCTTCGGAAATAAAAGCATTAAAGCCTTCATTAAATGAAGTAACATTTTTTTATGGATTCTTATACTAATGATAGAAAATACTTTTAATGTTTTAATCGTATAAGAAGCAAAGACAAAGAAGAAATTTTAAATACATACCAAAATCTAATTAATTTAAAATTTAAATTTGTAGATGAAGAATTAACAGAAAATAAACTATACATGTATATACCAGCAACGACATCACATGAACGTGAATATGACAGAGTCATTGCGCATCAATTAATTTCATACATATTTCATGACAAAATGTACGAATTATATATGTGCGAATTAAAAAATCAAATTATAACTCCACCAGAGAATGAAAGGCAAAAAATTATTTCTTATTATCATGATTCACACTTCGCTGCTCACAAAGGCATTGAAGAAACAATAAGGCGTATCAAACAAAGATATAAATGGCCTAATTTAAACCACGATGTAAGGGAATATCTAAGAACATGCAGTACATGCCAGATACATAAAACAGATAGAAGAAATTGGACTCAATCTTTCATTATCACGTCCAGCGTAACTAAACCATTGGAGAGAATAAATATAGATATTAAAGAAATAGGCGAAAGTAGGAAGAAAACTTATGTTCTTACAATGATAGGCGAGTTAACAAAATATCTTGCAGCATATATTCTAAAGGAAAAATCAACAACAGAAGTATTAAAGCTAATTTTTGTTTATTGTCAGCATTTTGGCATTCCATTACGAATACACTGAGACTTAGGCCCTGAATTCATATCAAAAGCAATGAAAAAGATGTGCGAATTAATGGAAATAGAAAAAACAGAATCTTTGACACAATTTCCCCAATCAAATGGCGGGATAGAGAGAGCACATGCAACTATCAAAGATACAATGAGATGCCTTGTGGCAGAGTTTCAAATGTCATGGGAAATAGCTCTTAGTATTTCAATGATGACATATGACAATTCAAACCATTCTGCTACCGGTTTCACACCATCCGAATTAATGTTTGGAGAAATTAGAGACCATTTAAGAAAAATAAATACAGACAAGACAAAGTCTAACAAATTGATTAAACTACATAAATTAGCGATTGAAACAAATATTAAAAGTAAAGAACGCAGCCTAGCCAGAGTGAATAGTAAACGCAAAGGACATACTTATAAAGTGGGAAAATACGTTCTTTACAACGATAAGAAGAAAACGGGAGCTAGAATAAGGTGGGTTGGACCATACAAAATTATCAAGGTTACAACTAGAACAGCTACTTTGCAAATAGAGCGAAATCAGACACTCAGTGTTTCAGTGGATAACATCAAACCCTATTTTCATCGTTCTATTACAGATGCACAGCCATCAACGTCGGCGCAAAGATAATACCCATAGAGAAAAATCCTGGGTTATTCATGAACTCCATCGGCGAAATCTACAACGCTAATAAAGTATGGAAATTAGTTACGTATAGAAATTACGAAAGTATAATTTTAGCTTTTAATAACCTTACACCAATAATTGACGAATTGGACTCTTTTCAGAAGAGAAATGACCTGAAAAACAAAACCATTCATCTAAAACCCTTAGTTAACTCATTATGTATAGATATAGGAACTAAGATAGGAAGTTTACCTAGCATACCTAGCGTTAAGCATAAGAAAGCAAAAAGGGGAATTATTAACCTATTAGGTTCTTTATTACGAACATTGTTTGGTACTATGGACAATGCAGATCGCAAAGCAATTGCAAAGCAAATAAAGCAAGCACAATTTGATACAGTTAAAACAAAAGAACTTCTCAAAAAACAAATACATATTACAGAAACTGTAGTACAATCCTTTAATAAAACTATTAATACTATTAAGCGTAACGAAGCAGTAATAAATTGGAATATATTAAAATTAAAACGTAAGGTTAATGAATATGGAAAAGCAATTAACGACTTAGTAGATCACCAAGCACTATTCGAATTGTATGAGTATGTTATGAATAATTTAATTGTAATTAATAGTAAGCTTGACGAGTTGATGTATGCCATAGATTCTGCTTTTGCGGGCATGTTACCTGCAAACATATTAAATAATAATGATTTATTAAAAGAAATTAGTAAAAGCCCTGAGCAGGGAAAGTTTATAGAAAAACCTAACTATAGTAATATCTATAACTTACTAAAAGTTAGCAAATTTAATGCATTTATGGATGGACTTACCTTTATATCAATTGTCGAAATTCTTTTAGTAGATGAAGATCCTTCCCTGAGCTATCAAGTCCTTTCCCTTCCTAAAATGGACAAAAATTCTATTTATCATACCCTGTTAGTGCAAAATAATTATATTGGTCTTACCAGAGATAGAAGGTTTTATGTTGGATTATAAGATTTGTCCGGATGCACAGAATTTAAAGAAGAAAAGCTTATCTGTAAATCTCTCGTTGTACACGAAGAAAACTCAGACCCCACGTGCGAAACCAGCATCCTGAAACAAGACTTGAAAAATTATAATACTTACTGTCGTATAATGAGTACGAAAGGAAATTTTAAATCAATACACAGATTGAGGAAAAATAATTGGCTATTATTATTTACGAAGCCTACAAATATAATAGAAGGATGTGGACAAAATTATACAACTACCTTATTTGAGAATACAGGTATACTTACCCTAGTTGAATATTGTTCAGCAACAATAAACACAATGAAGCTAAAAGGCGAAGGAAAAATTGAAACTGAACTTCAGATTCCTGAAATGAAAATAGATATTGTGGGAGAAATTTATACTCACTTAGCTATTGATAGATTATCTGAGGTTGAATTATCTCCAATGAACAATATAAACCTAGAAAATCTCCAGGAAGCTACACACGAAATGAAAAATATAAGAAAAGAACTGGATAAATTACCTGGACCCGCTGACCCTCTATTGAAAAGAGATACTATTATATATAATTTGAGGTTGCATCATTGGATATATAATATACAAATGTTGGTGTCAAGAAAGACAAACACGATGTGGAGGATACTGTCGCTCACTAAGATGTCCTGGAAGACGACGTCATCACTCACACGAGGATATTGAGATGCACCCTGCAGAAGCTGCAACACACAGAAGCCTGGACGAAGTAACATATGCAACTATTGAAAGTACAGAGCAAGAACGCCATGAACAACCACGCAGACTAAGAATAATAGAAGATAATATGTAATTTTAAGTACAAGTGTACCGAATAACAGTAAATTTTGTATGTATCTCGGATACTCTTGTAACATCTTAGTATTGTATTCTTAATTGTAACACATATCTGCATAACCTTTGTAAATTAAGCATTTTACATAATACGTGTTGGAAAATACTCATGTCTATTTTTGAGTATAATTTCCAATCTAAGGCGGGGGATGTTAAAGCCTTACCCTAATAGTAAATAGCATAAAAGTCCTAACTTAGAACAAAGAAGTCCTTGTAATATTTTTATCTATTCATAGAATATATATACAAGGAAGGTATTATAAATATTTTTATCCATGAATAAAACATTGTATAGTTTCCGGCTGTAGGTATAATTAAGGATAATAACGATAGAAAAACAAAGAGATTCCTTTATGGAATATGAATAAGACCCTTGTACTATCTAAGAACTGTTAGGAAGTACTTGAAGTAATTACTTTCGGGAATTGTTATTATACGTACACGTGTCTCCGGTCACGTAGCCATACCTACAGATATAAAAAACCAGATGAGTAATAATAATTCATCTCATCAGTTCATCTCTGCTCGTCATTTAGTTTAGATATAATATAATTTGTAAATTTTATATAGCATTAAATAAAAGTTTGTTTTTAAAAACCTTCCGCATTTTGCCGCACGTAACAATAGGTGTCAGGTCTTCGACATTTATATATCTGTCAAATGTGTAATAATTAAACTAAATCTCAAGAAAATGACAAGACCACAACTAACATTAAGGAGACAGGCAACTGGAATTGTTTTTGACGTATATAATTATTTTATAAGAGAAAAAAACATAAATGATAATATTATTTATACTGTAGCGTCAATACAATCAAAGAAGCTTACGTCAAAAGAGACCATGTCATCGGTAATATGACGGAAGAATTTACTACCCAATTGGAGATTCTGATAGCAGTGATTCTGAATTGGGTTTTTTAACTGGCACAGAAGATGAAATCGCTACTCTTTGCCAAAGTTCTAGAATATCACTTATAAATTATGTAGAAGGTTATGGCCATGAATAATAGTGATTAAGATTAGTATTCCTATAATTGTTGTATTTAATAATACCTAACGATTACGTCTCACAACACTTTGTTAGCGAAATACAATGATTTTAAAGGAAATCCGAGATTATTTTTATACTACTTGATATTTGGTTTAACTAGCGTTTCAGTTTTAACGACCGAAGAGTAAGTACCCGTTTATTACATTTGTCCATAACCTTTTTTTTTTTGAGGGTGGGAAATGCTGTCCACTTCCCTTCCGCTACGGGGGTTGACGGAAGGGAAGTGAGACCCACTAAAACCCCCCCGTGAGCAGTCCTCCGCCAGACGGGGCGAGATAGGGTTGCGCTAGCATTCACCATCTCGCCCCAGTGGTAGGTCCGGATTGGTCTTAACCAGGCCTCAGCGCCTGTGAAGGGATGATCTTGCTCACCAAGGTCATCCCCTAGACGTGTAGGGCCGTGCAAGCCGGCGAAGAGCCCCCCGACTCTCCGCCAGTGACCCCACTAAAGAGGAGGGAGGAGGCGTGCGAACTGCCTCCTCCGTTCCCCCGTCCGTCTGCGCCGGAGCGGGTCAGCTCGAGCATCATTCTCTCTGACCCGCTCCGCGGCCTCCTTCTGCGTCATTACCGCTTCACAGAAGGTGGCCACTGCCTGCCACGATCTCTCGCTGTCGAGCATAGAGTTAACCACGTTCGGCAGCGAGAGATCTCCGCCAATTATAGCTGAAAGCGTGTGGCCGTGTGGTTCATGGCAGGAAAGAGTCCCTCTAACACCCTATCTAGAAGCAGTGGCTCTAGGCATCACGCTACTGGGGACGCCTGGCCTCGGAACTTATTCCGGGCGGCTCTGTACGGACGTCCCCAGGGATCCCTATCCAGATCCACCAGCACCTCGCCCCAGGCCCGAGATTTTGCCTGCTTGATGGCCAGCTGAAGCTCCCGCTTGGCGTCACGGTACAAGCTATACAGCTGGCTCTCGGTTGCCAGTTCCTCAACTGACAGCTGGGCGTCGGCACGGCCCTTGCGTCGTCTTCTGCAGCGGCTGTAGGGCCGACGTGCCTTGGAACAGGCAGTTCGGAGATCTGCAACCTCCGCATCCCACCAATACACCTCTCGGCGGTTGGGGCGGCGCTGGGACCTCGGCATGGCCGTATCACACACGGCCGTCAACGCCTCTCGGAAGTGGCCTGCTGCAGCGTCCACTTCCGCTTCAGCGTTCACTATGGGGCCAGCCAACCAAGATTGAACGATTGCCGCCTCTTCAGCAAGATTGGCGTCGAGGCGTATAATCGCCCAGCATGGGAAATCAGCTCGCTCCACGCGCTGAAGCCCTCCATGGCTGTGGGAGGCAGAGATCTCGAGCCTTATATATTTATGGTCCGAGAGTGTCTCCACCTCCGACAACACCCTCCAGTCCAAGATACGTGCTGCGACACCTGGGGTGGCGAAAGATATATCCACCACGGACCCCCCATTGTGCCGCACGCATGTGTGGGCTGACCCTGTGTTCAGCATGATCAATCCTGTGGTAACCGCCCACTCCCTGACAATCTCCCCGCGAGAGTCAGTGTAGGGGTTGCCCCATTCCCGCGCCTTGGCATTCAGGTCTCCCAGTAGAAGACCTGACGAGGCGCCTGTCTCTTTGTTGCTGCGGCCAAGAGGTCTACAAAGACCTCGAGCTTTGCAACAGGTCTGTTTGGGGAGAAGTATACACCAACGACCACATACTCTCCCCATTTGGCCACTACGTAACCGGAGCCCCTCTCTTCTACTGAGAAGGGGGGCCCACCTCTCCGTCCCACAATAGCCACGGAGTCATCCAAGTCCCCAGCTCAGTAGGGATGAGGGAGAATATAGTACGGCTCCGCAGCAACCGCCACATCTATTTTCCACTGCACCAAGCTCTGCATAAACAGATCTTGAGCCCCGGCACAGTGGTTCAAATTCGTCTGGAGAAGGTTGTGATGTCGGACCTGATCCATCAGTCAGACATTACAACCTCCTCGCACGCCGGATGGGGCGTGGCGTCATGTGTGGCCTTATTTAAGGCTAAAGGGAAGGCTTGGGTCCTGTTGGCCGTCCCCTTCGTCTTCGGAGGGGCGCAGTTGCGTCCCCCCATTATATGGCCAGAAGGCCTACCCGACTCCGCGCATATTGCACAGCGTGGGTCAGACTTCTTGCAGCTGGCGGCCCAATGATCCGCGTCTCCGCATCGGAAACACAGATTCCTTCGGTCAGCCGATGCGGGACACTGGGGGCGCGTGTGCCCCAGCCCCATACACCTAAAGCAGCGCATGGGGCGCACCCCCAGTGACACCACTCGTACTGAGCTCCAACCTATCAAGAGTCTGCCCTTCTCTAGCAGCATCTTGGCGGCTTGAATTGGGCAGGAGACAATTATGGACCCGGCGCCGCCAAAAGCGGGACGTATCTCCCCGGCTTTTACGAGGAGCACGTCGCACCGACCCGCCTCGGCGACTGCCAGTGCCACCTTCTCTTTCGTGGCAGCATCATCTAGACTCGTTATCTTTACGTCGATGGATTTTACGGGCCTGGTGACGCTAGCCACCTCAGACAGAACACCACGGAGTTTCTCCGCGAGTCTGTCCGCCGTCTCGCTATTTTGTGAGCCAGGGATCTCCAACATTCTGGCTCCTGTGGCCGTCTGCCGAAAGCGGAGCTGGTTTATTCCCAGCTCCTGGAGATCCACCTTCTCCTGTGCCATCTTTACGATGTCACTGTAGGTTACCCCCTTCTCCACGGCTTCAGGCTGTAGTGAAAACACCACAGCCGCAGATTTTGGGGATATCAGAGCCGACACAATCTTACGGGCAGCGGTAGCCTGCGGTTTGGTTTTATTGCGCTTTCTGGCCCGGGAACGAGTCGCAGGAAAACTTGAGGGTATGGCCGAGGGAGGGGATGACTTCCCCTTTCCTTTTCCCTTCCCCTTCCCTTTGCCCTTCCCCACCACCGTGACCCAAGTTTCCGCCTGAGTGGTGGAGGCAGCCTCTCTGCCACTTCGATCCACCTTGGAGGTGGAGGGGCCCGTGGCCGCTAAGTTAGAGGCGATAGCCTTCGGGGCCTGGCTTGCCCTGTTACCGGCTTCGCGGGTAAGTTTTTGAGCTGGCTCAGAAGCTGGCCTGGGTGCCGCAGTCTCTTTCACCGTTTTCCTGGTATCCGCCTTGAGAGGTGGGCGGACCGTCGGGGCGGGCAGAAGCCGTTCCTCAACCACCGCGATTCGAGCATTGAGCATTTGCCCGAATGTGATGGTCAGTGAGCGCTTTAGCTCCTCCATCATTTCAGCTATCGGCACGTTGGTGGGACATGCTTGCGTTGCAGTAGCAGCGGCAGCGGCGGCAGTGGTAGCGGCTGCAGCTTTAAACTTGGCTTCGCTAAAGCCGCGACGCAGCGCCTTCACTTCCGCCTTGGAGGACTCCACTTCGAGTCGCAAGCGGCTGTTTTTCGCCCTTAGTCGCCGCGTCTCCTCCGCTTCGCTTCTACTGGCCAGGGCATCTACTACCTCCCTTAGGATCGATGCAGACCTCTTCAGGCGGCCGACGAACTCACCCTTGAGGTTGCCAGACTTCTTGGCAACCTCTAAAATGCAGGCGAGCTTTTCGCCCGCCTGCGCCCACAGTTCTTGGGCGTTCAACGTGCTGAGATCGTCGACCATCAGAACAGCGTCGGACTCACTCCCAGTCTCTATCCCAAAGTCGGCAGCAGCAACCGGCGCCTTTTTAAAGCGCCTGCTTTTTAGGACTTCGCTAAGCTCTCCGTCTGACGCCACAGGTGAAGCCACCGGCGCAGGCTTAAGAAATGCTTCTCTTGACGGACCCACTTTGGTGGTCCTACCCCTCCCCCTTCTGGATGTCGCCACCTTAGCGGACGCCGTCCCTTAAGTTTCCGTGTCCGAGTCTAACTGCCCGGGCACGAGAGGTGAAGAAGCCGGCCGCTTTCGACGGCTGAGCTCTCCATCGGCAGTCTCCGAACTACTGCGCAACACCATCCTAGAGATGGATCCAGCATCCGGCACTACTTCTTCATCTGTATGAGCCTCTGAGAGGTCTACAGAAGAATCTCTTCCTGCAGTAGGGTGGCCCTGATAAGGGCCTTTTATTAGTTTCTCAGACGGGTCTTTTGGTTGCTTAGGCATTCCGACTTTGTCGCAGCAACGGCGCGTAAACAGCGACGGCAGAAGATTTGCCTGTTGGTCACCTGCGTTACCGGGTCCAAACAGTTTCCAGAGTGCACCACGTGGAGGTTCTCTGCATACCACCCCCATTTGTCCATAACCTACGCGGACGAACACCATTTTGGTTCAACTTACGTGCCTCGAACTGTACTACAACTTTATTTAGAAGACGTCAATATCTACAAAGAAATCCACATAACCATAATGACAAACTAGAAAAACAAAATAGTAACGCTGGTACAGGCTACAAGAAATTTGCGAAAATTTATTCGTTTCGCAAACGTCAACATGTCACGGGTCGGATCACAAACTATGAGTTATCTGTGTCACAGTTACCCTAGATAAATAATAGTTTGCACTTTTTCACGTGAACTACACATTACGTTTCACTTACGCAGTTATTTATATTATTGGTACTTTAATCTTAATCCTTATCTTCTCTTATAATAAAACGGAAAAATTTTACGTTAGATGTTAGAACGTTAAATTACTTAACCGATTGAAACAAACTTTCACGAGTATAAGAGTACATTATGCCTGAGTAACATACGCTGTAATTAAGTTAGCTATCACCACGCGGGTGAAACCGTGGAGCGTAGCTAGTTAATTGATAAAATGAGTGGATAAAGTTTGTTTTACAACATCTGCTAACAAATTTTTCTCCCAGTTTTGGTCTCTTAACCCAATGAAAAGACTAATAAAAACCAATTTAGGGTCTAAAAAATCTAAAAAAACTGTGGCTAGTTTTTTAAGGCTATTGGATCAGAAAAAAACGGATATGATATACAACAGACAATACAATATCACGGTGCTGAAATAGATTTATTTTTATTCACGTTGAAATAAAATTGCAAGCGGTAACTATGCTTTATAAAAATATCTGTTCATTGTACCTAATCAAAAGTGAAAATTAAAAAGGATGCAGAAAATACTATACGTATTGTTACGCGGGGACTAGTTATGTGACAAAAAAGGAAATAATGAGTGAATTTAGTTTAATTAGGCCAGAGTTTATACATTTTCTCTGGAAGCATATAGACGGCGACAACGGCTATTTTACAAAAATAATTATACTGAGGCCGATGATTCTAGAATAGTATTACAAGACTAAAATAAGGTTATTCTTATCTAAATATTGTATTCGGGCTAAACCAATTTGAATCGAGTAGAATTAAAATAAGTTAGGAATCCACAGATCAAATGCATATATTAGAACTACAGGCTCGATACACCGATGCCTGATATTGTAAGTTATATTTTAAATGATTTGATTATTTATGGCAAAACATTTTTTTTTTTCAAGAATCGAACATCTATATGCGATGGGGCTGAATACATCAATAATTTACATATTAAACTACAGTGTTGTAAAGTCTGCTCAGCTAGTACTCGTAGATACAGAATTTCAGTTCAAAGAATCTTTATTACCCTTACCTATCCTTATATTATTAAGACAATAATTGTCACATGAAAACTTATAAAAAAATTTATTAGCAATATATATATATTTACCGTCGTTTGTACCGTCCGTTAACTACAAAATGAAAACTCATTGTAGGTATATAGGTAGATTATTTCAGAAGCGAATGATCACTGATTATGTGTTCAGCTTAGATTTGAAGACACCAAATGAGTCTACATTTTGTTCATTTGCCGGTAGCTTATTATATGATTGTGCTCCCTCATAGGCAATTGTTTTCTTCCTATAATGATTGGTCCGTACTTTTGGTAATGCTAAGTAGGTATTTGGGTCTTCCAGTTTTGCGTGTGTTCTAATTTACGAAATAAAACTATTTACTGCACTAAACTTGCGCCGCTGTCTTCAAAATATAAAATCATTGCATAACAACATGATGTCACTGATGTAAACGGATTAGTTTAAGTTGCTAGACCGTAGATCTAGAATCAAAATCAATACTGCGGGTGGGAGCTTGATTTTATTCATATATATAGTCATATATATACTTACATTAACGTAACAATTTTTTCGTAAAAAAATTACGTAGCACAATGTGGTACTTTATATCGATGATCAACGGAAAGGGATGTTCATTGCGTCATTTTAACCAAAGACTATAATATATCGATAATCAAAATACCAAAAATCTAAATAATTTGGTGTGCCTACTCACTTCATAAATGTTTTATAAAACCAAAGATACATACCGACTCTCCCTCCCCCCCGCGACCACACCTCCTCGAGTATGCACCGAGCGCCCGGACCCTACCTCCTCAAGCCTGCGCCAAAGCGCCCGGGCCTACCTCCTCGAGCCTGCGCCAAAGCGTCCGGGCCCCGGGACCCCTCCACTCGTTCAAGGTCGAATGAAAAAATTTTGGAAACTAAAATTTTAAAACACTGTAAACTGTAAATGTTTTTATAGCATGCATACTAAAACAGCCATATAATTATTGTGATCTAATGTGTGTAAGCCTATATTGTATAATTCCTTGTTGTGTTGTATTTTGTTTTAGATAATCACTATGAGAGTTCCTTTTTTTTTAAATTCTGTTTGATTTTTTTATAGTTCTTCTTCTTCTTCTTATGTGGCTTTTTAACGTGGGAAGTTACTAACGTTACTCAAAAAAAAAGTTACTTCTTTTTATTTAATCACCGATCATATTCTATATTAGATTACAACCTACAAACTCCTCACGGTTTATAACACTAGCATGTACGAACACTGGCAGAATTGTGACAATTTAGTCACTGACACTAAATTGTCACAATTCTGCCAGTGTATGTATCTATCTGTTCAGTATTCTCTTTGGTCACAGAAGCCATAGAGTAAATTATATATATGTAGACAGAGACATCAGCTTAAGAAACGCTCAAAGCGTCATCCAACGCAAAGTGAATCAACTAATTTACGTGACGTCACATCACGTGACCTCATATCAATATCATAAAATTATTAATATAATAGAATATTTCTTTATTTTGAACAGCATTAGGTATACTGTTCAAAATAAAGAAATATTTAAATACAAAGTTTTTACCCGCCTATGGTTAATTAGGGATTGACAGGCTTATTAAAACTACAAGATTAGTTTAACGTATATATTTATTTTTCTTAAAAATTAACATATAGACAAGTCAATTTTATTGAACCTAAGCATATCCCCATCCATAATGAAAGGATTATTATTTCCACTCAAAACTTTGATATTCCCCCTGAATATCAAAGTTTTTCTTACATCAGCTTTGTAAAATCCATGCAAGTTCCATGCAATTCTTAAACCTGGCTTAAATAGTTTTGAATGAAAACCATGACGCTCATTTAGAATTTTCCTTCATTCTATAACATGGTCTACATCTATGGTCCCTGCTTGTAAAGACTGAGAGCCATATTTTTTTCTTTTTGTGTGAATCTCCTACCCATTTTGTTTTTTGTTACTTCTCTAAATAGCATCATTATGAAAAGGGCTGCAAGACTTGTAAATTTTGTTAGTGTATTTTGAAGTTACATTTTTTGAAAGGTTTAGAGCTTTTTTCATTCTTGTTGCATAAGTATCCTTTTTCTTCTTAATCTTGTTTAACATCTGCACAAACATTGTTTTGTTGTCGACATGTGTCCCTGAAATAAACAAATTGATTATAATGTTGTACTTTGACTTGTTAATTTATGTTGTACCTTGACACCTAGCCAGGAATCAAGCATGCATTTCTCATGTTTATGTGAGTCGGCTGGCAATACACACACAGGACTCTACTATTTCATGGGATTGATTATCTAAAAGTGGAAATACTAATAATGAGATACGTTTCAGATTGATTGAAGATGAGCCTACAACCTCACCTGATGGTAACTGATGAGGTGATAAAAGAGGGTAAATAGGCTTAACCTAGAATTGGAGCATTACTGATTAGGCCATTTTTACATTATTACTTTTGGATTGATCGCAAAAACATTTCAAGATATTGTGTCTTTGTATTGACAACTACCAAAGACATTAGTTATGGTAGGTATCTAATCTAACTCACATTGGTGGGTACCTAAATTTACGGAACCTGATGGTATATTTTAATGTAATCACATAGCATTAATGACTCAGCACCCTTTTTCATCATCATCATCTCAGCCGTAGGACGTCCACTGCTGAACATATGCTTCCCCCATGATTTTCCAAAAGGACCGGTTGGAAGCGGCCTGCATCCAACGTCGTCCTGCGACCTTCATCAGGTCGTCTGTCCACCGTGTCGGTGGACGACCTACGCTGCGCTTGCCGGTCCATGGTCTCCACTCCAAAACCTTTCGGCCCCATCGGCCATCTGTTCTGCGTGCTATGTGCCCTGCCCACTGCCACTTAAACTGGCTAATTTTCTGAGCTATGTCGGTGACTTTCGTTCTTCTACGGATCTCCTCATTTCTGATTCGTTCACGTAGAGAAACCCCGAGCATAGCCCTCTCCATAGCTCGTTGTGCGACTTTGAGCTTATCTATGAGGCCCATAGTAAGAGACCACGTTTCAGTGCCATAAGTCATCACTGGTAACACACATTGGTCGAAGACTCTTGTCTTGAGGCACTGAGGTATTTTCGACGAGAAGACTTCGCGAAGTTTCCGGAACGCTGCCCAGCCGAGTTGCATTCGACGATTGACCTCTTTCTCGAAGTTGGACCTGCCTAGTTTGACTGTCTGTCCCAGGTAAATGTACTCGTCAACAACTTCGAGAACGGAGTTCCCAACTGATATTGGGGTAGGTACAACATGGGCATTAGACATAATTTTGCATTTTTCAATAAATCTTGACGAAACTTGGTATGCATGTTCTACTATTCAATATAAGATAGACTGTGCCCGTGAGGTCTACTGTTCGCAGAACTACAGGAACTACTAGTTTATTAAGTTTAAGTTACTGTACTTACTGGTTTTTCCACATTTTGGTACATAGCAACTTCTTGCGGGACCAGACATTTTTGCAAGTAGGTTTGAGTCGTTGTTAAGCAGATCAGAGTCCAGTGAGCGTAGCAGGGGCGAGCAATTGTAAGTAGAGTGGTCGGAGTACGTAAACAAATAAAAAGTAGTGTAATTTATCAAAGATATTTATTGAAACACTTTCACTAAAACAACATTGAAACTGAAATAAAAGAATTTGAATTTGATGATGGGCATTATAGATTATAATGAATCGATAATGCTAACTGAACAGCTATTAAGATTTTCAATCGATTATAATATAATATAATTAAAATAATTGACTTGACTTCATAAATAGATGGTTTTTTTCTATGGTTTCTGTGTTGTGACTAAACAGCTTGTCACTATTCTGCGAGTGTCTGTACACGCTAGTGTCATAAACCGTGAGGAATATGTAGGTTGTAGTCTATATTTATAAGGTCAGTAATAAAAAAAACCATCAGTATTTGAAAATCCCTCCTGGTTTTATATCCGGCTTATATAATGACTAGCTGTGCGCCGCGGGTTCGGGGTGATGGATGATTAATCAAATATAGTGTATGTTACTCAGGCTCTTAAATCATATAATAATATAGCTCTCTTCTGGTAAAATATATTTTTGAACCGGATGTAGTTATCGCGCTTATCCGTTAAAAACAATTAAATCTTTCCTCTTTATTATAAGTCTAGATAAGGATTAATTAACAGCAAGGTTATGTCTGTAGTAACTTTGTACTAACTAGAAAGGAGTGATACTCGTATATCCGGTATTATTTCAATTCAAACAACCAATATATTATCGCGAACTCAGATTAAAATCTTATATCGCATGTATTATTTTTTTAACATATTTCGTAGGAAAACCATAATGAGTAGTAATAAATTCACCGTTTGCCACGCAGCGAGACGGGCCAGCCGTTAAAAATCGTAACAGACTCGTCAGGGATAGGTACAACATTTAGGGCTCTTGGGTGAACCCTGTGTCTTTGGTTTACCCTTTTTGGTGATACCAGTCACAGAAAGGTATTTAGTACTGTTAAACATCCCACTAAACATGAACCTTACAGACTCTTTGCTGCAACTTGAATTTAGATTAAATGCGTTACTTGAGCCCGTCACTTCTGCACATGTTTGTGCAACTGAAAAATCTACGTTATGTTTCAACGTTTTTAGCAACGTTTAAAACAAATCTTAATGTGCGAGCAATTGTAAGCTTGCTCGGATTTTTCTACGACGTTGCATAAATACCATATCTAAAACGTTATATTGTAGGGTAATTAATGAGTTACAATAACTTATAACAACTTCCAAAAATAATGTTTCAGTAAATCCTTAAATGTCAGGTACTTTCAAGCTCGCTCGGACTTGTTTTCTTTGTTGCATAGACGTTGCAGACTTGCAGACATAACTTAGAACAGTTCATATGCAACTTTATATGAACTTAGCCTTGCTCAGTGGACTAAATCCAACATCTTCAAATTTTTGACCAACGTTAATCGATTCTTTCTTACGACGCTTCAGAGAAACATCACTAACGTAATTATCTATGATCACTAATAATCAGTGCGGTCCCAATTGAGCCATAAATGCCATAATCAATATTAGCGCGATCACAGTCGGTCCCTTTCACCGTGAGCGTGATTACGATGGCCCACGCTACGTCATCTATGACGTCTTAACTGCCGCCATATTGACGATTACATGAACCAGGCTCTACACCATAATCGCCGTGAGCGTTCTGTCAAAAGTGACAGGTGTTTGTTTATTTCTACAACGTCTTTACTGGTGTCCCTTGTTTTTAATGTAAAGCTGGTCCATCCATTCCATTATTTCTTTTTAATCCACACACCACATAGTTAACCTTAACACTATGCACGTTATTTATATGAATTTGTTTTCGCGCGCAAATGGTTCGTTATTGCTACATTTCTGGTCCGATTTATCAACACGCTTACAGTGCCACGAGCTGTCAAAATCGCGATCGGCTCGGACCGGCTTTGGTAGACGATAGCACTGTGAGCAAAAATATCGCGATACGGACCGCAGTGAATGTTTGACATGTGGTTACGTTCCGTTTCTCGCATAAGTTTTCTTGCTACCACACAATAATTAGTGCATTGCATCTTACAATACTATTTTCCTAAATACATTAAATAAATAATAGATATAATAATTAAATAAATGTAACATAATTGGTAACGGAAGGAACGACGTGAAAACCCACCCATCACTTCGTCAGAAAAGCGGACTCTAAACCGAGACTTCAACAAGAACGTACGACACGACCTCCGGTGCTTCAATACTCTTTCGATCGAAAGAGCGAACGAGCAGAATCGGGGGTCAAAGGTGTTCGTACAATCTCTTGGAAGAAGCCACCTGACGAAGTTGACCACAGCTAGTGGAGAAGTCGTTGCTGCGAAGCCGGCAGTCCTTTCGGAAGTGGAGGACTTTTATGGCCGATTATACGCATCGCATGCATCTCGACCTGATCCCGAAAATGATCCTAGAGCCACGTTAACCACACACATTGCAGTTCCTGGAAAAGTAGGTAGATTTCTGCGAAATCTATTGTATTATTGGCCAAATATGGCGAATCGCCATTCAACGGGTTAACACGCCATTTCACCGAAGACTTGCCAGAAGTCAGTATTGGCGAAATCGAGATCGCTCTTGGACAGCTTAAAAATGGAAAAGCCCGTGGAGAGGATGGCGTTACAACAGAGCTACTAAAAGCAGGAGGTAAACCCGTACTGAGGGAGCTCCAGAAGCTTTTTAACGCTGTCCTGTTCGAAGGGAGAACTCCAGAGGCGTGGAGTAGGAGTGTGGTCATCCTGTTCTTCAAAAAGGGAGATAAGACCCTGCTGAAGAACTATCGACCCATATCCCTTCTAAGCCACGTCTATAAGCTGTTTTCAAGAGTGATCACGAACCGTCTTGCGCGTAGACTCGATGAATTCCAACCACCGGAACAGGCTGGGTTTTGGAGCGGATACGGCACCATAGACCACATTCACACAGTGCGGCAGATTATACAGAAGACCGAAGAGTATAATCAGCCCCTGTGTCTAGCATTCGTGGACTATGAGAAGGCCTTTGACTCGGTTGAAATCTGGTCTGTACTGGAGTCCCTGCAGCGTTGCCAGATAGATTGGCGATACATCCAAGTGATGAGATGTCTTTACGAAACCGCCACCATGTCCTTCCAAGTACAGAATCAGCAAACAAGTCCCATACCGTTGCATCGAGGAGTGAGACAAGGGGACGTTATTTCCCCGAAATTGTTTTCAAATGCACTGGAGGATATGATATAAGGACGTGGCATTAATATCAACGGCGAATACATCTCTCACTTGCGATTTGCTGACGATATCGTCTTCGTGGCAGAGACGCTGCAGGACCTGCAACAGATGCTTAATGACCTGGCTGACTCTTCTATACGCATCGGCCTACGGATGAACTTGGACAAAACCAAGATCATGTTCAACGAACATGTTCTACCGGAACCGATTGCGATACACGGCGCCGTTCTCGAAGTTGTTCAAAAATATGTGTACCTCGGGCAGACATTGCAGTTGGGAAAAAACAACTTTGAGAACGAGGTGAATAGAAGAATTCGGCTGGGCTGGCAGCGTTTGGGAAGCAACGTCGAGTCCTTACTTCGCCGATTCCACAGTGCCTGAAGATGAAAGTCTTCAATCAGTGCGTCCTACCCGTCATGACATACGGAGCCGAAACGTGGACACTGACGGCTCGAATGGTCCACAAGCTCAAGGTCGCTCAGCGGGCTATGGAAAGGGCTATGCTCGGTGTTTCTCTGAGGGATCGCATCAGAAATGAAGTGATTCATCAGAGAACCAAGGTCATCGACATAGCCCACCGGATCAGCAAGCTGAAGTGGCAGTGTGCTGGCCATATTAGCCGTAGAACCGACAACCGTTGGGGTAAACGAGTTCTAGAGTGGAGACCGCGTCTCGGCAAACGTAGTGTAGGACGTCCTGAGGCACGGTGGAGTGACGATCTGCGCAAGACGGCTGGCAAAAACTGGATGCTAGAAGCCCAAGATAGACCAAAGTGGCGTGCAATTCGAGAGGCCTATGTCCAGCAGTGGACTGCTACATGCTGATGATGATGATGATGATGATGAATTGGTAACATATTTTCATTGTCAAAAAATATTAAAATGTATGAACTTGTATTTAGTGTCATCAAATTAAAATTACTATTACAATTCCCGGTAAACCTACAGTTCTGTCATTTGTTCTAAGTGAACAGCGTGTGACAGAAGACATCCAATAACAATCCAATAAGAAGAAGAAGAAGAACTCGAAATCCTAATTGAATAATTTGAACATTTTATTTCTGCCGTGCCCAGCTAGTATTGTCCACAAAAATATTTGCAGAAACTAAATGATGATTGTTTTTGATGTTTGTTTTATTATCACTAGTTACATTACATAAACTTTATTTATTTAGGTTATGTTACTTAACCAAAACACCTCCAGGACAATATTTTATGGTTACTATCAAATCAGTTCTCTAGAATGACGACAGGTAGCCAAACCGACATCAACGAAAATAGACCGGAAGCTGAGGATTCTAAAAATGGAGAGGTTCTAGTTCCAGAAGATGAAAAGTGGTTGGTAAGTCTATCACAACACAAGGTACATAACAAGAATACCCTGGTTTCACATGCAACACAAAATCATAATCATAATCGTTTATAGTCAGCTGTGTGTTACATGTTGTTAAAAAAACTTAAAAATATCAACAGCTACCCTTTTAGGCATACAATATTACTAACATAAATGCAACTTGTATAATGGGTAAAATATAAGATACAATTATCAATTAGATAATGTCATGGATATATATTACCCATTTAAATAATTGACAATTTTAGTCATAGTCATAGTCATAGTATTTTATTAATAACAAATAAGTTACATGTCAACAAAAAATAATCATACCTTACTAGGTAGTTGTAATAACATAAAATACTAAGTATAATAATCAGTACAATTCATTATAGACAATTACTTATAAAATTCGAAATAATAATAACACAAAAAAGTAAATTCAATTCTATTCAATAGAATTATATAATAAACAATACAGAAATACAAAATTAAAATTAAAAATACTGTCAAAACATAATTAGTCAAATCGTATAATTAATTTAAATTAATAAAATTGTCAAATAATAAAATCATAGCAGTATGTCATCAAATTTGTAGATTGATTGCTCAACAAGCCACTTTTTGAGGCGGATTTTAAAAGATTTACTTGACGTAGCATTTCGCACATGGTCAGGCAGCCGATTATAGACAACCGGTGCCATCACGTGCAATAGTTTGGACGTCTTCGCCAGCCGCCGCGGCACCGCTCGCAGCCGGTGCGTGTGACGCGTGCCGTATTGGTGTCCGTCGCCTATTTTTGAGTAGTCCTCCAAGTGGTACCTTGCATATAAAGCTGCCTGAAGACACAGGAGGGCAGGGACAGTGAGAATTTTCATCCTCTTGAATAAGGGTCGCGCCGATTCTTCAGGCGGCACTCTCGCTATGGCTCGCACCGCTCTCTTTTGCATTCTAAAGACGCGCTGTACATCTGCTGCAGGCCCCCAGAGCTCTACACCATATTGCAGAAGAGAGTGTACTGACGCGAAGTAGCAGCTCCGGACCATGCTATAGGGTAGAATAGCGGATACGCGCCATAGCGCAAAACAGGCGCGACCGATCTTCTCACACAGTCCATTTATGTGACCTTCCCATGTCAGGCCACTATCAACTTTAAAACCAAGAAAAGTAGTAGTTGTCACTTGGTCCATTCGAGCATCACCCACTCTCACGCTGAGTTGTCTGTACGTGCGACCTGACAAATTGAAATGCACAAAGTAAGTTTTATTTGTGTTCAGAATCAAACCGTTGATTCTAAACCAATGGTTGAGGTCACTTGCCACCTCATTCAATTTACCTTCTAGTTAGTCTACGGTAGGTGCGGTCACAACTGCAGCGACATCATCCGCATACATCAGTATGTGTCCGTCACATACATTTTCTGGTAAGTCGCTTAGAAGTAGAGAGAACGTTATGTTAGAGAGCGATGAGCCCTGCGCTACATGTAGTTTTTATGTTAAAGCTTTTAAGTTATGTTTTACAAATAGGGATGCCTCTAAAAAATACATTGATGCTAAAGGAAGGACAAACGGATTTGCAGAAATTAGCTAAGGTGCACATAATAGAATAAGAACTAGAGAGATCACTGTACATTATGAATAAAGGCTGTTATTATTAATATTTTTATTATATAAAGGAAATAGTTTTTTTTTTTTTTATATTTGCACACAACTTTGTTTTTGTCTAGCTCCTATTAGTGCTCTGATGCATTTCTTTTGAATTGAAAATGCTCTCATGCTCACAACAATGCTCTTAAAGTTTACAGAGTTTCCTTAAAGTAACAATCCGTATCGTAAATTGGAAGCCACATTTCCATAATAGGCACAAATTGCTGTTTGTTGTGATGCTACTTTGGCCAATCGTTTCAATGCATAAACTACAACCCGGTCACAATATCTGTGCACCTGACCTCGTGACGTCATATCGGCGGTCTGGGTACGGTTTTTTCGAGAAATGTGGAGGTAAAAAAAAATTACTAACCTTTTCAAATCAATTTATTATTGATGTAGGGTTTGTTATTAAAAAACAATAATTTTGATTACAAAAACATTTATTATTAAACTCAGTCACTATAAATTATTGACTCTATGCCTGACATTTTAATTTTCATTAGAGTCCTCTTTGATATCCCAGTTGCAGCACAGGTTCGTTTCACCACTTGGTATACAGGTATGGTGTACTGTTTATTTGCTTCTCCGATTCAAAAAACTTGAGCACTTTCCAGATAAAATTTCTTGATTTGCTGTGTATTGTTTTTCCCATGACTTCAGTTTAACAGCTACAACAATTTTAATAACAACCAAACCAGTCCAAACTTAACAGTAAACAGTCTAAACTTAACAATAAATATTAAAAAACCAAAACAACAACAAAGCGAAAATATCAAAATTATCGGGACGTGTATTGGCAACGAAGATGCTAACCGTACTGTCGCACCGGGGAGTGCGCGGAGAGGTGACAGGGGAAGCGGGAGAGGCACCGCATTCCAGCGAGGTGCACAGATATTCTGACCGGGTTGTAATCTACTATTTTTTTGTGTACATGGTCAATGTGGCTCTTCCAATTACCATGACAATTCATCATTAAGCCTAGAAACTTTATCTCTTTAAGTTGTTCTATGATTGTATTTTAATATTTGATTGTTAAAGTTTTAGCTTTTGATGAAAATAAAATTGAATTGCCTTGGTTTTTTTTATATTTACAACTAAGTTATTATTCCCAAACCAATTCATGATACTATCAAGCGCTTTGTTAATAGTGTTTTCGTATTCTAATGTATTCAGTCCACACCTTTTACAATACGAGTAGAATCATCTACAAATAGAACCATTTGATAATCTACTGTATTTGGCAAATCATTTATGTAGACGAGAAATAATAAAGGTCCCAGAATGCTGACTTGCGGGACTCCATATTCTATACGCCTTAATCTGGATTTATAAACTACTTCTTCATTCTAATATATCTGAGTAATTTCAGTATATTGCTCACAATTACTTAGGTATGATTTAAGTAAAAAAATGCCAATTGCAAAACTCTTACACTGGATGGTTGTACAATAATAAACCTTGAATCTAGAATCATTAGGGTGGCAACTAATATTTACATAAATATTCCAGCTGGAGTTTCAAGCAGTAACTTATAAGTATGAGTTATAAACATTTTTTATTTATTTAAATGTATATCTAATACATAAATTAAAACAAGCATGTCTTGTGTGCATATAATCTGAATCTCGGGAATGGCTCCAATGATTTTCATGAAATTTAGTGTGAAGGGGGTTTTGGGGAAGACAAATCGATATAGCTAGTTTTCAGTTTTAGAAAATGTTGTTTTATCCATGTTTTTAGCCATTGCATTCAGACTATAATAATATAATATAATAATATCAATAACTGAATCAAGTGACAAGATTCTCATGGATTATTGTGTTACTCTTTTGTATTTATATATGGAGCAAAGATTGGTCATCTAGGTAATTGAAATTTAAATTGAATATGGCAATCACATCTTTGTTCCAGGCTGCACCTAAATTTTTGAGGCCTATCCAAGGGTTAACATATTTAATTGTGACAGATTCATGTTCCAAATAAATAGAGGCAATATTGCACAGAACAATGGCACATGCAGATATATCAGTACTTAGGGTCTGGTCAATGTTTAGTCTCCCTAAACAAATGGTGAACGTCAACAAACCACCGTTTTCAAGATTCAAATGTCAATGTTTTTTAATAATATAATGGCATGGAGAATTTTTAAGGCTTCTTATATTCCCTCCTCTAACGGTGCCGTGGAAAATGCAATTAAAATCTGTATATGTGTAATTAAATAGGCATTAAAATAAAAATGTAGACGTATCATTAACATATACAGCACAAACTACTACTTATCTAGTACAACTGTAACACAGTTATCCCTTCAAGAGTCGTTTTATTATAACAATGAAATTTCTATTGTGTCTGGCCGCATGATGACCAATGGACCTTTGATGGATTATAACTCATAGTTTGTACTGTATATGTTAACAATACGATTATCTATGCAAAAATTTCGAGCTGGGCCCACAGGTGGAAATTGCAAAAGTTGGTAAAAAAAATATGAATCTTATTTTGGAATTTACAGATAAGAGAATGTGACACATATTATGAAGAATATAAGGAGTGCACGAGTTTTCGGGGCAGATTTCATCAGTATTTCATATACGGCGAGTCACTGGACTGCAACCAGTGGAAGAAAGACTATAATAATTGCACAAAATGGGAGAGCAACAAGGATTCTAGAGCTGGGGTAAAGGGTTAAAGTTATCAAATTACTATAGTGATGTAATTTTTGTTATATGACTAGCTGCGCCCCCCGGTTTTACCCGCGTGGTGATGGATGATGATGATGAAAAGTCCTATGTCCTTACCCGGAATATAATCTATCTCCTTGTCAAATTTCCTCCATATTGGTAAAGTCGTTCGCAAGTTATGGCGTGAACACGGGAAATATGGATTTATTTTTATATGCCTATATAGATTTTAAAGTTAGTACGCCTGGTTAACGAGACCACATTTTGCAATTTTAGAGAGGAAAATTACACATTTGGACGAGATTTGAACCCGCGTCTTCCGAGAATCCGGCTCAGACGCCATGATTGCTAGGCTACCGAGGCGTCCGGAAAACGAATTTAACTCTACAAGTGCGAGCGAGATACGATATAGTGAAATGATTTATGGCCGCACGACTCAGTTAACGTAACTACTCACACACTACAACCTACTCAGGTAACGCGGTGACTATAGTTGGAGACGGAGTGACATCTATGGAACAGTTTGACAAGCTTTATCCAATTGAAAAAAGAGTTTATACAACTTTAATGTTGGAGTCGCAACCCTTCATTATTTTTATAATATGATTTATAAAGCACTAACGCTGCTTATCGATTTACACGCCGACATAATGTTGATAATATTCAAAATGCTTTTTTTTCCCCTCAAAATACTCTCTTTAATCTCCTTCTCGCTGTTCTGCTGCAGCTAAGTCATGGCTACCGGTATACGCTAATACCGAAAACGGGTCATATATATTTTGCTTGTTTAAAATATTGGTGCTGGCAGATTTTATTGTAATTAATAATCTTTATTGGAAACTGTTCCGCACGTTGTTTTTTTAGTCAATTAAATTATATAATATGCTTAATGCTCTCGTAACATATTATTTACACCATAACAAAGTAGTAACATATAACCGTAACAAGTAAATACCACATTAAAATGCTTTTGATTGTATGTATGGGACCAGATATTATTGTGTTACCTATTTATTCGTCATGGCATAGTCATTATGAGGTACTTACCGCCCGAAACCGCGAAGCATAGCTTCTAGTTAGTCAGTAAAAATCACGAAGTCGGTAAAATGCGGAAGTTTCCTTTTTTTATGAAATTGCTAATGTAAAGAAAACTAAATTGTGGTAAAGTTGTGGAGAGTCTAAAATACATCTTTAATTTTAGAAAACTGGCAACATTTGCGAGGATCCTGGATAGGTATAAACGAAAATAAACTTGTTTATCGATGATGTTATTTGTTGACTATGAGTTAATGTTTTTAAATATTACAGCTAGCTGTTATCAAAAGCGAAAAAGAGCGGCGGTTAGCGCGACTAAGAGCTCACTACAGAAACGACACGTGGGAAAAACGCCAAACACCACCCGAAGACTGGGACAAACCTCTGCCAGAATGGATGGCCAAGAGAGATGAGCATACCTACCTGGCAGAAAAATCAAAGGAAATGAAAGAAGGAAAAACAGATGACGACAAAAGTTCGTGTATAATCATGTGACAGTAGACGTAATTGTTATTGATAAGTAGATCACTTAATAAATTATTATGTTACGTTTACATATTTGAGTCAATTATTCAATTAAACTATTATTTATACTGGCAAAACTCACGTTAGGGATCGAATACGTCGATCCAAGTTTCTAGCATAAATTAAATGCTCCCGGTGTGCACTGCGGAGCACAGCGCGTACGGCTCGGCGCGACACCTGACGATAAACCCTGAAGATGAGCATCTAATATGATTGAACCCCGGGTATTGTATGGATGTATTCAATCCCTAACTTGAGTGTGAACAATACTTCAACTTTGCCGGTGAATAATAATAGTTTTAATGTTATGTCAAACTCACGAGAATTTCAATACAAAAACTATTCAATTGTCCAATGATGTCAATTTCTAGTCCCTAAAAAACGAGTTATTCACAAGATAAAACACTAATTATTGTAGATGTAGGTATTAATACATAAGGTTATAATAGCTTCCTTTTACATTCATGTCTACATTATGCACTGAAGCATGACTGCAAGTCTTTCTAAATAGGTCGATCATTTATTAATAAACGCTGAATACGATATATAAGTAAATGTTGTGTGCGACAGTCGGCAATTTCTTCGTTCTTATCAATAATATATTCTAATAACCAATCAGCAGTCGTTATCTACTTATGTAACTGCCATGCACCCTCATTCAGAATCTCACGATAACTCTGTTGTCGACCGGTTTGGTATTATACGAAGCTATTTATGTTTTCTATATAATTATGTCATCCAAACTTCGTAAATGCCACAGAATATTATATGGATGCCGATATAATGGTTATATGCTACTATAACTTTCACGTTTTGTAACTCTTTTGTTTTCTTGTGTTTGTTACCTACTCTTTCACGCAAAAACAGTAGTTTTAATATAGATCACTAGACTAGATAGAATAGATCACTTCTGATCGTTTTTGGCGAAAAAAACGCTAAAAACGCTCACAAAGGGCGTTCGAATTGGGAATCTGTGGGTGAAAATGTCGTTCATGCCTCTTTTTGTTCAGCGTTCGGAAAGCTAAAGAAGAGGAATTTTTGCCCCACGTCCGGAGCATGGTTGTTTGTGATGTTATTTGACAGCTATGTATTTGACAGCATAATCATGCGATTTTAGGTCTTATGCTCAGTTGAGCGTTCGAATAGGGTATGGGCAAAAGTGGTAAAAATAACGTTTTTGAGCTTTCCGAACGCTTTAAAAAAAGAGTCATCAATGACAACGCCACCAATGCCCTCATAAGCTAAACGAACGCACCTTCAGTAGAATGGATTGTAATGATTTGCTATTTAGACAGATGAGGCGCTGGAATAACATATAGGATACTTTTTCATCATCATCCACCACCACGCGGGTGTAATCGCGCGGCGCAGCTATAGTTCTCAATAATTCCATAAGTCGTATGGTCTTATTATACTAGACTTCGTTTATTATATAATTATCCTATGACGATACGAGATTTTATATAATCGGATCAATTCAGTTGTCGAAACGTTCTGAATCGCGGGCCTGACCTGGTAATTGACTTATCATCACTCAGATAAGCCTCGCCAGTTGTGCCTATAATTGTTTGACAAGATAAAACTTGTTTATTTCATTTCTCGAGGCGAAGCGAGTACAACATTATCTTTATTTAACGAAGTGGGCGTTAAGAAATTATCATACATGAGTCGTGCATTGTGCAGTACAGTGTTGTCACTGCGATTCATAAGAGTTCCTATGGCCAGAAACGCATCTACCGCTTTTCTTATCGAAGACCCTAAATACTCTTTCTTGAAGGAGTTGGGTCTCAAAGAGAAGAATGTCGGAGTGTTCAACGGAAAGTGGGAGGCTAATGGACAGGTGAGTGGATTCTTTATGATTATTGACATCTGTGTGTGGTACTTTAATTAAAAACTTGATCTGCTACGTTACAGTACTGCGTGTAGGTACTTATAAACGTTATATGGCAAATCTTGGTGCTAATAATGAAAAATGCTGAAAATAATTTAATGAACTTTTGAAAACTAAGTAAGTACATTTATTTTTGGGGCACTTGGATCAAATCTCGAAAGAGTATGTACTAGCTATCCTATGAGTAATATTAAAATAAAACCTGTAAATAAACTACCTATACTTGTAGAACCTGTAGAGTAGTAGTACCTATTAGTTATTCTATGGCAGTATCTACGTGTACCTAACCCATAATGTTTCTTCATTTCGCAAATAATGAAATCAAACATTTACTTGGCAGCCGGCGTATGTTAGAGTTACAAAACAAACATGAGATAATAAGGTGGTACCTACAATATTTATAGGTATTCGAAGTACTTGGGTATAAGGTATGCTAAACTTGTCTAAGGGTGTTACCACACCAATCCTTAGCATATCTATGGTGAATGGATTGGTCGACGTAGATCGATACCATACCATTCCATATACCAACCATACCAATCGATCGATTGAAATTCGAGCTACGCCGAACGATTGGTGTGGTAACACCCTAACGGCCGGTTTCTTTATCTTATCTGCCGACAGTTGCTCTAGGAGAAATTGAAATAGGGTAGGTAGTCGATACAGTCAAAAATAAATAATTACAATGTAATGTTAATTAATAGTGGTTGTGGGTAGTATTTATAATGCATTGGATTTACTTTATTTTGAAAAAAACAAAATGTCTTCAAAAGTTTCTAGAAGTCACGTGACCTCAAACGGACGTAGCGGCGAAAATTTAATAATAATATAATATAGGACAACATCCACACAAAGGTCCCAAACTAGGCAGACTAGCCTGTACTATGTAACCTGATGACTGATGTAGGTACATACATAAATACATATACACACCCAGACACAGATCAAACAGACATGTTCCTGCACACAAATGTTTGACCTGTCCATGGATCGAACCCGGGACCAGCGGCTCAGAAGGCAGGGGTGCTACCAACTGCGCCAACCGGCCTGTCAAAATGTCATGGCCGGTGTCATAATGGCAAAAACATGAAAGGGTCGTGCATTACCTATCAACAGACTGAGAATCAAGCAAGTGAAGAAAGCATCTAATATTATTGCTTTACAACTAAATACATACTAGGTTAAAGGACTAACTGTTAAAAACACGGTTATTGTCGCAACCGCAAATAATAAGTTTGTTATACATTTTTTATAATAATTAAATAGGTAGGTACCTACCTAAGTTTATATTCATTAATAGTAAATTCATTTTTCTTGTTGTCATTGTTTTTAAGTACACATTTATGGATTTCAGATTATTCTTTTTTATGTATGGAAAAATGTCTTGACAGACGAACAGACCGACTGCAAAGTGATCCGATAAGTGTTCATTTTTCCTCTTGAGGTGGGAAATCCTTCATAGAACAAATTATGCGGCTAAAATTTAGGTTTATTAAAAGTTATCCTCTTTTTTTCAAGATAGTTAGAGTCTGGTCTAAGAAATAAGTCAGTCATTTAATTACTGTATTATATAAGTCACATGGATGCATAACTTGCTAACACGATTGAAAAAAAAAAAGTATGTTACAAGATTTTATACACTTTACTGACACTCGTGCATCATTGTGAACATCAACGGTTAATAATCCACCACTATTACACGTTAAAACTTGATAAACACAAAAGAAAATAAATTATAATGTCAATGTTGGATTTTTCCCACCATCTCCATGTTCAAGCAAGTAAAACGTATTAATAATAATAATAATAATATTAATACGTCACGTGACTTCTAGAAACTTTTGAAGACATTTTGTTTTTTTTCAAAATAAAGTAAATTCAATGCATTATAAAAACTACCCACAACCACTATTTATATTTTGCCATAGTGACGTCATACGACGTATCACAGACTATAAGATACTACGTTTCGACGAATAGGCTGATTGAATAATGTATTAGCGCCAATTTTAAAAGTTCAAATAAAAAATTGTTTTTTTAGTTAAGAGTTCTTTAAAACAATATTAAAAAATGCTAGGTGTGTATTTTGGTGTCCTGAATAAATTAACATACAATAAACAAAGGTCAACAGCCCTATTTGACACCATTTGTATCTGTGAATAGTATGGAACTAATGTAAAATTTACATATAGGTACATATATATATATACTCGTGTCAAACGCTCGCTGCCCACGGAGCAATACAACTTACCAAGTGTGGGAAAGAGATTACTAACACGAGCATTATAAGGTGGGTTCCCACTATGTCGTAACGATTAATTTATCGTCTCTAGCTGTTTCTATTACAACGATTATGTATTATTGAATATTATCGTTTTACGGCACTTGTGACTACAACGACAGTTAATCATGTCGTGCTTTATGTGAACACCTCCATTTATATATATAAGCCACGACACTTAAAACTACACAATTATCTGTCGTCACGACGAAGTAGGAACGCGTCCTTAGGCATCTCTTTCCGACACTTTTATTGTTCCGCGGGCAGCGAAGGTTTGCCACGAGTATAGTACGAGTAGGTTAAACCGTGGATAGATAGAACATATAGAAACCGCCCGTTAATTAGGTACCTATGTTTCCTTTTTTCTTTGTAGACAATCAAATCGTATAGTCCAGCCAATGGCAAAGTGATAGCGGAAGTGCAAGCCGCCAGCTCCGCTGACTACGAAGCTAGCGTAGCCGCCGCTCAGGAAGCGTGGCACGCGTGGGCGGAACTACCCGCGCCGGCGAGGGGAGAGATCGTCAGGCAGATTGGCGATGCTCTAAGGGAGAAACTACAGCCCTTGGGACAGTTGGTGTCTCTCGAAATGGGTAAGAATAACTCAAGAGGATAATGCTTTACCTACCTACCTCTACAAAAATTGGTTAAATTTTATCACAGACATATCTCATTAGGTACCTAATATAAAAAATGCGATAATTTGAGAACGAGTTTGTGAGGGTGCATGCTTTTTTTTAACATCTACACAGTCTTCCACGTCCTAAACTACACAGAGCCAGAACTTCTTTATTACTGACATATATACACATCCAGACACAGGTCAGACATGCTCAGGCACAAAAAATATTTACCTGTCCGTGAATCGAACCTACCATCACCAGCTCGGAAGGCAGGGTTGCTATCAATCACACTAACCGGTTCAGTGCTTGTTTTGTTCTGATTCAAGAATAGTTGCCGAGGAAACACAATAACTTTATTCCATGCAGATGATGTCGCGGACAATAAAGAGTTTTACGAGTAGGTATAGATTTGAGTTTCAGGTCCTTAACAATTCTTGACATAGATCATATAGTAGCATGCCTTGTGCTTTATTCTAACTACCGGAAACAACAAAAAAATAAGTAAACTAACTAAGTAGGTACCTCTATAAGTTTACCCGACTACGGATATAACTAGCCCGCACATAGCGCATACAATCCGTCATTTTGATTTTTAGGTTTTGTGCATTTTATGTAGGTTGATGCTTGCGCCATGAAGACGAATTTAATGACGTATCATTTATCAAAATCGAGCCGTTTAGTAGTTACGAGCGGACTTAGGAACTCACATATACATACATACACGTCAAACACATAACCCCTTCTTTTGGGGTCCGCTGCAGTCGCCAAAAAGGAATAATGTTCACATTCAAAAATATCCCATCTGGTGATGCTGTAAATGCCCGTAGAGACAAACAGCAAGTACTTAGGCCGTTCGAAAAAAAACACTCAAAAATATTCATTTGTTTTGTTAGGTAAAATCCTCCCGGAAGCGATCGGCGAAGTGGTGGAGTACATCCACGTGTGTGACCTGGCCCTGGGTCTGTCTCGGACGCTCCCCGGCACCATCTTCCCCTCGGAGCGTCCCGGCCATGTGCTCATCGAGAAGTGGAACCCTCTAGGTCTCATCGGCATCATCACGGCTTTCAACTTTCCAGTTGCTGTCTTTGGATGGAACAGCGCTATTGCCATGGTAAGGCGGTCACTATTCTCAAATCATTTAGTAATATTCTAATCATCTAATACCTTTAAATGAGCAATTCTTGTAAGTATATACAGGATGGTTTTTTGAGAAGGGCGGCCATGGCCAAGTCCGGAACCATGCGAGAGTTAGAGAAAAATCGTGAAAGCGGACATGCCCTCGATTTATAAGAAAACAAAAGCTGCATACTTAGTTTTTTTTAAATCTTTTACTTTTGACGTAAATCGAAAGGATTGATTTAAAAAAAACACCTGTATATATATTTCATCTGAATCTCGGAAACGGCTCCAGCAGTTTTCACGGAATTTAGTATGCGAGGGTTCCGAGAGCAATAAGAGGTTTCATTTTTAGAAAACGTTGTTGTACCCGTTTTTTGGGGCAATTAAAAACTGCCACATTACCTATGGCAACAAGCGTAACAACAACTAAACTGTTTTACCGACACACATCAACACTAAAGTTACTTGACAATAGATGGCGTTGTTAAGCAACACTAAGCCGATGAGTGCTTGGTTTTAGGTTTGACCAAGAAAAAGCAAAGCTACTGTATATACTACTAGTATTTATAAAAGATTTTTACTCTGCTTACCAAAACATCGTGAGTGCTATAGGCAGTCAGCAATGCCATTATACCTTTAGCACCTTTTTATTAGAGCAGTAGAACAACTGCCAAGTATTCTTTTTTCTACATTGAAGTAGTAATGTTCGCAATACTGTGTTCTGGTTTGAAGGGTATGGTTGCCGGCGAAATTACGAGCACACTCGACTTAACAACTTAATGTCTCATGGTTACGGGCGCAGTGCAGTTCGTCACTTGTGACAAAATGTATCTGTTCTAGACATAGTTCTAGAGGACTACTTAACATCAGGTGGTCCTCGAGTTTGTACCGTCTCCTGATAACATAAAAAATGCAGTTTAAACGCATTCCCGTAGGTAAGTTCATTTCTAGTAGGTATCAAACCTTGCCCAATATTTTTAAAAGCAGCTTTATATACCTACTTATTTAATAACTGTAGGTGCTATGCTAATGTTCCTAATTTAAGAGATAATACATTAAATATGCAATACAGTACCAGTGCAATACAGTAAGAATTATTATGCGTAATAATTCTTATTATTGCACTTTAACCAAATATACAAAAACATAATTTATATACACTATAATTTAATATTATTATTAATATAATATACTTTATATATACCTATTAGGAAAGTATACAATGGGCGGTCTTGTCGCGCATAGCGATTACTTTCAAAAAGCTTTGGTTCGACATTATCTTAAGAAGCAGTAGACGGTGGTGCATAGTAATACGTTATTTTAATTCAAATATGTTGCGACCTAAATGTATAGTCTCAATAATTAATCAATAAAAATAAAGGTCGCAATAAAAAGTATAAGTAAGTACTAAGTATATTAAATAAGACATGCACACGTAGTATAAAACTTGAAATCCTATTTTCATTTTAAAGATGTGCAATCATTCAAAGAACAGGTAGGGTCGCTTCACTGGTCTAACTTATTCTTCTGTACTATTTTAGCCATATCGATATTGCCACCAAGCCCTTTGGGTTAGCCTCTAGTCTAGTCCTATATTTGACTTTCTAATGTACAATATTGTCCAAGGTCTGTGGAGACGTGAGCGTGTGGAAGCCATCAGACACCACACCCCTGGTCGCCGTGGCAGTCACCAAAATAGTCGAGAGCGTACTCATCAAGAACAACATCCCCGGCGCCGTAGCCGCGCTCTGCGTCGGCGGCAAGGATATCGGGGAGACCATCGCTAAGGATCACAGGATGAAGCTCGTGTCGTTTACTGGAAGCACTGCCGCTGGACAGCAGGTGAGACTGTCGCATAAACATCTGATTTACTGTTACCATATAGTTGGACGCGTACGTTTGTACATTTGCCATTCCTCAAATTAATAATATAGGAATAGCATTAAGTGAGATTTTTAAGAAGTTTAAGGCACAGTCACTTGAATAAGTCAATGTCTAGTAAAGCAGTGGATACATTACAAAAAACTTTGTATCATGACTTTGTAAACGTTGCCTGAACTCGTGCACCATAACGAGCACTTAGTCCTAACGGTTAATAATTTTATTCACCACTATTAGGGAAAAAACACATAACAAAAAACAAAAAAAAGGAAACTTAAAAACTTCCAAACTAGAAGAAACACAACTCTAAGAAAAGTAATGACAATAATAATAACCAATAATTGACATTATTGGTTATTATTATTGTCATTGTTGAGGTTTTTCCCCGCCAGAATCTGCTTCATGTATTTTTAGTAAATCACGCAATACTATTTGCAATGATCATAATTGAAGGGACAGTTCAGTTTGTAAAATTATACAAAAACTCAGTTTATTTATATATAAACCTACCTGATTTGCTAATGCAAACTATAATAAAGATAAGAAACCCTGTAAGCTGAAATAAAGATTGTGATATTCATCGCAATTATAGATGCTCGCAATCGTTTTTAAACTATGCAAAAATCTTTGCAGCAACCTCTAGGTAACCTACGTCTATTTCTATATCTTTGACACGTGAATAAGTCTGTTTTAACCGACTTCAAAAAAGTGGTTGGTTCTCAATTCGAGTGTTCTTTTTATGCTTATTACCTCAGAACTTTTGACTGGGTGAACCGATTTTGTAGATTATTTTTTTGTTTGGTATAGTATACCTACTTCCGAGGTGGTCCCATTAAATTTAATCTATTTTTTTTGTGTTTGAGTCACAATCCAATTAATCAAACTGAAAAGTTTTTCGCCTCTTGATGATATCATAATTGACACTGAATGACAATCGATCCCGTAAGTAGCAAGGTTCACTAAAAAGGGTGAAAAAAATGTTTAATCAAAAATGGAATTCTTTAAATGGAAATGGCATTTTAGCTTTCGAGCAACATAATTGTACCTACTTTAAGACTATCCAATTAATTTTAAATACGTTACCTATCACAATAATTGTACATATAGGTATATATTTTATCTTGTTACCACGTGGTTTCGTAGTGATAGCGAACAGCGATAATTCATACGCTATTATTATTATGATATAAATAAAAAGCCCACATTGATAGTATTATCGCAAATCTGATTCAATGTACAAACGATTTACCACTGTCCAACCTTATCTTTCACCAAGCCGTTCTGGTCCCGAGTTGATTATAGCCCACACTTCTCACTTTGAGAGGAATGCTTGAGTCCCAGTAGTGGGATCCCATCAGTGTGCAATGCTTTCCTATCTGTGTAATCATCATCATCATCTCAACCGTAGGACGTCCAATGCTGAACATAGACCTCCTCCATAATTTTCCAAAAGGACCGGTTGCGGCCTGCATCCAACGTCGTCGGTCGTCTGTCCACCGTGTCGGTGGACGACCTACGTTGCGCTTGCTGGTCCGTGGTCTCCACTCCAGAACCTTCCGGCCCCATCGGCCATCTGTTCTGCGTGCTATGTGCGCTGTCCACTGCCACTTTAACTGGCTAATCTTCTGGGCTATGTCGGTGACTTTCGTTCTTCTATGGATCTCCTCATTTCTGATTCGATCACTTAGAGAAACCCCGAGCATAGCCCTCTCCATAGCTCGTTGTGCGACTTTGAGCTTATATATGAGGCCCATAGTAAGAGACCACGTTTCAGTGCCATAAGTCATCACTGGTAACACACATTGGTCGAAGACTCTTGTCTTGAGGCACTGAGGTATTTTTGACGAGAAGACTTCGTGAAGTTTCCGGAAAGCTGCCCAGCCGAGTTGGATTCGACGATTGACCTCTTTCTCGAAGTGACCTGCCTAGTTTGACCGTCTGTCCCAGGTAGATGTACTCGTCAACAACTTCGAGAACTGAGTTCCCAACTGACATTTGGGTAGACACTATAATGGGCATTAGACATAATTTTCGTCTTGTCCATGTTCATCCCATCGTGTGCACCTATCTAATATAATACCTTTAAACGAGCAATTATTGTATATACAGGGTGTCCTGAAACTCAATGATAACCGAGTACTGGGCGAGAGGCCATGGTATACAGGTTATGAAAAACAAAAGCAAAAAAAACATGTCACTTCATATCATAATTCGAAATAGAATATAGAATAATTCGAAAATGTTGAAACATTTTACAGTTATTTAAAAAAATGTAATCTCAAATATCTGTGCTACCAATGGCAACCACAAAACAAAGTAATAAACGTTGATAACTAAGTAAAATAAATAAAGTTTTGACGAGTTATGGTTTACAAAATTATTGTCAGTTAACTTTGACACTCCATGTCGGAAATAATGGATTTTTTTCATTACTGTTACACCTTGGCCTCTCGCGCGGTACCAGGTTATTGTTGAGTTTCGGGACATCCTGTAAATATAATCTATATCTCGAAAACGTCTACTACTATTTTAATCAAATACCTATAGTATGCAGGGGGTTTCAAAGGCGATAAATACCTAGGTTTCATTTTTAGAAAACGCCGTTTTATCCGTGTTTTCAGGCAATGAAAAACTGCTACAACAATAGATGGCGTTGTTAAGCAACATTAAGACAATGAGTGTATTTTGAGGTTAAAAGAAAATCAATGATTACGAGCAAAGCTCGGTCATCCAGGCACTTTAATATATTATCTAATTCTACTTTGGGTCTAGCACGAATATCTGCGTAAGTGACGTGTCGTTCACATCAAACAGTAAAGCTGTTATTTATCTAGGGCAACTGTGACGCAGACAACTCAGCTTGTACGCCGAAACGTGACGCGTTGACGCTTTCGTTCGATACGAATACTGTTTCACAAATTATTTGTGCTACGGCCTGAGTTTTAATAGTTCTGATACTTTCGTAGGTGGGCGTGGAAGTGCAAAAGCGTTTTGGACGCCATCTACTGGAGTTGGGCGGCAACAACGCGATTATCGTAAACTCGGACGCGAATCTTGACTTGCTTCTGAACGCGGCTCTGTTCGCGTGCGCCGGCACCGCCGGGCAGCGCTGCACTACTACTCGACGTCTGTTCATACATAAGAAGGTACGGCAACAAGCTATGGTTTGAACTTATTCGATTTTATTTATCTATTTATACACAATTAATATTAAAGAGACCTATCACCAATGTCTATAGTGTCTAAGTCAAGTTAAGTAAACAAAATATGTCCTATATTTATTTTAATTATAAAATTAATAAAAATAATTTTAAAATAGTAAATAATGTCACAGACCCATTTGTCGTCTGTAAAAATGAGATAAATAAAAAAATATTAAAGATGAAAGATTTTATTGTAACTACTTAAACCTACTATTGTAACTACCTATTAAAAATATCGTTCACCAGTAGAAACCTACATTGTTCCCGAGTAATTAGCCTATATTTGTTTCATCATCTTCATCATCCACCACTACGCGGGTGAAGTTTACTATAAAATGTACCTACACGCTATAAACACAACTATAGCGTGTGTGTGTGTCTGAAATAGCTGCGTCTCGCGGTTTAAGCCGCCTGGTGATGAAATACATACATTTGTGGGACGGCCAAACATTTTTGTAATGTGTTTATGTGTGTGTCCATGCCACAAGAGACACATAAAGAATCCTAGTGCGGTAGTATGAGTATGTACATTTTTTATACGATATGAATCACTAGCTCTAGGGCTCCGTGGTTAAACTCGCGTGGTGATGGATGATGATGATCAATCAAAATAGTAGCCTATGTTCATCAGGGATAATGTAGGATTCTAAAGGTGAAAGAATTTTTCAAATCGGTCCTTTAGTTTCGGAGCCTATTCAAACAAACAAATCTTTCCTCTTTATAATGTTAGTATTAATTATCAACATGTGTATAATTTTCATAAAGGTATACAGCGAAGTTGTTACGCGCCTGACCAAAGCCTTCGCCGGCGTAGTGAGTAAGATCGGAGACCCGTTACTGCAAGAGACTCTCATAGGCCCGTTGCACACGCCCGCCGCTTTAGAGGCTTACAAAACTACTGTAGCAGAGATCGTCAAGCAAGGAGGCAAGATCGAGTTTGGAGGAAAGGTGAGCTCACAATTTTACATCCACATGCCTTTATACTGTGACATTACTCACCTATTTGATGGATCAACTAGACTGACGAAATAAAGAAATTGACTACCTTACTAAACCGTTTAATAAATCAACTAATGAATTAGCGAGACTGACTACTTATATAAATTGTCAGCTTTCCGAAACCGTCTGATAAGGATACTGACGAATAAGTAACTGGCCTAAACGGCCTAATACGCGAAACTATTAAATAATATACAATATAAAAAATATTAACCAACTTCCATTCTAATATTGAAGATACCTACTCAATACTCGTATTTTAAAACCCGAAACAGAATTTGATCTAATTGGACCACCTGAGAATCACCAGCTTTCAAATAAAAAAATAATCATCTAAATCGGTTCACTTACAAATAAATTCTGAGATAGCACACTTAAAAAAATAAAATACAGAACCCCCTCCTTTGTGAAAGGAGGTTGAAAAAATAAAGTGTAATAGATTAATGACTTGCAGTTACAAGAATGGTCGAGCGAATGAATTTGGCCTACTGCAGGCAGTCTGCAAATGGGGTGGTACCAATGGCAATGCATTTGAGGAACAGACAAATAGACACACTTGGGTGTCTATTTAGTGCTAAGTAGAGTCCTTTTAATCTCACTCCTGGCCTTTGAAGTGTGCCTGTTCCGATAACCGACCAACTCGAGCTGCTGGGTGTTACACTTACACCCAAACTCAATTTTGAGTATCATCGAGTCCAGGACTAAATTCGCTGCGAAAAAGCTGGAAGTCCTTTGGAAAGTGCAGCGGTATTTCACATCGGAGCAGCTACTAAACTTGTATGAAGTTTAGGTACAGTCTGGTATGGAATACTGCGGCCATCTCTACGATAGTTTGGCTAAATACCAGCTCGAAGACTCATATCACTTACTCCATATATACGCGGGCCCAATGCTGCTTGGTGGATAGGCCAACCCATGTCGAAGTTTTCAGGCCGCCCGAAGGCCTTCGACTAGCCTAACGACTGTTGTTCTAAGACAAACAACCGGGACCGACGTCTTAACTTGCCCTCCGAAGCACGGAAGCGCTCAGTTGAATAATGCCACTAGCGGTCGCACTCATCAAACTCCTGACCGTAGCAAGCGTCGCTTAACTTGTTGATCGGTTAAGATCGCCAAGTCAGCTACGCTGCGAGTGCTTCATCTTACTACATAGAATTTAGAAACCTTTTGACTTGAAAAAAATTACCTCATAGGTACGTGATCTAAATTCATTATGTTTCGTCCAGGTGATCGAACGCGAAGGTTTCTTCGTGGAGCCCACAATTGTCACAGGGTTGCCGCACGACTCTCCGCTCGTGAAGTCCGAGTGCTTCGCCCCCATAGTGTATTGTGTCGAGGTGCCAGATTTGGACACCGGCATCCAGTATAACAACGAAGTTGAACAGGGCCTGTCCTCTAGTTTATTTACTGAGAATTTGGGGGATATCTTCAAGGTATGTACATCAATCTAAATATGCTGGACTTGTTATGTCACAACTCACAATCAACTGTAGGTAGGCACCTATATGTAGGTAGGATTACAATACAAATCTATTTTTTTTATCAACTAGAATAATAAAAGTATGAATGGGAGAGGGCGAGATCTGGATTTGTCTGTGTGGTAATTTGTTTTTCCACATATCCCCATTACAATCTCTTTGAGAGACCTTAATAGAGATTAGGGGAAGAGAAGTTCACAAATCCCCATCAATTGGGGTTTGTAAACACAATGCAAGTTTATATACTGAGACAAATTCCACTGCCTCGGACGGGATTCGAAACCCTTTGCCGACAATCCGTGTCAGACGCCATGACCGGTAGGCCACCGAGGCGATCCGTCCTAGCAACGAATTTATCTCTAGTTCATTTTAACTGTCTCATGAGGATGGGTAACACATAAGTTCACTAAGGGTGGTATTCCACTCGTCAAATATTCTTTATGAGTTTTATGAGTTTATTAAGTTCTGGCTGACAAAGTGGGTAATCAACAGATATTTAACAAATAAAATAATATCTTCAGCACGAATAAGTCGTTACGAAGCCGGAACGAGTGCCACCACGTTAAATCCGATATTGTCTGGCTCCCGTGCGATAAACTCACGGCAGATCTTCGCAGCGTCTTCTAGGAACCGTTCTTGAGTTGTGGCTCCATGGTCTATCGGAAAAGCTTTGCGGCCATCCAATTCCAAAAGCACCCCGTCCTTGTGTACAAAAGTAACAAAATGGTTATTAACAGTTTCGCTGCATTCTTCGTTTTCGTCGCCTCCAGTCTTCGTCACATCTTTGTACGCTTCCAACATTGCAGTACATTTTTCGAGTAATTCCCAACATTTCTTTGTGATTTGCGTAATTTATTTCTTTTATAAGCATCTTTCAAACTTATCACTGAAATTATCTACGAAATTGTATTTGCATCAGTTTTGGTTGAAATATCTAAGTATTTGATCAAATATCGATGTTACTAGAAATCGGATGACGTCATCCTATCTGTTTGATCAAATGTGCATTGGTCCAAGATATTTGACGGGGAATACCAGCCTACCTGTTTACCTATTCTATTAAACTGTGGGTAATCTTTTATCAGTTTAGACTAGTTTAGAGAGCACGAACTACATGACAATTAAATTTGCACTAAACATACCCACAATTATACAGAAAGGGCAAATGTAAAAGTTGTCCTTTGCAATCGTTGTACGAATTTGGATTTAAGAGTGAATAGGATAAGAACTACTATAGTTTACTAACAATAGATAGTTCGCTAGTTTAGTTTGGTGGTCTGAACAAGCGCATTGCTACCAATGCTTAGAGATTCTAAATTCCCCACGGCACTACAGCTGGTAGTACAGGGGGGAATTTAGAATGTGGAGCGGGAAATGACTGTACATTTGTAATTCTAAGTGCCGGTAACTGATACCCTCAGTAATCTTCTCCTGTCCCCCTATCCTAAGTGAATTACAAAGAATTAGAAAAAAAATATGTTTATACCTACATATCTTAGGTAATAGAATATGTATGGGTTGTTCCTCCTCCGCCTTTATCCAATATTAGGTGGATTAGGTTGGTAATCAAATCAAGGTTTTTTTTCTGCAGTTCTAGACAAATGTTTCTGTTAACTTTAACGCCAAACCACAACTTCAAAATGTATGGCGTTGACATTACCTGTGGAAAAGTCACGTGACGCCGCGCTAAGTTCGTAGACACATTTTTGTCTGTAGCGTGTGCGGAAACACGCCTGTCTGAATTTTGTCTAGGCCTGCTGGTCGTCTCTGGTGCACCCCTACACGGGATGCCTTAAGCAATTACTTAAATAGCAGGCTAATACAGGACTGGTGATTTTGTATCTACAGTGGATGGGTCCGCACGGCTCAGACTGCGGCATCGTGAATGTGAACATCCCGACCAACGGCGCGGAGGTGGGGGGCGCCTTCGGGGGGGAGAAGGCCACAGGCGGCGGCCGCGAGTGTGGCTCCGACTCATGGAAGAGTTACATGCGTCGGTCCACCGTCACCATCAACTACTCCGGGACTATCAAATTGGCACAGAACATCAAGTTCGGAGACGACTAGCGTTAACCTAATATCCCATCTTGTTAAACTTACCTTTGTATGTTCACCTGACTAATGCGCGGTTTCTAAGATACTTTATGGGCGCCTTCCCACTTTTTCGTGACGACAGATAATCGTGTAGTTTTAGGTGCCATATATTTAAATGGAAGTGTTCACATATAGGACGAAACGATTAACTGTCGTTGTCGTCACAAATCATGTCGTCGTTCATTGTACTCAGGAGCATAAACGCACTACTGCAGGGCTATTATGTATCTCAGTTGCTAACAAATGTTGATTGAAATCTTAAAACATGACGGCTCTATGTCAGTTTTCTAAACAAAAAAACAAAAGTGTTAGTAAGTGGATGACTGAAGCTGACAAAAGTGACATCGAGTCATAATTTTTTTCAATTTCAATCAACATCAGTTAGCAACAGAGATACATAATAGCCCTGCTGACCTCCAAAAGAACGTAGAGGCGACTGTAGAGTTGTAGCTACTGATTTGCAAACGACAAAGCGACTACTGTGAAACGATAAAATGGTCGTCGGGATCCAAAATAATCGTTATAATGGGAACGCGCCCTTCTCTAGTAGATCTCTTCGGTAAGTTATTCGACGTCTAATCTGACATCATTTCTGTTACAGCATAAGGCTGGTATTCCCAGATACGCTCAGTTGTGAATCGCGACTCGAATGGAGATTTGACAGTGAAAGCAAATGCCTTACAAAATGCCTTTACTCAGATCTGTACTTAAGGCTGGATTTACAACTAACTAAACATACTCCTGCTATACAGTCCTAGGTTTTACTTTATTTTTTATAAATTAAAGACTGAACTATTAAATAAAATCATATGGTATAATAGTAGTGTTTATTTGATTACATCCTTTTTAATATATATACATAAATATTTGACATTATATTCAAACGACTCAAATACACACAACATTAAAATTAGTACAGCTCAATTTTAGATCTTTATTTCTATGTCTAAACTTGTTCAAAATAAATTACCCAACGGCGCGAGCATGGACTGTCCATAGGATACAAAAATCTAAAATCGTTGGTAAAAGACAGCCAACGATATAGCTATCGCTTCTAGATCCATACGAGAGACAAGGTAAGGGAGCTGTAAAAGTCAGTTTATCGACTCGACAAGTTTAACGTGATATCCACACTCACATGGCAAGTTTCATATTAATACCTTTGCTAATTGGTGCATTTTTTCTTTCACTTTGATGACCAGTTATCGATTCATAACCGCCCCGTTCAATATTGTGCACTAATTATCAAAGGTGTTATATAAGTCGATAGATATCACCTTCACACACACATTCTAAAAGGTAAGGTACAATGATACAATATTATATTCTTCTCAGTATGAAATTATGTACATGTTTAGATATCTATTGTTTTAGCATTGTTAGGTAGGTCACGAGAGATATCAAGTAGGATGTTGCACCCTCCACAAGTCTACTGCGACATTCATGCTAAATTTGCGATGGAATCTGTATGTGGCTGGTAGGTTGTACCGAAGCTGCGCGATCACGCTGCCTTTTAGACCCCAGTCTTTCACTTTGGATACTATGTGTGACCTGTGAAAAAGAAATATTAGTCAAATATAATTCAAATAAAGAATGACATGTTCAGTTATGTAGTTGACTTTCACATGCATTTTGTCACGTCTTCGTGTCACATTTCCTATTTGCCCATTAAACCAAAACAAATAACTGATAAAGGGCCGTCCATTAATCACGTGAGGCTCGAAAAGGGTGTTCGGCAAAAATCACGAAATATCACAAGAGGAGAGGGGGGTGTAGTAAGATATCACGTGTATTAATTTTTTCGTCAAACACGATACATTAAATGTCTTCATATACCTACTATAGTACAATTTATGGTTTTCGCATAATTACACCATTCCATTAATATTATTTTTATACCAATCAAAACACACTTTCCGTCTAGACTTTTTATCATGGTCTTTAATTTTGTAGATTAGAATTAGATTATACTTTATACCTGTATTTGAAGATAATATGCTAAAAATTACACCATTCCATTAATATTATTTTTATACCAATCAAAACACACTTTCCGTCTAGACTTTTTATCATGGTCTTTAATTTTGTAGATTAGAATTAGATTATACTTTATACCTGTATTTGAAGATAATATGCTAAAAATTACACCATTCCATTAATATTATTTTTATACCAATCAAAACACACTTTCCGACTAGACTTTTTATCATGGTCTTTAATTTTGTAGATTAGAATTAGATTATACTTTATACCTGTATTTGAAGATAATATGCTAAAAATTACACCATTCCATTAATATTATTTTTATACCAATCAAAACACACTTTCCGACTAGACTTTTTATCATGGTCTTTAATTTTGTAGATTAGAATTAGATTATACTTTATACCTGTATTTGAAGATAATAATATGCTAAAAACTTTAAGATTCTTTGTAGGTACTAAAAAATACACGTGATTTTCGGTGGGGGTGGGGGTTAGTCTTAAGAGGATTGCATAGCTAGTACTTTCCATGCTAAAAGAGAAAACTCTTTTCTACCTCAAACATTGTCCGATTTCGGTGATTTTTTTTCATGGAATCATGACATTATTTACTATGCAAATGTAGAAAAGAGTTTTCTCTTTTAGCATGGAAAGTACTAGCTATGCAATCCTCTTAAACCTCACCACATATCACCAAGGGGGAGGGGGAATTAAAAAATGCTAAAAAAAATCACGTGATCAATGGACGGCCCCTAAGGATATGTAGTTGGATTACTCCATTTACGCCAAGTGTCCACCTGCCATTTATGTTATTAAATTGTGTATTATAGATAACTATTTTATTTATATGTTATTTAAAACACTAACGCCTGCTTAGCGAGACAAAACATTACAACTTTAGGGAGAGAAAAGTTTTTAACCTAAAAATGGAACAGGGTTGAACACTAAAGAGTGCGCAATGTACCATGTGCACAATAATGTGATAATGGATACTATCGAATTATCATGGTGGTGGTTTTTAGTGACCCTTGCTACTTACGGGGACAATTTTCATTCATAGGCTTAAGACGCGGTCCAACTCCAATTTTAAAATAATTTACGATGCTTTACGTAAGGTTGAAAATCGCTTGTTAGATTGGACGATGTAATGCGAAAATGCTTTAATTTTGTACGTTTTCTTTATATTTTTCGATATATACTAACACAATTGAAAAAACTGCTGGTCACTACTTTAGTACTATACCTTGGCTATGTATTACCTAAAAAAAAATATAGTGTTATCGCTGAAAATTCTGAGAGTTTGTACTCGAAAGTTTATTTTTGTGGACCTATTCAGGATTTTTTTCTGCTGAAAGAGAGTTCTATTTATGAATTCTATTCGGTTACTACTCTTTTCCTATTCCTTTTCTAACTTTTGTATTTTTTTCATAATATATTATTGATCCGTTTCGTTACACTAGGTGTTGAAAAATTCTGCTTCTAAGCAGGATACGAGCGCGCCTTAATGCGGGGGTATGACTTTGTAAACGTAATTATTTGTTATCAAGCACTAATTCGATCACAGCATTTTGAACTGTTTTCATTCCTGGTTATTCATCCCATCCCATCTTCTAACTCTTTGGAATCATGTGCAGCGCATAAGTTGGATTCATCTGTTGCAGCCATGTTTGATGAACTAGTCTGATGAAGCAGTACAAGGACATGCCATCACACGACTTTGTTTCCATGTTTCCATTGAGAGTTTTGTTATTCATATTATCTGAGCTGACTTGATTTGCCTTTCAGTCTGATATTTAATTTAAAATGATGCATAGGACGATCAGTGTTGGAGTAATCAGTGGCAAACAATTTAACACCGTAAAATTTGAATCCCATACATAATGACTGTTCGAACAGTATCGGCTATGGCCAATAATCTTGACAACTTTTAGTCGACAACCGAGACCAAGTTCTAGGTCGGATTTGTGACCGAGAATGCAGAGCTTTTCAGTTATTTGACTGTAACTCAAAGATAGCTTGATCGAATGTTGACATTTAAATGGGACCACCTCGGAAGTATACTATACCAAACAGAAAAAGAATCATCGAAATCGGTAAACAAACCAAACAAAAAATAACAAACAAATAAATAAAAAAATATAGTGTATTGAGAACCTCTTCCTTTTTTGAAGTAGGTTAAAAATTCAGAAATGCTTATAGAGAGTTAAAATTCGATATTCGAATGGTAGGCCTCGATGGCCTAGTGGTCATGGCATTCGACACGGATTGGTGGAAGATGCGGCTTCGAATCCCGTCCGAGGATGTGAATTTTTCTCTCTAAAATTGTAATAAATAAATATTTGAATTTTTATCGCTTATTTTTGTAGGTATATGACATACGTTTGACTCTGCATAACCCACTTTTATATCAATTATTTTGTTCATGGGGGACATAGGTGGAGGAAGATTAGTCCGCCATAATCAATTATACCTAACTAAAAATATGATGAATTACCTTGTGGCGGTTTTATGCAGTGAATAAACAGTGTTGGAACTAAGCATAGTGCCCAAGCGCAGGAACTTCAAGTCAATGCCGGCGTTGTTCTTCGTGCCGAATGGAGGATTCATCAATACAGTGTCGTAGTAGTTCTCCACTCTGAAAAGATTACTGTCTTTAGAGAGTTTTTACTATTATTGACTGAGTGACAGCGAAACGTCTCTGCTTTAAGCCGCTGTCAGAAGCTAAAGATTCGTAAAACGCTGTGTTTTTCACCGCACAGTTACTGATACAAACTTGAAATGAAAGATTTTTTGGCGTAAGTTAAACCGTCAAAATAATATTAAAAAATGTCCAATACTATGATGTTTCAACCTTGATATACCTATAGAGACATCGGAATTTGACAATAAATAGCATTATTTAGTATGAAAAAAGAGAAAATACTTTTTCATATCCAGTTAATGTAGAAGTTAGATAAGGGCCTGCAGTGTTTAGATAATCGCTTTAATTAATACAATTACTTTAGTCAAGCGTTGTTAACAACATTGTGTTTTAGTGCAGACAGAACTGTTTTTTTCTTTATTGTTATTACGAGCACGATACCAACCTGGTGTTAAGTAAGTGGTAACCTCTGCTATAACAAATGCAATTCATTATAAGTGACGAACTGCACTGAGCCTGTAAACCTGAGAGATTCTCTGATGTGCCTGTAATGTCGCCGGCACCTATACCATACAAACCAGAACATAGTAATGCGAATATTACTGCTTCGTGATAGAAATAGGTAGGTATAGTGGCAGTACTTCCCCGGACGAACTCATTCACCAAAGAGTTCTACTGCACTAAATGAATTGGAACCAGAATAGGCAGTAGAAGAAAAAGAGACCAACTGAGGCTATCAGTAACCTTAAAGTCTTGATCCATAATGCCTGTTGAATGAACTGATTGACTTTGTCTTGGGTGACTTGAATATTTATTTATTTATTATATTCATCTCAAAACACATACAGTGGTGTTTAATAATTATTATACAATCGTTTGCCCTGCATAACTAAATATTTCAAGACTTTAGCCTTGCTAGGGTAACCTGTATTACGACTGCTAAGCGCACGAAGAAATGTGATGTGTAATATTAGTAAATAATTCACCTGCAGAACTTCGACTCCAGGAAATCGCAATGTAACACGTCAATGTTAGTGACTTCCATTTCTATAATATTTTCTTGTAATACATCAAGCGCATCTCGGTCAATGTCTAGTGATGTGACTGAACTAGCCCCGAGGAGACTGGCGCCGATACTTAGCGCTCCAGGGCCGCAGCCTGCATCCAGAACTAGGTTACCTTCTAGGTCTTCGTATTGAGTCTGGAAATAGGACCTGTATAAGTCGTATTCTGTCCTGAGTCAAAGTGAACACGGACAGGAGTGGTGTGTGTTATGAAAGAGTTAGACAGACTTTCAAGTTGACCTGATAAAACTAAAATATGATCACTGAAACCATTTAACAAAGAAGACATGTCACTAAAATATGAAATTGGCGAAAAATGATGTTGTACTCGTATGATATGCCATCGTCTCATGATTTGTTTCCCAATTTTGCTATACTGAAGATTTGAATAAACCATATTTATTTGTGTAAGTTGGAGTTCATCCAGATAATAAAATGTAAAGAAAGTGTTATACATTGATCTAAAATTTAGTTTGGAATAATGAGGCGGTTATTGCTCGACTACCCCACGAATATTCGCGCGATTGTTAGCGTTTTTTTAGCCTTTCCATTTCGCTTAAATTAAAACCTAAGGTTAGCTGTACGTATGAAGCTAAATATCCACACGTAACTCCTCGCTTCTCTGTCCGCAATCCGCATCACCGTACATCACCGACATGGCCTAATTTATGGTGTGACCTAAGACCACGATCGGGTCCTATGCCTAAAATGCTCTGCGAAGCAGCGCACCTACACACAACAGCCTAACACAAATCGCTATCACTAGCGATCATACAATATCCCAGTAGAAATGCAAACAAACTTTTGTTGTTTTGCAATTATAGAAACTACGGCCGGAATAACTACGCCTTGTACGAGATTCGAACCCTCGTCTTTCGACAGACTGTGTGAGACGCCATGACCACTTGATTTAAGCCACAGATATATACATGTAGGTACAATAGATAACGCAAGTATCACGATTTGTATTGAAACCAAGCATACCGACTTTTTAAAGAACACGTGAATTTATGCATTATAATATACATTTTAAAATAACTTACCTGTGATAGGAAATATGAAATATTTGGTGTAATACAGTTAATTATCACGCAATTTAGTTTTCCAGCCGTCAGGCTGCAATAGACGCACGCGGACTGTAAGTAGCGGCGGCCAACCTTGACGCTTGGTCGGGGTTATGATACGGGAAGTACACGCATTTACGTTATCTATTGTACATATTTATCTGTGATTTTTACCGTAGTATAGCGACTTCTGGAAACTTCGTTTTAATATACTCGTAAGTTAAAATAATACTCTAAAATGTATAGTCAAACTAAGATTTGATCCAAAAAAGAGCAGATAAAGTAAATTTTTAGGTATAGACCTAAGTATATTTGAGCCATTTAAAATACCTATGCAAGCTTTATTGCTTTACTACAAGTTTCTGCTAAGAAAAGGGAAAGACTAAACATTATACCTGTATTGTGTACAAAGCCACAGCTGCAATATGTGGTGGAGTTTCATACTGTTCAAGGTATATCTTCGGTTCACTGAATCCTTTCAGCTGCTGTAGATGTCCCTCCAAGGTCTTCAACTTCATAACAGCACCCATATTTTCGCCTTATACCCACCTCGATTTTTCTTAAGTCATTTATTGATTAAACAAGAAATTCTTGTTTTTGTTATACTATAGATTATTTATATTTTTAGTGCTAATTATTTTGCATAGATCTTACTTTCAAGTTCCGTCCTTATTAAGTTACACTTCTATGATTTCTCTTGTTTTATGATTACTTTGTTATCAAATCGAGGGAGTACAGGCAGTATCTGGTTTCCAAATGATGAGTCCTGGGAGACGAAAAAGCCACAAGAGGTGGCGGTGGCGTGTTGTAGTGCGGCCCTGTGACTTGTGTTTACTATGTTAGCTTCAGGAAGTTGTGGGAAACCCTGAAATTAGAAATATAATGGAACTGCTTCGCTTGTGCGTACATTAAACTAAAATTCTCTATGTTAATACTAAACTCCACATTCGAGTAACACTTAAGTGATCATTCTAAACATATGATTATTCTATTCAAATGTGGGTAGTTTTACATCAGTTTAGACTAGTTTAGAGAGCACAAACTTACATGACGATTAAATTTGCACTAAACATACCCACAATTAAACAGAAACGGCAAATTTAACATTTGTCACTTGCAAGCATATACAAATTTGGACTTATACATGAACAGAATAAAAACGACCATAATTTACTAAAAATAGATTTTAGCTCGTTAGTTTAGTTTGGTCTTCTGAACAAGCGAATTACTACCAATGTAATTTATATTCTTTAGAGGTTTTCTGATGAGTTATATACATATGCATATATATCATAACAAGTAACATCTACAGACTCATACCCTTTACTCTTACAAACATTTCTGTACATCACATAAATATTTGCCCCGGCCAGGGATCGAACCTGGGACCCCTCGCTTTGATGGTATGGGTGCTACAAACTGACCAAACCGAGCCACAAACTTTGTCTCTCATGAGACCAAGTTAAAAACTTACTTTTACGTTATTTGTAGTATTATTCGCACTAGGGGCTGGCCATTGCTTAAATTCTAGAATAAAATATGCAAGCTTGATGTATTGAGCCAACATCTGGTGCAGCTAGTTGCTATATCTGTGGGCGGTATACGGGTCTTTCACATGAAACAGTACAAACTGTCATTTAACTAGAACACCTGTGGCACAGATAACTCATAGTTTGTATGCCGAAGCATGACTCGTTGACATTTACTATATAAATACTTTTTCGCAAATTGTTTGTGCCACAGCCTCAGGACACTTACAAACTGTTCATGATCAAACATTAATAGATATAGATAGGGTGATTGCGCCTGTTATCGTCCAATTAGCGGATAGTTGCTTTACTTGTTGCGGAACTTTAAGACATCAAAAGAATATGTTACACTAACACTAAACCATTCAAATAAATTGCATATTATTGCATTCATACTCTATTTTCAAGCACCATAAATTAAAATCTAATTTTACAAACAGCTAATTAAATATACAAATATTTATTCAATGCATATTATGCCAGTTTTCGCACAAAAAAGTTTGTTATAGTCCAAATTAATCTAGTTTCTGACCATGATTTGGAATAAGGAAAATAATATATAAACTTAGGCATTTATAACAATAAAGAAATGAACAATGTAAGAATGTATTATTTAACAAAAATCAACAAAAGTTTTGTTAAATAAGACATTAACAACATATAAACAATACCAAAGTTTTAAAGAAACGGGATAAATTAATGTTCTTATGATTTTTTCAAGTCTTGTTTTCAACAATATATTATTTACAATATTACGTAAATATATAATACTATAATAAAAATAAAGGAAATATATATAAATTTTGTTAGACGTTTTGTATCTTGGATTTATATTCGTAAGTAAATACAATTTTGTGTAATACAAAAACCAATAAGTACTAATTGTAAGATATGTTTCAGTTCTTGTCCACTTTTATTTACACATGGCCCAATTGAACATCAATTTTATTTTTTTGTCTAGCAGTATAAACTATCAGGTGGACCAAAAGTAAATAAAACATGAAAAAAGTAATATAAGGATTAATTTTAATTCAAGTTCCAGTTTTTTTGGTGCACTAAACAGGATTGAGGAATTTTTCAAATTTCAATTGTGAATTTCTGTTTGTGTCCAAATGGTTGTAAGCTAAACTATGTGAAAAATATTGGACCACCAGTTTTTAAGAAATTTGTTAAACATACTTGTTTGATACTTTAAAATGGCTTCTCTGTTCTATAAATAAGTTGCGTTTAACGAAAAACAACCCTTATTAATTTTTAAAAACATAATTGTTGTTTCATGATCTGCATCACATATATTAAAATCTCCCAGTAGGTATACATTTGGTGTAGCTATCAGTTTTTATTTTACTATTATAATATTTTTTCAAAGCTGTATTACTAAGTGGTCAAATATAGGACCTGGATGCTGAATCAACGCACTCACCCTACTGTAAATTTATGTAATGAACTGATCTAGTCTCTATGATGAGTATGTGACAAATTCAAAGTTCCCCAATGTAAATTAGAAGAAATAAAATACAGTGAACATTAAGCCAGTGCATTGGGGCTATTATTTTTTCAATACTTCAATGACTAGCATAACTTCATAAAATTTGATAATAATATTGATAAACATAGATTAAGTTTATAAAACAATAGATTCCATAAAATATTAGCTTGACATGAATAATTAAATAATTAATATCTGAAGTAAATTATAATTGACAATTTATCAATATTCAAGAACCTGAGCAGGTTCATCTTTTTTTAGATTTAATTGTAGATGTTAATTAAAATTATGTAGTAGTTAATTCAAAATGTAAAAAAAAACATAAATAAACTATGAAAAATTCAAAACCCGTTGAATGTTCTCAGGCAACTTTGCAAAACTTCTAACTAAGAAATAGCACCAGTTGCTTGTGTGTACTGAGTACCTAGAGCTGGAGTGAAGACACAGTACTACACAAAAAAAATGCACTATGATAAGATTCTCCGACCTAGGTCAAACTTTTATAGATAAGCTAAGGCTGCTAGCATCCCCAGCAAATAATATGCCTTGTACTATATATATACCTAGTACCTACATCATGCAAGATACAATAGAAACTCCATTATTATGAGGTGCATGGACTGCATGTAATTCTAAAACAACCATTGATTGTGACCACTAAATTTATACATACAGCCGTGGCAGACACTGGAGGGATGGAGCACATAGGCAACTGGCTGACAGGGTTAGGTTGTGACAGAGATATAGAGGTAGCAGTGAGAGGGGCCACCGCACCCTGCTTAAGCAACATCTGCTTCTTCAGCTGCAGCTCTTCTAAAATTTTTCTGTTTGTCAACTCTGTAACAAAATATTCCAGTTAGCCGAGCTACTTTTACTACTACTGCATCTTGAGGAGTATGGGTATCTACTACAGTGGGCGGGCCCCACTGGGGACAATACATCAATAGTATCATTGATAGTATGTGCAGAAGTGCTAAGTTGAATGAAATAGTTATTAATCCAGGTTGGAATCTATTACAAACTATTAATTGGACTGTACGATAATTTAGGTATCTATTATCTTTTATATTGTCTAACCTCTTTGTGCGTTGGGCTGAGGAAACGCCATCTAATTTAATAAGATTAACTCGAAATAATATAGGTAATTAATAGTTACGAATACGGAACCCTCCACATTCATCCACACAGTATTAATCATTAATTTATCAATCCACATTAATCTCCAGTATACAAATGTTCTCTATGAATCTACATTAATTATTTATCATAGATTTAATCGGACTATATCTATATTATCATACAATTTTCTCTATGTCTATTATTTATTTGCTTCTGGGATGTTAGATGCCAACTCAGGAATTATGACATCGGCTCTTCAAAATTATGGTACTTTAGATAAAATTATGGTACGGTTTTCTGAGGGTCTATATTGGTCTAGGACAACAACCACTGTATGTTATACCAGGACTTTATTTCACATCATTTAACTTAATTCTGTGTTATCAACGATAGCCCAGTCCGATTAGGATTTGACCTGGGAAAAATTATAAAATTATAAAAATATAAATTTTCCTTCGGAATTATATGGGAAAGGTCACTGGCAGTCTAAATTTTATTGTGCGTGGTAATCGATCCGCCATCTTTATTTAAAGGGTCAAATTTTGTTTATTGAATTTATCGTGTACTGAAGTACACTGTACATTGAACATGGTTAAACAATACAAGGTCAATACGATTTCATAACAGTTGTTTAAAATTGGATTGCCTACAATTTTGATACTCTTGTTTTTTTCTAAGATCGATATTTTCTGATTTATACCCAAAAGAGGGGGCGAATTGTTGTTTGACTAACAACTCTTTTTTTTATTATTATTTTTATTTGCATTTTACCTACATGAAACTTTGTTGTAAGTACACAAAGTTGTTAGCAATTAAGTTTTCTATTAATTTGGTTCTTATATTTTTTTCTTCGGATCGATATTTTTCTATTTATACCCGAAAAGAGGTGGAGGTAATATCTTATAATTGCATAATCATGTTTATTTTCAATTTTACATGGAAAATTGATACCAACAAACTTGTTTGTAATTCAATTTGCTACAATGGCAGGACTTGTAAACTAACTTTAAAAAAGTGAGTGAGTAGCAGTCTACGGTACTCACTTTGATTTTTCAGGCATATTAAAAATTAAATATGCCTGACTGCCTACTACCAATATTGACACAAAAGTAGTATTTTGGGTTGAATTTAATACTTACAATGAAACATTTTATTGTGATTTGGAATGCGGGAATGATGTAAAAACAATGATCCTGCAAAAGGTATTCAAAATTGTTGTATTTATTTCTGTCTCTATGTATCGATGATAAATGAGAAATTATGGTACATTAGCGTACCATAATGAATGTTCCATGGTACATGGTACAGACATCTGGATAATGGTACGTGTACCATAATTATGGTACGTATAACATCGCTGATTTGCTTTGCCGAATCTGTCCATAGATAACTAAGAGAAAATAGATAAATCTGGATCATAGATAAACACAAAGAAAATATATTAGAGAGATAAACACTAATACCACCCACAGCATAAAAATCATAGTAAGTTTACATAGGGTACGTTCTGGTAAGCACCCTCAACAACTCACAACTGTCGCGCCCCGGTTTGCCGTTCCCTTTGGTTGACATTGACAGCTCATAATTTAAATCCACCTTCGAACCGCGAGCGTTGTGGTCGCGGCGTGAGCTTTTTCGGTGACGTAATCAGCGCCGCGAGTGATTTCGGCGCTTCCCGGAACGTAGCCATAGACTGTGCTAATACTATATTCTAGCTAGTCTGGATAAATCAGCACGGTATGGGGGGCGTTCAGAACCTCAGAGTGCGGTTGTTTAGTAACAGTTGTTTTCTAACTCGCTCTGAGGTACGGAACAGCCATGGTTGTTTTCTAACCTCAAACAGAATTTGTCAAATTCGACATTGTCAGATCACTTGATCGTTACCTACAGTGCGGTCCCCATCAGCCATAATCGATTTCAGCGCGATAACAGTCGGTCCCTTTCACCGTGAGCGTGATTACGATGGCCCACGCTACGTCATCGATGACGTCTTAACTGCCGCCATTTTGACGATTACATGAACCATGCTCTACACCATAATAGTCGTGAGCGTTCTGTCAGTGTGAAAAGTGACAGGTGTTTGTTTATTTCTACATGGTCTTTACTGGTTTCCCTTATTTTTGATGTAAAAGTTGTAAAAGTCGGTCCATCCATTCCATTATTTCTTTTTAATCCACACACCACATAGTTAACCTTCACACTATGCACGATATTTTTAAATTTTTTTTTTATCTCGCAAACGGTTCGTTATTGCTACAACTCTGGTCCGATTTATCAACACGCTTACAGTGCCACGAGCTGTCAAAATCGCGATATTTGTCTCGGACCGGCTTTGGTAGACGTTAGCACTGTGAGCAAAAATATCGCAAAACGGACCGCTGTGCTAATTTTCTTTGAGATGAGAGAAGAAGAAGAAGTTTGTTGTAGTTGACTGGTCAAAGTTATGTCGCATGCGCGTTGCAACCGTTTACCGATCGATTTTGAGCCGCGTTCAGAACCTCGGTGAGAGCGCACTCGGAGTGCACTTGGAGTGCACTCGGAGTGCAACTTTTCGCACTAACGCTGTTCCGAACCTCAGATTAAAGCACTCGGTTGTTCTAACTCGAGTGTTCCGAACCTCGGAGCGTCGCCGCAACTTTTTAACCATCATTTGGGTGGTTAATGCTACAGAATTCGATTAGCTCAATGTAAGTATTATTTTGTATTATCTATACATTGTTGTAGTCTTGCGAGCCTTATAAGATATAATATATATTTTTTATATCAACAAGGTAAAAATAAGGTCAAAATTGTGGACTTACGAATGAAAGGTTATGTTTTCATTTTTACATTCACGTTTTACGTACGTTTTCACTTCGGCTTTTGCAGCCTAAAACACAACAATGAACCATTGTTTATAGTGTGCTACACACACAAACACATATCACGATAACAATACAATACCGTTTTTTCATTGTAAACTCAGATTTCACTAGAATTATTAAAATCTCCAACAACTGCTTGGCATACTTACGAAGTGCGCCCACCAAAAAAAAAGTGAGATTACAAGCAGAACAAGATACATTTTCCAGCTCTGTCACTCCTTGGGAATAGTGTATATTATACTCATTACGCTCACTACCGTAACAACTCTTTTGATACTTACTCTGAGATTTCAATACTATCTATATCTCGGTCATGGTTACACTCTATCTCTGTTTTCTCTGTTCTGTTACTCCTTACTACGACCCGAATCAACCCGAAATCCTGCTTCCACCCGAAAACACTAACCGGAGCTAAGAACTCGGGTGAACCACAGACTCACTAGGTACTTTTGTTAATGCTCATTAGGGAGCGTCAAGTCGGGCAATAAATAAATCCTGAATAAAAGTAGATAAAAGTTAAAAAATAGCATGGAACCTTGAGTCTGTGTTGATAAACTTTTATTGTATATATTATGTATACAGGGTGTTTGGTAGAGGGACCGACATACCAAATGAGCGTGTTCGGGGGCCCACTTGGAGTATACAAGTTGGCCAAAAAAAATCCTAGACCCCCCAATTTTTTTTAACTTTTTTTGTGAATTTTCCCTTTTTCTCCGAAATCGTACCTATTTACCACCATAACATTTGTAAAATCTGTTTTAGACAGGATGTTTTAGTTGAATTTTGTCTCTATACACCTTCAGGCCAATCCAATTCAAATCTAGGTATCCAATTTTGCTTTGCTTGGCCTGAAGGTGTATAGAGACCAAATTCAACTAAAACATCCTGTCTAAAACTGATTTTACAAATGTTATGGTAGTAAATAGGTACGATTTCGGAGAAAAAGGGACGAAATCACAAAAAAAGTTAAAAAAAATTGGGGGGTCAGGGATTTTTTTTGGCCAAATTGTATTCTCCAAGTGAGCCCCCGAACACGCTCATTTGGTATGTCGGTCCGTCTACCAAACACCTGTATAAAAGTAATTAATAAATTTCAGTCTTGCTGTTTTCGTTCCATGTCCACCAATAAAAAAATCTAAGTTTTGGGTTTGCCATTTTTGTACACTCTGACTGTGACCGGTACCTCTCCAATTTAAGACAGTCGGACAGAAGTACCTACCTACATTTTTTTTATAATGGTTTATCAAAGTGACTACCTCTCACCTGATGGAAAGCAAAGATGGAAATAAGAAGCGATGACCATTACTGCAGCCGTAAGCTGCACTAATCGCCACCCCTATGATGACCTGACAGATGCTTTTTCACGCCCGCTCGAAAGACCCAGGGTCATAGCGAACTGTCGAATACTTAATCCCAACCAAAATTAATAACATCCCACAAAACATACAAAAATAAATTAACATAACAAATTACAAACTTATATACAAAAAACACTTTTATGAAAATATTACATAAACAAAACACATATCGCTTATTCAGTTATTTTTAATTAAATAATTTAAATTATTGTTATTTTTATTTATTTTTAATGGTATAATAACATCTTACAACGTTCGTATGAATTTACCCTTTCACTTCATTACAAATCGATTCATTCTGTATATTATGAGTGTTTACGCCGTCCGGCAGAACCAGTTCACGGTAAGAAGTTATTCCACGAACACAATATGGCGGCAGTGAGTATTGAATGAGTGTTTGCCTACCGCATAATTAGTAAGTAGTTAAGACACGCATTTATAAGGCATACCCTATTTTTGTATATGATACCATAAAGTTAAGTTTAATATTAAGCAGTGTACGTTGCGAATCTGAGTACCAATACAAACTATGTCTGGTTTAACCCGGCGTCATTGTGGCTACTAAACAGAACTTGGCCGTTGTGGCCGGGTAAATTTTACCCATGTGCATTAATGTGCACTGAATCAAGTTTATGTCAATATTAGTTTTCTATAATAGGGAAATAGGTAGTTAAATACATTATTAATAAAAATCAAACATTTATTTATCATAAATAATAGCACAATAGGCTTTACCCCAAGTTTTTGTAAAATTATGTTTTCTGACCTTGTGCGGACGTTGGTCCGAGGTGGTTGCGAAGACCATTTGGTGGAATTGTCTTTACCAATATAAAACTGCTGGTTACTTGTTGAAACAATTACTTCTTGCTCATCATCGCTGCATTCCTGTTCCGTATCACTGCCTTGACTTCGCTCTGAAATATGGTCGATTTCACCCTCGTCGTCTGAACTGCACTGTTCATTTTCACTGGCGTCATCTTGTTCAAACAAGGCTAGGAGTCGACGTTGTTCGCTTTCGTAAGACATGGTTCATAAAACTGTGAAAAACGATATGCAATTTATCAATAAACAATAAAAAACAACAAACATGCTGTCTTTATAAATGTTACGTGGCCATTGTGGCCGGGTATAACTTACCCGCGCGCTCTTTACACACGTCTACACTATGAGGTAGCCGCAGCAACACTAAATAGAGAAGAGAATACGCGAACAGAGGTCAACGACCGCAGCTACTGTAACGGACAAAAGACGCGCGCATTTTGTTTTAAAATTATGACAGTTTTAAAATGCGTCGGGTATTAGATACCCGGCAACAATGACGCCGGGTTAATGGTACAAAACAATAAAGATTATTTAAATGTGTAATAAATAAATAAATAAATAAAAGCAGCACTGCAAGGAAATACGTACGTCGGCAAAGCATTCCACAATTTACTTACACGACAGAGGGCACACTATGGGGATACTATGGAATTGCAAAAAATCTTAGAATAACAATATTCATGGTTACTCTAAAGAATATTCAACAAACCACGATCTTGCATTTAGTATTACCAGGCCGAAACATTTGAGTACTATTTGTACTCAGTATTAATTAATTACTTTTTAAAGTACAACGAATTAACGAATGAATTTGAAAACTGTAGAATATTTAAATCAGTTTCAAAGTTTATGGATCATTCGTTTACGTAAATTAAAATAAGCAAAATATACAATTTTCAACCATTTCTACCTAACCCGATGATTAATTAACTGGCAAGACGTCAGACAAGGACACACTACCAACGGGAGCCAGGACCGCTTTTAGCTAGCTACCGCCTTTAAGGAAATAGCTGCCCTAATCGTAACCGGATTGATCTCAATTTAGCTAAACAAAAGTTATTGGTACACAGACTATTTGGTAAGTGTAAGGTCTTTGGGTAGAGGACGCATACCCTTTACTGTGTGTTCGAATAGATCAGTCACTTCTGTGCGTTTTTAGCGAAAATAACGCTAAAAACGCTCACAAGGGGCGTTCGAATTGGAAATCTGTAGGTGAAAATGGGATGTAAGGGGCGAGCCAACATCTTTTGACCCAAATCAACCTCACCTGCACGCGGTGCATCCTGCTGATCGATGCAACAGGCCGGTGACGGGCAGCAGCGTCACCGGTGCGAGAAGCTACGCCCTGCGATCGCCAACCCGCCTGTCCAGCGTGGCGATTACGGGCAAACTCCTCCAATGCAGGACAACAAAAAGCCACGGCCCCTAGTTCCCGGCGGCCCTGCTATTCTTGGTCATGGTGGCGACCATGGTAACGGCGGGGCGAGGGGTGCTAAGAATCTCCGGGCTACGGGAGGCCACCACAAACAACTGACCCTGGCGACGTATAACGGACGCACGCTAAGGCTTGACTCGCATCTGGCGCAATTCGAGGTGGAACTTGGGAAAATTAGGTGGCACATACTGGGGTTGAGTGAAGTCCGAAGAGAGGGGGAGGACACCTTAACCCAACCATCCCAAGGACCAACAATCCCAAGGTGGCGTTGGGTTTCTGGTAAACAAGTCCCTTTCTGACAACGTTGTGGAAGTGTCCAGTGTGTCGAACAGGGTAGCGTACCTTATTGTAAAGCTCACCGAGAGGTATAGCCTCAAGGTGGTGCAAGTGTACGCACCGACCTCGACACACTCGGACGATGAAGTGGAGGATATGTTCGATGACATATCGAGGGCCCTCCACTTCACTACAAAGACCCAGTACACCGTTGTCATGGGAGACTTTAACGCTAAAGTGGGAGTACAGAATTTTAGCGAATCGGTAATATGATGCTATGGCTTTGGACGCAGAAATCATAGGGGGCACATGCTCGTCAACTTCCTCGAACGGGAGGGGCTCTTCTTGATGAACTGCTTCTTTAAGAAACAGCCCCAAAGGAAGTGAACGTGGCTAAGCCCCGACACTAGGACTAAAAATGAGATTGACTTCATCATGACGAATAAAAGGCACATATTTAGAGTCTCCGTGGTCAACAGGTTCAATACCGGTAGCGATCACCGACTTGTCCGAGGCTCTCTGAATATCAACTTCAAGGCGCAACGTGTCCGTCTGATGAAGTCCAGGCTCCGACCAACACTGCTCCAAACCATTGCAGGATCTGAAACATTCAAGTTAAACCTGGAGAACCAATTCGCTGCCGTGGAAACCACCACAGCCGTAAACCAGAACCTCGATAATGTGACTCGGGTCCTCAGGGAAGAAGGTACGAGATTTTGTTACATGCAGCGTAAGGGCAAGAAGTCCAAGCTTTCAGAAAAGACTTTGGGGCTAATGAAGGAACGACGTGAAAACCCACCCATCACTTCGTCAGAAAAGCGGACTCTAAACCGAGAGATCAACAAGAACGTACGACACGACCTCCGGTGCTTCAATACTCTTTCGATCGAAAGAGCGATCGAGCAGAATCGGGGGTCAAAGGTATTCGTACAATCTCTTGGAAGAAGCCACCTGACGAAGTTGACCACAGCTAGTGGAGAAGTCGTTGCTTCGAAGCCGGCAGTCCTTTCGGAAGTGGAGGACTTTTATGGCCGATTATACGCATCGCATGCATCTCGACCTGATCCCGAAAATGATCCTAGAGCCACGTTAACACGCCATTTCACCGAAGACTTGCCAGAAGCCAGTATTGGCGAAATCGAGATCACTCTTGGACAGCTTAAAAATGGAAAAGCCCCTGGAGAGGATGGCGTTACAACAGAGCTACTAAAAGCAGGAGGTAAACCCGTACTGAGGGAGCTCCAGAAGCTTTTTAACGCTGTCCTGTTCGAAGGGAGAACTCCAGAGGCGTGGAGTAGGAGTGTGGTCGTCCTGTTCTTCAAAAAGGGAGATAAGACCCTGCTGAAGAACTATCGACCCATATCCCTTCTAAGCCACGTCTATAAGCTGTTTTCAAGAGTGATCACGAACCGTCTTGCGCGTAGACTCGACGAATTCCAACCACCGGAACAGGCTGGGTTTCGGAGCGGATACGGCACTATAGACCACATTCACACAGTGCGGCAGATTATACAGAAGACCGAAGAGTATAATCAGCCCCTGTGTCTAGCATTCGTGGACTATGAGAAGGCCTTTGACTCGGTTGAAATCTGGTCTGTTCTGGAGTCCCTGCAGCGTTGCCAGATAGATTGGCGATACATCCAAGTGATGAGATGTCTTTACGAAACCGCCACCATGTCCGTCCAAGTACAGAATCAGCAAACAAGTCCCATACCGTTGCATCGAGGAGTGAGACAAGGGGACGTTATTTCCCCGAAATTGTTTTCAAATGCAATGGAGGATATGTTCAAGTAGCTGAACTGGAAAGGACGTGGCATTAATATCAACGGCGAATACATCTCTCACTTGCGATTTGCTGACGATATCGTCATCGTGGCAGAGACGCTGCAGGACCTGCAACAGATGCTGAATGACCTGGCTGACTCTTCTATACGCATCGGCCTACGGATGAACTTGGACAAAACCAAGGTCATGTTCAACGAACATGTTCTACCGGAACCGATTGCGATACACGGCGCCGTTCTCGAAGTTGTTCAAAAATATGTGTACCTCGGGCAGACATTGCAGTTGGGAAAAAACAACTTTGAGAACGAGGTGAATAGAAGAATTCGGCTGGGCTGGGCAGCGTTTGGGAAGCTCGCATCGAATCCTTACTTCGCCGATTCCACAGTGCCTGAAGACGAAAGTCTTCAATCAGTGCGTCCTACCCGTCACGACATACGGAGCCGAAACGTGGACACTGACTGCTCGAATGGTCCACAAGCTCAAGGTCGCTCAGTGGGCTATGGAAATGGCTATGCTCGGTGTTCATACCAAGGTCATCGACATAGCCCACCGGATCAGCAAGCTGAAGTGGCAGTGGGCTGGCCATATTAGCCGTAGAACCGACAACCGTTGGGGTAAACGAGTTCTAGAGTGGAGACCGCGTCTCGGCAAACGTAGTGTAGGACGTCCTGAGGCACGGTGGAGTGACGATCTGCGCAAGACGGCTGGCAAAAACTGGATGCGAGAAGCCCAAGATAGACCTAAGTGGCGTGCAATTGGAGAGGCCTATGTCCAGCAGTGGACTGCTACAGGCTGATGATGATGATGATGAGGTGAAAATGTCGTTCATGCCTCTATTTGTTCAGCGTTCGGAAAGCTAAAAAAGAGGTATTTTTGCCCACGTCCGGAGCATAATTGTTTGTGATCGTTATTTGACAGCTATGTATTCGACAGCATAATCATGCAATTTTAGGTCTAATGCTGTTTATGAAGCTCTCATCTTCCAACCCAACATACTGTCACACTTTGGAATTGATTAAGACTCTCCTAATGCTCGTGAACTATTTAATGAGAGAATAGGGAAACATTATGAGGGATGGCATTTTATATTTACTGACGCATCGAAACTATCATCCGATAGTGACGTTGGATCAGCAGTATGGATCCCTGCAGCTTGGATAAGCTTGACCTTCAAAAGCCCACCATACTCTTCAGTATTTACAGGAGAATCAATTGCTCTTCTAGAAGCCATACTTTTCATCAAATCACATAACCTTCATAATTCTATAATCTTTACTGATTCCAAAAGTTGTCTTCAAGCTCTTCTTTCTAACCCTTTTCATTCCATTGCCCGGTTCCCAGTAATTCTCAGAATTAAACAATCCCTCTTTGAATGCATATGCCACCTTGGTCTCAACATTGTCCTTGCCTGGATTCCAGGTCACTCTGGAATACCCGGCAATGAAACTGTTGATTCTTGTGCAAAAATGGCCTCTCGTATTGGATCTGTTGAACACTACAACATATACTCTCATGACCTTTGCCTACTCCCAAAGTCCACACTCCTCGATCATTGGTTGAAGTACTGGGAGTCATCTCAAAAACACAAAGGCAAATCCTATGGTGATATACAACCGGGTATCCCTAAGATCCCATGGTTCTTTAAATATCGAACGGCGAATAAACGCACGACCTCCTCCATATGCCGCCTTCGCTTAGGCCATGCGTGCACACCAGTTCATTTGGCGAAACTCAGGATCCGGGATAACTCAATATGTGAGTGTGGTTTTGACGAAATAGACGTGAACCACATTTTCTTAGAGTGCCCAAAATTACAATACTCCCTACATGATATCCTCCCTCCTAGCATACCTCGTCCCATTTCCTTCAAATGTATTTATCACTTTCCTTTTTCCCACTAATTTTTAATATATTATGTCAATTTATATGTACAAATAATATGAAATTCTAATTACCAACTAATATCACTGTAAATTTGTATATAGTTTTAAATTGTAATCTAACATGGTTTGGTACTAACTTGTGTTGTCTTCCCTTTCCCCCCAACCCCCTTTTTTTGTTTTAGTATAATCATATTGGATGTTATGAAGTCTGGTGGACTCTCCCTTTGACTCACCGATCATACGCTTAGATAAACAACTTCCAAAAGTTTATGAAACTACCAAGGAACAGACACTGGCAGAATTGCCATAAGCAGACACGCCATTAACAAAGAAGTCAAGTCAAGTCAAAGTCTGATGCTCAGTTGAGCGTTCGAATAGGGTGTGGGCAAAAGTAGCAAAAATAACATTTTTGAGCTTTACGAACGCTTTAACAAAATAGCCACCAATGACAACGCCATCAATTCCCTCATAAGCTAAACGAACGCACCTAAGGTGTCACGTTACCGAGATATTTGGAGGGAAATATCGACTTATGAGTAGGCGTCAGATTGTATTCATATAATAGTTCCCAGACTAATAATATTACAAGCATACTATGGTATGCTCTTGTTTATTCGACGAGGCACGTGACATGACGATACACCACAAGACGAGCGTGTACATGCGCCATAAAAGCTTCTTGCGTCCTTGAATAGCCAGTCCTGCATACTAGTATATAAATAAAGAGATCAATAGTTATATACTTATAATTATTATTTACTCGTTGACTAAACCAACAAAAATCGTCCACCCTGGACCCTCTGACTACAAAGGGTAATTGTTAAAAAGGGATACATTGACTGTGGTCTCTCTCCCTGGCCTTAAACAGTTGAACGATTTTAGTTTGTAATTTAATTATCATTGCACATTCCTGTTGAACGTTGTACATCCATGACGTAGAAATTCCTAGGCTAAAAATGACGAGTTTTATATGTTGTGAAAAAATGGCAATTGTACAATCTATACTAGAAAAATAAAATACTACTGTAGCTACTGTATACTATATATATTCTATGACGTGAAATGGAACGTAATCGGGGGTCAATGATCACGTAGTGCAGTACCCGTACCGCTAAACCGACAATTACCGATTTTGTGTTGTTATGTTGTCTAGTCACTAAATGGCGACATTCGAGAATAATGCCTGAATGAAAGAAAAATGAATCCCTTTGTTCGTTTCTATTTTTAGGTAGGTAAGTACAGTACGTTCTTGGCAGCTTGGAAGATAACCACTACGTTCATAGGTGCATGTGCAAATACTTACATGTAGAGGCATATTTTGCCATTTTATTTATAAAATTGTATTACAGTGATGCGCATAAACTTCAAGGCAGACAAGTAAAAACGGCCATACTGTACCTTTACGAAAATTACACTAGCTATGTTAAAGACATGCGCACCCGTATAAATATGCTTCTGGGATTCTCCAAAACATTTGTTGAAATTAAATTCCTATATCATTTCATGACGCAATACTGTCCCGTAAATCTCCAAATTTTAAGCCAGTTCAAGAGAAATAAATACCTCTAATACACAGCCGCTTTCACAGCTTCTATTTGCATGAAGTGCATTTCTAATTAACTTTCCGTATGTCGTGCGGACGAGACGGAACTAATTTCCAACAAGACACCATACATGGAACAATAGACAACAACGATGTTATATAAAAGCATTTATTTTAAAACAATGTAGGTAATAATATACTTTCTGATTCTTGGCAAAACAGTCTCACATAAGCAAGTCAACATTTGGCCTCTCTTAGAATAAAATAAGACTAACATGCGCTGCCATCACTCACAAATGAATTAAACTGAATATAACAGATAAATAAACCATATAAAAGGACAAAATATAAAATTATCTTCATTATGTTCTACATTGCAGTTAGCATTGCATCTCAGTTGAGCAATCTTAGATTAATTTGTTTACTAAAGTAAATTATTCTAAATAAAGGGAACATTAACATTACTAGAATTGACTCACAATATTAGCAATATATAAAAAAACATCTACTGTACCTAATTAGTGGTTCACAGACGCAGACATTACAGTCCACAATGAGTTTGTGGTTCAGTATTGATAAAATCTGATAATAAATGCACAACAAAAATATTAATTTAAGTTGCCCTTGTCTTTTACGTTTATAAAAATATTTATATAACAATTTAGAAATAATTAATAACAGTTTTCTTTCCTATAAACAATTTGGAATAATTATTGCACAAGCTCAAAGCTAAATTATCATGTGCATATTTTGTTGTATACAAAAATCTATATGTATAATAAAACAAACCAACACAACATTCCTAACGCGACGCATACAGCTATTATGACTCAATTAATGACATAGATAATATATTTGATTACGGTAAAGTGACAACTATAAGCACTCCCATATAAAATCTTTATAAACTGTATTTTACTAAGTTATATTACATTAATCTATGTAGTCTTAATTGAATTATACATAACCATTTAACATTATTAACATTGAGATCAGGAAAGTTTATAGTTGTCAATCTACAAAAATGTATCACAATGTGGTTGGGTTAGTTCGGTACAAGCTAACGTTAATTTATGGACATGATATAACGAATAAAGAACGAAATAAAGAAACTTTCGAGCGGAGTAAAACAAAGTTGCCGCTAAGCAAGAACAACGTTTATAATTTTGATATGTCATTCATCTTTATAACCTACATATTTAATTTAAAATCTGTGATAAACAATAATAAAACATAACAACCACATTGTGCTTGACCCCCGCCACCTATCCGAGTGTTGGTTTGTAAAGAAATATTTCACAGCGTAGGAACAAACACATTCTGGACTAAATAAAATCTGAAAATGATAACAACATTTTGTTTTAAGGACTAGCACGTAATTTTGGCACAACGCTGTGTCCTTTCAGAGCACAGTGGCTTCGATGTTGTTTCTTTATACACAAGTTTGCAGATTGACTGCTCTGTGAATAGACGAGGGTCTGTGGAGCGTCGCTGCGGCTTGCGTTGGTTTGGAAGACAGAACACGGTATTGGTAACGAACAGAGTGCACGCTTTGCAAGCGTCTCTCGACCTACCCTCGCCGCATTAGGGTTTCACAAAGCTCTCCTTTCGACACTTCAATCAGGAACAATATTACTTCGACTTTATAATACCACAGCAAGCAAAGAAAAACGAAAGCATATATTTTTTCATATAGATTAATAAATACATATTTTGTGCCCAATGTGTCATGTTCGATGTATCGTTTTTTTAATTTATTTATGAAACCCTAAAAAACTAGTGACCGATCCTATCGTTCACAGTTACAATATGGACAGCTGCCATTACAATAATAAAATGCAAAACAATGTATATCATTAAAATTTAGTGTAAAAAAAATTAGAGTAAATAATATTAAAAACTTATTTGAGTAAATAAATTCTCTTGTTCCATTGCTCATTCAGTGCTTTACATAACAGAGTGTAAAAATAAATGCAAGTCACAATGTGTATTGGTAAGGAAGCATGTTAGAAGTTTTGAAATGGACATTTCTCCTGTTGTTGGTGGCTTTATATGTAATCTGGCAGTTCTGAAGCAGTCGTGAAGTACAACTAGTCTGGGGCGGAGTCTCTCGGGCGCGGCGCCTTTTGAAGGAGTCGCGATCACGTTTATTTTTACACCCTGCCACAATGAGTATTTTGCCCCAACAACACTCCTAATTCCAACCACAGTACATACCTAACACTTTCCCTGTATAAATATAATATTAGAGTCTTGTAAAAGAAACATTTTGAAACCTCATAGGTCATTAACACTACGTGAGATATTACACAAGAGCATTAGGATACAATAATTGCTACGAGTTAACTTATCATTTGGCACTAAATTAACATATCGCATGTCGAGCATTCGTCACATAGTATTTATACTTGCAAATTCTGTAACTCTCAATTTAACAATCCTAATATTATTTATAGTTAAATTTTGTTTAATTTTAATAACGACAATATTCTCATTTGGCCGAAAACAACTTAATCTTTTCGTATTATGCTATTTCGATAGTGGACTCTAAAAGGAAATACACATTATTTCATACATTGAGCAATCTGTCCATTCCCATTTGATTTCGAATATAAAAGGCGAGTACTCGGGGAATGTCCGCTATATCAAAATAAATTATTAGACAAGACGCGCTATCGGCAAGTAAAATTTGGCAAAATTGAGCATTAAGACTTTTCAATTGGCATCGTAAAATATTACAATCGGTAAGATTCCACTACGTAGCACTGCGTGACTACAAAATATATCCTAAGTCTGGTAACTGCAACTTATTCATAGGTACTCCAATCTCTTACAGTTGACTGCTGACGTGCGCCGAGCGTATCGGCAGACCATCGCGGCTGATACACGTCCACTGTTACCCGACGGCGAGCGACGGGAAACAGCGCGTTTCCATTTTACATTATCCTATTTACGATTAGCCTTCCAATAGCCTCTTTACACATAGTATCCGCTCGCGTGGTCCGACGCTCGTGCTATGTACAAAATTGTAGACAGTGAAAAACCTAAGTATCGTACATTGATATGACGTATCGTGTGAGACTTTACAATTACGAGGATCTCGTCAAAGTTCAAAAGAACCGCATTAGAAACGACCGTGGACTTTTCAAGACCATTCCAATTTACTAACTACATTTTATAACAACATGGTTAAAATATTTTATTTTAAAAACGAAATATCGTTATTTTTATCAAATAATAGTTATTGCTTCGTTTTGATATGATAATACATCTGTGCGCAGATGTGATCGCAGGACCGATGGTCACCCGAATTGACGAGTAGGGTGCGTGGCACTAGGGCCCGCTTGCCGTGGGCCTGCACTTGTATAAACAATTACAATTTTCAATTACACTGTTCTGATCTTTATCTTACAGGTACAAATACCATGGAGTACGTCTTGGTCACGACTAACGGTGTATGCCATTTATGGGACACTGCTACCGTTTTAATATAAAACGTGAGACGCTAGAATTTTCTGATAGTTCCAATTCGTTTTCGTATACGTAAATTTTGTTCTTTTCAGCTGGCGTACTCGCCAAAAGAGAAGTGATCTGTGCAGGCCCACAGACCCGCGCGCGGGCACGTTTTGTCCGTGCGGAGGCCACGCATGACCGGCTATTCTATTACCACTTACATCCACACTACCGTACAGTTAATCCGTACTATACATAATTACGTAATAACTCTTAAATATATATTTTAAAAATATGACTGCATTATATCCATCATGATCACAGCTCTCCGAAGACTTTACAATATCCAAACCTGACGCTCCAAAATAAATTCTTTATCATTACACCTATAAAACGAAAATGACTACAATATATCTAAAGTTTAGCTCTAAATTATGCCATTTTGATATATTTACTTTGCGATTGCAACGGTCCCTCGTTCAGCACATAAATGCCTCATATACAAAATTTCAACGTAACCGCGAAAATGACTCGATTCACATTAACACATATAAATAAAGGAAGCGATGACGACCGACGTCCGTGAAAGTAACAATTTTGAAACAAAGCGGCAGTGTTCGCGAAACATTCGTGCAATAGATATCTAACTACGAAACACGTCTTAGGAACCTGATAAATTATTGCTATATATCTCCGGCGACCGTCCCGCGCGGGCCGAACCTTATCAGTAGCCAATAGAAAAATATCACCTAAATAAATATGAATTATTTCACAGGGCGGCCCCTGATGCCGCGCAAAATATATCTCTGTCGGCGCGACAATGGCGCGGCTGTATTTGGTAAAATAACAAGATTATGTGGTTGATATGCAACGGTTATTGCACCCGCTCAGTGCGCCTCGCCGTCCGCCTCGTCCCCCGCACCCCGCGAACCCTCGCCGCCACCACCGCCAGGACCCTTCGACGTCTCACTGCGGACAAAAATAAACTAATTACATACATAAAAACCAATGTACAATATAATAATAATGATATGTGTGTTTTTATACTACATTGTATATTTTATACCAAACAGGCCTCTAAGTGTACGCTACAGCCCCACTTATGCCTTTGCAAAGGACCGGGTGAAACCAGTGAAATTGGTTGAATAAAAAGAATAATAATAATTCTTTATTTCAGACTCGAGATCCATATGTATACACACAAATTAAAAATAACATAAACAACGTCCGAAAGGGCTACACCACCGGTAGGGCTATTATGTATCTCAGTTGCTAACAAATCGTGGTTGAAATCGAAAAAAGCCTTGCTGCCGGTACAAATGAAGAGCAGGAATTTATCCCTTTCGAGTGTAAAATCATGGAATAATTGAATAAAATAAAATGTGTGTGTATGTGTGTGTGTGTAGGTTTAAGAAAACCATCAGGCGTTTGGCTATTGGCTTTGACTTTAGAAGTGACTTAACTAGGTTCGGTTGTCCACTGAACTTGATGTCTATCAAGATTGTCATAGCACTGGTATTGCGTATCACAACGCCCAACGGTGACCAACAACTTGACTTTTGACAGCTAATGCCCGGGCTACACGAGGCCAGGTTTTCAAGCCAGGATAGCAAGCTAGTTCTCTACTAAACTGTCCTAGCTTGCTGACCTGCAGTGCAAGTACCGTAATAGTCGTTAAATTTGACGAGTCGCTAAAATCGTTAAATTGACTTTCAAACTATGACTTATACGATCGTCAAATTGTCGACAGTATATAGATTATTACGAATAGTTTGCATTCCACAATGCGTCCTTCTATCATTTGAAGATTTCTACGAGCATTTTGCTCTTCTATACGATCAAAAGAAGGCCAAAGTCAATTTTTTAATTGAATACTAGCTGCGCACCGCGGTTACACCCGCATGGTGATGGACGATGACGAAGCTGATGAAAATTATCCTATGTGTTAATTCAGCGCCCCATCTATCTCCATGCCAAATTGCATCAAAATTGGGCCAGCCATTTTGGGCGTAAGAGAATAACAAACATCTATTCATCCATAAATACAAACTTTCGCGTTAATATTCCCAATCCCCTCGTCTGTCAATAAGCTATATCGAGGTTTAAAGCTGAAATAACAATCGTTAAAATCGATTAAATAGACGATCTCAAACGTAATTTAACAGTTCCATGCTAGGGTTAACGTTATAATCATAAAAGCTTATCGAATTTGTCTATCGATCGCTTAATTTTATTACTTATGGAGGATCCCAATAATCTATCTATCCACGGTTTTCCTTACTACCGACAGAAATTTGACATAACGCCCATACAAATAGTGTCATATATCTAACTCTAGTAAGGTAAACCGGCGATAGATAGATTATTAGGACCGGCCGTTAGACGAATTCAAGAAACAAATTTATCGATCGGTAAGTTCCCTACTTGCACAACTGGCTTTGAACATTCTAGTTCTACGGGTTCGAATCCCGTCCGAGAATGTGAATTATTCTCTTTAAAAAAATTGCAAAGCTAGTTCTGTTTACATGAGGCTTCATTATTATAAGCTTCAACATGAATTGCATACTCGACTTAAGTTACTGCAAAACCTGTGCCAATTCGCACTAGACGAAGAAGATGAATTACAAAAACGGTACAGGTCAATAACCACTTTCTTTAATTCGCCACACATATTTTGTACCTGAAACACGTTTATGTCTTTATGACTTGGACCGGCAGCCTTCCAAGTCCTAAAGATATAAACGTGATATTAAAGGTCTTGGTACAGTTGTACAAACTTTAAATTAATCTACGTACTTAGTTTGGACATCTTAAAATCACAAAAACACGCCAAAATTAACAGAACACGGGGTTCATACTTACTAGCCAACTAAAAACTAGCTTCGCCGGCGACATGAAGCTAGTACACAAGCCAGGATAGTAAAATCAGTGGTTGGGCGGGGCGCTACTAGCCTAAAACTAGAACTCCATCCTATTAAAAACTGTCTTGGCTTGTAAACTATCCTACTAGCTTAGAAATGAAGCTAGTTTTGTAAACACGAAGCCAAAGGTACTAGCTCGCAATTCTTGAAAAACTAGTCTCTTGTAACCCGCGCATTAACGATGTACTCGCAATAGGAATACAAGAAGCCCCATACACTAATATGTAAGGAACATAAAAATAATTATAAGTCATTTTCACATAGTCACAACACTGTATGTCCATGGCAAAGACAACAGTGAAAACCGGACTAGCGGGAAGAAACAACGGCATAGATTAAATCCCTTCATGGCGGCGCAAGAGATACTAAAGCGCCTGATCTGTGCTAGTAGAAGCACGAAAATAATTATTACCTTATTAGTGAATAATCAAAAGAAAATTTTTGAGTCAAAATTATGTATAAAGGATTACGCTGCGTAAAAAAAAGTAATAGATGGGACGCAGTTTCTTTTGTGGTGATATAGCCGTCTCTGTCTATTTTAAATTCGCACAGACGCGGTTTCATAGAGATGTATTTTTTTATGGGAAAAGATTAATCTGTTTCTATGTGAGATCATACCACCAAAGAAATTGTCCTACCCTAGATAGATTTTTTTTATTTATTTGTTATTTATTAAAATTTCCAAACAAGTAAATACACATTGTTCTAGTAGGTAATGTCTTAAAATCTAAGTTAGGTTTGTCTAGACTGAGTTCTCGTTAAAACTAAGTATAATATATATATATATATATATATATATATATATATATATATATATACTCGTACTAAGTACAATATTGAACTATATTTAAATTATTTTCATTACGTACATTCTAGAAGTAGTGGGTAGGCGTCTAGATGCAACAATAAATACAAGTATAGCGCACACAAATAGATATAATGTTCATGCGCTTGATGTATCGTATATCTGTGTATGTGTGGTGGACAGGGAACCACTGGACGGACAGGTTTTGTATCGGGCGAACGACAGCCGCTACGAGTTTACGAGATAGGTTGGCAAACGAGCACGCGGTTCATCTGATGGTAAGTGATAACCGTCGCCCACGGACCGTTGCCGGCCTTTGAGGAATGAATAAGATCTCTTCTTGAAGGTTCCCAACTCGTATCGGTTCGGGAATACTTCAAATGGCAGCTGGTACATAGTGTTAGTGTGAGGCAGAAAGTGCTGTCGGAATAGCACGGTTGTGGACTCCCAGACATCAACATGTCTGTGACGTCCGATAGCGAAATTCAGGTGCAGGTATTAGATAGACCGGACAACTGCCCGTTATATATGCGGTAGAAGATGCAGAGTGATACAACATCTCTACGCTGTGCCAAAGAGTCGAGCAGATCGGAGACAGCTTGGTCGTCGACGTATATACGAGCCACTCTGCGTTGAATGCGGTCAAATTGAAGGAGCTGGTACTGGGGAGCCCTCACCCAGAGGTGAGAACAGTACTCCATGTGAGGCCGAACTTGAGTCTTATAGAATTGCAGGCGATGGGCCGACGTGAAGTACCCGTCTCGCTTTTCCAAGCACACTAAGCTTCCTCTTAATTAGGCTTCCTTCCAAGTGTCGGCAAAACGGAACGACCCTCGAAATGTCAACGCCATTAATTCCGATACTGGCTGCTATTTTCAGCGATTTGCTGTGGATCACACAGCCAGCTTCTAATATGTCCTCGGTAGAGCTATTATTTGTAATAGGGTAACTGCGACGTATTGACTCAAAATATTTTATATTATGATAAAACATGCTCTATTTATTGGTATCCCTTCTTTATCAAATCGATCATCATCAATCAATGTATGTAACAAATAATATATTATGGGGCAACATTCACACAAAGGTCTTCAGGTCCCACACTAGGCGGAGCCTGTACTATGGTAACCTGATGACCGATATACATACGTAAATACATATACATAACCCAGACGCAGGTCAAACAGACATGTTTATGCACACAAATGTTTGAGCTGTCCGGAGATTGAACCCAGGACAAGGTAGGAAGGAGGTTCCAAAGATACAGCTTAACCTAGTTTGGGGACTAATGACAACATGCTCTGTAAAATGTTATCTTTGTCAATAAACGTTATTATTATTAAATAACGTGTAACCTGTTAGTCTGGTGCAGTAATTAAAAATTAAAATATTAGAAAATAATTCTAGCCAAATCACAACAAGTGTCGCCATCTAGGTGGAAGTATTACTAGCTCGAAGACTACTACGACACAGAGGGCGCTATTGCTAATAAAGCAAGTATATAGGTCACCTGTGGCTAAGAAACAAACAGAGCGAGGTACTGTACTTTATGGCCCACACTGGTTTTAATATAATTTCCCCCCGCAATTCAGCTGCCTCTATCTAGAATAGATTTTAAAATTACCAAATAAGGTTACGCCCGATCCAAAGGCGAAAAATGGGAGGAGCCTAGGCTGAGTCACGAGCGTCATGCGAGGATCGCAGGCGGGTGACAAGCCATTGTACTTTCTTTTACGACGCCAGCCACCGTCTGGTACAGACCTCTGTCATCAGTAATTACCAAGTGCTGTGACCTATTGGCAATTGTGGGACGTTGTATCGTCCTAGTAGTTAAAACTTAAATTCAGTTTAGTCCCCATCTCGGGGATCTTACGGCGAGCTAAACCTACTACTGGCCCAACTTGCCGCTGACTGGAACCCTCGCTGGCTTGACAGCGGGGCCAGTACTGTGCACATCGCCGGAGGGGCTACCAGCACCACAGGACCCTGAATCCTGCTGGGCTTCTGGGCTAACCCGACAACTGCGGCTGCCCATTTCCCGTTTTTTCTGCTACTGTCTTCTGCCGGTTACTGCATTACCCACACCATCGCGTCGAGGACCTCACTGCTATTCTAAGATAAGTCATCTGTAGTCTGTACTCACGACGCAGCTCTGGGCTTTCTAGAGGCTAATAAACGTCTAGAACTTGACCTGACTTTTATGTAAATCTCCCAGCCGTCTAGGCAGGTAGGTTGCAAACGATTAAACCTAAGTTTTTTACAACTGAATAATAGGTGAAGACCTGAAATGACGTCATAAAAATCCTTATATATACATATAGAGATAGAACTCACTAGTTGGAGTATGTTGGACAAGCGGAGCCGCCGGGTGCGTCCTGGTCGCATGGCGGCGGACGCGCGGCCGCACTCAGCAGATAGTTCGTAGAATCGCTGAAACAGTTCGATAACCTGCTTCAAATTGTATTACTGTCTCGGGTCACACGGTACAGTACAACGCTACTTTATTATTACATACAAGCACTTTAAAACAAATAATTTATTAGCTAGAATACAAATTAACATACTCGTAAGATATTCAGTTTGCAGGGGCCTTATTCGCTATGACCAGTGAAACACATAACACTCTACGTTACGATATCTTAAAGGAATGATCGTGAAGTCAATACAATTCTACTATCATTCCTTGAAGGTATCGTAGCTCACAGCGTTACGGGCACGAATGGTCATAGCGAATAGGGCCCCAGGTGTTTAGCTTGACTGTCATTCTGTTCTCAAGCAAGTGTTTATTCGGAGCTCTTTAAAATGCGATCACGTTATCAGCCTTCGAGCAGCACTAGGTGCATATTAAAACAATATTTGTGTGTGTCATGTATTTCGGTACCTTTTGCAAAGTGGATATTGGATGAAAAACTAGACGAGTAGTTTTACCTCCAGTTACTGGAACGTTTGTCAAAGTTTGATCAGCCAACAGACGGAATACTGACCGCTGATTGGTCACATATAGCGTCATAAAATGACATTGACCAATGAGCGTTTAGTATTTAGTTAGTCAACTAATCAAGGCGTTCAAACTTTTTAGAAAGTGGGGGTTAGTGTTACTAAGTTTAAACCAAAAGTCACAAGCATGCGGCAGCACCGCACTAATAAAGACAACGTGCGTTAGCGACGCGACCAAAAAAAAAACGTAAAGCTGCAGGCTACCGCTCACGTTTCTACTCGAAACATATGAGTAAACTTGCAATGCTTTATAAATTATTTTTTGTATAAGAGTTTCCTATCCATGTAATATGGTTGCTTTTTAATTGCATGTAATCTATCTATTATCTAATATTCTGTTATTTGTTATATATATTTATTCAAGAATCTAATATGCAAGAATTTATTTGTTTCTTAGTGTAGGTTCTGTGATAAAACTGACTAAGTAAAAAGTAAACAACATAAGCCATAGCTTATTTAGTCATTAATTGTTGCTGGCAAATTTAGTTTATAAACAAAGTGTTTTTACTATGTGGTACAAACACTTTGTTTATAATTAATATATGTAAATATTAATAAAATAATATTAATTATTCTTATTGTATAACAAGTAACAATCATGCCATAACTTGAAAATTTGGAAACTACGAGTAAGTTTGATGTCGTCCATATCCTTAAAAATGTGTTAAGCTGTTTAATAATACTAAGTTAACTATTTATATTTGATTATTCATCTACAAACGAAAAGTATGGGTAAAAAACTAAGTGTTTCTTTGCATTTTTAGAGAGATAAATTACACAACCTTGGACGGGATTCGAACCTGCGTCTACCGACAATCCGTGTCGGACGCCACGACCACTAAGGCCACCGAGGTAATCCATCTGAGCATCCGAATTTAACTCTCTAGTTAAATTTTAACCGTCTTATACTAGATACTTAAGTTAGTTATTGTGAGGTAAAAATGAATATGCATGTCCACAAAGATAAATAGTCACTACGTAATAAGCATTACAAAAGATATTTACTTATCGAATACGAAGTTCATCTCATGGTGTTTCTCTATCCCGCTTCTGTGGACATGCAGTATATAAAAATGGTTAAGATTATTTTCATTATAAAATACTACACAAAGTAGGAATAAAATAATTCAAGTAAATACTACATCTTCTACTATATAAAAATAAGTCGGGTTTTCCTTCCTGACGCTATAACTCCAGAACGCACGAACCGATTTCCACGGTTTTGCATTCGTTGGAAAGGTATCGGGCTCCGTGAGGTTTATAGTAAATAAAATTCAGGAAAAATTCAAAAAGAAAAGCGGGAAAATCTTTTTTTCACATACAGCGCCATCTCTGATACATAGCATGTACTACAAACCAATATTTTAAGTAGATGGCGCCAAACGAAATATTACATAAAACGAAGCCATCTGGTGGCGAAACGGAGTTCGCAGGGTTTGCTAGTTAATGTATATTAATGTAGTATATTTTTGTTCGCGTTTTGTCGGTTTTCCGTATAAATGTATCGTTTTCGGAGATATTATTAAAGAGTTAAAATTCGAAATAATGATTATTATTATAATAATGTCTCCCATTTTTGTCTAAGTTAACATTAGGAGGTAAAGATTAAATAATCATAATAATGTGAATTCATAATCATCCCATTATGTTCCTACAGCTGAGACTCGAGCCTTCCTCTAAAAGAGAGTAGTTGGGCCATAATCCACCACGCGGGCCCAGTGCGGCTTGGTGGATAGGCTAGTGGCCAAGCCATGTAGAAGTATTCAGGCCGCCCGAAGGCCCTCGACATAGCCTAACGACTGTTGTCCTAAGACAAATAACCGAGACCAACGGCTTAACGTGCCCTCCGAAGCGCGGAAAAATAATGTGAATAAAACAGATATAAAGTGAAAGATTTGAAATAAACTTAGAACAACAAAGTTTAAAAAGTCAAATAGACTACCTAATGTGTTATAAAAAAATAAAAGTAAACTACCACTATGGTCAAAAACAATTACTGAATGTTAATAGCAACATAAAATGTTATCGTTTGCTAAGATTATGGTAAAACGCGAGTACTATGTCACTAGTACATTAACACAAAAACTAAACTCATGACCAGGCCATGGTACAAGTTTACCAGATAAGGCAGTGTTATTTACCATTAATAAATCTATAAGCAGCGTATTATCTATTGATGACGTCAATGATACGTCATTACAACCCCCAGACTACGGCTTATCATTGAACAACACCCATATAACATGGTGACTTTATAAACAAAACGTCTGGACTGTTAATGAATCAGCCGATATCTGTGTTTATTTGTGTGCTATAGACCCTGCCATTGACTCGTATCAATGTCGAAACGTGAGATATTTATGGTGATAAGCATGGCACATATTACGAGGGTTGCCATAACGAGGATTAAACGCCGTTTATTTCACCATAGTATACATCAAAATATTGTAATGTATTTAAGTTAGAATTAACATTAGAAACGGGATATTTACCATGTATTGTATTTATTGTGAGCACGCGATATTTCGGCACAGTTGCATGCGCCACGTTCACGAGTAAAAGTTTATTATCAGTTTACTCGTGAACATGGCGCATTCAAAGTTTATTCTTGCTTTAGTGACTATGTCAGTTTAAAAACTTGAACTTATATTTTTTTGTACATAGTTTTGTTAGATCTGTACGCAAAAGGTGTATATTTCGCCATGGAATCTATTGTAATTCACAGAAATGAGTATATGAACTATGTGAATGAATATGTGAATAATGTAACTAGCTCTTATTTTAAAAAGTAACTTTTTATGAATACTACAGAAATAGTAAAAATAAATGTTAGTTTTGTTATTTGTTTGCATTCCTATAATTCTGGGAAAATTGCTTACAATGGCAACCCTAATACATGGTATTATTTTTTGATAACCCCTGATTCATGTTTTGAGTTTGATAAGTAAATATTAAAGCATACATTCCTTAATGAAGTAAATACAAATGTTATTATGTAATTTTATGAAGTCATATGTTTTTTTTACTCTTGGGTACCAAACCCAAAGTCATAATAATAAACTATGTAAGTGTGACTTGCAGAAGTGAGTCCCAATGTAACGTACTTTGACTCATTCATAGGACTGCTTATGGCTTAAAAATAATAATAAAAAAGTGTGGAAAGGAAAGCTTTTTTTCAACTAGAACGAGCTATAGCTTCGTTCTCGCTTTTATAGTTATTTAGATCTGTGTACGTCCGACCGTCTGTACAGTTTTAGCAGTTATATTATGTAATTGATTTAATATATTTATCGTGAAGAATAATATTCGTCTCGTAAGGCAAACCGCCGGTAGACAGAAACAAACTGAGGGTAAGTCGAATTACGCAGGCTAGCTACAAAATCGAATTTTCCCGCTAAAGGCAAGAGCTTTCCTTTGACGATGGTTTCCAAATTCAAAATATGATTTTTACTCCAATTGTGTCTCAGAAATTGTAATACTTATATTATTTATAATACTTATATATATTTGTGTGTCTACGTGTTTATTTCTTATAGCTGGTGATGCAAACAGTACAGAAGTTAAGTAAAAATAATGTTGACAAAGGTTATGGTCACGTGTTCCGATTTCACGTCATGGGACTGTTCATATGGTGATCGATTAGACAATCTTATCCTCGTCAAAACAGCAATACACATGTACTAAAGATCTATGGTAGATATGTTATCTTAGGCGCCAAATTTCATTTGGATATGTCATAATTATAAGGCAGTTCAGTGTTAATTTCAAATTGTAAAATTGTTCTGTGTTTCAAGTTACGAGCACAGAGATAGGATAGTATGAGCTAACTAAACAATTATGTTCGTTTTGTAGTCTGTACTTTAACCACAGTGTATAAATATAGGCTTTGTTATTATAACAATCTAATCAATGGTTTACGGTTATTTTTTTTGTAACGGTTAACCCTTTCTATACCGTGATAATTAAAACAAAAGATTTATGACCGAAACGCACGTAAATTTACGTCTCCTGGACGCAAAGGGTTAATGTCTGGTAAAAAGATCACTCGCCTTCTATAAGATTTTTATCTTTATGTATGAGGAAACCAGTGAATATTTGATTATGACTAGCTACTAGTAATAATAAAAACAATCAGTTTCTAAACATAGGAACCCGGAATAACTCGTTCATTAGTGGCCTTACTTATAGATATAATCATATTTATAACAAGGCCTAGTCAGTGCCTCTACCATGAGTTGGCAACGTAAATGTCATCTATAGTCGATACTCGATCTCGCCTACCTATTAAGCTTGTGATTGGCGTACTCGCTGTCAATTTTAGTTCTACAATAGACCGCGAGGTGGCACTGTTCTATTTTTCATACATTTATTCGCGGCAGTCGCTATCGAGCATCGATTGGTGTCAATGTTGTAAGCTCATGGTAGACCTACTGGATGCATTATCTTGAATCGAGGCTTTACCTAATTCCACGAAACTATTTAACATATAAATATTAACATTTTTATACAGGCAGGGGTGGAAACTGATTCCATGGTAAAAATACTGACATTTAGTGAGCAAACCTCGAGAGGTACCGACCGAGCCTTCGTCGACCATATTACCATTGAAACATGCATATTTTAGTTGCAGTTTGTAAGCTAGAAATCCACCACCATGGTTGTAAGTAAATAACGAACATATCATATGGCCTCTTTTTAAAAGAATGACAAAAATGTTGGATGTGGAAAGAGAGCCGTCCCAAAAATTTTCAATAACATGAGCCTTTACTTTAAATTGTTCACACAACAACACAACTTCACTTCTTGTCTTCAAAAACTGCCAATTTTATTGAAAGCGTGGCCTTGAAATACTGACTTCACTGACCATTTTTCGTAACAACTGACTTTTACTGACCTGAGTAAAAAAACTGACTTCTACTGACTTTACTGACCATTTTCGACCCCTGCAGGCGATAACGATGTGTACTTGATTTAGGAGGAAATAATTTTACTTTGGAAATACAGATTTTCTTAAAGATCAGTATAAGGAATGCCACACCCTCGGCGCTGCCTATGGGACATGAAATCATGCCAACACTACCGTTATTCACACTATCCATAATGCTGATACAGTGCTATCGCGTACCCATGCATAGATCCGATCGAGCTATGTACGTCAAACCCAATTCCGACTGACTCCAGAGTTGCGGGTCGAGGTCCGGGACACCGATTGTGCGGGACGGAAAATGGATATTCTGTATGTTCGTAGTACTATATTAATTCTGAGCTGATGCACTTATGCAAGCGACTGTACACAATGTCATCTACTTTTTAATCTTAGTGTAATCGTGCTGTTTTATTTGAAAACCAACTGTGAATCCTGCGATAACCATTCAAATATATAGAGAAATTTTAGCGAAAATTGATTATCTTGATTACTATATGACTGTAATTATAATAATCAACAAACACAATTGCTATTGTCAAGCACTACAAACTGAACACAAACATGAACAAAAGGCTTAGTAAAAATAATCATTAAGATAGTATTAATTACCAATAAGAGCTTATTTTCCCTAACATTAGTAGCTCGACATGGGTCGTCACAATTATCGAATGAAATGTCATTGAGATAACATTCGTACAAAAAGTAAATGCCATTATTAACAATTGATATACAATGGGACCAACTGAAGTGCGACTAAAATACGACATAAGCTCACTTTAATTTCAATTAAATTATTATTTTATCAATCAATCAATCAAATCATTTATTCGCCAGAATACAGTCATAAAGGTCTTAAATAATATAAATGTGGCAAATTGTACTCAATCTGCAAGCAGACGTGCGAATTCTTGAACTTCAAAAATTAAGATTGTATAAAATATTAAAGTAAATGTCAAGTTAGAAAAAAAATGGTATTATAATTAAAATAGATAAATGTCAAAATAAAGAAATAAATAGCATTAAAATTATGTATAACAACTCGCGATTGTTACGTGTCCCCCCTTCCCCCACCCCATTCTTCATATTTTATCGTAAAGGTCACGTCAAATAACAGCGTCTGGAGAACGATGACAAGTACAATTTGAAAATTTAATACCGACTTCCATTCTATTCAGTTACTGGAGTGTAACTCAAAAAACTACTGGACCGAATTTGATGAAATTTAAATGGGACCACACGGGAAGCACCAGCTATCAAACAAAAATAATTTTGAGAATCGGTTCATCCTATCGAAAGTTATGAAGTAAAGAACATAAAAAAAAACAGTCGAATTGAGTACCTCCTTCTTTTTAGAAGTCGGTAGAAAAACCACAAAACGTGCTGTATTTTCAGACGGCCAGCAGATAACAGATAAATTTCACTACAGAAAGTTATTTGGCGCAACATTTCCCAATTTAACGGCCAATCAAATTTACTCTTAACCACACACGTTGCAGTTCCTGGAAAAGTAGGTTGATTTCTGCGAAATCTATTGTATTATTGGCCAAATATGGCGAATCGCGAGTCAACCGGTTAATGCACATAATAAAGACAATAAAGTTTCACCTGGCCGTTCTCATCCTCAGCGCTGCGCAGTTCTCCTTACACTTGTACGCTAGCACCTGCTTGATCCTGCTCACTTCGACATCAGGGAAATGTCGACTGACGTACGATATGAGCGCGTGCACTCTGCGTCGGTCCAACGGCGGTTTCGTCGGCCGCGACTCCTGCCCGGCCCGCGACCATCTCTGTCCGGTGACTGAGCAAGTCGCAAGCTCGATCGGTGAGAACAACGCGGCCGCTAGCCCCCTAGTGACCTTCCTGTAGTCCCCCCATTTCACACCCCTGAGCAGCTCTTCGCGAATCTCCACACCTTCGCCCAGTTTTATCTAAAAATTAAACATGTATATTTACTGTAGCGTGAGTGTAGGGGTATTTATTTTCAAAATTGCGGTGATCATGGATAATGGTGTTGAAAACGGGGCAATCATTTTGGAAATAATTGTTGCAACTATTGCAATCAGTTATGCAGAGTGTAAACCAACAATTCTGCTCTATGGGGCAGTATTTTTAGCTAGGTCTAAAACTGTGGCAATTAATTAAGCAATTATTACAGATTTAAAGTTGCTGCTGAATTTCTATAAATACTAGCTTATACCGCGACTTTGTCGCCTGCTCAATTTGCTTGAGGTTTGTTTATAAACTACACATTTGTGTTACACGCTGTATACAGCGTGTAAAAATGTGTAGTAATAATGAAAGGTAATGTACACATGGCAAAGTATCAAAAATTAAAACACCTTTTTTTTTTAATAGAAAGTTAAAGAAATATCAGAATTGTTTAAGACAGCCCTATTAGACATGTCTATTCTTGGGGTTCGTTGGGGTCAATGCGCTCTGCAATCCCCACGCCACTTATTCATACACCTCCGGCCTTCTACCTTGCTTGCGTCCTCTCCCCGCGCCGCCAGCCCAGGCCCCGCTTAGGCCTCTTATTTACCTATTCTGGCGGTCATCATCATTCTTTGACCTAGTTTTTCAGGGATGACCCTAGTTGAGGATTAGAAAAACTGTGGGTAAGGAATGTTTACTACTACTCCTTGATAGAATTAAAAAGAAGTTATAGAACATGGAAACTTCTTTAGTTGAATAATCTTTTGAGAGGTCTCCTAGACCCGCGTCGCCAAGCGGGACAAAAACACATGCCATGCTGCCATTGTTTTAAACATCGCGTATAATGTAGATAAACAGTTTGTTTCTACTCAGAAACAGATTAATGTACGATAACATATCATGATACGTGGTTTTCTTGCATCATCATTATGTTATTGGGATTTGCTATAAACAAAATCTCTGTAGCAGTCCGGAGTATGGAACCATCCCCGAAAGTTTAATACAAAAAATTAAAGCGCATTAGGCCCACCCCTTATGACATGGGACCTACACCATGTTTGGCGAAATTTGGGTGTTTATATTGTCATAGTAGGCGTGACGCTTACCATCAGAACGATAAGCGTGCCCTTTCGGAAAATACAGTCGTGGTGTTATGTTTACAATGACGGTGTAATAAAGCGCCCAGATGTTATATAAGTGATCAAAAGTTCATTGGATAAGTGTTATACCATAACAATGTATATTATAGTATAAGCGTATTATTATATACGGAAGTGTTGGAAGGGGAAGACCTAGGCGAACGTTCCGAAATCAGATTAAAGACGTTCTGAAAAAAGGCCAGGTCAAAAGTACCCTAAACCGACGCTTATGTATGAAAGGATTGATGAGTAGGTATAGATGAAGCGAAAGAGATATGTCAGGATCGTAGTAAGTGGAAATCCGTGGTCTCTGCCTACCCCTACGGGAAAGAGGCGTGATTTTATGTATGTATGTATGTATTATTATATATTTTCAAGTCAGTAGCCCCGTCTGTTTGCGCTCTCCTTTGATGAATCATTTGAAGTTGATTTTTTAGCGGTTGATGCCTTCCTCGTAAGCAAATAAAGCTTTTTTGTTTCAGTAGCTTCCTATTTCTATACCCATATGTAGACCAAACGAGCGAAGCCGCTAGCGGCTGAACTGGAATTAAAATATGAAGCATTAACCGGCATCATTTTATTTGCGTTACAGGATAAAGTTTAAATTTTACACATTGTTTATTATTTAAATATCTTTAATTAAGAGATTTGTTAATATCGTTGTCGGAAGAATACTGTGGTGTAGTAATGGCATTTTTACATTCCGGACCCAAGATACCCCTGGGGGTGCCACGGGAACTTGCATTTTGTCCCGTGGCACCCCCAGTTCCTGATTGAATATCAGGAACTGGGGGTGCCACGTACTTACTTTACTTACTGTACTTGCGCGCTATAACTGCCTACCGCCCAGCCGAGCGGTCTCGGTCCGCCGGCGGTTCAAATTCAGTGCGGTTTTCGCAAGCGAAGCGCGCGCACGCCGTTCAATTTTAATAGTGCTGTTCGTTCGTACGCGTATTACGATGCCGTGTGGTGCCTTATGTGCTGTAGATGGGTGTAAATCAAGCAAAAGAAGGGATAAACACCTAACATTTTTCCATTTACCTGGCAATGAAGAATGGTAAGTGATAAATTATTACTAGTTTTTGTCGTTTAAATTTTTTTCCATTCACATACCGTCATTAGAGACATAATTAAAAGACATTAGGTGTGCGGACACCGGTATCCACTTAGAATTTGACAGTTTAATAGGTATATACTAAGCATTAGCTTGCCTTACAGATTTACATAATTTTATTGCATAGAAACGTTACACCACAGAATAATTAATAGTACAAGGTACAGAAGATGCACTCTTCGAAAGAAAACATTCGAATATAAACTGCTAAACTAACAACTGCAATAATGTTCATAAAACATTGCAAAGCACGGACGTGACCTTCAAAAAATGTGCCTACAAGTCCTTGACGCGCTCGTAACGAATCAAAATGCGCTTTAAGTCTGTGTAGCGAGAGTTCTTTTTCTTACGCCCGATGAAAACCTTTGAACAAGCCGCGTCTGTTGTAAGGTGACTTGTTGCGAGAAAACGAATCAAATTAATTAATCTTAATAAATTTGATCCGTGATAATTGGTAGTAGTACAATACACCTAGATATGTACAACTAGGAACTAGATATATTTTTTTATTTTGAAGGCCATCGACTTTTCGCGTGAAAACTTTCAAAAACTGCAGTGTTTATGTATTTTTGTGTGAGAGTGTTACACTCGTTAATAAAATAACTTACGGCTTAGTGCTTTATTTGAAGTCGGTTCTCTTTTTTTAAGGCTTTTTTTTTCATTTCTAGTGAACATCTCCGAAGATCATCATCAAACTAAGAAGTATTATACTTATTTTAAAACGTTCTCCTAAATGTAACAAATCCTTTTCTGAAAACCGCATCGATATTGGTTTAGCCAAACGCGAGATTATCGCGCACAAACATACATACCTACAAACCATACAAGTCAAACATCTCAGTTTGGCCTGTATGTCTGATCACCTCCTTTTTTTAAGTTGGTTAAATATTTTATAAATGATATGTAAAAATTTTAAATGCCATATAAAAGTCAGAACATATTCACAGTTCTCAATAACATAGATAAAAAGTTAGCAGCCCTGCGATTACTGTGGAATCGCGCGGTGCGAAGCAATCACTGCTGTACGCTTGAGCATTTAGGCGCATTTTAGCATACAGTGGTTGTTGACGCGAGGGAGTAGGCTATTATCGTAATAGATATTGGAAATTTTCTTCTGAGTGAAGTATCTGTTCTTATTCAGTAATCTGTGGTACAACTGTGTACAAGTGGTATCACGGATCCTATTTACTGGTTCCTGTGAATCCACCAATCGAATAGTGATAGGACAGATGGACAGCAGTAACATAATAGTTTCAATAGGTAATCTAATTTGATTTTGATTGAATTTGCAATTTCTCCAATGTGTGGCCTAATGTTATTTCTCTGTTCAGAAATTGCAATTGAATGTGCACTATTAAATCGTAATTATTGATGTCTGCTTGTTTCTGTTTTTAGGCACTGCATTCAGATTGTGAATATTCTGCCAATACGTTTAGTAAACGCATCACGAGCACCGTATTTTTATTGATCAATTTATGTAATTTGGAGTGGTAACATTCTAAAATTTCGCCCTATACTAATTAGTAGCATTTTTTATAGTATTTTTTATGAGATAGCTTTGGGTTATGAAATAATGTGGATTCCTTTTCAATTTCTTTTAGATATTTTACGATGGAAGTTCATAGCATTTATATCAATAATCGCAACTTTTTTCCCGGATGTATACCACACCGTTCGAATGCTACAGTTCCTGATTTATTATACGGGTTACGGCTTACGGCTAAGGATTTATTTTATTATAATTTCGAGTTACATTTACAGGAACGGCAAAGTATGCAACTAGTTAAAAGTTATACCGTTAAACTTGTTTTTGCATCTTTTGTGACTGAATTGGCTATTTGCACGTGCTCTGTCAGCGTCTACTGTCGATAGGATGAAATTTGACAGTAATTATCGGTAAAAGACAACCCGCGACATAGTTGTCGCGGCTAGATCCATGCGAGAAACAAGGTACGATACCTGATAAAAATGAGATTATTGACGCAATACCTTTATCTTGAGATGCTCACACTGCTGATGGAGATACTATTTTTTTAATCTAGCAATTTAAAACTTAAAAATTGTATTTGCCTTACAAATACCGTCAATTTAAATCTTGTTTATTAATTTCATTTATAACGTTCAGATATTCAGAGTAGTATACGCCCTACCATTGAAAGTTGGTAATACATAATGCAATCTTAATTTACTTATTTGTTTCAGAAATCTCGACTTATTCTACCGTTCCACACGTCAACGTCGATTCACTTGACTAGGACTTGCTCATACTTTGTTTCAACTATGCACAGTTCATATTTCTTGCGCATAATTTTATGTAAAGGTTTGTTTATAATTATTATCTATCCCGTGGCTTAGGTCAGTGACTTCCCTTATCGAGATATTTCTCAAGTACGAACCAATGATGTTATTATTTTGCCAAGATTTGCTAGCTATGTAGTGTATTTAAACATATCATCCTCCGTGACTTTGCGCTTTTTATAGTTACATGTTTTCTAATTGAAATCACATCAACTAAGTACATAATGATTGTTCCCCTGCCATCACAAATCTAGTGACAGCGTCGTGTTAGGTCCATAGTTTATCACACCACTATAGGATTGTTTGTACGCCACGCCCCGTAATATTAATATTGTAAACCAATAAGACACTGCCAATGTTCTTATTGGTTTATAAAAATTACATTTTATTTTACGGCCAGACTAAATGGTCGAGTGTTTGTGACAATTGTTATGATTATTGTAGTTATGGTTATTAAAAACACAATGACATTTTTTTATCTGTAGGTCAAAAAATAACATTACCCGGGTGTCAAATATTTTGCCACTGAGCAATAGAGTGTTAGCATACCAGACGATGTGTACCAGTGTGATAGTATTTCATTTGAAATGAGGAGACCATGAATGCTGAAATTAAATGACTGTTGATGAAATGATACCTTGGATGACCACCGCTACATAAAGAACCTGATTATTGCTAACTTTATTTTAGTTTCGTTTCATATTTTTGTAATGGTATTTGTATGACCTCAATTTTTGATACCCAATTCATTAGGTTTAGATTTTATTGTTTCATTGGAAATCTATACGTCATCATAATTTATCGTGTGTTACTACTAGCGGGGACAATGACATCTAATTTTACAAGTTTGTATCTGTTTACACAGCTAAGAATCATATATATCCGAAAAACATAAGAATCCTGGTTAGGTGGGTAAATCTGTTTATTAACGGTTCTGTTGGATTCAATTTTCTTCGATATCAATCAACATTTGTTAGCAACTGAGATACATAATAGCCCTGCAGTGCATAAAATACGTATTGCAGACATGACTAATAAAATACTGAGCTATCGGAGAACCACCATTTTTCAGAATCGGAGTAAAATCTGTGCTGTACAGAGCATAAAGAACCGGAAACATAACAAATAAGGTTCATACTGATATGTAGTGAAGATATCGATGGCATGGGATGAAGATAAGAAGGTAACAAAGTGTATTGTAATTCACGGTCAAATAATGTTTGTATCTGTACCCATTTATTCATAGTTATGTACCATAATAGTAGATTATGATACTGTTGCATAATAAGGGTTCTTATAACATGAGTGTGTTTTAAAAAAACGAGCCGTAGGCGAGTTTTTTTATAGTATCACACGAGTTATGTACAGTGTCATACACTACTTTATCTACTCTCATACTATAATACGTAAAACAATATTGCAAATAAAACGCTGAATATAACAACAAATTTATTTTTACTTGTAATAATTATTGATGTTCTGAATATTACAATTATGAAAATGAATTTGAACCGGACAGGAAGCGTTATTGGAGGTACTCGGAGAGGGTATGTTAATGTTGACCTCATTTCTGTTATTTTCAATACTGTTAATTATTGAATTGGATATAGCGATCTTGTTAGTAATTGAATCATCTATATAGCCTTCTGCAACTGTCGTTGACTTCCAACCACTGTGTCGCTTTAGTGCCGTTATATCTCCACCAGCGTCAATTAGCAAAGTCACAGATGTTCGGCGAAAGCAGTGTCCTGTGTACAATTCGGGGTCGGTAAGTTGAAGATAGCTGGCAATAACTTTGCTTAAAGCTCCAAATTTGTTAATGCCAACTCTCTGCGTCGTGCATTTTCCGTCAATATAGTTTAGAAAAAAACTGGGATTGCTGCACTCAGTTGGTCGTAGCTCTATGTATTTTTTGCATTGTTCATAATATTTCCCAGTAATGGTAAAAGAGCGGTCCGTCTTGGTTTTAGTTTTACTTATTTTATAGTGTAGTTTCGAAGACTTCAACATCTTTGAATTGTATGTTGTATAACTCTTGCCGTCGGCAAGCACCCATTATACCAAAAATTAGTGCCATCTATAACAACTCATATATATATTACGGTAAATTAACTCAATATTAACAAAAAAAAATGTACATGGTTAACTGATAAACAACTAAAATACCTTTGTGAAGAGATATAATGTGTCTGGGGCTTCATTTAAGAACTTATTTATCTGCTCTGCTGTAAAAGTCTTGGATTTCTTCCCTTTATATCCTTGTGAGTTTCGTTTCAAAAATGCAATCAGTTTGCTATATTTAGTTATGTCAACTTCGTTGTAAATATTGAGTGTACTTTTAATCATGGAGTATATTTAACCCACATACTTGACACTTTATATTTTTCAGATGACTCTTGAAAGTATCAAACTTTAATAAGAAAATGAAAGAAAATGGTTAAGTGAAGCGTAAATGCGAAACGGAAACTGTAAGTTTTTAACAGATCTGTGTCTCCTCTATTATGTATCTCAGTTGCAATCAAACAAATTTAATGATGATTGAAATTTTTATAAACCGGCCACTCGCACTTGGCCAGTTTTTTTAGTATTTGTTGTTACAGCGGCAACATAAATACATCATCTGTGAAAATTTCAACGATCTAACTATCACGGTTCATGAGGTTGAACCTGGTCATCAAGATGGACAGCGAAGTCTTAGCAATAGGGTCCGGCCGCCTTATTGTCTAAAAAAATTGAAACCATCAATGGGAATGAGAATGAAGTGACATTTCATTCTCATTCCCATTGATGGTTTCAGCCAATATAGGCTTGCAGGGTTTAGCCCAGAATGGGATTCAAATGTCAAAATGAAGCTCCATTCTCCATAAAGATAGACAATAAGGCCGCCGGTACTTTGGGTACGGAAGCCTAAAAATGTTGATTATATGTAACTTTTGGCAGCTCTAGTCATCAACTTACTAACGTTTTTTTTACTGGAGTTGTCATAACTGACATAGAGCCGCCATTTTTCAAGATCTCAATCAACATTTGATTTTAAACGAGATACGCAATTGCCCTGCAGGTCATTATAACAGTCCAAATGTGTATTTAACTTATCACATACCGTTAATATTATTCAGATCTTTCACTTTCACCTGCAGATAATCTATCGATCAAGCATATTAGTCCAATGCACTAGGAAGGTATTTGTGTGTAAACCCTGACAATAATTCCTCTGTCGCTGAAACTTTGCAGTATGATAAAGTAATGTTCATAGATTACGATAAAAATATTACCCAAAAAAATTACTTTGAAGGTAAGTACCTAAACATGAAAATCGCTTCTACCTCCCGGTGGAAAATTCCTCCGTCCGAAATTCCTTTGGTATATGTAAAATTATATGAATATTTATAGGTATGCAACGGAATCCAGGAATATTTTCATGTCGAAGAGGCAGACACTTAAAAAAGACCTATTTTGCATAACTTGTTCAGGATAGCTTTTCACATTTATAAAAAAAATACATTCCTATCACGCCACTATGGTTTTGTATACAAAAAAGAAAAAAAAAACTGTTTTTTTAATAATATGTTAATCGTAATCTATAAACATTGCTTTATCAAACTGCAAAGTTTCTGCGACAGAGGAATTATTGCAAAGTCAAACGCCTCAATGATTGACTATTATGTGCTTTTAAATTGATCGAAAGATTATCTGCTCTCGTTTCATGTGGTAGAGAAAAAAAAACACATATTATGTGAAAACGAGACAGTCATAAATTGAAAAATGACGTCAACGGATCTTATCTGGATTATGTAACTACAATTTATTGTAAGTTTAGATTTAATATGTTGCCTATTACTACACAAATACGCAGCTAAATTTACGAATGTACTATAATTCTGTCCTTCGAATAGCCGAATAGAACAATAAGGCTTATTTCTATCATTATTTGTATCCGTTTAAAAATGTGAAATAGCATGCGAAAGTGAATTATTTTTCTATTGCTATCTCATGCAGTAATTAGTAAGTAAGTGAGCATATAGTCCAATTATGAAGGACTTTGACTATAGCATTAATTCCTCTGTCGCTGAACCTTTGCAGTGTGATAATGTCTATAGATTACGATTAACATAATTATTATCCAACATTTTTATCTTGAAGTTAGATTTGTACCTAAACATGAAAATCGCTTCGAGCTCCCGGTGGACAATTCCTCCGCCCGTAATTCTTTATTTATAATTCAAAATATGTCATATGAGGAATATGAAAAATGACTTTTTTTATTGTTGTTAAGGAAAAATTCTTCGTCAAATTACATTTTTAGATAGTTTTTTTTTAAATGTATCGCTTTGCATTATTACCCAAAACCTTTCCGCGGATATAGCTCCATCCCATTTTATTTATTTAATACTTGATTAATATGATAAAACAGCTTTTCTTGTATCCAATAAAAATTTGACATACCACATGCAGTTTGTAATACTTACTAAGATTTCCTAAATAAAATATTATAGCCAAAGAACGCCACCAAGGGACCATAGACATATTATATATCTAGAGGCCATTTTGATATTTGGCATTTTGCATTGATTTAATGTCCGAGACCTACCTTACTGTGGGTAGAATAATATTACACTACAGTACCATTATACAGTAGAGTTTCTATGTTTTAGAGAACTATACCAAAAAACACAGATTACTTTATATCAGAACATAAAGATCGACTAAAAATGCCCGTAAAACTCTTATCACTTTGGAATGAAAAGACAAACATTTGATTTCGAAGTCACCAGGCGATTTTTTGCATGCTATTATTTTGCTAGAAATCCATCAATGGACTATTGAGTGTGATGAACTTTTCGTAGCAACAAAAATAAAAAAATAACAAATAGACAATCGAAGTCGAACTAATCTAGGTACATACAAAGCGCGATATGTTATTCCCGTCACTTATTGTAATTTTTCCTTGTGATGTTGAACCTAGCTCACTGAACCTTAATTTCAAGTATCATTATCACCGACCATTCTTAGATAATATGGTCTTGAAGTCGGTGAAAGTATGTTTTTATCAACCTTCTCTATATCAAATTTTTTTAAAGAGACATGTACATTACCAATAAAACTGTGTAACATATAAACCAATACACATTAAAGTGATATCTAAAGTATATTACCAATAAAACGATTTCATGGTTGAAAATGGTTTCCGGCTGACTAACATATCTAACTTGGCTGTGCATTGTCTCATAAATCATTTCAGTTACAAGGTTTATATACGAATACTATACAGTTTATGTTTTAACCCGTCCGAATCAGCAAGACTCATTCCAGGCAAGTTTCATTCATAAATCTATTGTTATTTTTTGTCCTGATGCGGACGAGTTAAGTTTCTAATACTATTTACGTGCTGTTTCACTAACGTCCAATGAAATAAACAACAAGAAAAACGTATCACAAACACGTTGTTTTCCCATGTTAGTTCAATTATCTCAAACTGTTGAAGTTTTTCACTGATAAACTTTTGAAACGCCATTCAATTAAAGTCGCTTTATAATGTACATAAAATGTTATAAGTATATGATAACCCTATTCGAATAGATATTATTCAAAGACAATATAAACATCACTGTAGAGTTTTAGTGCCACCATGCATGGGTAGTATTTAAACGATAAACATGCATGTTAGTATTTATGTTATTAATAGAGGCACACCATAATATATTATGGGATGGGTTAAACTATAAGTTAATTTGATAACAGAGTGATAAAACAATCTTATCTACAATTTTAACAAACATGTAATATGTGGTGTTTGTTTTGTTATCAAGGGGTTTTGTTTAACTTAATTATGTGGGTGCGGCTCTTCTAGGTTGATATATAAGCATACTTTTTAACTGATATAGTAGTTCAAGATATAACTGTATCTATAACTATGATTGCTTTTAGGTTAAGATTAATACTACAATTATAGGCATACCATTCATCTTTCATCTGCTGTGTATCGTAGGAACACCGAACACGAAACATATATAAGAAACCCTAACGATAGTTTGGATGAACATACGAGTATACCGCAGTTGTACAGTCAGAACTTACTCGATGATGATTAAATGTAAATTTTGTAATATATGAATGGAGGGAATGTACTATTACACTTAAGGTTCTCTCCATAACAACCAACTAAGCTCGCGTGACCAAGATCTGTGTAGTCAAATCTCACATAACTGTGACGAACAGCAGCATTTCTAGTGCGAGGATTGAAAAACTGCACGTCTAGCAATTCCCGTTTATGGGCTCTAACATTATTCATGGATATAGCGCCTGCATGGACTTCTCAAGGTGGTGGCGGGTTTATAGTCTACAGATCCCACAGTACTAGCATTGTATTAACAAGGATTGCTCTAAGTGAAAATGAAACTAAACAAAAAAATAAAGCTTCAAAGTGCAAGCGGTGGAGTGGACACAATGGGACGATCAAGTGGATTATATTATGTAAAAAAAATCTCTAATGCTCTACCTAACAACTTCAGGTCTAAATACAAAGGTATCTAATGTAATTTCAATGAGTTCAAAGCAAACCGGTGATCGTTTAGAGATACAGAAATTGACCTCCAATGATTTCTGCGGTCGTCAATCACCTCAAGAAAGAAGGGCAGGATTGAAAAAGGATTGATGACTTAATTATTTGAGAAATAGCTACAAAGTTGACGTGACAGACTCCCAACACAAATATAAAAAATGAGATCATTACACGGCAGAGGTTTAAAAGTGGACGTATTCTTCGACTTTTAAAAGGAACTCTCCAATTTGATGTTAAGGTAATCACAGAATCCGTCTGAGGAAGTCGAAACTCTTGTCAGAACACCTGCTTTTAAAAAACAATGACAAATGAGCAGAATTGCGATCGGAAGTATTAGCTAACGTCTTAGAAAACGGTTAAATACTACACTGGCACTGACTTCAAGCAAGTATTAAGTAATAGAAAGTACTTCAGTTCGATACTTACAATTTGGCTTCAAAAGTAGTTTTCTGGTGCAGTTCTCAACGCGTTAACTTTGCCCCTAATGCAAAAGTTGTATCGGGGATTCCTAAGTCTATGGCGTCGTACGACACACAACTCAACCCATTCTCAAATCCGATCGAGGGTTCCGTTAGCCCAGTGACCATGACTCCGATGCGGGTATTTTCAGGTTCAGTCACTGGGAGCAATATTGGGTGTCTGTGATACGTGTTAATTTGTTAATTCCTGCGACCCATGGTATCCTAGTACGAAGGTATGCGTATCTGAATGTTATTTTAAAATACCCCTCAGTTGTCGTTAACCAGGATAAGAATGACTTTTCCATAGACATAAAAAAATCAAATCAAGACACGTGGCCAGATAGGTTTAAGCTTATCCCACAGGCATAATCCATCTAATTATAAAACGTAGGCTAAAGATAGTCCCAAGTTTAAACCACGGTTTCATTGTCCAAGGCGGGGCATAGTATTAGTCAGGGAGTAGTCTAAAAATGATAAAAATACTTACAAGTCTAGGCGCCACGACACCGCCTCGCTCGTTCTCTCGCTTCAGCACAAAGGGCAGCGCTCGCCGGTGTTGCTCCAGCCATACGGCGTCTGGCACCGGCCGGTTGCGGCGCCCGTCCCACGCCCCACAACGCGCCACGGCTATACACACAACATTACATTCTTAAGGTGGAATTTCGGTGGAAAGTGGACTTCCGAACACAGCTGCCCTGGGCCTATACTCCCATTATTATGTTTAAATTTCACATATTATCATCTCTATAACATAAAACATTAATCACTTTATTATCATTACATTTCATCACCCTCGGCTGTATTTGTGCTGTTTCACAGTAGAAATCATGAAATGCGTCAAACGAAACTTCGTAGTTCGTTTTTGAGAGTAGGTCTCCAGTGCCGCTACCGCCACGACGATATCACTGCCATTAATGTTAATCTTGGCATGGCGTAACAGAATAAGTAACAGTTACTATGATAGTCCACTATTACGGCGATGTTGATGTCAGAGGAGCTGTGCTGGGAAGTTCACTTAAAGACATTTGCATCATCGTATCGACCTTATGAAATTGAATGAAATTTAGTTCAGCAAGATTATGAACATCCCAAGGCATGAGTAGGTTAGCATCGTGGTCGGCGTCACTGTTTTTCGTTCAACTGTTGACATAAAAAAACTGAGCATATTTATGACTTATTACTGCGCGCGTCGTTGGTCGGGTACGTATAGAATAATTATGTCACTTCCAGGCGTAGTATATATATACTCTATGAACTGGAAGATTATTTTGTTATTGGTTGGTACAAACTTTTGCTCTTTATTGTAGTAGTGTAGATATCAGTACCTTGGCCACCGTATCTAGGCATTTTGTTCCGTAGGTCGTGCGGTTCACGAAACAAATGCATCTTAAGTGTGAATCTACTCCTATTAAGCTTGAATTTAAAATTGGCCATTGCTCGGCTCAGTGAATGAACAAATGCGCATTAGCGATTCTCGAACATACTGTAAACGGGTTAGTTTAGATTGAATGTTTAGACATTTAAAAATTGAGAGTGTACAGGTCTGAATTAAAATATCAAAAAATTCTGTTAAGGCTTTTTAGTATCTGTTACAATGTTTCATCATCAACCGCAAGAAAACGTACTCTGTTGAACATTTAGGCTTCCTCACGCGAAAATCACGACGAACATCAGTCGACGTACTTTGACGTCGAAATCATTTGTTCTAAGCGTAAACAGGATGCGGAGTCAATGAATTTGCGTGACTATGTTAACGAAAATTAGAATTTACGTTAACAGAATCGTCAGTTTTATTGTATGCATAGATGACAATAGGAGTACGATACGATGACACACTTAAAAATAAATAATAATACAAAACAGTAATAAATAAAAACTTCTTGAATTTGAATTAAGACAAAAATACGTTGACTTATTTTCTAAGTGAGACTATGGCGAACTTGCCTTATGAAATGTTGCACGAATCTAGTGGATACGTGCAACATTTTGTACCACGTTGAACAAATACCAGGGGGCTTACTACCACCTCTTAAAGTAGTAATATTTAAACATTACCTTACCATTACCTTATAGCAAGCTTAAAATAGTAATTGATTATGGTAAACGTTTAGATGAGGTCATAAACGCAATAATTCACCCAACTCGCGTACTCTGACGTGACTTTAGACACAAAGTATGATTGTTCAAACGTTAAATAGTATTAAAATAATATTCTTTGTTTATATTGTGTGTTGGTGGTTGTACTTATGATTGTAATATAATTATTTTAAGCTAAAAACAAAACGCTGTGTTATAAGAGTTTCAGAAGACTTGGTAGTAAACCTCCATAATAGTAACAATCACCTGTAAAATATAGATTTAATTGAAAGTCTTCATTCATATTCAAGAAACAAGGTGAAGTTGTACCTACCTAGATTTATGTTCATGGGGGAGAATTTGAAGCCAATTGTGTACCGTTCCTTTAAAACTACAGATGTACCTTTTTACCTCTGATATGACTGAAAGCTAAAGTAGTTTATTACTATATATAATTTTGCAGTGTATATTATACTATGTAAACTGTAACATAGGCCATAAGTCACAGATTCGTTACATCATCTGAGGCAGTAGCACAAACAATTTACGAAAAAGAATTCGTATCGCCAACGTCAACGCGACACGCTTCGGCGCACAAACTATGAGTTCTTTGGGTCACAGATGCCCTAGATAAATGTCAGTTTGTATTGTTTTACGTGAACGACACGTTACGTTACACTTACGCAGTTATTCGTGCTAGGGCCACAGTTATCTACGCAATTTCCGTAGCGACTGTTTTTAATTATACAATAACTTAGTATAAATAAACTTTATAACTAGCTATGTAAACGTTAAAACACCAAAAATAAAACTATTAAAATGGCTGAAATCTTTTGCCAATGTTACTATTCTAAAAACCTTTTTATTTATGAGCGGCACATCACGTGATATTTTTTTTATATAAGTGTCAAGATAATTACAAGAGCACGTATGTGATCGACTCTACCACTAGATAATGACTAACAATTAACAATAGATTAATAAGTATTAATACAACACCTCCAAAATGTATGCTTCATTTTCATGCAAATTATACAGTCATATAAATTATATTAAAAATCGCATATATGTCGCAATACTTTATTTTCTGATTAAATAAAAAAATACAATGTATGTACACAAAAGATCATTGCACAAGCTATGATTACATTACAACTGATACAATATAGATTTTATGGACATTTCAATAGGAAAATTATTAGGAGGTACTTGAACGGAACATTTTGTTATTAACAGTAGATAATTATTATTCAACGGTATTTAACAATGTTTGTATATCCGGCAAGTAAAACTTCAACAGTCTGTATAAATAAGTAAATCTATTGCAGTTATACAGTGGGCCTATCGTGAAAATGGCGTATAGTTTAACGTAATCGTATCTTTGACGTATATAGTACAAACTATCATTTATCTAGTACAATTGCGGCACAGATAACGATTCGATCAACGATACGATTGCATTACATCTTACGCAAACTTTCATGCTACACCCACAGGGCACTAACTACACGTAAACCTAAGGTAAGATGATATCGCTTAGAGACGACCTGCATTACATTTTAAAGGAAACGAGGATACAAAAGTAAATAAATATCATCAATAAGTGAAAACGTTCATCGATGTCCAAAAACGCCATTTTAAATATAGTCTATAGATAAGTGTGTATATTTTTTAATGTTGATTAAATGCCAATAAGTTAGTTTATCATATTTATAATATTCTAACAATACGGTTCTTAATCAATTACAACTGTCAGGAGATTCTTTAGTCACTATACTTTTTTTTTCATTTGAACATGGCAATAATAAAAGCTGCGCCTTAACATATTCATTGGGATTAAAATTATTATAAGAAATGTGCCATTAAAATTACAATTACTAATGTACAAGCGATTAATTTTAAGAGTAATTTTATTATTGCAATTAATTTTTGTATTAATTTTAACATTTAAACACTTTAAAAATAAATGCAAAGTGAAAATTTAGAGATCATGGGAAGCGAGTCACTTGAGATCACACGTTACCGATACGTATTACAACATTTTTTACCAAATGACAAATATATTGTAAGTCACAACCCTAAATACACCTTTCCAATAGTCCCCTATAAATGCTTTTTGTTACAAAATGACTAGACATTCTATTTTCATGGCAAACTTTTTTTTCATACTGGGCATAAATATGATTACAGCACGAAATGTTACCATGCTTAATTTTGACACCGTCGCGTTATATTTCATGAAAAATTCAGACAAGAGCGTCCAAAAATCAAAACTAAACATGTGGTGTACATAGCATGCCGCCATTTCATTTACACCCTGTATAACTTACTACAAAACATATAAAAGATTAACCGATCAAAATTGGAAATCGTACAAAAATATATTATCATAAAAATAATCTTCACCTATAATTAAAGAAATAATGCTGATTCAGTTTATACACTGGGTATGTGGGATAACAAAAAAAATGGCAAGTTAATATAATTGTGTATGCTACGTAATTGTCATAATCATTCTTATCAAACTCTCCGTCATCGTCATCACAATCGATTATAATGTATTTGATACGTCACTTACTATTCCCTGATGTTATTCATAAGTACATCATCGTAAGTGGTTCGCGTGCTTAAGGATAAGGTCCACCATCAGCGAAGCGGATATGTGCAAAGAGGAGCATCGATGCATCGCGAACACTCAACAGAATTTTGTGATGTGAAATCTGTACAATAAATATTACCACTACATGTGAAACTAACGAAGCGTACGTAACTGGTTATTAATTGCATCGCTTCTCTCCGCGCATCTTCGCTTCGGTGGATGATAGCCCTTACACCCAATTAATTTATTAAAGAACTGATAATCAGATTAAGCTTTATATAACTAAACAAGTAGGAATACCACACGTAAACTCCAGTTAAGTGAACCAGGCAATTATAAGTACATACACACATCAAAAAAGTTTGCGATCACATTGAAAAATCTAAATCTTTTTTGTTACGGTAGATTATATTATATTATATAGATTATAATTATATTGATGGAATTGTCAGACCATTCCGAGTAAACCATGGGCACCAATTTGTACTGGTCTTTGATAATGCGCCCGCCCAACGAGTCAATGCTGCTCTCCGAGAATACATCACAAGGTTAGACTGGCCTGCCGGCTCGCCTGACTTTAACCCAATAGAGCACGCGTGGGATGCTCTTAAGCCAGCTGTTTGGAACCGTCAGCCACGTCACCAGACTGTGCCATAGCTCTGCTGGATAACTTGATTCTCAGCATGCCCAGGAGGATCACCACATGTGTTCGAGCCAGGGGAGGAGTTATATTATATTGAATATAAACCTTTTATTAATAAAGTGTTGATAAAGTTCAATTAAAACAATTATATAGCTTATGCTAGTGGATCACAAATTTTTTGTGAAGTGTGTATTTCTTTACCGGCCCATAATTGAGATCTCTTTTACCTAAATTAAATTGAATATGGGAAGTTACTCAATAACTTGTTTAAATAATTATTTTTATTTGAAAAAGACTCGCTAACGAACGGCGATGGTATACATGTAGCACCAAACGTCCTTAATTACTGTAATTACTATTTTACGATTACTAGGGATATTTCACACTTATATTACAAATGTAGCACAAGAGTCTTTTTATTTACCAGTTTATTAGGATATTCATACTGTATTGGTATCCATACCGTATTTTCATATTATTCAACAGTAAATTTAGCCGAATTTATAAAGAGCCTTTGAGAGTCTGATAAACTTATTCTAATTAACCAGTTTCTTAATAAGTTATATCTTCGATGACTAAGTAACACGTACGCAAAACTATTCCTAACTAATAAAAAAAGTATTTATTCGATACATAATGTGAATTCGAAGACTTACATTCTCCATACATCTGAGACTTTGTACAACTATTGACCGGGAGCCATGTAATCACTCAACAATAACATTGGTGTAAAGATAGAACTATTGTGTATAAAAATATCACTATTGCTGCTTACAGAACCTATGCACTCCATGTTTGGAGCTGCATAACTTCCGTGATTGGATAAATAAAACGGAATGTCCCCCGCTCTCGCCCGTCCATCTCGCGCCGTACAAAATATTAACTCTAATATGAAAATACACCTTATACTCTACACTATACGGGAGAGAGCAGCGGCCACTATATGCTCAACGTGTGTGTATATTATGTACTGTACTGTGTATAAATATGTAACCAGTAAATAACCTATTTTTATGTATGTATAAAATCAGCACCGGTCGCAACAAATGCTTTAACAACAATCAGTCTATTGTCAGAAAGGAAGGTACTAAGTGTGACGCTTCAACGAGCTCCCATTAGTCATTCTGTAAGAACTCTATGAATCGACGAAATCTATGAACGCGCCGCCCAAGAGGCGGTTTTTACGCTCAATCCATTTTATACTTTATCCCCATGCACTAAGTATGACGTAAGACGTAACCTAACGTCCGATTCGGAGAAATTATCATGTCGTTCAACTCGAATTAACTCATGCGTTAGTCTCACTATCGGCCCGTATAGGTCAGGAATGACAAAACACTATCAGAGAACTCAGAGAGGCCAACGGGAGCTGGTCTCGAGCTGCACTCGATCGGTACATCGTAGAAAGGCACACAATAAGCGGAGAGGTGTGACTGGCAGTAGGCCCCCGGCGACACTCCGATCACAGACTAGAGACACGTATCGACAGTGTTGTGTCGTGGCGCGCTCGCCGCCGCCGCCGGCGCGGAGTCGCAAGCAGGAGGCGGACAGAGCGCGGGCTAGTGGAAGTGCGCGGGTAGCGGCGGCGGCGGCGGCGACGGCTTGAGCGCGTGGCGCGGGGGAGCGTGCTGCGCCAGCGTGTGGCGGCGCAGGTAGAGCGGCGTCTTGAAGCTGCGGCCGCAGGTGGCGCACACGACGGGCTGCGCCTCGTGGATCAGCCGCACGTGCTGGCGCAGGTTGGACGCGTTGCTGTACCGCCGGCCGCACACGCCGCACTGCACGCCGCCCGCGCCTCCCGCCCCGCCGCACCCGCCCGCCGCTGCCAACAACACCGCACGTTCGCACTGCACCTCCGCCCGAGCCCGCACCTCCCGTCCCGCTCGCACACACGCACCCGACACCCACATGCTAATGGAACGTACTTCACTCCACTTCTTCTGATCGATTGTTTTACTGGCTCACATTTTTATTTTTTTTGTGGACTCTTACATTTGCCATTATTCAACTAAAGTTAGAAAGTTTACAATTTATTGTTAATTTCAAGTAGTAGTAGTAGTAAGTCACTTTCTTTTAAAGAGGTAGATACATTACTAAAACTGTTTAAGACTATTGACAAAAGCACAAAAATACATTTCTTGTTTTTGTACTCTTTGTCTATATTCGTGCACCGGCAGTGTACAATTAATAGTTAATTATCCACTATTACACAATAAAACTCGAGGAAACACAAATCTTAGAATTATACAAAACCAATGACCGATATGTTTTATAAATATTTCGCGTCAATATCGATAATACTTGGAGTGAGCCTTTGAAACATCTACATAATGATCTTGAGAATTGATCGAGGCAGTACCATTAGCATTCTAGGTTCACTGCCGTACATTTTGAGGCAGAGTGAGGTGGGGCCGCGGTGCGAGCGGAGCGGGCGAGCCGAGCGGCGGGAGCGAGTCGGCCGACACCCGCGCGCCTAGCCACCACTGTACGAGACCGCGCGCTCTCTCTTTCTCTCTCAGACCGACCGTTTGTCGAATTAAACTCTAATTTAAAGGAGGTTCGCCGGGGGCGCGGCTGTCCGAGTCGACGTGTGCGTGTGAAATGACATGAAAGTGACAGGAAGGAGACTCACCATCCGCGTTCTCTTCCCGAAGCTCCGTGGTCATCCCGGCCATGAGATCCATGTTACCTGACGAGTAAAATAACAGATTAATAGGAGTACCAATAGATGTGGAATCGGAACGGATCACGTGCACGTCTGGTGGTGATAGTTACCTTGCAGCGCGGCGAACGGATTAGCAAGCGCGTTATTCTCGTTGTAGTACATGTGAGGAAAACTGGAGCGCTCCTCGTCGCTGGCTTCTTGCTCCATCATTTCCATTTTTGGTTCGAGGAGATCAGACGCGTTGAAATCTTGACATTTGTCCGGCCGGTCGGGATCCCCCGGATCCATGAGTATATCGCTCTCTTCATTTTTCACTTCGGCTGCTTCGAGATCAGTTTTCACCCTCAGAGACGGGTAGTTGGGGATTTCACTAAAGTCGTCGTTATTAGGCCTCGTTTGACTAGAAGTTTGGAAGGGAGCTTCATCGTTGAGATTGTTTCTGGCAACATCGGGAGAATTTCTGGGCGTGCGGCGGGCCGGGGTCGGTTCCTGATCGTCACCGGGCGTCGTCTCCACGGTTTGGCTTGCGGCTTTGGAGGAAGAGGAGGTAGACTGTGACGGTTTGGCGCTGAGCAAATTACGTAGCTGGGAAGGGGGCGACTTTCGATTCACTTTCTGAAAGGGAAGTTAGTGTTAATATCGAAATATAACAAGAAAATTTTATATTTGCCGTTGCATGGATATAAATAGATACAGGATTAATGTCTTAGTAACCTTGTCATTGTGTTGCGAGCAGTCTGTGAGTCCGCGAATCTGCAACGCGTCTGCAGTTCGTAGGAAGGCGCTCAGTTGCGCCTGCGCAATGTTCACCTGTCCCACGTACATGAACTGCAGCAGCGCACGGACATGCGACACCTCGCAGTCGCGCATGAATATTATCGGATGGGGGCATGGATTGTTCTGAAAAGAGCATTGACACATAAAATACAGAGTTCAATGTTGGAGTACAATGAGTTAGAGAAGTGATCTAGTGAGCCCGCGGGCTGAACGGGCTGTGGGCTGAGTCAACTATAAAGCCAGTCAAACAAGATCCATAAAACGTTCTCCTAAAAAATTTATAGTCGACACCATAATAAATGTGGAAGTACAGTGGTTATGTTTATTCCTAATTTATTTTTTGGACCAGATTGTAACAGAAACTTTTTATCCCGTGATAATTCGTATGAGATAGTGATTTTCCGCATAAGCGGAGCACAGGATGCAGATAATTGGGAATAAATGTAACTTTGTAGTGTGCACTAATTTCTTCTTAACAGCTTGATAACAAAGGAAAACGTCAGAAGACAGAAAGCACTGAGTGCATTTCGTTATCCACATACAGTAGTATGTATTATGACACCCGCCGACGTATCCATTCCCGAAACTAAGTTAGAAAAATGTTTGCTACTCCCGAGCTTCTTATTTAGAAACTTAACTCCTAGACTCTGTAGAATTATTTATTTTCCACTTCACTGGTAATGCTGAGCAGCATCTAAGCCAAATATTTACTTGGAGTCCTTTTTAATTTCGTTAATACTGTACTTACTACCGTACTATGTGTTGAAATTATCTTTTATTCTATTGAATTTCGTGAAATCCAAGATAGCTTCAATACCTTATTGACTGATAAGTTTCAGGAGCATTGCTACAACACCCCATACTTAAAAGTAAGCCTCATGTGGTGGCTGTTACTAACGCTGTGTAAGGTCAAACGGCTTTGCCTTCTGAGAGCCATCAACGTCCTATTGCAGTGCCATCCAAAACTTAAGCTTTAAAGTTATGTACGACACTTAACTCGTCAATCCGATTCATAGCGGTTTCGGTTTATTCCCATACCCTATCAGCAGTAGTGCTTCTACACTACAGCTTCAAGGCAAAATATCAGGCACATGGATGATCTCGCCACTTATTTTTGCCACTTAGAGCCTTATTCGCTACCATTTAAACACGTAACGGGGTGCTGATATCTGATAATGATATCTTCATGTTTATGTTTGATGGTCATAGCGAATAAGTGATTCGAAACACCCAGGGATCACGTGTAGATTCGGTAAAGGGTAGGCACCCTTCTATAGCGTACCCGGCTTTGGCGCCCAATTAACAGTTAAAATTACCTACAGCCGCGTTCGAATAGAGCCACCCTAAAATGTTACGTCAAGACTCTACCAGTGTTATCAGTGAATTAATTAAGTGCTGTCAAATAAGTAGTCCTTAGTGAGATAAGAGGTCAAAGAGGTGCAGTGTTATGGCGCGCTATGGAACTAGGCAGTTGGGAGTACGTTCGCATTGTGATAAGGCCAGCCGGGAGGAATACATTTCTTAGGTTATAATATAACCAGTGTGTGTCCACTGCGATTGCTAATTTGCCAAATTCTCCTTATCAACCAAGTTAATTTTAAAGCAATTATTTAGCTAATATTTTTTTTATTATGTAATTTTTATTACGAACCATTTCCAAAGCCCTCAGATTTAATTGTGCGATGAGTTAGTTAATTGTTTTTTTTCTAGAGGTGTACTGAAAACTCGCAGGAACTCTATCATGGAACTAGTAGAGGATTTATCTTATCACACATTTTGCCTCTGTTGTAACTTAACTTAAATAACACTACTCTACACATATATATGTATTCAGGTCAGAATTACAGTACACAGACTCGTACGTACCATCTTTTAAAAAAACAAACAAAAAGATGGTGTCCTGGGTCAGACTTGATCATAAATATATCCTCCATTTTACAACCACTGGAAATGTCTGTGGAATGGAGATGACCGTTCTCGATTTCACTGACTTTCCCCGTTTTACCAGATTTTCCATAAAGTGAACAGCCTGAACACTTAACCGGACCGTCCCCGCAACTTGGCGTCACCATAGTCGTATCCGCGTAGGTAATATAGGTATCTAGTACACGATACCTACCTACATTGCGGCTAACCACTATTTAAGTACGCATGAAGGCAGGCAGTATGGGAGCCAATGTGGTTAAACGAGGTTCTCCATAATGTTGTTCCTTACAAGTCTTATTGTAGTTAATGACGTCAAAACCACTTAATTCATTGACAGTTAACATAATATATTTTTTCCTCTACTCGTTATAGAAAAGAATGCAAGATATAGGCCATTAGTCTCTAAGTTAACGATGAGACAAGCGTATATATGGTAGAGTCAATTTTCTGCAGATAAACAAGCTAGAAATACCTACTTACACGCCAGACGGACCCATTTGAAAGTAGAGCTCTTAATTAAATTAAGTAGCAAGTATCTATTACCTAACAATTTATTAGTAATATGTAGCTTTTATAGGATATCCGAATATGGGACCCAATGTGGAGCTAATAGTTTAAGTAAACCCCAACTGTACATTTTGTTTTATTCTGCAATTTTTGGACAAGTCACAAAATTTAAATATAAATTTCCGTGTGGGTTTTTAGTCAATTAAGACCCTTGGCTCTATGTTGGGCAAGATTTTTCATTAACTTGTTACCAGTTTTTACCTGACTGCGCCGAAACCTACAAGGAGAATTATGTGTTTGACTTGTATGTATGTCCGCTCCTATGTCCTATGCCGTAACTACTCACCGGTTCCACTAATTTTGATAAATTAATGATACTTTTTAGATTCGTACTGCTTGATGGCACGACTGTCACTGGGTACAAAATTAACGATACATTATTAAATTCGTACTGCTTGATCGGGCGACTGTCACTGGGTACAAAATTAACGATACGTTATTAAATTCGTACTGCTTGATCGCGCGACTGTCACTGGGTACAAAATTAACGATACGTTATTAAATTCGTGCTGCTTGATCGCGCGACTGTCACTGGGTACAAAATTAACGATACGTTATTAAATTCGTACTGCTTGATCGCGCGACTGTCACTGGGTACAAAATTAACGATACGTTATTAAATTCGTACTGCTTGATCGCGCGACTGTCACTGGGTACAAAATTAACGATACGTTATTGAATTCGTACTGCATAATGGCGCGAGTGTCACTGGGTGCAAAATTAACGAAACGTTATTAAAGTCGTACTGCTTGATCGCGCAACTGTCACTGGGTACAAAATTAACGATACGTTATTAAAGTCGTACTGCTTGATCGCGCAACTGTCACTGGGTACAAAATTAACGATACGTTATTAAATTCGTACTGCTTGATCGGGCGACTGTCACTGGGTACAAAATTAACGATGCGTTATTAAATTCGTACTGCTTGATGGCGCGACTGTCACTGGGTACAAAATTAACGATACGTTATTAAATTCGTACTGCTTGATCGGGCGACTGTCACTGGGTACAAAATTAACGATACGTTATTAAATTCGTACTGCTTGATGGCGCGACTGTCACTGGGTACAAAATTAACGATACGTTATTAAATTCGTACTGCTTGATCGGGCGACTGTCACTGGGTACAAAATTAACGATACGTTATTAAATTCGTACTGCATAATGGCGCGAGTGTCACTGGGTGCAAGATTACCCGACCGCGGCGAAGAAAAAAAGGAGGGCGGATTTTATGCGCTTAAATATGCGAGATTTAATTATTTCCGAAGTTGGGTTATTATAAAATTTTAATAACGTGTGTTTTGTTGCTTTGGTTACTTCCCATCGTATTGCTCTGAATATGCCTACATGTTCGATCCATCAATAATCATCAAGACAATATAAAACAGATATAATATTAAACGTGAACATATATATATTCGATGCTAAGAAATAAAACAGTGTTTATTAGTGTATTTATTAATTGGATGCCTAAATTTGACACTAATTGAAATCGGCATGCATAAAGGTAGAGACAAACTGAACCCGTCGAACGTATACAACGTATTCAACGCATCGCTACCTTAAACGTTGTCGGTTAGCGAATCCGTTAGCCTTGATATTATTTTCTAAATTGCTGTATGAATTTATCTTTACGGTTGCTGTGAGAAGAAGCATATAGAGACTGACAAATGGGCAGCGTCAATTTCTTTAAATGAAGTGATAATCGCTCTTAATCTTGTATAACTTACGAGCGCAAAACTCGGCTTTACTCACTGTTCGTCACAGCAAGTAACCCACATCTTCACGTATCCCAAGTACGCAACCATCATCACGGACGTCACCTGATGGGTGAGGCCAAATCGCACGCACCCGAAAGACGAGTAACCCTCTCTCTGAGGGGCAGCGAGCGAACAGAACTCTTTAGTATCTCAGTAAGGCTAGCCCAGACAAAGTTCCACGACTTTCCTCGATAAAAAAATAATTTTCTACACCTTTATTTTTTGATCGTACGGATCAAAAACAGCATCAACTCTGGTAGCGGTTTTTTTTTTATTTTCAATCTTCTATCTACCTATTTAAATATTCATATGAAGTTAACTCATCAACCCACTGAATAATTACGAAATTACAAAAACTATACAAATAGCCTAGTCAACGAAAAAAATATCAACAATCTACTCGTATGTATATAAAAATGAACCCCTATTTCTCCTGGTCACGCTATAACTTGAGAACGGATGGAATAATCTCGCTAATCTTTTTTAGTTGTGTAATTTATTCTCATGAGAAGGTTCTTATGAAAGAAAAATGAATAAAAGACGGAAAGATATGGCAAGCCCGAAGGACGAGCCTACTACACGAACGAAGTCGCGCACAGTCGCTAGTAACAAAAAAAAGCCATACATTAAAAAAACCGCGATGATCAGAGAACCTCATCCTTTTTGGAAGTCGGCTAAAAATAGAAAGACGCGCGACGCGACGCCGAGCCGCCGTAGTTTTTATTATTTAACTTTAGAATGCGCTTGTGGCGAGGTCGGTTTCACATTCGCCATTTAATAAAAAAAACTACTTAACACATAACATAGCGTCAAGGTTGTCCGTGATTTTACATGTTCGTCAGTATTCCATAATAAATTAGTCTGCAGAATTTTAAAATCATGCTTATTACGGTCGTGAACGTTAATTTAATTGTAATACACAAATCTGTCACACCATTACATCCTTCAAGTGGTAGCAGTGGCATATAAACACCCACATCTCGCCATTCATGTTCTTATAATTAACACAGGAGATGAAAATAACTTAGAAAGGCAGCCGATAGCCATACCAACCTTAATCGGCTGGTGTTGTTGGTCCTACTACTGTCATATATCAAACCTATCCAAGGATATATAATTTATTTCTAAAACTGCAAAATCTCTGAAAAGTCTGCAATTGCGGTTAATGGCTAGATGGCTACATAGAATAGCATACATACTTTTACTTTAATAGTTAGATAATAAAAATAGGGCAGTACTTATGACTATTGCCACCTTTAGCACTAAATAGCGTAATATAAAATTAAGCAATATTTACAAGGTTAAAGGTTAAGTATGAGTTACAAGATAGGATAGGATACCTGACGTTTATGCATGGAACATATGAGAGCAAGGGAATGAAAGCAAGTATTAGACTGGTATTCCACTCGTCAAATCTCTTTGACGAAGTATTTGATCAAACAAATTGGTTGACCTCATGCAATTTACTAACAACACCGATATTTGATCAAAGATTTTGACATTTCAATCAAACTGGATGTAAATACAATTTCAATGATGACATCAGATGCAAAAAACAATCAACTACGTAAATTACAAAGAAATCTTGGAAAAAGTCCAGCATCCGCATAGAAATTTGACGAGTGGAATACGGAATACACCCTTAGTAAGGCGAACGTAATGATTTTCGATAAATATGAATGTATGACATCATCACATTATGATTGATGGACTATGTAGTAAAAGTCGAACAAACCTTAGGTACGTATCTAGGAACTTAATGAACGAGGAATAGGAAAGCATGGGGAGATGTTGATAGGAGTGTGAATGCTGGAAATCAAGTGGATGGGGCAATTCACACTTTCATGACAAGTCGATAAGTGTCTAAAAATGCAAGATTTCAATACAATAAAGGACTTCGTTACCTACACTGGTGTGCGGTGGTGAATGTATCAAAGTCCAATAAATGCAATTGAGATGCGAGCTTTGACAGGTATGAGTGGTGTGACTGTGTAAGACAGATTCAGGAACAGCGTGATGAGGGAGCAATGTGGAGTAAAAGGCATGTTGAGATTGTTTGGAAATGATGAATGAAGATTGAGAGTGAATAGAATAGTTAAATGGGGAAGATCGTATTCTGAGCAGGTTCCAGACATTCTGGAGAATGATGCCTAGCCATCCGGTAACAGAGGCGACGGTTATGTGTGTACGTCTGTATAAAGCCGAATAAACAATAATTCTTCACGTACAAAGTCACGGGCGTCACCAATTAGTTATTCATTATGTATGTAATATAATTGCACATACAAGTAAAATAAAACTGCACACCATAAAGAGCTTAATGCTTACATAAGTGTAGTTCATTTTGACAGTAACCTGCCATGCATGAAGATATAATAAATATAGAGCCAAGCTAAACCAAGGCATTTTAATTAAGTATATTTAAAACAGTAGCCATAACATTTAATTAGCATACAGTTGAGAAGTGAGTGACCATGATATCTGCAAATGTTAATAAAATCCATGGTCAGTTGAACCGAAATGATTATTTAAAATTAATATGTGTGGTGGAATCCATTATAATTTATAATTTGAATGCAACTTTGTGAATTTAATGTCCGATTCATAGTCTGTATGGGTATTGTGAAAGCCAAATTATTGTTGTTTTGTTTGCAAATTTTGTTGAAGTGTCTAGAGTTAAACTGAATTTTGTCACCCAACTGCGGCGAAGCGCAAAAGAACGGTTATGTGTATGACTTGTATGTTACCTATACCTGACCTACCCTACTGAGCTGTAGTTAAGTAAGGCTCACCGATTTTGATTTTACAGGTATGTTACGTCATTAGAATCTTCTTAATGGCGCGAGTGTTCATAAAAGGCTTAGAAATCGTAAAGAGGATTTAATGCACTTTAATGTGAGGACTAAAATTATTTCCGTATTATATTTATAGTACATATATTTAACTTTTGATTTACTATTAGTTATTCTGTGCGTTTAGTTTGTTTTCTTGTTGTTTATAGTAGTGCCAAGATTGCCGATTGGTTCCCCTCATGTGTAACACCTGGCCATGACATTTCCAGAGCAACACCAATTGTTCCCCTCCAAAGTTCTGCATTGCCATACATGATAATGAGAAGGCAGATAAACTAGCCAGAGATACAATTACAAGTGGTACGGAAGAACATCTGAATATGGATTAGATAAGGAAAATGATACATCAAAATACAAATATCCCCATGCACTGTTGCCTTATACGATACCAATAACTGAGCTCACAAATGGAAAATTCAATATGACTATCATTATTATAAAGTCCAACATTATATAGAAGACAAAGATGCTAGCATCTCATTGCAAGAAGTGGAGTATTCCAAAGAATACTCAACTCAAAAGTCAAAGTCGAAAATCAAGTATATTTTATATTAAATATAAAATTTAATATGTATATCAAATTTTAAATTTCATAAAGTTCCACACAATTAAAATCGACAAAATTAAATAACCATCAAAATATATCATGTCCATGTATGCATTTCTAACAAAATGTTAACATTATAAAAATGTTCAGTCTTCGATTTACATATAAAAGAGGTAATTAGTAAGTTTTAATATGTGGCAAAGAGGAGGTTGAGCTCTGGAGCAGTTTCTGTTGCTATATGTTTATTTTTGTTCTTCATTACATTAAGGGTCTTTAAAAAATGTCAATCTGAATGTAATACAATTAATTAAATAATTTAATAATTTCTTGGTAATTATATAAAAGTATTAACAAAATATTTGAAGTATGCATTCAATTAAAAAAAATCAAAATAATAAAATAAAATAAAAAATTGCAATTTTTTTTGACAGAAAAATTCACATCCTCAGATGGGATTCAAACCCGCGTCTTCCCACAATCTGTGTCAGACGCCATGACCAGCTAGGCCACCAAGGCTCGAGGTCTGAATTTTAACTTTCTATCTGATTTTTACTGTGGTATGGAGCCACATCTATTGAACAAAAAAAATTGCAACATTACAGTCACAATAACTAACTTTTTCACATTTATATATGAAATAGTAACGCCGTGACAAACTAAGCCACATTATTCGTACCTAGGTATTTAGTCCTAATAATAAAAAAGAAAGATTTAATCATATGATTGTTTGTAATGGAAACACAAAAAATACCAAACCGATTCAAAAAATTATTTCAGCAGTAGAAAACTACATTATGCCTGAGTAACATATGCTGTATTTGATTCTTCATCTTCAGCATTCATCACCACACGGGTGAAACCATGGAGAGCAGCAAGTTAGGTATACACAGAAAAAGTCTATGGCCTATGTTCTTTATACCTAAACTTCATGCATAGTAGTGCTTGCAGATCACTTCTTTGAATATCTGGCACTAAATTAGTATTCATTTCAGGCACTAAAGCCAACCTATGATGGATTAAATGTAACTTGTCTGCTCACATTGGCCCTAGCATCGGCATCTGCCTCTCTAGATAAAATAATATTATTTTATGACAACTAGCAACTGCCCACAACTTCGCGTAGTAGGGTCGGCCTTCGGCCTCGCCATGCTTCCTATCTTTTCTTAGTTTTTCTTTCATAAGAATCTTCTGACAATACTTGAATCCTTTGCGTACCTTGACGTAAATTTACATGCATTTCATTCATAGATCTTTTGTTTTAATTATCACAGTATAGGTAGGGTTACAACAAATGAAGATTTAGCGAGATTGTTCCATCCACTCTCTTGTTATATTGTGACCAGTAGAAATAACAGTTCCTTTTTATGTATAGATAAGGTAGATATCTGTAACATGTAACCCTGATAACTCATTTCTGATTTAACTTATGCAAACTAAGCTCAGTCGGGTCATACCACTATGAGACGGTTACAGCTTCACTTATAATATTTCATTTGGTATACAAACAAAATTAAATATGTTTGTTTATATGCCACATGAAATGTTACACATTTCTATAGATAGCTTGTTGGCTTTCATAAAAACAGCTTGGGCTCTATATATAATAAAATACCACAAAGCAAGTTAAATATTAAGCCCCCAAACTTAGTTTACTTCTGAGCTATCCAACAAATTGTGCTTTAAAAATAATTAATATTACTATTTAACTAGTGTTAAAACGTTTGAATGTGTTGTATGTATCTGTTGTGTCTATCTCTCTTGAATTAAATGACTTAATTTTACTTTACATTAAATATAGGTTACCCACCTGCAGTTGGAAGTTTCAACTAACAAGGATAAGCAATTTCATGCAAATTTATATGCAGTATGTACATATCGAATACTTCAGAGTACCTAGTCAAAAGACATAGATGGAATAGATAATAAAAATATTTGAAATGTATCAAATATTAAAAATGGTAATACAGTTACATTTTGTAAAATAACTTTTATGGGATTAGTTATTTTATTAATAATGAATTGTCATATTTGTTTAAGATAAATATATTCTAAATTACACTGTAGAATTATATAGTTTCACACTCATTAAGAAACTAAACAACATATTTAATGGTCATTGATGTGTTGATATATCAAGTTATTAGACTAATCACCTCTGGAGAATAGACATACAATGGATATGATATTTTAAAGGGGTCATAATATTATGTACATCATTGAAATACCATTAATAATAATTTATGGTAGAGTGCACTTGCATTCACCAAAAGTGCAATATTTAAACATGCTTCTTTGTCATTGGCCACACAACAGTAAAAAAAAATAATTTAAATGCATCTGTTGAAAGCTAACATAGAATTATAATTTATTATAATTTAGAGCAAATGTGAACCAATTTAATATTCATTAGACTAGACACATAAAATACACACATGTCAAACACCCCAGACTGCATTAAAAAACCTTGTGAAACCATTTTTTAATATATTAAGAAACCATGCAGACAGTTAATAGCATGTATTGTATTGGTTACTTTATGATGTAGAAGTAAGTAATCTATTATGTGCTTCCACATAAATGTAATCTATAGCCCCAATGGTAATGAGTTAATTAGAAATTGTGAAACAGAATTTTAAAGTAGGTAGGTACAAATAAATGAAATCACGAGTACTTAACCGGAACGCGAGACATGGCATTTGTAAGTAGATCAAGTGTTTTATACATAACAACTTTCACTAGAGTCATTGTAATGGTGACACATCAAAGTGTGGGGAGTGAAAGATGGACTTACTTTGAATAGCTCCTTGAAATAGGGACTACACGCCGACAGCACCACTTTGTGGGCCTCCAGCCTGTGCCCCTCGCATGCCAGAGTGACGTCCACGAAGTCCTCATCATCGCGCAGCGCCTCGAATTGAGAAGTGATATTCGCTTGAAAATTGTTCCATCTCAAACAAAATTGCTGCTCGCCACCCAGTTCTGTACCTTCCATTACTTATAGACATAACTTGATATCCCTGCTCATTTAATTGGTTGATAAGAATAGATAATTAACGAAAATAAATATATCACAGAAACTTGCAATTTCAGTCGCCGTCTGGCCGAAAATCTTGAAAGAAAACAATCAATAAAATCTCATACCAATATGAGAAAAATAAAAACTTTTTATTTTGTCACTTCAGTACATTCACTTTGACGTTCCGTTCCACGTTCTACCAATTACCGATTTTTGTAGACTGAGTTTAAATAATACAATAGTGTTGTGAAAACTCCGCTTCTATATTTTTCCACTTCGAAATAGTCACTCCAAAACAGGCATCACTTACAAGAAAAAGAGTGAAACTGAACTCAATCAGCGCGACATACTTTGAACACAATATGAGATATCAATAAAATTAAAGACTTTGTAACCTTGACATTTTTTGAGGGGGGGTGTCCTGCAAGTTGCAACTCATGCAACACGAGGCCATTAACCTCTTCACTCGTTCCAATTTACGCAATTTACGTTGTAATGCAAAGCTACAGTCAGTATTTTTCATGCTAGACAATAGGTGCGTGTAGCTTATGAGGGCATTGGTGGCGTTTAGGATACAATATTTCTATGGTTTTCATTGATGTCTCTTTTGTTAAAGCGTTCGGAAAGCTCAAAAACGTTATTTTTGCCACTTTTGCCCATACCCTATTCGGACGCTCAACTGAGCATAAGACCTAAAATCGCATGGTTATGCTGTCAAATATTTTTATTTCCCTTCGGCCTTTTTGGCCAGGCTATAGTCTTGCTGTCAAATAACGATCACAAAAAAACCATGCTCCGGACGTGGGTCAAAAATTGCACTTTTTGGTGGCAAAAAATCCTCTTTTTTTAACTTTCCGAACGCTGAACAAAAAGAGGCATGAATGACATTTTCACCCACAGATTCCCAATTCGAACGCCCCTTGTGAGCGTTTTTAACGCTATTTTCGCCAAAAACGATCAGAAGTGATCTATTCAAACGCACTAAATGTAGATTAGATAGCAATTCACTAATGAATCTAATCTAATAGAGAACCAGAATCATGCCTATAACCAAGGTAGACACATCATGAGACACATATTATATATCTCTACGTCAAAATGAATGAAGCAAAAATGGACCCCTATTTTAACCGTTAAATTAAAAATCAGTCGGCAAGTGTCAGTCGCTGCGCTGTGGTGTACCTACCACAGACAATTATGTACTTATGTACCTGTGGACAATGAGAATGATCAAAAATAAAAAATACCGTTTTGTGCGATTAGATTGTCTGCAAATAAGAGGATATGAAAATATAGGAGGCCACAGTCTCCATTCATGCTAGTCACCAATATTTTTTTAAAGTATTTTACAAGATTTTTTCTAATACTATGCAAAACAGAATTAGTGTTATATATATATGTTATATATTTAGTTTTCCAAACGATCCGGTTATAGATACACGTTGAATCTTATCAATATACTTATTTGAACTTATAAAAAAGACGTGAGGCACTCGGAGACTGCCGCGGTAAAGCTATTGCATAGCTGTTTTTATCAACTTATGCAATTATAATTATTTAACCAATGCCATCTAGAGGCGAGTTGCTGAACTAAAGAGACAAGCGTGATATTTCAAAAAGTCATTAAAAGTTCTGCTATTCATCGATAGATTGAATCGGAGTGGGGGTGTTAGGTTATTTTCGGAATTTCTGGATTCGGTCTCCACGCTCAAGGCCCGCGATAGAAGCGATGCAATAGCTTAACAACTCATGTTATTAATTTAAAAAAAAAACAATGGGCTTCTCTCTAAACAAACTATCTATAATATAGATTGGTAACTCTTACAGACTATCTATTGTACATTAATAATATATAGATATTATCCCGTCTAAAGACCAAATAAATTTGGTATGGCTCTATTTTTATTTTCACGTAGACACAATAAACAGATATTTTTACTTTCAACTTTTTTTTCTACAAGATAAAAAGTTAAAATTTTAGCACTGAGATATTGTATTGTCTTCGGAGGTATATCCGTTTTATTTTCTGATCGAATAGCCTTAAAACACATAGCCACGATTTTTCTTATTTTAGATTTACGGAGTTAAATTTTGTTTTATTAGACTTTTGATTGGGCTAAGAGACCAACACCGGGATAGAAGTTTTTTTGAAGATGATTGTAAAACAAACTTTTATCCACTCAGTTTATCAATGAGTTGAGAAGATCAAGTAAAATACAAATCAGGACTAAGATTGAACCTTGTGGTACTCCGCTCTAATAATAGCTGTTAAAGAAGTTTGCTCATTTACAACAACAATTTGACAACGGTTATTTTATAATACAATATATATTATAATTATACCTAATCATCCTTTACACGCGCGCACGAGGAAGGCTAAAGGCAGGGAGGAATGGCGATGCATTGTAAGGCGCGTTACACAACCTGAAGCAACGACCACGACTGCTCTGTCAAGAGCGTAGCGACGAAAAAGAAGAGCTACTCATCATTTTAAGTTCGGCGCCATGAAAGTCTTCCTTTACATTATTAATTTTTAAATTAACATTTATTTAACTTAGGTTTTAGCGGAAAGACTTCACCTTAGTGGGTATAAAATTAGCAGTCTTCCAAGTTAAGGCGCAGGCCTGTAAAAGGGGTCCTAACTGCCGGCAATAGCACCGGGCTAGGTATAGAAATACATTCAAGGTTCTCATACAAGTTTCACGATGGCTTCAATGCACTGAGTACAAAACATGGTGTCGCAAGCAGCGGCCGTATTCCGCGATCCAATCTATTGTTACATTCAATAAGTTTATTATCCACTGAAGTATAAAAAATATTTTTAATGGTTACTTATATTGGTTTGGTATATACCCTTAAATAATTTTAAAGTAAAAAACATATATAGAGAAAATGGATGCTTTCCAAATATGGTGTTGGAGAATAACGCTATTAATTTCGTGAACGGAGTTAAGAATAATTACTGATTACTTACCAGTAAGTGAAGTTCTATCAGAATTATATGAAGTCTTGATTTTGAAGAGATATTAATATACACAAGTAGTAGTATGTACAATATCGCCTTGTCAGCACTAAGTTTAGAGACAAAAAAACATGTGGGTAGATCGGTGAATTTCTTCATTATTTCGTGCGGTAGATTGGTTCGTCATTTAGTTCAGAGCATATCAACACCGATATTTGACGATTCGGGTCCATAAGGTACTTTGGGATGCTATCTCTTCAAACTCAAGACTTTACATAATTCTGATAGAACTTCACTTACTGGTAAGTAAATATGTAGTTCGTTTAACCAGTAATTATGCTTCAGTTTTGAGTTTGAAGAGATATACACAAGTAGATGTTGAGAGAAACTGTGAAATATCTGTTTTGTTGATATAAAATGATAATAATGTAAAAAATAGATAATTTAAAAAAATTAAGTTTTCATCTTTATGTAATTGCTTAGAAAATAAAAAGTACAATATTTTACATCAAACTAAGTATTAGATAATAATATGAAAGTTGACATATCTTTAAATTTTATCAGTCAAATATAATAATAAATAAATGATAAACATATATTTATTTCCTTCTCACAAAAGGTTGGTAAAAACAATTTAAAATAATTAGCGAAGAGTGACAAAATAAAACCTAACTATGTGAGGGGACTGGTGCCCGAAGTAGGTTTTTTAAAATAAAAACCTGTGTCACAGGTCACCAGGTCTTCTCCCACGGATAGAATATACTTTGGCACACACCAGTACTAAACTATATCATAATTTTTAGTGTATTAGATGTTGAGGGTAGAATAAAACAATATGTGCGTAAGCAAAGTGTTGTGATTGTATCTGAGTCTGTTTAGTGTCAGTGTGTACGCAAGAATGTATCTGCGATGTGTTAATGAGCATGTGTGTGTTTTGTTGTGTGGCTACGACTTATATAGTAAGAGTCAGTAGTCAAGATCAACATTTTGTATTTTACTATGATAAGTAATCATATTACTTTATATGAGTATTTATATTCGCAATGTCCATTTGGGTGAATGGGTGGGTGAATTATTGTGTGGATAGATGGAAGGTTAAACAACGCAACCTTTGAGTATGTCCTCTTAGCGATACATTTTGCTTATTTCTGTAATTATAATTCTTCTTAAGGCGCGCTCGTACCCTGATTAAATACAAAGCAGATTTTTTAAACACCTAGTGTAACGAAACAGATTGATAGTATATTATGAAAAAAATACAAAGGTCAGAAAAGGATTAGGAAAAGAGTAATAACCGAATAGAATTCATAAATATAACTCTCTTTCAGCAGAAAAAATCCTGAATAGGTCCACAAAAATAAACTTTCACGTCCAGACTCTCAGAATTTTCAGCGTAAACACTACATTTTTTTAGGTAATACTTAGCCAACGTATAGTACCAAAGTTATAACCAGCAGTTTTTTCAATTGTGTTAGTATATAATATATATGTATATGTTAGTATATAATATATATACTAACACAAATAATAAATATACTTGTTGCGAAGCTGTGGTTTTCTAAACCATTTGATTTGGTCCTATTATATTATTTGACAAATGTTGTTGAGCTGCCAGACCAACCGGCAGTTTTCTTAATTAAATCTAAATTCACTGCAAGCGTATGGGCTTTGGAAGTACTTGCGTGCCTAGTACTATGAGCCGAATACTGTGCGATATCTATACCGCAATGACCGCAATCCCCTAAAGTAGGTACTTTTTATCCGTTTGCTTAGTTTCTGAGCAGAAACCTGATAATGTGGTTTTCTCACCAGAAATAAAAAGAGGTGTGATTATCACGTAACACACGGGTTCTTTTTAAATAATCTATAATGTGTCTTTCCGGACATACTCAGGCCAGTCTCAAAAACAAATTGGGCACTAGCATTGTCTGTTTGGAGTTGATACTTGATGTTTTAATCATTTCATAGGATTTTAATTGAAAATTAATTCTCAATAATGTTAACATTTCGAATATTACCTATTTTTGAAAGTGTTTCCGCTCTGTGCGCAGTTACAAGTGCAAGTAATGTAACCAATTATATTTGAATTATTTACTAACGATAGGGATTCATTAGGAAACCAAGTGACTATATGTCAATAACCAATGACGTGTCCCAAATAAAGTTATGTTCAGGTAAGGGTGGGCGAAGCCGATATATATCCTTAAAAACCTCTTCAGTCATCTTTGCCTATTTGATCGACTGATATCAAAGAAAGTGCTGATCTGTAACTATTTAAAGTGGCATATTGTGCTTCCGACTGAAACACATCTTTAACCATCATCTATCTTGTTGGCACACAACAGAAGCCTGATATAAATCAATACTATTTTGTATATATAGTAATATCATCTATAAAAGCAAGTAACGCTTGATTAAATTGTCTGACAGAGACGCTGTCATTATGTGTATAAATGCAAGAGGTATGTTTATTCTTGATAGAGGGTCCCGCATAATAGCCATGCGCTGGCCATGCAGGAACGACCTGTATTCATTTAGCCTTATCTTGAGTATTTTTTCGAATTGTTGCAAAAGGATGGAACCCATAAAAGAACCATTTCGACTAATTATATTTCGACTATTATAAATTCGAATAATTAAAAAAACATCCACCGTATAAGCATCAGGATCTTTGTACCATACAATATTCATAGGACATTTTTTATTTACTCGGCTAGCAAACATATCTATCTCTGGTTGCCCGATATTGGCGATAATTTTTTGAAAACCAAAATCAGATATTTCCCATTTAATATCAGGGCGGACACGCCTTGACTTGGTATCCGCGATAGTGCTCTCGATTGATGGAATGTATAGGGCAAAAAAAGTCGGCGAACGCACCATTGCCATATATCGAAAATGAGGGAACATTATTCATCACATATGAATTATGAATGAGGTTGCAGTGGTGTTGTCTATTATAGCAAGATAATTTTTTATTTTATTTTATTTTCTTAGGAAAACAAGCAGTGATAGTACTACTAAATTACTTAAAAAATTAACCACTAAACACCATTATTATGTTTCCGCATATTGCAACTAAGATACAAGTTCGTTTACATTTAAGTACCTATAGTTTAAAGTTATAGTACATTTATATATTTTATCTACTCTGATACTATAATACAAAGATTATAAAACTGAAAACAAAATTCTTATGACGAACATTACGTACAGGCCAAAAATAATAAAAAAAAAAGTTTAATTACGATACAGGTCTTGTATGGACACCTGTAACATAATATAACTTTTTAATCATAACGATACACCTATACAAACTCCAGCTGGACCAAGGAGGTTGAACCTCTACTTTAAAAAAAAAAGGTTTGAATGAACGAGTCCGCGACGACGCAACACGCATGCGCAATCGATGTTTGCGCCTTGGCGCCAACATTTGACATTTAAAAAATCTTTTCAATATTTAAACAAAGTTTGGTTTTGTTTGTAAAATACATAGGTTTTTGTGTAAAAACATGTCTGAAAGCGGGGATAGTGGTGATTGTACACCACCAGACATTCTGGAAGCTGCGTCAAACATGACCATGAACCTGTTGCCGGCGAAATCTAGGAGCAACTATAATAAATGTTACCACGAATTCATGGAATGGAAAATGAATAAAAATGCTACATCATTTTCTGAAAATGTGTTGTTAGCGTACTTTCAAGAGTTATTTTTATGTGTGAGTGTTTAGTTCTGAAAAATATAAAGTGTCAAGTATGTGGGTTAAATACTCCATGATTAAAAGTACACTCAATATTTACAACGAAGTTGACATAACCAAATATAGCAAGCTGATTACATTTTTGAAACGAAACTCACAAGGATATAAAGGGAAAAAATCCAAGACTTTTACAGCAGAGCAGATAAATAAGTTCTTAAATGAAGCCCCAGACACATTATATCTCTTCACAAAGGTATTTTAGTTGTTTATCAGTTAACCATGTACATTTTTTGTTAATATTGAGTTAATTTACCGTAATATATATAGGTATATGAGTTGTTACAGATTGCACTAATTTTTGGTATAATGGGTGCTTGCCGACGGCAAGAGTTATAAAACATACAATTCAAAGATGTTGAAGTCTTCGAAACTACACTATTGATCAAAATAAGTAAAACTAAAACCAAGACGGACCGCTCTTTTACCATTACTGGGAAATATTATGAACAATGCAAAAAATACATAGAGCTACGACCAACTGAGTGCAGCAATCCCAGTTTTTTTCTAAACTATATTGACGGAAAATGCACGACGCAGAGAGTTCGCATTAACAAATTTGGAGCTTTAGGCAAAGTTATTGCCAGCTATCTTCAACTTACCGACCCCGAATTATACACAGGACACTGCTTTCGCCGAACATCTGCGACCTTGCTAGTTGACGCTGGTGGAGATATAACGGCACTAAAGCGACACGGTGGTTGGAAGTCAATGACAGTTGCAGAAGGCTATATAGATGATTCAATGACTGACAAGATCGCTATATCCAATTCAATACCTAACAGTAATGAAAATAACAGAAATGAAGTCAACATTAACATACCCTCTCCGAGTACCTCCAATAACGCTTCCTGTCCGGTTCAAATTCATTTTCATAATTGTAATATTCAGAACATCAATAATTATTACAAGTAAAAATAAATTTGTTGTTATATTCAGCGTTTTATTTGCAATATTGTTTTACGTATTATAGTATGAGAGTAGATAAAATAGTGTATGACACTGTACATAACTTGGTCTTATAACATGAGTGTGTTTTAAAAAAACGAGCCGTAGGCGAGTTTTTTTATAGTATCACACGAGTGTGATACTATAAAAAAACTCGCCTACGGCTCGTTTTTTTAAAACACACTCATGTTATAAGAACCCTTATTATGCAACAGTATCATAATCTACTATAAAGTTTCAAGGTTTGTTAGAATCGCATCAAACCAGTTGTCGGATATAATTTTGTTACATGTTTGTGGAGAAGAATTGAATAAGTCAATGTTTGAACAGTCATCCAGTCGGTTAAAATACTTGGCAGATCTAATAAAAAAAGAGTTAAGCCTGTAGTTAGAGGAATAATCCGGAATATGTGTAAACATCGGTCGCCTCATTAAACGTGTAGGTACTCGCACACAAATCTTAGAGAGAAGATAGGGAGAATCAACTTTAGATTGCGCTATTTTAGCCAGAAGTACGTCTGCTATGTCCCGTCTCACATGTAGGGGCAAAATGTGGTGTCTTTTACATCTGGTTTCATAGTTACTGTCATATGTTTTGCTTTTAAATTGTAAATATTTCATAAGCTTGCGTTGTATTACTTCAAGCCTATCAATATAAACATTATATTGTGGGTTCCAAACTTGCGAATTATACTCGAGAATGCTAAGCACGTATGAACAATATAGTATTTTAATAATTTTGATTCTTTTAAATTGTGAACATGACCTTTTGATAAAACCCAGGGCCCTATTATATTGGCCTATTTTAGCGATGTAATCAATATGTTTATCATACTTTAACTTTGAGTCTAGGATTACACCTAAATGTCGTACTTCATGTACAAGTTCAAGCTCTTGTTCTAGTCTAGATTTATATTTACACTGAATAATGTTGCGTGACATTTTTTTACATTTAGATCTAACTTGTTAAATTTACAGTACACTTCAAATCTTTTTGAGTCTTGCTGTAAGAGAAGACAGTCATTTAGATTGTGAATTTGCTTAAAAATCTTCATGTCATCAGCATAAAGAAGAAAATGTGCATGCTTGCAACAAGTGCTTATGTCGTTAATGAAAATGTTAACAAGCAATGTTCCTAATAAAGAACCCTGCGGTACTCCAGAGGGTGCACATCTCCAAGGAGAAGAGTAACCATTTAGCACAACAGCATGGGATCTGTTTTCGATGTATGAAGTGAACCACATGTACAGGTTACCATGTATTCCGGCAGATAGAATCTTTTGCAATAGTAAAGCGTGGTCTATACGATCAAAGCATTTGCTATAGTCGGTATATATAGAGTCAACTTGACCTCCTGAGTCCATACTCGCGGTTGTATACTCGACGAATGATAGCAAATTGGATGTTGTAGATCTATGTCTGAGGAAACCAGTGAGGAGTGATAATAACAATCACGTTATTCTTTGGCAAACATTTTCAACCCGACAAATGCTGTAAACAATTATTCTAAATTGTATATGTAAAAAAATATTTCTTCTCTATTTACTAAATGTTCAATAGATTTAAAGCGCAGATTGAAATCTGGCTCTAATGGTTCCGGCAAGTTCATTTATTTATCATATATATCATCTTCATTTAAATTAAAATGTGTGCATCTTTCAAATTAATTTGAGTAAGGCCAACAAAATGCAATAGCCGGGCAAACAGAAGTCTAAATACCCACTAAACGCGCAAATTGCCTGATCGTTCATCTGTTTCAATTTCTAAATTTAAGTTGTCTTTTGATATTCAAATACTTTTTTTATTTCACAATAAATCCTATAAATTTGCATAAGGTACTTGGAATCATGCAACTATTCAATTCATTAATTATTAACCCTAACGCGCATAGAAGTTTCTTTGTTATGGCAATATTATCTATACAATCACTATAGCTATGTGATATAAGGCAGATGTCATCAAGATTATTATGGTTGATAGATAGCTGACGTAACGCAGCATTTTAACCATCGGTCTTACAGGGCTCGCAATGCAATAGGTATAGCACCTATTGATAATAAGCTACTTATAGCATAGTTATATTGGTCCATTTCAGAGTGAGAGTAGCTTCTGGGCTGTGGAATGCTATGTTGATATGGAATTCCAATAAACGGAATTTTATAACCACCATCCATGATAAAATAGCTTTACCCATGGTTGTTTGCGACTATTGTTTGTAAAAATTCAGATAGCTTACCTACCAGTACCAACGTAATTTACCGTATTGTCTAGCAGCGGCCTCGACTGAAGTTCAGTTGTTATGTCTTCGATGGTAGCGCGTGCTGCTGCCGTGGCGGTGTAAACTCCTTCGTCATCGAGGGCCCCGGCGCGGGTGGCTGCAGTCTGCGGTTCCGAGCCGGAGCTTTCCAGTTTAAACTCTTATTAGATGCCTGAGACTTCACATTAGGAGCAGAAGCCTTGAGTTCCGTGCCTGACTTATTGATCTCCTTTGTTGTTTTAAACGTCTTTTGTCCAAAAAGGCAGCTGTCTATTTTCGTAAGAAGCATCTGGTCTTATACACCCTTCTTTAATAAAGCTTATATGAAATTCAGCCTTGTGACGGATTCATTGTGTTGTGATGCATTGTGTTGTGATAATGCGGACATCATCAATCAGCAATCTCAAAATAGATGCATCTTAATTTTCTTATAAGTATATTATTATATCTAAAAGAACAGCGATGGCTTCGCTGAGATAAGCAATAGCGCTGCAAATCTGCTTTTTTCTTGCCTCCACAGCTTTATCACGTTTTACTGAATACCTGTTCGGCCTTTATCTCTGGATTCGGAGCTGGAGCAGCTATCATTCTGCAATTTTCAGGCTTCAAATGCGCATCTACGAGTTTCTTGCGAAGCATTATTTTCAAACCTGGCGTGGCAATGAAATTAAAATAACTGGCTAAATCTTTCTGTATATCCTTACCATAAGTGATAGTATTTGAAGGGTATTTTCCTAAATCTCCAACATTAAATCATCCAGCTAGGTCTGTGGACCACCACCATTATCGGAAGCACCTTCAGTTGTTGGTGGTGGAAGAGTGTCCTCCGGCACTGACACGTTGGGAACGTTTGAGAAATGATCAGAACCCACGTGTGGCGCACTGATTGACCCACGTAGTTCACGTAATTCTTTAATTTCGTCATCAATATTATCTATTTCATTGTTGTTATCTGAATTTGAATTCAGTTTTGCATTAATTCCACCAAGCCGCACTGGGCCCGCGTGGTGGATTTGGGGTCAATTACTCTCCGTGACAGGAAGGCTCGGGTCCTAGCATCTTAACATTCTTCTTTCCAATTTCTTAATATTCTTCTTTATATGTTCCAACTTCCAAATATTCCTATATCCGCTCGTTTCCTCTTTGGCATGTTGGCTTTTACCACAAGAAAATTAAACTATGTATTTTAAGGTAAATTACCGATCTTGTATAGTGTGACGCGGCGGAGCACTGCAGTGTTAATGACGAACCAATCTACCGCACGAAATAATGAAGAAATCCACCGATCTACCCACATGTTTTTTTATGTCTTTAAATTTAGTGCTGACAAGGCGACATTGTAGATACTTGTGTATATTAATATCTCTTCAAACTCAATACTGAAGGATAATTTAGTCCATTCGGCAAGAACTCATCAGCTGCATCAAGCACCTTCTATTTTCTATCGTTCAGGCCCGCGAATATTGAATGGACGGTGAAGGATCCTTGGAATGACTTGTGGTGGAGGGTAAGATAGGGATAATTCTACGTGATAGACCGCCATTACGTAGGGTCGACCATATTACTCTTCCTTGATTTCCTATCCTACTACGATATACTCTGGAAAAAGCTGGAGAGCACGAATACACCGCGGGAGCTAATCAGAGTACTATTCAAGTTATTTAAAGTAAACTGCACTTCTGTAGATGTGCAGCTTCTGGGCCTACAGCCTACAGTGCCTTTCGCGACTAGTACAACAACGCGTTCCGGGCAGTGTTGGGGCTGCCTCGTTTGTGTAGCGCAACAGGAAAATCAGCGGAGGCGCGAACTGGCTGCTTGCGGCATCCCTGGTGTGCAAGGTGCGGAGCAGCCCTAATGCAGTCTTGGCCATGATTGCCAGCAGACTGCACTGCCCGTATCTGTGTTGGTTGCGGGAGGCAAGTCTCGGGTCCAATATCAGTTAGATTAACATATTATAAATTATGTTGTGATTTGGTTCGACAAGACTTATTCATTATTTGTATGTTTATTTTATGCTGTTAAGTACATCATTTCTATGACAACATGTCCTTGATTGTATTTGAATTTTTAATGAGTTAAGTTACTTGAAAATATACAATATTGAATAATTTTAAAAAATGAATGTTGATTAAAGTGTAAATTACTAAGAACATGTTGGTATAAAACAAGTTAATAATTATTTATTCCCTAAAATCCCGGGAATTATAATATGATTTCCCGGTTCTGGCGTAGATTGATAATCCCGGGAATTCTAGTCCCGGGGTTTTCCGGGTGCAAACCCTAGTATACCTACCTATAGGTAAATCGAAGAATATTATTTTATTCATACCAAAAATTGTTTGCAGCTTGTTTTCAAGTCAAACACTGTACTTGGCTGTAATTAAAGTAATGACTGAAAATCGTTGCATGCTATCTCGCTCACACTCACCGCGACCACAGAGGACTTTTTAATATACGGAAACCGCAACACTGAGTTCTTACCTCTTGAGTCGACACTGCTTGCGAGGGTTCGAGGTGGAACGTCAAATCGTAAACACGCGAATTTTCTGGTATTATGTAAAAAAAAATATTTTAGTTAATTAATCTCACCCAGAATAGGTTTTTTGTTCTATTTCAATAGTTTATAGACATCACTTGTTAGTAGGTTCATTTCATTAGCGTTTTTATTCTCATGTTAATATTCGTATATTATTGCGTGATGAATGATCCCCCTGATCCTGGTGGAGGCATGGACTTTGTCCAGCCGCCTTCCCCTGCGGCGTTTACATCAATTTCATCATCTGTTGACGAAAAGGCTTTTGAAATAGTCTAAAGAAAAGGCCGATCGGAAAAGCGTAACGTGACTAAAGATTCCCGTAGTGACCGTTCACGATCACGTACAAAATCAATGGTTCACGATGAAACAACGTGTAAATTTACAGATGCGTCTGACGTTGTTCTCCAGGCTGGACAATGTACCCCTCCCAACTCCTTCTCCCCTAGTTCCTCTAGCCCCCTTCCTAGCGGACCCCCTGCAGCTTCACAGAAGTCTTCATTTACACCTATCGGTCGGCAATTATACGACTCAACAGATCGTGGCCCTTTTACGGTCCATGTTCAGAGGGAAGAGACTTCACCTGCTGGGACATCCCTTCACTCGGTGACATTTGGGAGATTCCTCTTTAGCCGCGCCCGGGAATTTCAAGGAATCATCGATGGCTCAATAAAGAACGTTGGTCGCAATCGTATAGCTCTAAACTTTCATTCCGCCATTTCAGCCAATAATTTCATCCAGCCTCCTTCATTGCCAAACAACAAACTCAGAGCTTTCATTCCGTCGTTTAATATTCTGTATGTATAGTAGTCTGTTACAACAATGTTACGGACCACGACGCTACTCTAGTTGCGATAGCTGGAAAACCTGATAATATTAGTTGTAACAATAAGCAGGTCACTAAAATAGACTACCATAGTGTCATTAAAGATTTAAAGAATATGGATTGGTCAGTTTTCTACACACATACCGATCCAAATCAAGCAGTAAACGATCTCGTTAAAATCATTAACGAAAAACTTAACACCTACAAAACTCAGAAAACAGTACCAAACTCCAAATCTATACGTAAGGAATGGATCACACCAGGATTAATCAAATGTATCAAAAAGAGAGACTCACTACAGCAAAAATTGAAACAGAAACCAAATAATAAACTAAGACAAGAAAATACAAAAAGTATAGAAACATATGTAATAATATCCTACAAAATCTTAAAAATGAACATGACATTAATCAGTTGAAAAAAAACATTGGAGACAACAAAAGGCTATGGAACTCAATAAAAAATGTCTGTAACATAAATTTAGATTTACTTAAAACTGCCCCCACTCCCACACAGGCTCTAAACAAAGCGAATGACTATTTCGCCTCAGTTGGAGAAATATCGGCCAATGTTAAACTTCTAAAATTGCAGACAATAGAAGAAGAACTGTCTAATTCAATAAAGACCATCATCAAATCTCCATCCTCCAGATCTTTGTTTTTAACCCCAACTGACCCTTGCCACATTGAAAAAATAATTGCCATACTAAAGTCGAACTCGGCCCCATGTAATGATAATTTAACCAACTATTTACTAAAAACCACCAAACATATTCTAGCTGCCCCTATCGCATTTATTTGCAACCTAAGTATAGGTTCAGGTATCTTCCCAGAATCCCTGAAGGTGGCAAATGTATGCCCTATCCATAAAACGGGAGACACAGAGCTGCCATCAAACTACCGACCGATTTCCCTGCTGTCTTCTCTCTCTAAGATCTTGGAGAGAGTTGTAAATAAGAGCTTTATGAGCTTTCTTGAAAGGGAGAATATCCTTTCCCCTAACCAATTCGGGTTCCGCGCCTGCAGATTTACCGAAGATGCCGTTACTTCTCTAGTTGACTATGTAGCTGGCAAACTAGACATAGGTCACAGATGCATTGGCGTCTTCATCGATTTGGCGAAGGCACCGTCTCCCGACCCATACTTCTGAAAAAGTCAGAGTGCATTGGAGTTCGTGGTAGTGCGCTGGAATGGTTCCGGTCATACCTCGCAGATCGAAGGCAGCGGTTAAAAGTCAATGATTACTCGAGCGACCTTAAAAACGTGCCTTTCGGTGTCCCTCAAGGTAGCGTGCTAGGCCCGTCACTCTTTCTTGTATATCTTAAAGATCTCTGCCAGTTAGAAATCCCGCATGCTAAAATGTTTACTACGATACATTTTTTTTTCGATTTTTTACGATAAAGCCATTATATTTAATGGAATTAGTTGGGATGCAGTGTCCACGGCCACCAACGACGGATTACGACATATAGTAAAATGGTTAGAACTAAACTTGCTGACTTTAAACGCTGATAAGACTAAATTTATAGCTTTTCATATATCAAGTCGTACAGCACCCATCAAACCACCATGTATACAACTACACACTTGTGGTTTTAATACTCAATACCAATGCAACAATACATGCCTGGTTCTAGATCAGGTTACCGACATTAAATATTTAAGAATATACATAGATGAACTCCTATCTTGGACAAAACAAATACATACACTAAGTAATCGTTTAAGGAAGCTTTTGTACGTATTTAAAAGACTCAGAGCAGTAGCAGATATCAAAACCATAGAAATGGTGTATGCGGCGCTGTGTAAATCCCTTATTATTTACTGTATTACCTCATGGGGAGCCGCTTACGCAACGCATCTTACGCTGCACGCTGTGCGCGTTCTATTTGCATAGAACGCGCACAGCGTGCTGTTCTCAAAGTAGCACACAAAAAACCCTTCCAGTACCCAACAGACATGTTGTACAGGGAAACTAATGAACTGACGGTTCGACAACTTTTTATTCTAGCAAGTGCATTACGTTTCCACAAAACTGCCCTACCAACCACTAACGATAATCCAGTAATAATAAAATCTAGACGGACTCATAAATGGTGTACAATGCAGACAAGAAGAAATATTGGACAACGATGTCATAATTACCTGGGAACATACTTATATAAAAAAAAATATAAGAAACTAAACATAATCAAGGACACGAAATATGTATGTAAAAAGAAAATATAAACTTACTTACCATCTCTAGACTACACTAGCACAGAAAACCTGCTCAAAAGTAATATATGACAATAATAACATACGCTAATAACCATTACATAACGAATATTATATTCAATACTCATTACACTATTGTTTATTTTTTGCCTGCAATCTGCACACTAAAGCTTAAATATAAACATAGCCCCCACCTATTTCATATAGTTTTCGCCCCCCACATGTAACATGATGATGAACTTAAGAAACCTATTCAAGATCGCACTATGTCATCACCTTCTTTTAAACAAGACTGTATGTATCACAGTACCTATTGTATACTCAGTGCCTATTACTCTAGAAATTACACAAAGTTGAAAGCACGTCAATTCATAATTCATGAACCACAAGAAGTAAACTAGCCCTTTATTTTATGATAATGCTTAATATAACAGTGTACCCTTTTTTTTGAATTGAATAAATATTATTATTATTATTAATATATTACTTGGATGAGTATAATTCGCGGAATCCCAGTGGATATGACTCCAGAGGATGTTAGGAGCGAGATGAAAGTTCCTGAAGAGTGTGGTCCAATTTTAAAAGTTCGCCGGCTCAATTTTAAAGTTTCCATTGACGGAGTTGTGACCTGGAAACCGTCGCAAATAGTAGTTTTGACTTTTGATGGTCAAATTTTGCCCTCAAGAGTTTATCTATGTTACAACTCTTTCCCTGTTGCGGCTTATGCCTTCCCGACTATTCAGTGCTTCCATTGCTGTAGATACGGGCACACCATGACGCAGTTTCGGTCAAAACCTGCTTGTTTTAAATGCGGTTCTAACCACTTAGGAAAGTCATGCAACGTGGATGAAGTTAATGCGAAATGTTTGTGGTGTGGTGGCAATCACTTTGCTAATAGCAAGTGCTGCCCTGAAATGCAAAGGCAAAATAACACTAAATCCCGTATGTCAGAATTATCTATTTCATATGCTGAAGCATCTCAGTTTTTCCCTGCATATAAAAAGTCCTTTGCTGAAGTTACTTCCACCTCTGTTGCAGCTCCTTTACCTAGTACATCCAGGAATTTAACTACTGAACCGTCCAAAGTTCATTACAGGGGAGGAAGAAAATCTATGAAATCCCATATATTGCCTTCTAGTGTTGGTTATGATCGTGAAGCACACATGAGCATCATTGGAGCATCGCAAAACGGTTGTGCTTTATTAAATCCTCTGGCCCAAAAAATGAGACTCCTTCTGTTCAAGCTATAATAGCTGAACTCCTACAGCTCTTGAATCTATTATCCTCTCTCACGTCTAATTCCTCCTCTTCAAGTAATTCACCGTCCAACGCTGCCTTCAACTTAAATTCGATTATTTCCCTACTTCAAAATGGGTCCCTTTGACAGGATCCTTCAATGGAATAGTCATAGTATTTGCAAGAAAAAGTCAGATTTGATATTTTTAATAAATAAACATGAACCAAGCGTCTTTGCCGTTTCAGAGACTTGGCTTAGACCTGATTCCTTTTTTAGGTTGTCAGGCTATGTTGACGTTCGAAGTGACCGCCAGGATGGCTTTGGTGGTTTTGCACTATTTATTAAAAATAATATTAATTTTTCAAGTATTTCTATCCCTTTCCATAATGATGGCTTTGATGCTGTTGCTGCACGCATGAACGATTTTACAATTGTCTCCATATACATTCCTCATCCTTCTAAATCAATTATTCGAAATTTAAGTTCAGTAATTATGTCTCTTCCTAAGCCCCTTCTTATTCTAGGTGATCTGAATTATCATCATACGGTATGGGGGTGCGGTTTGTTTTTTATTAGATTCATTAGATAGTCTTAATCTCTGCATCCTAAACGATGGCTCCGCTACGAGAAGAACTCGTTCTAATGAGTTTACTAGTGCAGTGGATCTTTCTTTATGCTCTCCTGAGCTCGCGTCACTTATGTCTTGGTGTACTCTCCCGTCTACTCATGGTAGTGACCATTTCCCAATTATTTTTCGAATCTTGCAAAAACATTCCAGTCCTGCTTCAATTCTCCCCTTCTTAAATATATAATTGACAATAACAGTTCGATCTGGGATGTGTTCATTGATCGTACTGATTCCAAAGCCTTAACTTTACCTCTTATAAATTCCTCTAACATTATTACCTGTTCTGATATCTTAGTACAATCTCTAGTAGAATGTGCTGATTTGACTTTCCCGGTTTAGAAATCTCATCCAGACAAAGTTCCTTCTCCTCCATGGTGGGATAAGGATTGCTCTGAAGCCGTTAGATCTCGCAATGATGCAGAAGCTATCTTTTGCCTGTCTATGATCCGTGATAATTTTATTGAATTGAATAAAATGATTGCAAAATCCAAGCGTCTATTTCACGATAAAAAACGTAATGGTTGGAAGTCATTTTGCTCCAGCATAGGCCCCAATACTCCTTCATCTCTTATCTGGAAGAAAATACATAGGTATCGTCGTTCTCAATGTGTTCCTTATCGTAGTTGTTGCCCTTCCCAAGTTTGGGCTGATGCATTTATGGACAAATTGGCCCCTCATTATTGTCCCCATCATTCAGAATTACCATCTCTTTCTAATCCCTTTTCTAATGATCCCCTCGATCAACCGTTTACACTTAATGAGTTGGAAAACATTTTGAAATCCGTTAAAGATTCTGCTCCGGGTATTGAAGGCATACCATATTCCTTTGTTTCTAAAGCTAATGTCCGCCTTCAGAACTATTATTTAACATTGGTTAACACAATTTTTGCAACCGGATTTGTTCCAGTTTCTTGGAAGTCTCAATATATTATTCCTATTCCGAAACCTAATAAAGATCCGTTGGACCCTAACTCTTACCGTCCTATCGCTCTCTCTTCAGTCTTGACTAAAATTGCGAAGCATTTGAATAAGAACCGCCTTGAGTGGTTTCTTGAGAGCAATGAATTACTCGCTAAGTCTCAATACGGTTTTAGAAAAGGCAAGAGCACTATGGACAGCCTTGCCATTTTTACGACTGACTACGAGTTTCATTTACGCGCAATGAATCTATTATAGCTGCTTTCCTAGACATTTCCGCAGCCTATGATAGTGTCCAACTTCCCCTTCTTAAAAATAAAATAAATCGATTGAGAATTCCAGCTAAATTAGGCAATTTTATTATGAATCTTCTTTCAGAGAGATATGTATATCTCCGTTGCAGTGATTCTTCTATTACTTTTAATTGGGTCATTTGGCGGGGCTTACCGCAGGGCTCTGTCCTAAGTCCACTTCTATATAATGTATACACGTATGATCTGGAATCCTCTGTTGGTCTAAGTCGTATCCTTCAATACGCTGATGACATACTTGTCTACAGCTCTCATCACAAAATTGATGTGGCTAGTAAGTGTATTTCCCATTCCCTTGAATGTTTAAATGAAATTATTTCCTACAAAGAGCAATATCGTTCTGTTTTCTCGTAAAAGAAATGCTCCTGATTTAAATATCTCTATTAGTGAGTGCAGAATTCCAGTAAAGGAGTCGGTTAAATTTTTAAGGTCTCTGGTTGGACAGTAAACTATGTGGTCGTCAGCATTGTGAATACATTTCAAATAAGTGTGAGAGGAATATTAACATATTACGGTGTTTGTCTGGGGTGTGGTGGGGTGCCCACCCTTTTAATCTTAAATTACTATATAATGCCATTATCCGTAGTGTCTTGGATTATGGTTCCTTCTTGCTGGAACCTGCACGTAAGCAAGATCTTACCAAACTTGATCTAATTCAATCCAAATCACTCCGGATTATTACTGGTGCTGAAATCATCTCCAATCAACGCTCTTCAGGTGGAGTGTGTGGACCCTCCTCTTCATCTTCGTCGTCAATTCCTAGCTAATAGATTCTTCTTCCGTTCTATTCATTTCTCTAATCACCCTCTCATTCCTAAACTCCAACTTCTCAAACAATATGTTTACAATTCCCGTTTTTGGACTTTTAAAAAACATCCGCTTCTTTTGAAAAGTTATTTAAATTTTAAATTGCTTAAGGATCCCACGTATCGGTCTACTAAACTATCGATTTATAATATTAATTACTTTGTTATAATATCGCAGCCGGAAATAATTTTGGACTTTGGTATCTGTAAGGGGGACCTCTACGCTGATAAGTATTTTCAAGAGCTCTTGCTCAGGAATTGGCGTGGATGGCATACCATTTTTACGGATGCCTCAAAATTGTCTCAGGTTTGATGTGTTGGTTGTGGTGTATTTCACTCCCAGTTTGAGATTGTTCAAAAGATAAAATGCCCTCCTGAGTTCTCTGTTATTACAGGTGAATGTCTAGCAATTCTTGAGGCGGTAAAATATATCCTTCTCTTCAAACTTCGTCAGACCATAATTTTTTCTGATTCTCGTAGCTCGCTTCAACCCCTTCTGTCTAACCCTTTTCACTCTAAATTTCACCCCATTGATTGTATTGATAAAGGACTAGAAGTGGTTCTTGCTTGGATGTCAGGACACCTTGGTTTTTCTGGTAATGAACGTGCTGATAAAGCGGCCAAAGAAGCGGTTTCTTGTGGTGATAAGGTCCCGTTTATTAATTATAGCGTTGACCTTATCTGCCTCCCTAAAAGTTTTCTTTATAAGTCATGGTCATGGACATACTGGAGAACGACTAGCTCATCCAAAGGCTCTGGTTTTGCTAAGATCCAACCAGAAATACCAAGTAAACCTTGGTTTTCGCGGTGGTACTTCGGTAAGATTTATACGTCGACCTAAATTCGCATGAGGCTTGGTCATTGTTGCTCACCTTCACATTTAAAAAAGATTCATGTGAAAGATTCCTCTATATGTGAATGTGGCCTGGATGAGGGGGGTCTCAACCATATATTCTTTTCCTGTACATTGTATGATAATGTTTTTTTCTACAATTCTCTCATATCATTAAAAGTCTCATTTCCGACTCATATTCCTGAACTTTTATCATCTACTAATATTGATATATATAAAGTTTTCGTTCACTTCCAATAACATTCGTTTATAATTTTGTACATATTTATTTGTTTTTAATGTTGTTTGTTTATGTTCGAATAAGTTTTCTTTGAGTTATTATTATTTCTTATTGTTATGTGTGTATATTTTCATTTTTTCATACAAGATAAGCCTATTCTGGTTCATAGTTGGCTCAAATTCGTATTAGGATGTATTTTGTTTTTTTTGACGTGAAACTGGCACAAATGTCATGTTGACAATTGCAACAAAAAAAAAGTTCTTACCTTTCACCGCGCAACTTGCCTAATCTCTTTAGTCATAGAGTAAATTATATATATGTAGATCTTTAGTAAATCATCTCTTCTCCATGCAACTTCTGTTACTTGTTGTTTTTTTACCTGAGTTGTTTTTACGCAGATTGTTTTGCTTCCGCATAGGTCTCCTTCAGCTTCTTCCAATAGTTGCCGTTGTAATATTATAATCTGCTCAATAGTACTCCTGTAGTCTTCAGTCTTCTTTTAATCGCCACTCCATCTTTGATATGGTCTCCTTTTTTTTACGCAGAGTAATGCTTTATGGATACTACTGGAGGCACCGGGGGGAGCACGGTGCTTATGTCGGAGTCTCTCCCAGAAGGGCATCATACCCACCAAACCTCTGCGGTGTTCCGTCACTGCCGCTTTTGGCGGGAACGCGGGACAGATTTGGCACACGACCGCGAACCCGCCGAGGATGTCCGTTGCTGGACACTTCTTTCTTGCAGCACGTCAGAACACTTGGCGTGTCGCAACCGCCTCAGGGGCCAAACCCGCAAATGGACGCCAGACTCTCCCGAATCTGGGCGCCCTAAGCCCCCCTTCGATGGGTCAGGTGAATAGCCCCACCGCCTGCTACTTCGGCAGCAGATAGGGACAGCGGCGCTTCTCAATACCGACAGTCCTCTTCCCCTGCGACCCCACCGCATCCGCCATCTAACGGTGGCGGCCCCGTCAAGGCAGGGAGAGCGGCTCGCCGTTATACCGGCACTCCTCTCCTGCCGCGGCCGCTAACTCTCAGCCGCGGTGCCGCCCATACGACGACGCAGCCCGCCTCAGTTGCAGTGGCGCCCATACACCACAGCTACTACCTACAGTGACCGCTCCCATGTGGACTTGGAGGGCAAAGCCCATAGGAGCGGTCCCACCAGCTATCGGCTATCACTGGCAGGTCCATTGGTTCCTCTTAGCTTTACCGTTGTGACCCAAGCCACGGCTACTGAGCCCCCCCAGCCACGACAAGGCGGAAACGCACGTCTCCTACTCTGTCTTATTCTTTCTCTAGGATACCATTCGAGGTTCTTAGGTTAAATATTCAAAGCGAAGCCAAATAAAAATTAGCCAATCTGGGTGATCTCCTTTTATTAAGTACTGGCACCTGCCTGCGACTTCGTTCGCGTAGTAGACACGACCTTCGGCCTGCCATTACCTCCTTCCTTGGGTTTTTTAATGTAAGAACCTTCTACGAAGTATTAGGAAACATATATAAAAAGATTAATGAAATTGGTAAAGCTGTTATCAAGTTATTGCATGACCAGGAAAAATAGGGGTCAATTTTGATATCATTATATAGATATAGATAATTTTAATGATAACTTTGTACTGATATTACGAGTAACATTAATAAAGTTGTAATAGAATGGGAAACTTAGAAGTTTATATTTTTTCATAGAATACATTGTTGACAAACACATGTAAAAATCAATGCCTGTTGCGCACTCAATTCAAACCAGTATACAAAATTCCTTTAATATTAGTACTTTAGTATTAGTATAGAGTTAAAATAACACAGTATTGTGCACCATGATACTCTCCATCTAAAGGTTGTCTGGAAGAAATTGCTATATGCGATAAGACCGCCCATTGTACTACCCTAAATTAAGATTATATTTTAATAAGTTACTTTTTGTTTGTTTGGCTATGTGCAATAAAGAATTATTGTATTGTAATACCATGCTGATCATGGTAATATTGCTATACCCAAATGGGTTTTATATAAGAAAACAAACAAATTTAGCAGTTCTACACTTTTTATGGATGTTCAGTATTAGTGCCCAAATGGACAGTAACATGTACCTACATAGCTTAGGAATAACTCATTCAAAACTTGTTTATTGGAAACAAAAAACAAAGCAAACTATTTAGTCATATTGGTACTCAGTTTATGTTGGCTGGTACTTGTTACTCTGACTATTGATGTAAATTAACTCACTGCATTGCATTTCTTGGAATCTGAGTATATTTTTTTGTAGTTCTATTATGTCATTAGTCAAATATGGGCAATGGCAAAATTACAGGATAAAACTGTGAATTCAATCAATTTTATGTTAGCTCAATAAACACTTTAATTACATACCAATAATAAATTACAAAATTGTTGCATTACATTTTATTTTAATTACAATGTCTGCTCTCCTTCTACCATTTCTTTTAAATTCAACAGTTCAAATTGTCCTGTGCCTTTAGTTTCCGTTCTCACAAGTTCATCCAGTGTTCTAAAGTTACCTGGGTCAATAAGGCAAATTATATTAGCTGTGCCAGAGTCCCAATTCTCTTCTTCAACACTTGTAGTAAGCTTAACCACTTTATCTTTTGTTTTTTTTGCTTCCTTTCCTGTCAATAAGATTCTCACTCGCATCTGGGCTCTCTCCAAAGGTATTTCATTTTTCAGAAGCTGTATCACATCTAAAGCTTGTTGTTTAGCACTCTTGTTCACATTCACTGAGAAATGGATATCCTTCATTGCTTTATCTATAATAGACACAGGGTAGGGACGTTTAGTTTCAGGGTTAACACATTTATCTGCTACTGTTGTAGCTATGTCTTTTACCAGAGAGTCAATTTGTGAATGTCTTTCCTTGTCTGACACCTGTAGCTCACCCTTTTGGAGGATCTCTTTGCATATTTCTGTTTGGTCTTCTTTTCCAAAACTTTTGATGAGCTCTTCCTTTTTAGCTACTTGACCTTTTGACACATTAGTAAATACTGTGTGAGTTTGTAACACTTCATCAATGTCTGTCTCTCTGAAATAGAAAAAATACCTTTCACGTAACCTCATAAGCATCGCAATGAAAAGTCATGTAACGCAAAAGGTGAAACTTACAGTTTATTTCTCCAAGAGACGACTTTATTTTTGTAGCAAGCTATTTCATATCTCTTTCCAGCTTTCTTGAGCCTGACTATGGCGACATTAGTAAGGCGGATTTGATTCGTTGGTGTAAATATTTTAGACATGGTTCGTTTTATAACTTAATTTTAGAACTACTGTGTATAAATCTGTGTGTCTATTTAATTTAGCTTCAATTTAGTAAAACACAATAAAACAAATAAACAAAGACAAACGGAGGGAGGCAATAATGTACAACCATAATAATGCACACCTAAATAATGTACAGCCAATAATGCACGGCCAATAATTCGTGTACATGGCTTTAAAATACATGCTTGGCTTTTCCTGGCTAAGTTTTATTGCCTGTATAAAGTCGATCCGTGTTGATAATGCACAGCGAATATAGTACAGCCAATAATTAATGTATACTCCTCCTTCCGATTACTGCATGCGAAATATTAGGGCGTGACGATAATAGGGAAACAATAATGAACAACCATAGGACATTATTAAGCATAGGATTAAACAAATAAAATAATGCATTGCCAATAACTCATGTACATGGATTTGAAATACATGGTTGGCTTTTCCTGGCCGCGTTTTATTGCCTGTACAAAATCGGATCGTGTCGATATTGCACAGCCAATAATTCATGTATATGCTTCGTTGCTTTATAGGATGCGAAATATCAGCCCGTGACGATAATGCTCAGGCAATATTGCACGGCTAATAATTTGATGCCAACCATATACAAATACAGAAACTCATCTTCATGGCTCGCTTTTATTGGCGAGTTGAATTCACTGTCCAACTAAAAAAAACGAAGTCACAGTAGGTGCGACGACGAACGAAGCGAGGAGCACCGTACGGTTCAATGGTGAACACACAAAGTCAGAATTATGATAAATAACACTGAACAGCGGACTAAAAATTGTTAATATAGCAAATCATATCTATTTATTTATTTATTTAATGGCAAACTGTTTGAGAACACTTTTGCCAACGACACGTCAGATGAGATATAAGTATAAAAATAAACGGCAAAATTTAGAATCAATAATCTGGAACAAAAGAAAGTATCTTATTAACTACATATCTAAAATGAGATCTAGGTACAATGGACTAATGACAAAATGAATGAAACTAGTAAAAGAAAATCCTAGCGACAACAGAAAATACCAACTAAAGTTTAATATCATTTTGAGAGATGAAGGATGATAATACATTGATAGTGACAGGATTTATATTACACAGGATATTGTCTATATGAACAGGTAATGGAAATTTATAATGAATAAGTGTAGTATACATAACATCATGATTAAACCGAGGACAAGAAAAGAAAATATGGTTAAGGCTTTCATCATCTAAACCACACTCACAGATGGATGAATTCTTAATTCTAAGCTTATTAAGATGAACAGCAGAACAACAATGACCAAATCTCAACCTAGATATAATAGAACAAATTTTCCTATTGCACTTAAATTTAGAAAACCAAGGTTTAGCTTCAGTTGACCATCTCTTCAGCCATCTACGTTTCAAGTCGCGAGCAGGTAAACGTAAAAGATCTTGTGGATAATTTTTAAAAGGCACCTTATCACCACAAATTACTGATTCTTTTGCAACCCTATCAGCCTTTTCATTACCAGTGATATTACTATGACTAGGTACCCAAGCAAAATGAATAATATAACCTAACACAGTACATTTTAATAAAAGCATTTTACATTGAAATACAATCCAGTTCCTGGAACCAATTTTGAAGGGATTACTCTGGAATGCTTGAAGAGCACTTAGAGAATCTGTAAAAACAACAGTTTTATTTAATTTAAACAAAATAATATAGTTAATAGCTTCCATAATACCCCTGCATTCACCCATAAAGACTGAAGTTTCAGGTGGACACTTTATCTTTTGAACAATGTCATAGTTTTGATGATATAACCCAACACCAACATAACCATTCTGGTCTAGTTTAGAAGCATCAGTGAATATGCAATGCCAGTCACGCCAAAGGTTATCCTTAATCCTAAGAAAATGTTTATTAGCAAACGGATCCCCTTTCACTATGTCTAAATTAAGATGCAAAGTGGGTTCAATAAGAATAGATTGATAATCAAATTCAAATAAGGGGATTTTGGGACTTCTATGCGTTGAGAATTTAAGGTTCTTAATTGTAACATAACTAACAACTAAACAAGGAGTTTTATTATGCGACCAATAAGGCATCAACATGAAATTATATAAAAGCTGTAATTTAGGAAAAAGGGCATGTGAAGAAAACTGAAAAATGCGGAACAAAAACATATCTGATAGGTACTGCCGCCTTAGATCCAAAGGCGGTTCAACGCATTCTACTTGCATAGCATTTTTAGGAGTTGACTTCATCGCCCCTAATATTATACGAAGGGCTCTAGCTTGAATCAAGTCCAGGGCGCTAAGTGCTTTTTTATTACATGGTTCATACAGGAATGACGCATAGTCGATAACACTACGGACAATAGCGTTATATAAGAGTTTAAAATAGAATGGGTGAGCACCCCACCAAACTCCAGCTAGACATCTTAATATATTAAGTCTTTTCTCACTTTTTTCTGATATATATTTTAAATGAGATGAGAAATTTAGTTTACTATCTACAATAAGGCCCAAAAATTTTTTCTCATTTTCAACAGGTATCCTTATCTTGTCAAAAAATATGTCAAGTCTTGGTTTCAAACGTTTCCTAGTAAAGATTACAACTGAACTTTTTAAAGGAGCTACATCAAGGCCATTATTAAATAACCACATACTCAATGAAACCAGAGCTTGAGAGATTTTTTCAGCAGAATTTACAATATTACGATCTGCTACATATAAAACTAAATCGTCGGCATATTGCAATATACGACAGTAAGAAGAAACAAAATTATTTAAATCAAAGGTGTATATATTAAAAAGGAGAGGGCTTAAAACAGAGCCTTGAGGCAAACCCTTATTCAAAGTTCTTATGGCCTTTATTTCACCTTCAACTCTTAATTGAGCTGAACGATCTACAAACAAATTAATAATAACATTAATAATCTTTGTAGGAATGGACAGACTAACCATCTTATTTTTAAGAATAGAGAGGTTAACATTATCATAGGCTGAGCATATATCCAGAAAAGTAGCAACAATTGACTCATTTCTGGAAAAAGACAGCCTTACATCATATCTACACTGGACACTGGAACGTGCAAACAAGGCTTTATCTGTGTCATGTCTATTAAGTCTAGGATGTATTACACGGATTATAGGCTGTGCATTATCGCCATGTACAAAAAGTGTCCGACCAGTATTTTACGGCCAATAATGCACAGCCCGATATTTCATCATGGAATGGTTTCCTTTTATCGGCTGCGTATTAGTGCCCGTGCAATATCAGCCCGTGTTGATAAAACGCAGCCAAATAATGCACAGCCCGTATTGCACAGCCAATAATTCAAAGCAATCATTCCACGGAATATTGGATGCGTTTTATTGCATTATTACATTGTTTAGTCGCGAATTATTAGCTGTAAATTATAGGGACTCACGATAATGCCCGGCCAATAATTCGATGCCAACCATAGACAACTATTGAATCTCATCTTTATGCCTCACTTGTGCAGGCGAGTTGGATTCACTCTTTTTGTATCGTCTTCCTTAAACTTTAGATATAGTCTAATTAATCTATGGTTTGAATATTGGTTTCCTCAAAGGTGGACGGATAATGTGGTCACTGGCATTATAACAATTTACTACCTATAACCGACATTGCAGGCGCCTAGACTAAATTTTAAGCTAGACTAGAATTTGTAAGCTAACAAACTGAGCGGATTTAGAACGTCATGTTGACGAGAGTCCATACAAAAAAACAGCAGAACCGTTTTAATAATAATAATATATTATAAGTACCATGTTGCCCTTCATCCAACATTTTTTCTGTTTTTTATACTCCTTTGTATTTTATACCAAACAGGCCTCTAAGTGTTGGCTACAGCCCCACTTATGCCTTTGTAAAGGACCGGATGAAATCTGAGATTTTGTTTTGAATTAAAGAAATAATAATAACAGTAGTAGTAGTAGTAGTAATAATAGTAGTATATAATATAATATAATATATAATATAATAGTAGTATCGCTCTAGTGAAACCGCAGCACACCTCTCGACACCCTTTAGCCATCCACACCAACGTTGCCCCTTTTGTCACCACTCATGGTGGCCTTTATGGGCCCGTTTAGTGGATGGCAAGTCACCACCTGCCTAAATATTTTAACATGAGACTAAAATTGGCAGGTGCCGTAGTCTCTTCCATAGCCCACTATCTTCCTTATCACTAATAAGTTCATATCAATAGCCTGGCCATTTTACCCATATTTGTAATAGTTATAAGTACCATGTTACCCTTCATCCAACATTTTTTCTGTTTTTTATACTCCTTTGTATTTTTATACCAAACATGCCTCTAAGTGTTGGCTACAGCCCCACTTATGCCTTTGTAGAGGACCGGATGAAATCCGAGATTTTGTTTTGAATTAAAGAAATAATAATAATAAAATTGTTTATTGCAGGCAAAAGGACCCATCTAAATATCAAATTACATATTGTATAATATACAACACACATCATCAAATTACAAATAAAAATAAAACTAAATATACAAAATAAACTTCACCTGTATAGGGTACGTTATTAATAACTTATAAACTAACTTGCACAGTTGTGCTTGGTCATTTGTTTATTCTCGTTCATGTGGACCGAGATCCATCACCTGACCATGGGACTGCTTATGTCGTCAGAGATGGCCACGAGTATTTTGTTGTCCGAACGGCGCAGACGATGCCAAAAGTAAGCCACGCATGATCTAAGGACCGCATAAAAGTCTGGGACCCTCGCCTCAGCGAACATACTCGACGCACTGCAGTACCGCGGAAGTTTCATAAGGGCCCGGAATGCATTATTATACTGGACTCTTATGATGTCCATTGCCTTCTGCGAGAACGTTATCCACAGCTGACACGTGTACATGCAAAGACAATATGCTTTGAACAGTGTGGTCTGAACCTCTTTACTGCAGCTAGCGAACCTGCGAGTGAACATGTTGCTCCTGACGGCGAGCGCCCTGCGTTCTTGCTCAATGTCAGCATCGTCTTGCAGCCGTTCCGTCAACACATGACCTAAGTATATCCGGACCCCGACCCGACCTGAACACCATCATGACAGTCTTAGCTACGTTGTGTTTCAATCCGTGTGCATCAGCGTAATGCTCACAAATCGAAAGCAGCTTGCTCAACCCTTTGATTGAGGGACTGAGGAGCACCATGTCATCCGCGTAACTCAGGTTGTTTATACACACGTTACCTACATGACAGCCGACATTGGAGCTCCTCATCTCCTCGATCAAGTCATTGATGTACAAGTTAAAGAGGTCGGGAGAGGTCACCCCCCCTTGGCGAACTCCACAGCCTAGTCTATACTTACTATACGTTGTGTCGCCCCATTTAACACTATTCGTTTGATTTCCGTACCAGAACCTCAACAGACTGACCACTTTACTCGGCACTTGAGATGGTAATAATTTGGCCCAGAGAATGTCATAATTAACTAGGTCAAATGCGCGGCTGAGGTCTAAGAAGCACGCGTAGACTGTTGTGCTGCGCTTGGTGTAATAGCTGACAGTACTTTTTAAGCTTACAATGGCGGCATCTGTTGAGAGTCCAGGACGGAAACCAAACTGCGCATCATCAATCTTCAAGTTCTTAAGCAGTTTGGGCTGCATAAGGCGCTCTAATATCTTACCTATGATGGTACCTAAAGATATAGGACGATAATTAGACGCAACACCAAGATTGCCAGTTCTATTTTTAACTATTGGAACCACTATTGTACACGTTAGAGCTTCAGGTAAATAACTATATTTCAAACAGAGATTAAAAAAATAACACAAATGATAATTAATTTTATCACTGGCCCAGAGTATGTGCTCAATACTGAGCCCGTCATGTCCCGGTGATTTATCACGTTTTATACTCATTATGACCTTGGAAATATCCCTACGTGTAAATTCTGTGACTTCATCGTTAAGACATGGCTCAGTAGTCCGCACACACTTCGCGGGGAGTTGGTTCACTTTGAACCGCGATGCGAACAACTCTGCAATAGCGGATGGATCCTGGAGACCCTCCACGGATACTGGTAGGCTTTGTTTACAATTTAACTTATTAGTAGCATTCCAAAATTTTGTAAAGTTTTTGTTCCGTCTATGCAATGCTAATATATTCATTTTAATACTCTCTTCGTTTCTTTGACACCATCTAATTTTATTTTTATAAATAGTTCGACTATTTCGCATATTCTCATACTCAGTACCGCAGGAGGGCCTGCCAGCAACCACCCAGCATCTAAAATAAAGCCTAGCTTTTTCGTGGCTATCTCTGACGTGATGATTCCAACCGGCAACTTTTTTATGGCGCTTTTGGGCACATGAACGAGGACTTACAATAGCAGCATTTTGTAAAACATCAACTATATGTCTATATCTATCAATATATTCATGATAATTGTTGTGATGAGTACATTTTATTATATCCTTGCAGTCACATATATTTAATTCAGTAAAAACATCTAAATTATTAAAACAAAATTCCCCATATTTATTAATTTGACTAGTAGTTCTCTCGCCCCACCTAACATACTTTAGCGCATCCGGTTTACAAGAGACTGCTGGAGCAGTAGCCACCCCCGAGATATCACACTCAATGCTCAAAGGGCTGTGGTCAGACCATCTGACGTCATAGGCAACCCGAGCGCCAACCACGGTACTCCACGCGGCCTTCGTAGTAACGCAATGATCCAGCCATCTCCTGCTACCGCTCGCTTCACACTGAAAGGTGTATGTATCGGAATTCATACCAAGTATATTAAGGTCCGCCCACTCCCATAACATAACATCACAAAATTTAGCTAACTGCGTACCAAAGCGCGCACGCGGGTGTGCATTCATGTCCCCCATAATGTAAGCGCTCTGGACGTCACACTCCTCAATAATTGCACTGACCTCAGCTAAACGTTACAGTCCGTAAACTCAGCGACATTCTCACTATCGTCCACCGGCATGTACACGTTCGCCAGTAGAAATGAACCCGCGTCAACGTACACACGAGTTAAATTGTATTTGTTTCCTGGAAATTGAATTTAGGACACATTGTTCCTTTTAAATAACGACGAACTATTTTTGCTGCATTCTAGTGCACTGTCCCAAAGTAATTATTGAATTGGCTAAGTACAGTAACAGCATGTGTTGTAACGGTATATTCTCTAATTAACTAATAATGATTCAAAATTTCATCAGGATGAAATATTACAGGAGGAAGGTAAATCAATTAGTGATAGAGAAACCATTTACCCAACGACTATGAACAGGAGCATTGCATGTGATTATTACACATTTCTATTTATACAAATAATGTAAGGTTCAACATTTGATTCATTTCATTTAATATAATTTTTTTAAGAAATGCTGATTTGATTCACTTTGTATAAAAGAATAAATATTGTTTAGCGTTTAATAAGTGATGTTTAAAAAATTCATTAATTATTATTTTGGGAATTTTCCAATATAAATGTATCTAAAATATTTTCTTTTTAATTTAATTACTTAATTTCCGGTTCCGTCGCCTTCGCACTTCCGCCGTTTGCCGTGCTTGTGCGAAGGCTCCGAGAACTTGGCATTGATGTTACGGCCGTCAGAGAGGCGACACGGTAGCTTAGTTATTCAGAGTAAACGAGTATAATTAAGTGCTGTGAAATTAACAAAGTGTATATTGGGTATTATATTGAAGGTTGTGTAAAATAAATCTGGACAAAATTGGACTGTGTTTGAACTGTTGGCCTACGCCAAAAGTTCAGAAGTGGGATCAACCAAGGATAAACGAAACTTCCTTAAGCGCCTACAAAGACGTAAGTACACGTGTATTTTTTTTTTCCATTCCATTTTTTTTACTTTCTATTCAATTTACTTCCCGTTTCTTTTTTTTATGTACGTACAATAACATATTTATCTCTTATGCAACTTTACGAGCATAGTATCAAGTTCTTTATGTTGCTTAAAGGCGGGCAGAGCACATGTTATGCCTAATCAAAATCCGCCACTTATGTGGTCTAAATTCGAGTGATTCGAGCCTGTGCTTTCCAATATCGTTTGTTTGAACTAATCAATATGTCTGAACCAGTAGGTCAACAGGCATAGACAATTGGCAATTATCAATACGAATCTGGTTTAACTTATATTATTTTGGAAACATATACGGCCACCATCGTTTAGACATCTAATGCCTCCCAGTTGTGAACTAGATTTGTACTAATGAGTATTGGTGTGTATAATCATATTGCCTGGTTATGCGATCTTGTGTGGCTATATGTGGTTATATGTGGTCATGGACATAGGTGATCATGGGTGGCCATGGACATAGGTGATCATGTATGGTCACGTGTGGTCATGTGTGGTCGCGTGTGATCATGTGTGGACGTGTGTGGACATGTGTGGACATGTGTGGACATGTGTGTAATGACAATTGATGACATGGGTTAATGGAAGTGGATATGTGGGTGAGAGTGGGTACACGGATTCAAACATGGTGTATACGTGCGTAGGTACGCTAATGTCATATATATATCTAGAATAGTGTCAAGTTTCGATACCACGGATTACCCTCCTTTTAACTTAACGTAATTTTATTCCCTGTCAATACATGCATGATAGAACTTGATGGCGCCTTCATAAGGAATAATCATCTATAATTAGCCGTTATCATTTATCTGACGGTGAACAGTGGAGATGTTGGATAACAATACGGGAAGTATGAATAATAACTAAATAGACACAACGCAAAGCTTCTTCTTCATTTTTGAGTTGCAGAAACATGGATAAGGAAAATGCCCGAGGTGAAGGGCCACGTGAAGGAGATGCCCGAGGTCAAGGGCCACGCGAAGGAGATGCCCGAGGTCAAGGGCCGCGCGAAGGAGATGCCCGAGGTCAAGGGCCACGCGAAGGAGATGCCAGTGGTGAAGGGCCACGCGAAGGAGATGCCCGAGGTCAAGGGCCACGTGAAAGAGGTGTCCGAGGTCAAGGGTCACGGGAAAGAGGTGCCTGAGGTTACGGGCCATGCGAAGGAGATACCCGGGGTCAAGGGTCACGCAACGGAGGTGCCCGGGGTCATGGGCTTGAAAATGAATATGTCAGAGGTAAGGGACATGGAATAGATGCTAGCTTGGGTCGAAGGGACACAAGTGATACTACTTCAGGTCAAGACCAATTAAATTTACCTTCGGACAAACTAGTGCCAGGACCATCACGACGCTTGAGGTACAGACAGCGAAGGAGAAGTACATCAGAAGAATCTGGGGATGACAAACCAACGACACGGTCGTTATTGAAGAGAAAACGGAGCGTTGGACAAGGTAGAGAGCAACGGTCGCGACGTAAACGAAGATTTTCCAGTTCCTCGACAGTATCATCTGGTGAGTCGATCAGAGCTCGTTCAAAATCTAAACGCCATAAAACTTCAGACAATAATACCAAGGATATTCTTGACAAAGTACTTTCTATTATTAAAGACGTAAAGGGGTCAGACAAACCAAAGCTAGCGTATAATAATAACGTTATTCCAGACTTTGATCCCATGACTAAAGAACAAAGCATGCTCACATGGATTAATAAAATAGAAGAGTGCGCTGAAATATATGGCTGGGATGAGAGAGAAACAATCCACTATTCTCTCCCTAAATTATGTGGCATAGCAAAGTCACGGTACCAAGGTCTGCCGACTTTATTGTATAGCTGGTCGGAATGGAAGAAAAAGTTACTAGAGTCCTTTCCTTGTCGCGAGGATCATGCTGAATTGCTTACGGAAATGTTAAATAAAAGGGTTCGATATGGGGAATCGTTGGAGCATTACTACTATGCCAAGATTAATCTTTTAAATAGATGTAAAATAAATGGTAGATCGGCTGTTGACTGTTTGCTGCATGGTGTGGATGACCGTGCCATAAAAGTAGGTGCCCAAGCGGCACAATTCTCAGAACCCGAACAGGTCTTGAAGTACTTTAGGTCCCTTAAAGTAGGTAATGTCAGGGAGACAGATGAAGGCTTTAGGAAAAATAGAAGGGATCGAACCATAACTATCAATAACAAACAATTGATACCTGGCCGTACTACCAATCCTAATATAAGATGCTACAATTGCAATCAGATAGGGCACCCTAGTTACAAATGCTTTAAACCTTTAGTTAAATGCTCAATTTGCGATAAGGAAGGACATCAACCAGCTAATTGTTATAAAAACAAAACAAACGAGTACTCAAATGCTGGTGGCACATCTGCTAAAAATGAAAAACAAGTATCGGAACTTAGCGTCGCCGATAAAGCTAACGATAAGTATATTATCGAGGTACACGTAGATAAAATGCCTTTTGAGTGTCATGTAGACCTGGGTAGTCAGTGTTCACTGATGAGAGAGAGTGATGCAAAACTACTAAATACGAGTATGACTACTAACGTTAAGTTGCCGATGTTAAGAGGAATAGGTGCTAACTTAATCCGACCTTTGGGAATAATAGTTACTAATGTTGAAGTTCAAAATATCGAGAAAATTGTAGAAATTTATGTAGTAGAGGACTATGTTTTGCGATATCCGGTTTTACTGGGTCACTCTTTTACGGAAAAACCACAAATAGTGATTACAAAAACCCCGGATCAGTTAATTTTTAGGAAAGTGACCCCAAATGATAAAGCTCACCTTGTGTCGCGCGATTCATGTGTCATTCCTATCAATTGCTTACGAACCGTACCTGTTTGTACGACTCTAAATAAAGGTACCGTTTATGTAGATGGGTCTGTCAGAGGGCCTGAAGAAAAAAAATATTTTCTTTTGCCCGGCGAATACAGCATATCTAATAATACCAGTGCGTTACTGGTTCATAATGTGTCTAGCGCAGACTTGGTCATAGAAAAAGACACGCTACTCACTAGAGCTACACAAATACATAGTACGTTAAATGCTTGCGAGGTGACGATCAGTACAACAGAAGCCGACGATTCGGTCAACTGTAACCCAAATTTCTCAGCCGAGCAACGTTTGACGCTTCAAAATGTTTTATCCGACTATAAAGATTGTTTCTCTAATAGCTTGAAAGATTTGGGGTATACCCAAGCTGCCGAAATGTCTATTAATTTAGAAGACTCGGAACCAGTGGTATACAGACCTTATCGGATGTCTTACTCAGAGAGGTCTTTAGTAAGAGAGATGGTGCAAGATATGATTGACAGTGGCATAGTTAGGGAATCTTCTTCGCCCTACGCTAGTCCAATTGTTCTCGTAAAAAAGAAAACTGGGGAAATGCGATTATGTGTAGATTACCGTGCGTTAAATCGGAAGACTAAAAAGGATCACTACCCGTTACCACGGATTGAAGATCAATTGGACTTGCTGGCAGGCAACAACCTATTTACATCACTGGATTTGGCCTCCGGTTACTACCAAATACCCTTAGAGGAAGGCTCGCGATCCAAAACTGCTTTCGTAACCCCTGACGGACAATTCGAGTATAATCGCATGCCGTTTGGGCTTGTCAATGCGCCATCAGTGTTTCAAAGGACCATGAATAAAATCTTGGCTGAGGCTAAAATAAAATATGCTCTAGTATATATGGATGACATTTTAATACCATCCAAAGATCTTGACGAAGGATTAACTAGATTGAAGGAAGTGTTGGAACTTTTGCGAAAAGGCGGACTCACGTTAAAAATGAGTAAATGTAACTTCTTCTTCGACAATATAGACTTTCTTGGGTTTGAAGTAAGTGCAAATGGCATACAACCGGGATCTAAAAAGACTGAAGCAGTAACTAAGTTCCCAAGGCCTAATAATCAACATGAGCTTCGTCAATTTTTAGGGCTCTCAGGGTTCTTTCGCCGATTTATTAAAAACTATTCTCTTATAGCTGCCCCGTTGACAGAACTATTGAAAAAAAACAAAGAGTGGGAGTGGAACGATCTCCAAGAGGAAGCTCTATCACAAATCAAAGAATTATTATCTAAGCGTCCCACTCTTTCTTTGTATGACCCGTCAGCCGAAACGCAACTCCACACTGACGCCAGTAAAAACGGATTAGCAGGTATTCTCTTGCAACGAAATAATAACGGTGCTTTACAACCTGTGTCATATTTTAGTCGAAAAACAACCATAGACGAACAAAAATATCACTCGTTTGAACTCGAAACCCTTGCTATTGTTGCGTCATTAAATAGGTTTAGGGTCTATCTTATTGGCATACCATTTACCATACAAACTGACTGTAATGCTATAAGATCCACGCTAACTAAAAAGGATTTAGTACCACGAATTGCGAGGTGGTGGATTCAACTCCAAGAATACGATTTCAATATTGAATACAGGCCTGGTGCCAAAATGGCGCACGTAGACGCATTGAGTCGCCACCCAGTAGAGTCCGTTTCTGATGAGTCTCATATTCTGGATTTGTTGGCAGTTGAATCCGACCAAGATTGGATTACCACCGTTCAATCGGCTGATGATGAAATTGTCAGAATAAAGAATATTCTTAGTAGCCCGGACACGGAAAAGGTAGTAGATGTTATTAAAAACTTTAAGCTCAAAAATGGACGGGTATTCCGTGTAGTTGGAGACGAACTAAAATGGGTTGTCCCAAAAGGGGCGCGGTGGCAAATTCTAAAAAAGAATCATGACGACATTGGCCACTTCGGGTACGAAAAGACTTTGGAGCGCATTAAAACCCACTATTGGTTTGGACGTATGAGACGTTTCGTAAAAAAGTATGTTTCGGCTTGTCTCGAGTGCGCTCACCATAAGGCACCCGGTGGGAAACGGGAAGGTGAACTGCTTCCTATCGAGAAAACAAGCATCCCATTCCACACCATTCATGCGGATCATTTAGGGCCTTTTGTGAGAAGCAAGGTCGGAAATTGTTATCTATTAGTTATTTTAGATGGTTTCACCAAATTTATAAACGTGTCACCTGTCAAAAATACAAAATCGGCCACTACAATCAAAGTCTTAAAGGATCATATTAGTTACTTTGGGGTTCCGGTTCGTCTAATTACAGATAGAGGATCAAGTTTTACCAGTAAGACATTCAAAGAATTTATCACAGAACATGGCATTAAGCACGTTCTGAATGCAGTCGCGACTCCACGGGCTAATGGTCAAGTGGAGAGGTTTAACAGGACCATTTTAGACGCTTTAGCCACATCTAACCATGGTCGCGACGAGAAAAGTTGGGATGAGCATGTACGTGACATACAGATCGGGCTCAATACGACGGTACACAAAACGACACGGAAATCTCCTTCAGAGCTCTTATTTGGTTTTAACATCACCCATAGGTCGCAAGGCATTTTAAGTACCGTACTCGATGAAACGATTAATAAAATAGCACCCGACGAATTAGACACTGTTAGGCAAGAAGCTACTAAACGCATGGAAGTACAGCAACAAAAGGATATAGATCGATACAATAAGCATAGGAAGCCAGGAAAAAAATATGAAGTAGGGGATTTAGTCCGGATTGAAAGAAAGATACCACATGATGGACAATCACAGAAACTAGTCCTGAAATATCAGGGCCCTTACCGAATAGTAAAAATGCTCCAACACGATAGGTTTATAGTGGAGGATACTCCTATATCGCGCAAAAAGGGTCGTCGGTATGAGGGAATTGTAGCCTTAGACAAGATTCAACCCTGGATGAGCTTTGATCGAGACTTTGATGACAGTTCGGATAAGGATAGTGATAGTAATGATGACAATGATGGTGACAATGAAGATGGTCTAAGTATAGTCAACTCGAATCAAACAAATGATATAAATGCTACCCGTGAATATAGTTTATTGTCATCATCATAACCATCTCGGACCTAAGATGTCCATTGCTGGGTTTATACCTCCCCTACGATTTTAGAATAATTATATTAATTAATCAGTTATGTATTGCTCAAAATACGTAATAAGTATCTGTAATCGTAATAACTACTACTGTATGATAAAATTTTAAATAAGATACAAATATTACTAACTTTATAACTACTATGTATTCACATATCGTATAAACACTATATTTACATATTTGCTAACGGCGCAAAGGCACTTGCGCAAAGCAGGAAGGCCGAGCTGTAAGGTTCAACATTTGATTCATTTCATTAAATATTATTTTTTTAAGAAATGCTGATTTGATTCACTTTGTATAAGAAATAAATATTGTTTAGCGTTTAATAAGTGATGTTTAAAAAATTCATTAATTATTATTTTGGGAATTTTCCAATATAAATGTATCTAAAATATTTTCTTTTTAATTTAATTACTTAATTTCCGGTTCCGTCGCCTTCGCACTTCCGCCGTTTGCCGTGCTTGTGCGAAGGCTCCGAGAACTTGGCATTGATGTTACGGCCGTCAGAGAGGCGACACGGTAGCTTAGTTATTCAGAGTAAACGAGTATAATTAAGTGCTGTGAAATTAACAAAGTGTATATTGGGTATTATATTGAAGGTTGTGTAAAATAAATCTGGACAAAATTGGACTGTGTTTGAACTGTTGGCCTACGCCAAAAATACATTGCCTCGCTATGTGAATAAATTCTAAGCTCAGATTACAGAATAAAAGAACCTTTTGTTCTGTAATCTGAGGTTCTAAGGTAAGGTTGAATAACACAACATCCTTTATTTTAATATTATTTAATTGCAAAGTTTAACAATGTTTTCATTACTGATAGCTAATATCATAGGTATACCTACATACTCGTACTTAAATTTTAATTCCTGAATAAGAGATCTTCCTCCTTGATATGAGTATTTATTTTATTTTAATTTACAAAGTTTCACAGCTTATACAATTTAATATTACGTAACTAGATATTTATAAAACCACTCATAAGCCATTTTGAAACTTCATTATATAGACTTTTGTGTAACAATAAAGTAGGTAGGTAGTCATAGTCGCAAAACACTAAATTAAGACAGTAAAAATAACAATGTTTGTGGTGGATTAAAATCAGTATTTGAATATAAACGAATCAACTGGTTCAACTGAATAAATTATAAATATAGTTGTCATAACTAATATGATGTATAGTCCCACATGTAGTATCTAATTGTTGAATTAGTACCTACGTAATGTGCTTCAACATTAATTATGAGAGCTGACACTAAGAGTAAAAACTATAAATCTTAATGATGGATTACCCATCATTAAGATTCCAATATATACTTAGCTAATAATACAATTAAATAGCATGTGTTATATAAATAGTGTGTGGTGTGTATCGAGTAAGGGTGTTTTTGTGTGTGTGAGGGTATATGTGTGTTTGTGTGTGTCGTGAGATGAGAGAGAGGGCAGCAAGGGGTATGCATTAGTTATAAGGATAAGATAGTAGGGAATCAGTTTGAGTTCATAGCTGTCAGAGACAGAAATGTCATCGCGTCGTGAAAATAGTTAACCTAACCGTTAACGTAACGAAGGTTTACATGGTGCGATCTCCCTATATCAGTAGTGTTTTAAACAGTCAGGTTTGCATCGCGGTTAAATAATATTAATTGTAATATATATATATATATATATATTGTTCGTGCCACTTACGTTTGCACCTTTATTTATTTCTACCCTCTATTCCTATTCATACTTCGACGACTATCTGTCACCCCACCGCACCTGCAAGCAATCCGCTTGCCACCGCCGCCGCAAGTAGACGCTGCGAACGGCCCTTGCCCATCGTAGCTACCGCACCGCGCTCATATCGAATGTTCTGGATTTTCCATCCTTTGGAATTATCCATCGCGTAACTCGACGGGATCCTCCGGAATACAGAAAATACTGGAAGCTGCCATCGTAATAGTAGCCTCCAACAGCCCACGAATAAAATACAGTCCACAACCGCGGTGGTGAAAACTACCTGAAGAAGCCGAGAAAAAGCGCTACAAGGCTGGACCTCCTATCTGGACACGACGACGAATTAACGGAGATACGGGACCGAGGATCGTTGCTCGCTAAGTGCAGTGTCAGTTGGGAGACCAGGTTAGTCGTCACCATCTTAACCAGCTATCCTTCCCCCGCGATTTTAGGAGACGTGCTCAGCTGTATATTTTATACTTAGCTGCCGCGTTAACAATTTCTGGTCCTTCGACCACGGATATTGGTAATTGGTAACCATACTGGTTTCGTTAGAGGAAATTTAGTTTAGGATTATTTGATATTAAGTTATATTTTTGTAGGAAAATTGTAAGTCTCTTATTAATTAATCTTTCTAATACTTTGGACATCACAGGAAGAACTGATATTGGCCTGTAATTGTTGATACTGTCTCTATCCCCAGACTTATAAATTGGGTGTATCAAGGCAGTTTTAAAATGTTTTGGGAAAGCACCACTTCTAAAGCTTAGATTACATACAAATGTTAACACTTCGGCGAGTACGTGCCTAGCCATTTTCAATATTTTTGTAGGAATCTCATCGAACCCAGTAGCAGAGTCGTCTTTTAAGTTCAAAATGATTGAATTAACTTCCTCGTTATCTGTATCTAATAATACCTTTGTAATATTGCCTGTAAGAGATTGCTATAGCGATAAGGCCGCCAATTGTCCAATCTACTGTAGCGCTTTTTTATTGTATTATGTTTTTCTTTTATGATTGGTTATCAATAAAGAATTTTTGTATTGTATTGTATTGTATTGTATAATACAAAGGAGTTTACTGTACTGATAGGTGATAGTGGAGCGTTTATGGGTTCTGTGATTACTGCACATTGATTACGCCACATTGATTTGCTAACTTTTGACCTATGGTAGTAAAGTATGTATTAACGTACTCTAATGAAAGTTTGGGGGTTTCTTTTAATTTTAATAGACTATCATTAGATTCTTTATGACTATTTAATAATGCAATTTCTTTTATTATTTGCCATGTCTTTTTGACGCCTCTCTTAACTTTTATGACTTTAGATTTCTCGTATGCACTTTTAACTTTATGCAATATGGTGTTACAAAAGTTTCTGTAACCCAAATATGTGCGCTTGAGTTGGCCGTCATTTGGATATTTTTGGCTCTAATGTGAAGTTGAGATCTGTGTCTGATGCAGCGTAATAGCCCAGGGGTTATCCAAGGTTTAATTATTCTTTTTCGGTGACTTACATGTTTTATAGTAGTGTTTGCTTTTATCACATCTGAAATTATTTTAACTAATATTCCAAGCGCGTCATCAACATGGCTGCAAGCATAAAGTTCAGTAAAATCAATTTTTTCCAAGTCTGCAACTACTCCAGCATAGTTAATTATTTTATTATCACGTGATATAGTTTGTTTAATGAGCTTCCGACATTTTGACAGACATGTCGTGTAGTGATCGGTAATGCTACTGGTAATTACATATATAGACGGTACAGGAGTCGACTTAATCATCGTATGATCCAGACAATTTATTTCTCTTGTAGGTAGTTGATGAGCAGGTAACAAACCATGTGATGCCATCAAATTTAAGTAATCTTAAGACCTACTATCATTATCATATTCTTTTATGTTTAAGTTGATATCACCTATGAATATTATATATTAAAATGAGGCCAACGACACCAGCACTGCGTCCGTAGATTCAAGAAACTGATCAATATTATAATTATGTGGACGGTATACGCCAACAATAGCAGTATCGCATTTGAGCTTAATAACTAGACAGTTAGCGTCGATATATCTTGGTTCATAAACAGACGAGTGAAGTTGTTTATTAATATATACAACAACGCCTTCATTTTGAGTAATCTGATTTTTGGTTTGAAAAAATGTGTATTTATTCAATATAGGTGGATTATTTGTCTTGTTCAACCAACATTCAGTCAAAATAATTATATCAAAATCTAATTGAAATTGGGCCAGAAACACTTCGAATTTTGACATGTTACATGCTATACTTCTAATGTTTTGACAAATTATGGTAAGATTTTGTTTAGAACCAGGTACTAGGAGCGATGTTGCTTCGTCTGGATTACAACAGATTGGCTTAACGACGACAAAACGATCTAGTTCTTCATTGATTTCATTAATATTATCTATTTAATAATTGTAAGGTGGAGATTCTACTATTTGTGGACTTTAGACAGTAAAAGGGCCTATAGGTATCACAGTTATGCCAAACTATTATAGTTATAGGATATATAGTATATTTTTTGACCCGAGATGAAAAAACATATCGCTTGGAGGGCTTGTGTCAGTGTGTGTTGTGTGACTCTATTGTATATTCGACAGTGTTTTGTCCATAACATACTTATACTGCAGGTCTTTAGCCTTAGTCTTACATTTACTTAGTAGAAGTTTGTTTTTAAACGTGAGATGTTCGTTCACGTACAGCTTCGAAATTCCAATTATTCCAATGTCTTTGAGAGTTAGGCCGTGTTTTTTTCTTACGTGTGCTAAATACATCTTTGGTGATGCGTTCGCGAAAACGAACGATGATGGAACGAGGTTTTCCGTTTATGGGACGCTTGGCACAGATGCGCTGGGCAAACTCCAGGTCTTTTGGTCTAATCTTCAGGCCCGCAATATTCGCAAGCTGGACGACAAACGCCGGAAGAGACTCAGTGTCAGCCTCGGGTATTCCTACAATTTCAACGTTTTGCAGCTTCGCCCACTGCTCCTGCTTTGCTGCTGATTCTTCCATGGAGGGTAATCTTACCTCGAGACTTTTGACGCTATCCTTAAGTTGCTTATTTTCAACTTGTAGCTTTTTGGTTGCAGCATGATGGGTACTCAGTGACTTTTTTATCTCATCATAACTATCGCTTATTACTCTAATTGAGTCTTCTACACATTGAACTCTAGCCGACAGTTCCTTAAATTTCTTTTCCAAAGTAATACCTATTATTTTTGGCAACTCCTTCCTCACTGATATCATTATCTCATCACACACACTGGCAAGAAATTCAGCACTGTAAGCTGGTTGTTGAGGTCGATAGGTCACAAAACCGATGTCCGAATCATTTAAGTCTCGAACATTGTCGGTACTCTGCCTCCCGGATTTTTCTCCTTTGTCCCTTCTCTTCTCTTTGCATTCTGGACAAATCCAAGTCGCTTCTGCGTCAAAATTTACGCTTGGAAGACCAACGCACTTGAAATGATATTCTTGATCACATATTTTGGAAGAGCACATCACTTTATCTTTTGATATTAGCGATTCTTCGCAGACGCTACACTTCGTCGCCATTATTATTGTCAAAACTTGATATTTCTACGGATTAAACTATTAATTGATAAAACTATACGGAAATCAACCACTTTTACTGTAAATTATCCTAATATTTGCCTTAAAATTAATAAAATTTAGATCATAACATGCAGAGCGAACCGTATCGCACGACTACCCGCGAGCTATTCATACAGAGTATACATACATATGTCTACATTTGATTAATGATACATTTAGATAAAACATGTCGAACACGTTAAAAACGAACACTGAGATGAACATACTATTCAGGTGTAAATAAATACTAATGAACGTAACGTTATTAACATGTAAATTATCAAGGAATCACCTCAACTAGCAAGTTATGATTAAAAATGCGAATGACGATTAAAATGACACAAATAGGAGAATCTGATTCAAGACTCACCAGTTCGAAATCCATCACGAATATCTCGTCTGACGCCTGCCAGCGAATGCGGGGCGAGGGCAGTTATTTTCTACGTCACGCAGCTTGGCAATAAACTGTTCGCTTACAAGGTAGATTAAAAAACGGTGATGAGCTACTAATGACGTTAATTTTATGAACATTTTTTAATATCGTTTTATAGATATAAAGGGATATATTTTAAAACGTCATATAGTCACAAAGATGCATTATATATTTACTAAGCATGCAATGGTAAATTAATTTAATACACTCAAACAATTTATTTTTATTATGAGTAAACAGTCTACAACCAGCGAAAGCGACATGTAAAATAATAGCGTTCTGAGTGGTTTTATATTAATATCTTTTATTCGGTGACCTTAGCCTGAGTTTGGCTGAGATTGGTTTTTTATGTAGCCATTTAGGTACGTAAAGCAATATTCTGCATTCAAAAATACTTTATGATTGAAGAATTTTCCTATGTGACATAAAATGTTGGGCTCTCAAAGAACGACCCGGTAACGTCATTGTCAGCAAAAAAAATGTAAAGACAATGACGCATGCTAAATTATAAAGTGTATTTGGATGGTTCACATATTTATAAACCAACACAAACATGTGTTTTAACTTTCGACGGACAAATTCTCCCTGAGAGAATATATTTATGTTATAACTCCCTTGTGGTTGAGCGTTACTATTATCCGACAATTCAATGCTTTAACTGCTGCCGCTTTGGCCACACCAAGGTGAATTGCCGCTCTAATCCTCGGTGTTTTAAGTGTGGGCAAGCTCGCTCTGGAGATACTTGTAATGCAGAGGAAGGTTTTTCATCATGTCTTTTGTGCTCTGGGCTCCACTTTGCCACAAATAAGTGCTGCCCTGAATACAATAGGCCAATTAAAATATCAATGTCTGAAAAAAACATATCACATGCTGAAGCGCTCAAACAACATCCTCCTGTAAATAGGAGCTTTAGCGATGTAGGTTAACATCAACCGCTAATGTGTCTCTTCCTTCATCATCTATAATTTCTTCACATAAAAAAACTGTTTTTCTCAAACGTCGTGCCCCTCCTCCTCAAAGGCTTGGTTATGACCGCTCATCAATCTAAAATCGCCAACCCTCCTACTTCTAGCGTGAATGGTCTTGCTTACCCTAAATCTGACTCTAACACTACTCCAAATGCCATCCTTGAATTGATTGAAAGCATTGACTCAAATTCTCAACTCGTCTGTTAATAATGTACCGTCCAACGTTGCCCAAGCAAACTCATCTCCTGTTTTAAGTTCTTCTCATCACGGCCTCTCTCGGGCTCCAGTTGAACTGCAGAAGCATAAATAATAAAAAACATGATCTTTTGTATTTAATTAATAAGTACCAACCCGTAGTGGTAGCCCTCTCTGAAACATGGCTTAGATGTGATTCCTTTTTTAAGGTTCCGCACTATCTTTGTTTCAGGGATGACAAACCAATTGCGGATGGTACTGCCATTCTTATAAAATCCTGTGTAAATAGTACTCCTGTAAATATTCCATTATCATCATTGTCTGATAGTTTCTCTATAGTTGCTGTCAGACTAAAAAACATAACATTCATTTCTGTATATACTCTCAGGCTATCTTTAAATATTCTGAACCAAATTAATTGCACTCTTTCCAAGATTAAAGGCCCCTATATAATAATGGGCAATTTTAATATCCATCACCCAGTCTGGGGTTGTGAAGCTTCAGATCCTCTGGCAGATAATATATTTAATATAATGGATAGTATAGGGTTGTGCCTATTGAACTCAGGGTCCCCTACCCGGCGTACAAAACCCTCTGAGCAGATTAGTGCTGTTGACCTGACCATGGTGTCAGCTAGTCTAGCTCCATCAATGTCGTGGAAAACTTTACCTTTTACTTTTGGTAGTGATCACTTCCCTATTCTGCTTGATCTTTCTTTTTCAAAAATAATCGCAGTCCCATTTAATCCTCTATTACAATATAAATTGAACAATAATACTCAGTCTGTTGAATGGACCAAATTTGCATCATTGTTAGAACTAATGAGTTCTGATCTTCCTCCCATTATTCCCCATTCGTTGAACAATTGTCTTAACTCATTCATATCTTGTATTCACTTTGCTGCCAAACAATCATTTCCTGCTAAGGTACAAGTTTTAAAACATAGATCACCTCCGTGGTGGGATCATGAGTGTTCAGTTGCTGTTGCAGATAGGAAGAGTGCAGAAGAAATTTATTCTGAGGACATGACAACTGACAATTATTTAAACGTTATTATTTATTAACTTAATAACTTAATTTATTTAAACTACAATCTTGTCTAGTACAAAAGAAATTCTTCACTCAAAAAAAGCAGATGGCTGGAAAAAATTCTGCTTAACTATTTCTCCTAATGTGCATCCTTCTTTTGTATGGAAATCTATACGAAAATTCCGTGGTTCTTATAGAGAACCTTGTCCGCCATATCCTAGCGATAAAAACTGGATTGAATATTATATGGATAGTTTAGCGCCTCCATTTGTTCCTTATTTTATCAATGCTGTTAGTTCTACCCATGATGCAAGTTTTTCTTATTTATCTTTAAAGGAATTACAATATGTTCTGTCTTCTTTGAAAGATTCACCCCCTGGTCCTGATGGAATCCCTTATTCTTTTTTGGTAAACTCTGGGTGTTCCACCTTAAGTTATTATCTTGGCATGATTAACTTGATGATAAATATGGGTATTGTTCCAGCCCCTTTGAAAGCCCAACATATCATACCCGTGTTAAAACCTGGTAAAGATCCAGAAAGTTATATAAATTATCGTCCTATAGCCATGTCTTCTGTATTGACTAAGATTGCAGAGCACCTCATTAAAAATCGTCTTGAATGGTTTATTGAAAACAGAAATCTTTTACCTAACTCACAATATGGATTTCGTAAAGGTAAAGGTTCTCTGGAATCTTTATCAATGCTAGTTACTGATATCAGGCTTTCTTTTTCAAGAAATGAGTCTGTTGTTGTTGCATTTCTGGATATCTGCTCAGCTTACGATAATGTAGTTCTTTCCATCCTTAAATACAAAATGGAAACATGAATATTCCGGGAAAGATTATTAATTTGATGATTAATCTTTTTACGGACCGCTCAGTCCAACTCAAAGTTGATAGTGAAATTAAATCAACTAGATTTTTAAACAAAGGTCTACCACAAGGCTCTGTATTCAGTCCTCTTCTATTTAATATTTACACTTATGACTTAAACCAGTCTGCTCTGCTCTATTGTCGTATATTGCAGTATGCTGATGATTTGTGTTTATATGTGTCACATAGTGACATAGTACAATCTGCGAAGAAATTATTTCAAGCTCACTCTTCGTTAAGCATGTGGCTAAATAGTAATGGTTTAGATATAGCCCCAGCAAAAAGCTCTATTGTCATATTTTCCAGAAAACGTTTAAAACCTAGACTTAATATTCTGCTTAATAACACAAGAATTCCCGTAGAAAATGAGATTTTTTTTAGGTCTAATTATAGACAGCAAATTGAACTTTTCGTCCCACTTAAAGTATATTTCAATAAAATGTGAAAAAAACCTGAACATACTAAGATGCTTAGTTGGCGTTTGGTGGGGTTCTCACCCTTTTTACTTAAAGCTCCTATATAATGCTATAATTCGTAGTGTAATAGATTATGCTTCGTTCCTCTTAGATCCAGCTAATAAAGAGGCTCTAAATTCTTTAGATGTCATTCAAGCTAGAGCCTTACGCATCATATTAGGTGCAATGAAATCTACACCTAAAAACGCCATGCAAGTGGAGCGTGTTGACCCTCCTCTAGATTTAAGACGGCAGTACCTTTCAGATATGTTTTTGTTCCGACTATTTCAGTTCTCTACGCATCCTATTTTTCCAAAATTACAGTTTGTTGCTCAGTTATACATCATTGCCTTATTGGAAACAAAAAAAGTTCCCTTGTCTTATTATGAGCTACACAAAAATAATAAAATTTAGGTTCCCAACTCTTAGATACCTTAAAATCCCCTTATTTGAATTTGATTTCGAAACTGTCTTGTTTGAACCCACTCTACATCTTAACCTAGATTTAGCTAAAGGAGACATTTCTGCTAATAAACGTTTTTGTGTATTCAAGATGATCTTTGGCGTGGGTGGCACTATATTTTTACAGATGCTTCTAAACAAAATCAAGAAGGTTGTGTTGGTGTTGGTCTATTACACCAAAATTATAACATTGTTCAGAAAATAAAGAGCCCGCCTGAAACATCTGTCTTTACTGGTGAATGTAGAGGGATCATGGAGGCTGTTAACTACATACTTCTTTTTAAATTAAGTAAATCTGTTATTTTCTCAGACTCCTTGAGCGCTCTTCTTTCTTTCCAAGCTAATCCATTTATTCATGGTTCAAAAAACTGAATTATATTTCAAACTAAAAAAATATTGCTAAAATGTTCATCTCTCGGTTATACCGTCCATTTAGCATGGATCCCCAGCCACAGTAATATTTTAGGTAATGAAAAAGCAGATAAAATTGCGAAGGAATCAATTATTTGTGGTGATAAAGTCCCTTTTCAGAATTACCCGCAAGACCTATTACTTATCCCTAATCACTACCTACAATCTAGATGGTCAAAAAGGTGGTTGATTTCTAGTAAAAGAACTGGTACTAACTTTGCTAAATGTCAACGCGATATAAGCCTTGGTTTTTTTAAATATAAATGTGACCAGGGTATAAAACATCCTCTGCGAAAAAAAAAGAAAAGGAGAACTAGTTCAATAATATCTAGAATGAGATTTGGCCACTGCTGTTCTGATGTCCATCTTAAAAAACTGAGAATTAAAGATACATCAATATGTGAATGTGGAATGGATGAAGGCGACCTCAACCATATATTTTTTTCTTGTTCCAAATTTAACCATTGTGCATTATGTTCATCTCTTGTTGATCATAAATTTCCACTACCTGTACATATAGATAACCTTTTGTGTGACATCAGTCCCACCTCAGTTAACGTAATAGCATCTTTCATACATTTAAATAACATAAAACTTTAGTTTGTATATTGCTTAAAACATTAGTTTCATCCCACTTCAACAAAGCATCCTGTAAGTAATAATATAATAGGTACCCTGTAGATATACGTATAAGTAAGTAAAAGTAGTATGTAGTTTCATAAAGATATTTTCCTTTGTTTCAGATTGCCCTAATTCCAAAAATCGTTTATTTTATTTTTTTCAAACTCATTTGACGTGACACTGGCAATAATGTTCTAAACGTTTGCCATAACAAAAACAAACAAACAAAACAGATTTTAGCGATTCTTAACACATACAACTTTGTGTCACCCTGGAGTAACCAGAATGCTCCATTGGGTCAGAAGCAAAACATTAGTTTACTCTACTGACGAAGTTAAACGAACAATCTCAAATTGTCCAGTGTGTGCAGAAGTAAAGCCCAGTTTTAAACAGAACATCGGGAATTTTATAAAAGCAATAGCCCCTTTTGAAAGAATATCAATAGATTTCAAAGGCCCTCTTCCAACAGATGGCACAGAGATAAACAGATATATCCTGACAATTGTGGATGAGTACTCTCGATTTCCCTTCGCATATCCTTGTCCAGATTTAAGTACAAACACGGTGATAAATAAACTGACAGACTTATTTTCTATTTTTGGAATGCCAACTTACGTTCACTCTGATCGTGGTAATTCGTTCCTATCAAAGGAGATAAAGATTTTCTTCACCAAAAAGGCATTGCAACAAGCTATACTACACCATATAAACCACAAGGAAATGGACAAACAGAGATAATTTGGCGAACAATACAGTTGGCTCTAAAAAGCCGAGATCTGCCAGTTACACAATGGAAATCGGTTTTAACTCAAGCTCTACATTCTATAAGATCACTGCTTTGTACAGCTACCAGTACGCCTCACGAGCGGATGTTTTCCCACGCGAGGAGGTCCTCGACAGGACAATCGATGCCTTCATGGCTAAATATACCAGGAAAAGTATATATGCGTAAACACAATCGAACGAGCAAATACGATCCGTTGATCAAAGAAATCACTGAAGAGTAATCCCCAGCATTCTCGTGTGCGGTTGAGCAGTGGCAGAGAAGTAGTTGTCTCCAACAGGCACTTAGCTCCTGCTGGAGAATATTCTCCAGAATATTTTATCGATGCGGATTCGAATGACGATGATGAGTTTTTCGATGCAACCGATGAAAATGAGTCAAGTGAAGATCACAGAAACTCTCGGGAAGAACGTGAACAGCCGCAAAATACAATAGTGGATTACCTACGACGTTCGGAAAGAGTACGCCATGAGCCAGCTTATCTAGCTGACTATTTAACGCAATAAATGAGCCCAGGAGAATGTGCTAATAATAAACTCCTTGAAGAATAGACAGATACGTCAGGGTTGAGTATTGTCATAAACTATAGAAATACGTTTATTATCATCCAGTATTTTGTGAAATAAAGCCTAAGTTTACGGGTGTATTCTTTTACTACAATTTAATACACCAATTGATAATTCGGCTTTAGCCTAACCTAGCAAAAACGTAAATGCTTGTTAACTTTTAAACCCCAAATAAAAATATGGTACGATTTGATAATTTCTTAGTCTGAAGGACTACTGATTTTGCCTGGTTTCCTTTCTCGTGGGTACGTCTTATCTTAAAGGTAGATTCATATTGTTGTGTCGGGGTGTGTCGTGGCGCGCCAGAACGCTATCGGTTACGTTTATTTCTTGTGCCTAGATTCACATTAGTGGGTTGTGTTGGGTTCTGGCGCGGTAAAATCGCTCGACGTTCGGTCGCACCAGAGAGGTGGTGGGGGATCTGTCGCGCCATAACACACCACACCAATGTGATTCTGTCAGTCAGCGATGTTATACGTACCATAATTATGGTGCACGTACCATGATCCAGATGTCTGTACCATGTACCATGGAACATTCATTATGGTACGCAAATGTACCATAATTTCTCATTTATCATCGATACATAGAGACAGAAATAAATACAACAATTTTGAATACCTTTCGCAGGATCATTGTTTTTACATCATTCCCGCATTCCAAATCACAATAAAATTTTTCATTTTAAGTATTAAATTCAACCCAAAATACTACTTTTGTGTCAATATTGGTAGTAGGCAGTCAGGCATATTTAAATTTAATATGCCTGAAAAATCAAAGTGAGTACCGTAGACTGCTACTCACTCACTTATTTAAAGTTAGTTTACAAGTCCTGCCATTGTAGCAAATTGAATTACAAACAAGTTTGTTAGTATCAATTTTCCATGTAAAATTGAAAATAAACATGATTATGCAATGATAAGATATTACCTCCACCTCTTTTCGGGTATAAATAGAAAAATATCGATCCGAAGAAAAAAATATAAGAACCAAATTAATAGAAAACTTAATTGCTAACAACTTTGTTTACTTACAACAAAGTTTCATGTAGGTAAAATGAAAATAAAAGAGTTGTTAGTCAAACAACAATTCGCCCCCTCTTTTGGGTATAAATCAGAAAATATCGATCTTAGAAAAAAAATAAGAGTATCAAAATTGTAGGCAATCCAATTTTAAACAACTGTTGTGAAATCTTATTGGCCTTGTATTGTTTAACCATGTTCAACTTACAGTGTACTTCAGTACACGATATATTCAATAAACAAAATTTGACCCTTTAAATAAAGATGGCGGATCGATTACCACGCACAATAAAATTTAGACTGCCGGTGACCTTTTCCATATAAATCCGAAGGAAAATTTATATTTATAATTTTTCCCAGGTCAAATCCTAATTGGACTGGGCTATCGTTGATAACACAGAATTAAGTTAAATGATGTGAAATAAAGTCCTGGTATACCACATACAGTGGTTGTTGTCCTAGACCAATATAGACCCTCAGAAAACCTTACCATAATTTTATCTAAAGTACCATAATTTTGAAGAGCCGATGTCATAATTCCTGAGTTGGCATCTAACATCCCTGCTGTCAGTACGACGCGTAACCGCGTGGGATACAGTTCATTCCGTAAAACTAGAAATTGCATTTTTTCGGTTCATTATACGTGGTTCTACTAAAAAATTCCTATTGGTCGGCGAAACTGCGTATATTTTTTTATATTATTTTCTATTAAAGTATGTACAATGTACATGCTCAAACTGTACAATTATAAATCTGAAATATAGATAGAATCTTTCGGCATAACTTTGTAATTCTTGAAACAGACAGTGAAATACGTCTCTTAAGCGATTTATAAGATTAATAAGAGTCGCAAATAGAAGAAATTGAATATCTTCATGCAAATCATAGTCAGTACCTATCAGATGTTTTTTTTCATTTTAAAATATGTTTTTCCACCACAACTCTCACACGATGAATGATCCGAAAATGCGCCCCAACACAACACATTAGTGTGAACGCTCCGCGACACGACACATGGCGCCCCGACACACCCCAACACAGCAATTTGAACCTAGCTTTTGTGAACGTTCCGCGACACGACACAAGGCGCCCCGACACACCCCAACACAGCAATTTGAACCTAGCTCCTAGTCATTCGTTACAGGGGCCTTACTATGAGCTCTTAAAGCAGGACTTCTCCTAGATTCTTTCTAGATACCGAAACACACAGAGGTTTGCTATTCTCCATGCTCAGTCTACGGCGACAAAACTTCCGGACGGACGTCACAGCAAGCTGGTTGTCAATGTCATAACTGTCAATTAATCTCGTATAGAGTAATGTCAAAATTGTCAAACGCAACGCACGACGTGTATTTCTCGAGAAATTGGTCGTCATTTTGATAATTGTGTATTTTGTCAGTGATTTTTATGTGATTAATCATCAAAATGGCGAAATTGGTTGATATATTCAACTGCGAAAAAGAACCTGTGATAAAAAGGCGACAATTACCGTTAACTATCTACGAAAATCTTGTTGTAAGTGGTACCTACTCTGCACTTTGACATTACCACAAGCGTAGATTATTGATGGTGAAATTTAAGGCGATAGGATTTTTTTCTAATATTAAGAAGTATACATTTATTTGACTGAAGATATTACTTCCTTAGACATGGATTACTTCCACAAAAAACAGTGCAGGCTTGAGTTCATTGATTTAATTTGCGACATTGTAATTTTCGATGATTGACCTTATTCCGTCTGTATTTCTTTGTTAAAATGTTTCGTATTTTGTTTTTGTTTTCAGATGATTATGGATTTAAACACAATGGGTCTTATATGTGATAATCCACAAGTGAAAGGGCGCGAGTACGAAGAGTTTATGCGCAAATACCGAATCTTAACGACAGATGAACTAAAATCGGCCCTCAGAGTAGATGCCTCTGATATATTTAACGTCCTAAATCAAAGCATTCCGTGTGTTGGCTGTCGCAGAAGGTAGGCCGAATGCCTGAATGGTGTGGGAAGCTGGTGTTTTAATAGGACTGTTTGTGACCTAGAAATCTTAACACTTATTACTTCAATACAACTGTCTCTTTGCTCATAAAAAAAATATGGTGTGAGTACGATGTATAAATTGTAAGAGGCAAGGAACTTATAATAAAAATAATAGAAACAAGGCTAAAGTATGACCAAACTTGAAACTGGAGATGTGTGCAGATAATCAGCAAGCTTTAAAATTTTACTGATAAGCGTTTTTCGCGATTTCTGACATTTCTAATACTTAAACCTCAGTTGGTCCAGTAAAGACTTTTGATCCTTATAAGAAACAGGATCTATTGGCATCAAAAAAGTTTTTGTGTAAAATGACCATTTTGTAGTAAATGCAGTTCAGTACCTTAAAAATTTATGGATAGTCTCCATAAATGTAGTAAAACCGTTTCCTGTAACTATAACGGTTAAGGTACCTGCCCCTACACTATTCACACCACAAATGGACTGCATTCCTATTTTGTTGTATATAAATAGGTGGTTGGTTATTAGTTTGTAAACTATAATTTTATATGGCTAGTTGTTATTAGATCAATCGTTAGGACTATTCCTATTATATATTTATTATACCTGACTGAAATAATAATCATGGCATGTTTTCATCCTAGTTATATCTTATGTACTCTATGAGTGACAAAAAGTCCACACTATCTATAACTTAAAAATTGATTGTAAAATCAATAACTAGTATCAATCAGTATGTCAATAGAAGATGTCTGCGAGTTTATGCTATGATATCTATATAAAATTCATGTTTTGTTATGCTTGTAGATGTGAACCATAACTGATGACAGTACTTTGGTTCAGAAGCGAGTTCAAAGCAGTGATCTTTCTATTTTTTAAAAATACATACAAATGCATTTAAATAAAATGTGTTATTTGTTTTAGTGTGGAACGCCTCTTTTATCAATTATGTAAATCAGGACATCCCACGTTGGATCCATTAGTTCTAGCACCAGATGAAATCATGACTATCAAAGAAGACAAAATAATACATCCACAGTCACTAGCCACTTTGCTCAATGGACACAGGTAAAAAATTTGAAATGTAAAAATCTATTGTTTTAAATAGACTAGACTGTAATATAATCCAGGTAAATATAGTAGGACTTCTTTAATCCAAACACTGAAAATATACCCCCCGTTTCGCAGAGCGTTCGGATTATAATACGAGGGTGAATCAAAAAGTTCTTAGAAGTGCATATATATGAAACCTTTTTGGATCAAGTTCGATATTCAAATTAAAGAGTGTCTATCACACTATATTTATGCAGACTGTCACTTGTTTTTGTCAGTTCGTTCGCATGTAATAAATTTTTTTGTGCAACGAGTTGCTAAAAAGTCAAAATTATGGATAAAAGTGAGTTATGTGCGGTGATAAAATATCTCAGTTTGAAAAAAATGTCTACGAAGGAAATTTTTTTGGACATTCAGCAGACATTAGGGGGTGATGCTGTACCCTATTCTACGGTTGCGTACTGGGTGGCTGAATTTAAAAGAGGTAGATCAAGCTGTAAAGATGACCCGCGTTCTGGGCGGCCTTCAACCTCCGTTACAGAAGAAAATGTCAAAAAGGTTGAGAATCTGGTTTTGGAAGACAGAAGAATGACTATAAAACATATAGCTGAGATCCTAAAGATATCTTTTGGTAGCGTTCAATCCATTTTAATTGATTCACTGGGGTTCAAAAAAGTGTCTGCAAGATGGGTGCCACGAATGTTAACCGGCGAAAACAAAAAGCGACGTTTGGAAATTTCCAAGCGTAATCTCGAAATGTTCCAGCGTGATTCGGATAATTTTTGCCGTCGTCTTGTCACCATGGATGAAACGTGGGTCCACCATTTTGATCCTGAAACTAAAAGACAAAGCATGTCTTGGAAACGACCATCCTCTCCATCCATTAAGAAATTTCGAGTTGCTCCTACCGCTGGCAAAGTTATGGCCTCTGTGTTCTGGGATAGTGAAGGAATCCTTTTTATTGATTACATGCCAAAAGGCCAGACGATTACTGGACCCTATTATGCAAATTTAATCCCGAAAGTGCGTGAAGCGATTAAAGAAAAACGTCGTGGAAAACTGTCGTTGGGCGTGTTGTTCCTTCAAGATAACGCTCCTGCTCATCGATCGGAAGTTGCGCTCAACGCAATCCGCTGTGCTGGCTTCAATCTCCTTGACCACCCACCATATTCTCCGGACTTAGCCCCAAGTGATTTTCACTTATTTCCAAAATTAAAAGAGGAAATTCGTGGAACAAAATTTCACGATAATGACGCGGTTATAGCTGCCGTAGAGGACTTTTTCGAGAGTCAAGAAAATAATTTTTTTTCACAAGGAATAAGAAAGTTAGAAACGCGTTATTCTAAATGCATTGCATTGGAGGGAGATTATGTAGAAAAATAAAATATTATTATTTAAATCTTTGCATTTTTTTAATATTGATTCCAAGAATTTTTTGATTCACCCTCGTACATACCAGTTGCGCCGCGCGGTGATGATGACGATAACAAGTGCAATTTGAAAAATTTTATACAGACCACCATTCTATTACTTTGGTGAAAAATCAGTTATTGGAGTGTTGCTCAAAATCTACTCGATCGAATTTGATGAAATTTAAATGGGACCACACGGGAAGCACCAGCTTTCAAACAAAAAAATTTTTTTTTTATCGGTCCACCCAATTGAAAGTTATGAGGTAACAAATATTAAAAAAAAATACAGTCGAATTGAGTACCTCCTCCTTTTTTTTAAGTCGGTAGAAAAGAAACCTATATGTTAATCCAGGGTGTCTAAAATGTAGGTTTACTTTTGTAACTGCAGAGTTATAAACTTTTTTTCAAGTAGGCAGATAGAGTCTGCTCTAAGAAATAAGTCAGTTGTTTAATTACTGTTTTGTTTAAGTTATGTGGATGCATTACTAAAACTTGCTTACACAATTGACGAAAAAAATATGTTTCATGATTTTATACACTTTACTGACACTTGTGCATCATTGTGGAAATCAACGGTTAATAATCCACCATTATTACACACTAAACTTAAGAATAAACACAAAAGTAAATAAATAATAATATGTAGGGCGCACTAAAAGTTTCCGGAATCAATAATAAAAAAATACTATTAATGGTCAAAAATGAATTTATTGTTTCTTAAAATATTCTCCCATTGCGTCAATGCACTTTTTCATATGATTGAACCAATTTTTAAAACATTTTTGCCACTCCTTCGTGGTGCCGTCAGATACGTGTTTTCATACTCTTCGACAGCCTCTTCTATTGATAAAAACCGTTGATCGCGTAATTGGTTCTTGATTTTTGACTGTAAGCTGGATGGCTCATAAGTTGTACGTTTTTCGCCTTCAAAGCTAATTTGTCTGTCTGGCCATGTGGGAACTTTCATTGTCGTGGTGCAAGATGATACGACGTTTACCGTCAATTTCACAGAGTTTGCCAATAATTTCCGGTAAACAAATGGTCGTGTCCAGTCACTATTCACGGTACGACGATTTTCTAAAGTAACAGTAGCCACGTGTCCAGTTTTATTAAAAAAAGACGCAATCATCCGCTTCAAGGCACTTTCACGCGCGCCACTTTGGTTGGATTCGGCTCATCTCTACAGACCCATACGCTCGATTGCTGCTTCGTTTTGGGGTCATAGCTGTAAATCCATGCAGCAATTGATGCGGTCCATTTTTTGAGCATCGGTCAAATTGTGTGGGATCCATCGAGAACACAGCTTTCTCACATTCAAATGTTTGTGAAGGATTGACTGTATTTGACTCATGCCTATGTCCAAAGATGTCCGGATCTCATGGCAGGTCACATGCCTGTCTGTTTCAATCATACGGCACACAGCATCGATTTTCTTGTTATTTACAGCGGTGCACGGGCGACCTTCACGAATTCCATCATGGAGATTGACACGACCGCGTTTGGATTCTGCAAACCAGCTATGGTCGTCTTGCATGGTGCTTCTTCGCCAAAAGCACATTGAATCCTTAAATTACATTAAAATCGTAAAAAATCATGCAATGAAAATGTTCCCGAATTAAATCCATTTTATTGTAATCACGAAATTTTTAAAATGACCCCACTATGTGAAAATAAATTGACAATCGGATGAAACAAATTTTATTCCACGGCTAGTTACGAGTTCCATTGTCAAATGTATTAATAACGTTTAAAATATTGTTTATGTAAGTGGCCATTTCCGGAAACTTTTAGTGTTACCTATGTAGTCATTGTTGGTTTTTTCCCGCCATCTGCATGTTCAAGCAAGCAAAACGAATTATAATCACAACACTATTTGTTTTTGCCAACGTATAGGCCGCTATTGAATAATGTTTTAGCGCCAATTTTAAAAGTTAACTAATATAAACATAGTTTTTTTTTATTTTTAAAAATATGATAGGTTTGTATTTCGGTGTACTGATTAATTTAACATACAATAAAAAAAAGGTCAACAACCCTATTGTGAAGCTAGGGTATGATGGTGATATTATAATGATTGAAGCATTTGTTCTACATCCTTCATTATCTAACCATTAATATGATACATAATATTTGCTATACAATGCCTGTTTTAAAAATGGTACCAATACATATCCTCCCACATAAGTATACATACATAGCATACTTTTTATTTATTTATATCTTGCAATCAGCCTATCGACTATGAATAGATGTCTGTATTAGCATACTCCCATTAGAGTCTGCCCTTTCTTGATCATGTCTTCTTGCTGCATCTCGTCGAAGATATCTTGTATAAATCAATAAATAATTATTTATAATCAATTTAGCCATCAGAGATGCACTTATGAATATCATCTATTAATCTGTCCGCATCAGGACAAAAAATAACAATAGATTTATGAATGAAACTTGCCTCTAATGAGGCTTGCTGATTCGGACAGATTAATAAACATACCTTTAAAGTCTTACTGCCATATTCCAAAATAAATAGAGCCGCTACTAAGAAGAAAGGGCTACAAACTTGGGGCCATTCTTTTCAATTGTGTTACAATGTAATAATTTTATTACAATCTTAGACTGTTACTATAGGTGGCAGATGTCTACTTGGCAGAGGTAGAGTACTCCAAGCATCTTTGTAATAAATATTTATTCATTCAATTTGGTGCAGTCTCTTACTAGAAGAGTTAGAACTTTACTCAAGTTACAATTGTAAGTACTCATAGAAATGATAACAAAAGTTTTACCTCTGGTAAGGAAAACTGACATAAAGGTGAACACAGGATAAATTGTAATGTTCACACAACTGTGTCTATCATGTCAGGGGTATAATGTATACAATAAATACATAAAGGTATGTGGGTTTGTATGATATGTATTTAACATGTAGACTCGTCATTGGCCATATTGGGCTAATAATATTACAACAGATTTTGCAGAAATCAACCAACTTTTCCAGGAAATGCGACATGTGTGGTTAATAAACTATAACAAAACGGCCATTCTATGCAGTATTTGGGGACAATATATACTACACTAGCGACTGCCCGCGACTTCGTTCGCGTAGTAAGTTCGGCCTTCGGCCTCGCCATAACGTCCCATCTTTTATTGATTTTCCTTTTATGAGAACCTTCTTTTGACAATAATCCATCAAAGGTCGTTGATCATCATAGGGCCAGACACAATAGAAATGTCATTGTTATAATATAACAACTCTTGGAGGGATAATTGACAAAACAATACAGGATTTAGCGAGATTGTTCCATCCATTCTCAAGTTATAGCGTGACCAGGAGAAATATGGGTTAATTTGTATATAAATAGGTTATGTTCATATTAACTTCAACTTCGTATTTGCCTGTCTGCTTGGAGTCATTTTCGACCTTTGATAACCATTTTGTATTGCGATTACAGTACTGGCATTGACTGTCTAATACTGAGTCAGCCCCGATGGAAGAAGTCCCAACGCTGCACACTGCACTCTCTGGAAGCGGGGACGGCGCGGGGCTGGGGCGCCCCGGGCACCACCGCAGGGCCTGCAGCGGCGCCCCCGGTCTGCTGGGGCGCCTGGGCGTGGGGCTGGGGAGGCCGGGCCGCCTGGCGCACCGCTTGGGACGCCATGCGAGCCTCCGCCCGCGAACACGTCACACTCGTCCATTTCAACACGTTACACGACACACTGCACAACTACTTGAGGAAACATCGCTTCTGTGCCGAATGCAAAACTAAGGTAAGACCACACAACTATATAGGTATACATACTTGAGAGTTGTTTCATTTGTCTCATCTTGATATTAAGTAATGCATTAGACTAGGCAAACAGTTTGCGGAATTATCAACCTTCACCTTATTAACATCATTATTGCTAAAGAAACATTTTTTTATACAACTCGTAAAGTACGTCAGCGGCTTGCAGTTGTAGTATGTGCGTGATGTGAACCTTGGAAGCAATGATCCCTCGTAAGTGTTGTCTGCCTGATTTTGTAAGATATTACTGCATTATAGGAAAAATATTATTTGCAACACAGAATATGTAACAGTTATTATGTAAGTGTAGCCATGTATTTAACCAGTACATAATTCTATGTTACAAAAAATGTCATGTATGTGATAGCATTACCTTACAAAATCAAGCCTACACTGCCTAGATTTTGAATTTGCTTTCAATTTGCTGCTCACAGATAGCCAGCCGACCCGTTAGCTTAGTCTAAAAGCCATGATAAACATAAAACTAAGTATGGTTATTACAAAGGTACAGAAAGGATTACGATTCCGGGTTGGATATAATTATGTATGTTCCTTTGGCGCGACGATGTGTCGTTGAATAGATTATATTACTTACAAAAGTCTGTGTATGTTTGTTACTATGGTGAAATGAATTATGTTTGCGTTCGTTGACATAAACATAAAGCAATCAAGAAGATAAAAACACTGCAATTAAAAATAAAAATCTTAGCCTGTCTATTCATTTGTAAGGTAGTGTTTGTAAGAGGAAAGTTCACAATGTTGCGAGCAGATCTTCCGCGAATTGTAAGTAAGCTTTTGATTGGTCCCTATGGTACATGTTTATAATCTTTCGGGTGAAAAGGGGTAGATTATAAACTGACAGCCCCACATCGTAAGTATAAAAACATTCAAATATTACAATGCACAATAGATACGGCACAATAGATCAACAGTTTACAATCTGACTAGATTTTTTATAAATTTACGGTTCTTACAATAATCAGGTCGGGAGACATATAAGTATAACTACATGTATTAAAGTTTGGAACATAGGATATGTTCACACACAGTTTTTAAGTCATATGACTTGATGTGAAGAGGTTATCTCGAGATTGAATTGAAATAATAGAGCTTGCACACCATAGAAGCAAGTGTACATTAAGTTAGTTCTTCAGTATCAGCTAAAGCTTTCCATGGCGTTGTAAGGCCGTCCAAGTGCAATTTGTCATGTATTTTACACTCCAATGTGATTATTATGCTGTGTCCTGTAGGCCATACAGCCGAAGTCATGGGCTGGTCAGTTAGCTAGCTTATAATATTAATGAATTATATTTTTCTCGCGGCACAATTCAGATATCTTCGCTCAAAGAATATTAAATCGGAGTCGTTTCATTATCTATACTACATACTTTATAGACGTTTGTTGAGGCCATGTAACTGAGATATATTTTTATCTCGAATGTTCAAAGTCATAGCACGGTAAATGTAGGTCATACAACTCATAAAAATGCAATTCTATTCAATCCATCTTTGTTAAATCCTTGAGAATGATATAGAAGATTTTGGTGTGCTTGGCATGCTAGAACTATTTTTAAATCATATTAATGGAGAAAAGTTACAATAATATAGCAGATACAGTTCTCGTTACATAACTCACTTGATTAATTTTCTAATAATGTAATCTTGGAAAAACGAACATCCAAATTTAATCGCGTGGAACATCACATACATCAACGGTGAATTCGGTGATACATCATTTTGATAAGATTTCTGTTTTATATGCGAAGTTTTATCTATTGATCGAGTGTGTAAATATTATACTAATATTTATTTCACAGGTTTTAAGAGCATATCAGCTGCTAGTCGAAGAGAAAGAGCCACAAAAAGAAAAAGGTTATGTTGGAGCATTGTACAGTGGAATCAAGAGGTGTTTATTGGATAAACACTTGCATCTACAGACTAAGACTGATTATATCGCACACCTTATAGCAAGAGCGGAACCGGAATTGCTCGGGAACCATAGAGAAAGGCACGCCAAAACACTTGAAATAGCTCAAGAAGAAGTGAGTAAAACCTTTTTTGTAGATCTATGTTTAAATATGTATAGTGTGTTCAAATGAGCCCTCGGTGCGCAATTCCGACTTCTTTCTTGGTTTTTCTTTCATAAGAACCTTCTCCTGACATTAATTGACACAAAAAAAGAAGCTAGATCATTCCATCCATTCTTAAGTTGTAGCGTGACCAGGAAAAATAGGGGTTCATTTTATATGTAGATATTGACTTGACGTTAGATGGTGCAGCTTACCCTTAGTATTCAAAGTTCTGATTGCATCGCCACTCCCGCATCGCCCAATTTTGTATTTTTGGTAATTTTAAAATAGTCGTGTATATTACATTACAATACATTATTATTATGAATGTTTTATGAGACCTTAAATCTATATAAGTACGTAGGTAATCAATAATAATTAATAATAAAACCACTTACCATAATTGCGAATTATACTGCCAGGTACTAATATGTCTCGGCATATGTATTTACGAGCGGCTCCAGCGCATCTCCCTAAGACTCCGCGAGGAAGAAGGCACTTGCCAAACCCTCACAGCAGTCGCAGTAGAAGCCATATACAGGAAGTTCGAAACAGCAGTGGAACAAAAGAGCGGGGTCTCTAAATTGCAGCTGTTATACGACGAAATCACGCAAGAAGAGCTGACCAGGCAACAAAGGAAGGAACAGAAGAAATTGAAAAGGCGCAAGAAGAAGGAACGGCTTGCGGTTGAGAACAAATGCAAGGTTAGTGTGGCAACACTCGTCATTCACCTGCTTATTTCAGTAAAATTTCAAAGTTTTACACACATTCACCCAGGTATTAGGCCTTTGCCTAATAACGATTCAATATTAAGATTCAAGATCCGATTATATTTTAAAATTTTCATTACTTATTACTTATATTTTTGAATAGCAGCTAATTAAGATCAGTTTGCATTCATAAGATCACCTCTATTACTTTTTAAGTCCCCATTTATTTAGATAATTCGGACAATTAACATTAAATACGCATTGCATTGATTTTCCATAAAGGTGATTTAAAGACTGTTATGATCGCCTGTAATCGTGGGTTACTGACACTAGTAAACTAATGATGAAGTTACGTGACGAGGCTTCGATAGAGTATCATGAAACTAAACTGGACAGCAAGAAAGAATATTATAAGATCTTAAAATCTACAGTCAATGAAGCACTCTACCACGAAAAAGAGGCATATTTTAAGTATAATATCAATAATGAAATAAAATAGCATAAAATATGGAAGAATCTTCAAAATACCATAATACCTAAAACTAAACCTAATGAACTACCTTCTCAATTTAATGACCCCAATTTCATAAATAAACACTTTTTAAATATATGTGACTTTAAAACTTTGTATCTCTCAACTCACTTATTTTGAGTTTAATAAGTTTAGTGATGCTGTCTTTCATAAAGAGCCCGTAAGTTTGGATAAGATGATACAAATAATTCGTAGCTTAAAGTCAAATGCAGAAGGACTTTCCCCTACACTATAAATGCTGTAAATGATTTGATAAATATGTTTAGAATGTCTACATATCCTGATATTTGGAAACTTGCAGTTGTCCGCCCATTACCTAAAATTTCGAATCCTGCTAAGCTTAAATATCTCAAACCAATTTGTATTTTTCCATGCCTGTCAACAATTATAGAGAAAGCTGTACAACTAACAAATTTCCTAGGAAAAAAAAATACATTTTGCCTTCAGTACAGTCTGGCTTTAGAAAAGGACGAAGTACAATGACCGCCATGCTTGACGTGACCGATAATATACTTTGCTCACAAGATGCGGGGCTGTGTACTCTGTTAGTACTACTCGATTTTTCTAGAGCATTTGATTCAATTAATATAATCTTGATGATGTCCAAACTCAGTTACTATGATTTTGACTGCGAAGCTCTAAAATGGTTTAACAGCTACCTCAGTAGTCGTTACCAATACGTAAAACTGAATCGTAATGACGGTTCCTCATCAATTTCCGATAAAGTGGCTGTAATAGGGCGTACCTCAGGGATCCATTTTAGGGCCGATTCTTTTTATATTGTACTCAGCAGACATAATAACACATTTAAAACACTGTAAGTATCATATCTATGCCGACGATATTCAAGTGTATATAGTATATAGTAGTTTGGTTAGCAAGAGCTAACCAAACTACTATATACTATATACACTAATAATACAAACTATATTAATAATGCCATAAATAACTCAATGAAGATCTTTTGAGTATAGCTAATTGGTCTACTAGTAACTGTTTACTGCTTAACCCTAGTAAAACAAAATATTTAATCTTCGGAAGTAGGCATCAGCTTGCTAATCTAATTATTTCGGAGTCTGTCATGCTAACGGGTGAACCCATTGATAGGGTACACGAAGCTCGGAATTAGGGTTTACTAATGGACTGCGACTTAAGGTAAGAGAGAAATATTTCCAACTCTGTTAGCAATTGCTTTTACAGATTAAAAGTCCTTTATGGAATGAGGGCATACATAAAAGAAGAATTGCGTGTACAACTGGTAGAGACACTCGTCCTTTCCAAACTAAATTACATTGACATTGTGTTTGGTCCGCGTCTGCTGGTGAAACCGCAAAAACTAATTCAACGAGTTCAGAATGCTTGTGCTCACTTCAGTTTTACGAAGGCTGCACTAAAAGTATCGGGAATGGAATATTTCCACTGTTCCTGTCATATTAAAATCTTTTTAATTGAAAACTCCTTGGTTTTAAAAATCGAATACCATTTATTTATTTAAAAAAAGATTCTCGGTCTTGTAACAAGGGTTTGTCAAACTTGTTTAGTCGTTGAGAAAATGGAATTGACTCGAGAAAATTCAAGAGCGATGATTTATTATGACTTTCGAAATGGTTTAACACAAAGACAGTGTGTTGACCGGATGATTTCTGCATTTGGTGATGAAGCCCCATCCAATACCACAATTTATCGCTGGTTTGCTGAATTTCAACGTGGACGTGTCAAGCTCAGTGATGATCCCCGTCAAGGTCGTTCAAAAACTGCAGTCACCCAAGAAAACATTGATGCTGTTCGTAAACTGATTAAGGAAGATCGACATGTGACATACCGCGAAATTCAGGCAACTTTAGACATTGGCATGAGTCAAATACAAATAATCTTGCATGAACAATTAGGTGTAAAAAAGTTGTTTTCCCAATTGATACCGCATTCGCTCTGTGAAGAGCAAAAAGCGGCTCGCGTTACTTGGTGCGTCAGAACTCTCGAAAGATTCCACGCAGGATCCTCAAATGCTGTATACAACATCGTATCAGGTGACAATTCCTGGATTTACGCGTACGAACCCGAAACAAAAAACCAGTCACGAGTTTGGGTGTTCGAAAATGAGTTAAAGCCAACAAAAATTGTTCGTTCACGGAGTGTTGCAAAAAAAATGGTGGCCACGTTTGTCTCCAAAACCGGCCATGTTACGACTATTCCTCTTGAGGGACAAAGAACGGTTAATGCAAAATGGTATGCTAGCATTTGTTTGCCACGGGTCGTTTCTGAACTCCGTAAAGAGAACTGCAACCGCCGCATCATCCTCCATCACGACAATGCGAGTTCTCACACCGCGCTCAGAACAAAAGAGTTTTTAGAGCAAGAAAACATAGAATTATTAGACCATCCGCCGTACAGCCCCGACCTAAGCCCTAATGATTTCTATACTTTCCCTAAAATAAAGAATAAATTGCGTGGACGGAGATTTTCATCACCTGAAGAAGCTGTGGACGCCTACGAAACGGCCATTTTGGAGACCCCAACTTCCGAATGGAATGGTTGCTTCAATGATTGGTTCCATCGTATGGAAAAATGTGTCAAATTTCGCGGAGAATACTTCGAAAAGCAATAAATACGTTTATAAATAGTAATGTTGTGTCACTTCCTTGATTCCCGAAATTTTCAGTGCGGCCCTTGTAACGTTCCCTTCAGAGATCATGTGACCCCCTACCTAAACAAGTACTGCATTTTAAAAATGGCACATCGTCGCAAAATTCATTTAGCTTGTCTTCTTTTTGGTGTCTTACATAAAGCTTCTCCCTAACTCCACGAAAAATTGTCCTGGATGTCGAGTTAAAGACCTCATGCGCCGCGGCAGAGTGCGATACAGCTCATTACACAACGACATAGCTCTGCGTCGTTTAGAGGCAGTTTCCGATACGCAGCGTCGAAATGTTGGAATAATATACCACCGCCGATACGGAACTTGCAGTATATTGGCAGTTTTAGATTTAAATTAAAAAGTATATTTGTCACCATCAAATTAAACAGGAAACTCTGCGACATGACACAAGTGTGTTAAAATTAAACTACTAAGCATTTTTTAAAATCTAATTTCACCTTGCTGTTCTGTGTTTTTATGGTCTATTTTGTATATTATGAGTTTTAATGTGGAATTTTTTCTTGTTGGTATAAATTTAATGTTCAATCCACACACACAAATGTGTTACAATCCGTGATGTCACCGGGCGGTTTTTACGGAAGATCAGCGCTGGTTGCTTCAGCCGGCATTATGCTGACTGGAGGCCGTTTTGTGGCAATACCTATTTAGTCATTAATATTTAGTTATGTATTTGTTCATGTTTTTTGCCCCAATAAACTTATTTCATATGTATTTCATTTCATATCCAACATTGTCGGATATTGACATTCGACATCATTCACTTCTACTCCGAATGAACAGTGTGAACACAAAAGATAATGTTTACTCGGATTCGCATTTTGTCTGGAGTCCAGAGGCCGTAGCACAAACAATCTGCGAAAAAGTATTCGTATCGTAAGCGTCAACGCGTCACGCTTCGGCGTATAAACTATGACTTATCTGTGTCACAGTTGCCTTAGATAATTGACAGTTTGTAATGTTTCACGTGAACGACACTTCACGTTAAACTTACGCAGTTGTTCGTGCTAGGGCCACTGTAACAGAAAAATGTCACATTGATATATGATCACCATACTAAACTAATAAACCAAGACGCACAACCACGTATTCAATGAAAAGTGGATGTGAATGTTCTTTTCTATGTCATTCCAGCTATGCTGTTTCATGTTCATACTTGGAATTAAAGAAAAACTAAGCCTTACTTCATTCATTCAAGTGAAGTGTCTGATCTAATATCACCTTAACTGATCTTTACAGGAAGTTGACTCAGAAGAACCCGATGAAAAATGTCTATGTGAGGAATGCCAACAGGAAGAGCTTGACACCCCGACTGACCTGCTCTCCCCACGCGACTACACGCCATGCTTTGAGGCCAGCGGCGACGCTTGCGAGTCATGTCTCGACGACATAGGTGCCAAACTTCTATCTCCTAAAAAGTCAGCCAAGAAACGTACCAAAAGTGGTAAACTCTCTCCCAGCGACCCTTCCCAAGACTGCGGATATTCGTCGGGCAACAACGGAGGATGCTGTGAAACTATGTCTGGTTCGTCATCTCTCATGAGTTCTCCAGAGGGATCAGAGGTAGCCTGTTCTGAAGGTTTCTGCAATCATGAAAGAGGCGACTGTTCAGATAACTCTAAAAGTGATAAAGCTCTTTGCACTGATTTCACACTTTCTCTAGAGGAAATGTTAATGGTAAGTGCTATTGGGGAACATGTCCTTACCCTATATTACATGACTCTTAATTTGAAATCTAGTCTCTGTTATATAAATACATAATTGATTTATATATTACAGGAGACATGTTCATCAGATGAAGAACAAGATTATATACCCATGGAAGAAGTACTTGAGTTTAAATCCCGCAGGAACATAACAGAAAAACGACAAGAGCTTCGGCAAAATCTACGGCAGAAATTTGCGCAGTTATGTGTAAACACCCCACGTTCCCCACAAGTGCAAACAGACAAACAACCAGCTTAGAATGTGGTTTGTGGATCATTCAACTGCACTGCTACTCAATGCGACTTGACTGTGGTATCACTTAATGCTCAGATATGTGATAAATGCAATTTAATGAACCATTGATAATAATAACCATTGATCTTTTGGATATTAGGTGCTTCTAAAGCATTACACTTTGCGTAATCTTTGACTCTCCAGTTCCAAGGCGTAGATCGTCATCCATTTAATTGGAGAGTGTACTAACTCTGTATCTACAATTTGACACTATTTCATATGACGACATATTATATACGCTCTACATTTCTGAGAAGAATGCTACGACAGTTAAGTGTAACTATAAACAGCAAAAGTAACAGCTTTGATAAAATAATCTATAGATGAAGAGTGTTGCTATAGGACTGTTGTAGAAACTACAGCACTATCCAGATGTTTAATTTGCAGTCATCAAATATTAAGCACCAAAATATACTTATCTGCTGACCTATTAATAAGTAGAACCAGGTTAAGTTTTTACACAATACTCAAATAGAGATACTTATTAACTTCAAAGTGATAGATTACTGGGTATTATTTAGCTACCAGCTAGGACTTATATCATAATTCTGTAGCCTGCGCTCGCCGCTGTGCACAACTGTAATTCTCAGACTGTAAAAGATAAACAAGAACTACGTATAAGTGTGAAATTGGTTGGAGATGAATTTCTAGTAAATATAACGCCAAGTCCTAGGTGGTATTCATTATAGACAAAACTTGCGATAGTTTTCTTCAAAATAAATCACTCTTTATACTCCCAACATAAAACATCGATACATGTTATTTCATTGGAATTCATAAGGCAATGACAAATAAAATGTAAAATCTTTTTATGTCTATGTAATGGATTGTAAAATGTTTCTTTGTTTCTGAATGATTTATCTGATTGTTTAGTAAACAGGTAAAAAGAGGATCAGTATAATTTTATTGAAAATACTGTTTGATAATAATTTTATTAAAGACCTAATTTCACTATAAAATCATTTATCTACAGGTCAATATTTTATAGAATGTACAGATTGACAAATTAATAAATATTTCAGAATGAAAGAAAGTGCTAGTAGAATGATTTATTATTCCATGTTATTATTATTCACTTTATTTATTTATATTCTTTCAATCATATTTTATACAATATTTAAATAATCTGGGACTAATCCTAGAGTGCCACTAAAAATAATATGTATATGGACATTCATTGACTGGATAAAGCCCAGCATTTAAATTAAACTACTATTTAAAAATATTAGAAAACTTAGTATGCAATATTTAATGTAGCATTTTTTGATCATATTTATTTTATTTGAAAGCTTTTATGTGACTCAATATAATGTGGTATCATGATGATGATGAATTTATTGCTTGTTATGCAAAGCTTCAAAATGCATTGGTCAGGAGTTACCTTGGCTTTATTGCCATTGTTAAATACATGAAACATTTGTAATTCAGTTTTAAATATACATTATAATACAGTGTAAATAATTTTCATTTATTATAACTCCTATATTCACGAAGTATCCTTTGATGTTACTTAGTTACTTCAGCTATACAAAGTGTAGCATTAGTTCCACCAAAACCAAAAGAGTTTTTTAATGCCACTCTTCTCTTGGATTCCCATTTCCTTTGGACATTAGCTACATAATTTAAATCATCCACAGGGTCCTCTAGATTTAGTGTTGGGGGAAGAATGCCAAAGTGGCAAGAAAGAATAGTAAATATAGCTTCTAAATTTCCTGCAGCACCTAATAAGTGTCCGTGAGCACCTTTTGTTGACGAAACAGATATGTGAGATGCATGGTTGCCAAAAAGGGTTTTAATAGCAGTGCATTCAATACCGTCTCCCACAGGTGTGGATGTAGCATGTGCATTGATGTATGTCACCTGTTCTTTGCCAATACCACTATCTTTCAAAGCTCTGCTCATGGACAGTACTGCCCCACTGCCATCCTCTCTTGGTGAAGTTATGTGTGAGGCATCACCAGATAGACCATAGCCCATTATTTCTGCATATACCTTTGCATTTCGATGCAATGCATGCTCATACTCTTCAAGAACTAATATGGCTGCCCCTTCTCCCATAATAAAGCCATCTCTCCTTTTATCAAAAGGCCTTGAGGCTTTTATGGGCTCATCATTGAAAGCAGTGCTGAGCGCTCTCAAGCGGCAAAAGCCAGCAATTGCAAGAGGACTAATACAGGACTCTGCACCACCACATATCATAACATCTGCATCACCATTTCTGATGAATCTGAAAGCATCTCCAATTGCATGAGCACCTGTCGCACATGCCGTGGAAACTGCATGATTTGGGCCTCGAAAGCCATACTTGATGCTTATTTGGCCTGCTGCCATGTTTGGCAGAATTCTGGGAACAAAGAATGGACTTACTTTGTTGTAGCCTACTTTTAATGCTTCATTGGTGTCACAGACATCTTGCAGATCTATCATCCCCATGCCAATGGCAACACCTGTGGATTCTTTATCTGCGCTCGATTCTGGTAACCAGTTCGCGTCAGATAGAGCTTCAGAAGTGGCTAGGAGTGCCAAACATGTTGCTGGTGCCATAGACCGCAAATTAGCTTTAGACAAAGCATTCACTACTTTATTATCTTGACCAAGCGGGACTAAACCAGCTAATCTACATGGTAGTTTCGCGTATTCCTCTCCTTTGAGGGCTACTATACCACATTGTCCTTTCAACAGATTTTCCCAAACTAGTTTAGACCCAGTTCCCAAAGGAGATACCACTCCCAATCCTGTAACAACTATCCTTCGTCGATGCGGAAATTGTGAGTAGTTCCTTAAATGTCTGATGACTATAGAAGGCATTATCCCCTAAAGGACTGTCACTGATGCAGCGCTATCTCAAAAACAATACCGCAACCAGTATATAATTTCAGTATATAAAGGTACTCTTTGACCGCAACCGAACAAATACTACTGTAACCTTACTTTAGTTGGTATATGAGACAAACTACAAAAAAATAATTATACACACGCCAACAATAATAAAGATGCGTTCGTTTAGCTTTTAGGGCATTGGTGGCTCTTTCTTTTGTTAAAGCGTTCGATTATGAGCATAAGAATTAAAACCTAAAATCGCATGAATAAGCTGTCAAACACCTACATAGCCTGTCAAAAAACGATCACAAACAACTATGCTCCGGATGTGGATCAAAAAATGCACTTTTTGGTGGCAAAAATACCTCTTTTTTTTTAGATTTCGGAACGCTGAACAAAAAGAGACCTATACTGCGTTCAAATAGGCTATTTGTGATCGTATTTAGCGAAAATAACGCTAAAACGCTCACAAGGGGCGTTCGATTTGGGAATCTGTGGGAATTTTTGTTCAGCGTTTGGAAAGCTAAAAATGAGGAATTTTCGCACCAGAGTGCAATTTTTGACCCATCTCCAGAGCATGGTTGTTTGTAATTTTTTTGATTACTACTAAATTCTCGACCAGTTAACTTACTTAACAATACAAGAAGTGAGTGATACAAACAAAACGGGGCAGTTACCTTACCGGTTCTGCACGAGTGTTACGGGCGCGATTGTTTTACACGAAAATGTATCCAGTACCAATACATATCTAATCTATGGTTGTAACTATAAAAAAGCTTCTCTTGGTTGTTACTCTAAAATAAAAGAGGCCCTTTATTGTACAGCCAATAAATAATACGCGCCCCAATAATGTCCGTCAATAACTCGCATCCGCTATTCCGTGGTATGGCTTCGAATTATAGGCTGTACAAAACAGGCTGTGCATTATTTCACTGCGTTTTATCAACACCGGCTGATATAGCCACATAATAATACGCCAGGAACAGGAATCCATTTCATGTACATTAAATTTTAATATAAGGCTGTGCATTATTGGCCGTGAAATACGGGTCTGACACTTATTGTACCGGGCGATCATGTACAGCCAATAATCCGTGTACATCACAGACTAAATAGACATGACACAGATAAAGCCTCGTTTTGCATGTTCCTGTGTCCAGTGTAGATAATTTTTGCATATAAACAAAAAATTTAACTAACCAACAAATCCAACAATAATAAAGATGCGTTCATTTAGCTTTTAGGGCATTGGTGGCGTTGTCATTGTTAGCTCTTTTGTTAAAGCGTTCGTCAAACTCAGAAACGTAATTTTTTTACATTCTACTCGAAACCTAAACGGAGCATAAGACCTAAAACCGCACGAATATGCTGTCAATTAGCTAGTTGTCAAAAAACTATCAAAAACAGCTATGCTCCGGACGTGGGTCTAAATATAAACTTTTCGGTGGAATAATTTTTTTTTTTTATAAAAAGAGTTATTTAATAACTCTTTTTATAGCTTTGCAAACGGTGAACAAAAACAGCCACAAACAACATTTTCACCCACTTTGTGAGCGTTTTTAGCGACTATTTTCGACAATTTGGGGTTATTCAAACGCACTATAAGCTATCAGAAATTGACAAGTCTTTGACAGAACTCTATTGAAAGAAAGTAAGTCATCATTACCATCTTGGCATCGGCGGAGATCTTGTAATTTTGTCTATGCTGTACGCAATAATATTAGGCTGTTTCACCAGCGTGGTAATACTCGTAGATGATAATGAAAAGTAGCCTATGTGTTATTCCGGACTATAATCTATCGTTGTGCCGAATTCCAACCAGATCCGCTCGGCCGTTATTGAGCAACAAACATTCATTAAAATCATCCATGCATCCAAACTTTCATATTTATAATATTATATATATAATACACACATCAACATGGTCTAGGGATATATAAAACTTTTTTAAATAACTTAAAAAGTGGCCTTAAAAAAAAACTATTGATGACAGATTATAAAAACATTATTAAGTTATTTTTTTAAATTCAAATTTGTATATAAAAGGTTTTGTTTTAAGATGAAATTCGCATTCATTGAATTTCTTCCAAAGAAGTAAATCTTCACGATAATACTTATTATATATGATAATACTTATTTAAAACTCCATAAATTTCTATAAATCTTTGTCAAACGCATCTCCGGTGTTCATTTAATCATGCCACGTAGACACTTGACCAGGAATGAAATGTTAAGAGCAGTGATTGATTCAACTGGCGCTTTCCAAATTGCGGTTTCTGAAGACATGAGGACCAGTCAGAGCGTTATATCCAGGCTTTGGTCAAGTTATCGTGTCACGTGGGAAGTGGTGGAACGGCACAGAGGACCTCAACGCATTACAACACGTGTACAGGACCGATTCATAGTAAATTCTGCACGAAGTCAACCAAATGTAACGGCGATGGAATTGGTTCAAAGGCTACAGAGAGAGAGTATGGTTTGCTGGTGAAAACGACTGCAATGAAGTCAACCTACCTGCTCGTAGGCCACTTCGGGTACCAGCGCTAAAGAGAGGCAATCGAGGAAGAAGATTACAATGGGCTATTGCACACGAAAACTGGAACCATTCTCAGTGGTCACTTGTGCTTTTCACTGATGAATCCAGGTTTGGATTTCATCCTGATTCGCGAAGAGTACGCGTTTGGAGAGAACCTGGACGTTGGAATTGACTGCAGCACCCACAACAAGTTCATGCATATCAAGATTATGGTTTGGGCAGGAATTCGTCTCGGCGGTACAACGGACCTCGTTCGGATACAAGGCAATATGACTGCTCTTAAATACCGAGATGAGGTGCTAGAGCCTGTAATCTTGCCCCACAGACAGCAAATGGGACAAAATTTCCAGCTAATGCACGACGATGCCCGTTCACATACGGCGCGTATCGTTACAAGTTGGTTACAGCAGCATGATATTCAAGCTTTACACTGGCCTGCACAATCCCCTGACTTAAATCCTATTGAGCATGCCTGGGATATGCTTCAGAAAAGAGCTCTTAGGAATTTCCCTGAAGATATTGTGCATGAAAACCAGCTTTTCTTGCATCTTAGCAGGACTTGGGACAGTATTCCACAACATGATATTGACAGCCTTGTTTTGAGTATGCAGAACCGCTGCAGATGTGTCAGGAGAGTCTTAGGTGGATCCACTGATTATTAATTTTAAGTTTTCAACAATTTTTATAAAAAAATAGTTGTTTTGTTTAGGTTTTGATGTTTCAAAAATAAAGTTAAGATTGAAATTTTGTCTGAGTTTTTCCTCTTCTTCTAGGTTTGTTTTCAAATTTAACTTTATCTAAAAGTTTATTTATCAGATTGGATAGGGTATTAAACAGAGAGTCTTAGGTGGATCCACTGATTATTAATTTTAAGTTTTCAACAATTTTTATAAAAAAATAGTTGTTTTGTTTAGGTTTTGATGTTTCAAAAATAAAGTTAAGATTGAAATTTTGTCTGAGTTTTTCCTCTTCTTCTAGGTTTGTTTTCAAATTTAACTTTATCTAAAAGTTTATTATCAGATTGGATAGGGTATTAAACAAGGTTTATTTTAATGTGTATGTGTCTTAACAAAAAGTTAATAGAATTTTAGTTATTTAGGTTTAATAGAAATATCCCTAGACCATGTTGATGTGTGTATAGTATATTAGTGGGATAATATGGTTGGCGTATTCATTTCATAAAAAGCGTTCAGATGGTGTTTAAATCACGTTGCCCATTTAACCAGCCGAGAGAAGTCTATATTTTCGTACATACAATTTTCTCTACGGTGTTTGTGAACAGCTGTAGTCCCTTGGTCTCTTGGAGTATTTATTATTGGAGGCGATAATGTACAACTATAATAATGCACAGCCAAATAAAGTACAGCCAATAATGCACGGCAATTTGAAATACTTGGTCGGCTTTTCCTGGCCGCGTTTTATTTCCTGTACAAAATCGGTCCATGTTGATAATGCATAGCCAATATTGTACAGCGAATCATTTATGTACACCCTTCCAATTAATTGGCTGCGCAATATCAGCCTGTGCCGATAATGCTCAGCCAATATTGCACGGCCAATAATTCGATGCCAACCATAGACAAATACAGAATCTCATCTTCATGCCTCGCTTGTGTTGGCAAGTTGGATTCACTCTCTAACTCAAATAAACGAACGTCACAGTGGGTGCGACGACGAGCAAAGTGAGGAGGAGCGTTAGGTTTAATGGTGACCACACAAAGCCAGCATTATGATGAATAACACTGAACAACCGACTGAAAATTCTTAATATCGCAAAATGTATCTACACTGGACACTGGAACGTGCAAATGAGGCTTTGCCTGAGCTATGTCTATTTAGTCTGTGATGTACACGGATTATTGGCTGTACATTTTCGCCCTGTACAAAAAGTGTCCGACCCATTTTTCACGGCCAATAATGCACAGCCTGATATTTCATGTACATTGAATGGATTCCTTTTATTGGCTGCGTATTATTGCCCGTGCAATATCAACCCGTGTTGATAAAACGCAGCCAAATAATGCACATCCAGTATTGTACAGCCAATAATTCAAAGCTATTCCACGGGATATTGGCTGCGTTTTATTGCCTGGACATTATTTGGCCGGGAATTATTGGCTGGACATTATAGGGACTCTTTAATAACTCTGATTTGTTACTCTATGTTTGTATGCATGGAGTTTTGAATCTCGAGTTTTGTTTTTGACTTGAATCCCGATAGCCCAGAAACCGCTCATGGCCGGGGCATATTATAGCTATAAACTTATTACACCTATATACACACAAAATTGTTTGAACTGATAATGGAATATGGTTAGAATTTTAGTAAAACTGCCGTTATTTACTATTTATATGTAAGTTCCTAAGTTACGAATTACTGTCTAAAATATTGAACTTTGAATTTTTATTTCCAAATCCATTTACATTCAATATTATAATTTCAAATACGTTTATCGATATCGACTAATGGTTAGGTACAACACTAATATCAACAATCGATATCGATAATTTTACTACTAATATTTCACGTCACTATGGTTATGTACCATTTTGACACATCCGGTTTATTGGCTGGTTGCCGAAATATTGCAATTGTTAGCATTCAAGTCGACATTCGGGTGTCAGGTGGAACGTCAAATCGTAAACACGCGAATTTTCTGGTATTTTGGTAATTTTTTTATTTTAGTTAATTAATCTCACCCAGAGTAGGTTTTTGTGTTACATTTCATTAGTTTATAGACATCATTTGTTAGTAGGTTCATTTCATTAGCGTTTTTAGTATATTATTGCGTGATGAATGATCCCCCTGATCCTGGTGGAGGCATGGACTTTGTCCAGCCACCTTCCCCTGCGGCGTTTACATCAATTTCATCATCTGTTGACGAAAAGGCTTATGAAATAGTCAACAGAAAACGACGGTCTGAAAAGCGTAAGGTGACTAAAGATTCCCGTCGTGACCGTTCACGATCACGTACAAAATCAATGGTTCCCAATGAAACTACGTGTAAATTTACAGATGCATCTGACGTTGTTCTCCAGGCTGGACAATGTACCCCTCCTAACTCCTTCTCCTCTAGTTCCTCTAGCCCCCTTCCTAGCGGACCCCATGCAGCTTCACAGAAAACTTCATTTACACCTATCGGTCGGCAATTATACGACTCAACAGATCGTGGCCCTTTTACGGTCCATGTTCAGAGGGAAGAGACTTCACCTACCGCTGGGACATCCTTTCACCCAGTGACATTTGGGAGATTCCTCTTAAGCCGTGCGCGGGAATTTCAAGGAATCATCGATAGTTCAATAAAGAATGTTGGTCGCAATCGTATAGCTCTAAACTTTCATTCCGCCATTTCAGCCAATAATTTCATCCAGTCCCCTTCATTGCCAAACAACAAACTCAGAGCTTTCATTCCGTCGTTTAATTTTACTTGGATGGGTATAATTCGCGGAATCCCAGTGGATATGACTCCAGAGGATGTTAGGAGCGAGATGAAAGTTCCTGAAGAGTGTGGTCCAATTTTAAAAGTTCGCCGGCTCAATTTTAAAGTTTCCATTGACGGAGTTGTGACCTGGAAACCGTCCCAAAAAGTTGTTTTGACTTATGATGGTCAAATTTTGCCCTCTAGAGTCTATCTATGTTACAACTCTTTTCCTGTTGCGGCTTATGCCTTCCCGACTATTCAGTGCTTCCATTGCTGTAGATACGGATACACCATGACGCAATGTCGGTCAAAACCTGCTTGTTTTAAATGCGGTTCTAACCACTTAGGTAAGTCATGCAACGTGGATGAAGTTGATGCGAAATGTTTGTGGTGTGGTGGCAATCGCTTTGCTAATAGCAAGTGCTGCCCTGAAAAGCAAAGGCAAAATAACATTAAATCCCGTATGTCAGAATTATCTATTTCATATGCTGAAGCATCTCAGTTTTTCCCTGCATATAAAAAGTCCTTTGCTGAAGTTACTTCCACCTCTGTTGCAGCTCCTTTACCTAGTCCATCCAGGTATTTAGTTAAATACCTGAACCATCCAACGTTCATTACAGGGGAGGGAGAAAATCTATGAAATCCCATATATTGCCTTCATCTAGTGTTGGTTATGATCGTGAAGCGCACATGAGCATCATTCGAGAAGAATCCTCTGGAGCATCGCAAAACGGTTAAGCTTTATTAAATCCTCTGGCCCAAAAAAATGAGACTCCTTCTGTTCAAGCTATAATAGCTGAACTCCTACAGCTCTTGAATCTATTATCCTCTCTCATGTCTAGTTCTTTCAAGTAATTCACCGCCCAACGCTGCCCTCAACTTAAATTCGCTTATTTCCCTTCTTCAAAATGGGTCCCTTAAACAGGATCCTTCAATGGAATAGTCATAGTATTTGCAACAAAAAGTCTGATTTGATATTTTAAATAAATAAACATGAACCAAGCGTCTTGGCCGTCTCAGAGACTTGGCTTAGACCTGATTCCTTTTTTAGGTTGTCAGGCTATGTTGACGTTCGAAGTGACCGCCAGGATGGCTTTGGTGGTGTTGCACTATTTATTAAAAATAATATTAACTTTTCAAGTATTTCTATCCCCTATCATAATGATGGCTTTGATGCTGTTTCTGCACGCATCAAAGATTTTACAATTGTCTCCGTATACATTCCTCATCCTTCTAAATCTATTAATCGAAATTTAAGTTCAGTAATTATGTCTCTTCCTAAGCCCCTTCATATTCTAGGTGATCTGAATTGTCATCATACGGTATGGGGGTGCGGTTCGTCGCATGCTAATGGGTTTTTTTATTAGATTCATTAGATATTCTTAATCTCTGCATCCTTAACGATGGCTCCGCCACGAGAAGAACTCGTCCTAATGAGTTAACTAGTGCAGTGGATATTTCTTTATGTTCTCCCGAGCTCGCGTCACTTATGTCTTGGTGTGTTCTCTCGTGTACTCATGGTAGTGACCATTTTCCAATTATTTTACGAATCTTGCAAAACCTTCTCGTCCTGTTTCAATTAATTCTCCCCTTCTAAAATATATAATTGACAATAACAGTTCGATCTGGGATGTGTTCAATGATCGTACTGATTCCAAAGCCTTAACTTTATCTCTTATAAATTCCTCTAACATTATAACCTGTTCTGAGATGTTAGTACGATCTCTAGTAGAATGTGTTGATATGACTTTCCCGGTTAAGAAATCTCATCCAGACAAAGTTCCTTCTCCTCCATGGTGGGATAAGGATTGCTCAGAAGCCGTCAGATCTCGCAATGATGCAGAAGCTATCTTTTGTCTGTCTATGACCCGTAATAATTTTATTGAATTGAATAAAATGATTGCAAAATCCAAGCGTCTCTTTCATGATAAAAAACGTAATGGTTGGAAGTCATTTTGCTCCAGCATAGGCCCCAATACTCCTTCATCTCTTATCTGGAAGAAAATACATAGGTATCGTCGGTCTCAATGTGTTCCTTATCGTAGTTGTTGCCCTTCCCAAGTTTGGGCTGATGCATTTATGGACAAATTAGCCCCTCATTATTGTACCCATCATTCATTCCCCTTTTCTAATGATCCCCTCGATCAACCGTTTACACTTAATGAGTTGGAAAACGTTTTGAAATCCGTTAAAGATTCTGCTCCGGGTATTGACGGCATACCAAATTCCTTTGTTTCTAAAGCTAATGTCCGCCTTCAGAACTATTATTTAACTTTGGTTAACACAATTTTTGCAACCGGATTTGTTCCAGTTTCTTGGAAGTCTCAATATATTATTCCTATTCCGAAACCTAATAAAGATCCGTTGGACACTATCTCTATAACTCTTACCGTCCTATCGCTCTCTCTTCAGTCCTAACTAAAATTGCGGAGCATTTGATTAAGAACCGCCTTGAGTGGTTTCTTGAGAGCAATGAATTACTCGCTAAGTCTCAATACGGCTTTAGAAAAGGCAAGAGCACTATGGACTTGTGCCTTGCCATTTTTACGACTGACATACGACTTTCATTTACGCGCAATGAATCTATTATAGCTGCTTTCCTAGAAATTTCTGCAGCCTATGATAGTGTCCAACTTCCCCTTCTTAAAAATAAACTAAATCGATTGAGAATTCCAGCTAAATTAGGCAATTTTATTATGAATCTTCTTTTAGAGAGATATGTATATCTTCGTTGCAGTGATTCTTCTATTACTTCTGATAGGGTGGGTCATTTGGCGGGGCTTACCGCAGTGCTCTGTCCTAAGTCCACTTCTATATAATGTATACACGTATGATCTGGAATCCTCTGTTGGTCTAAGTCGTATCCTTCAATACGCTGATGACATACTTGTCTACAGCTCTCATCACAAAATTGATGTGGCTAGTAAGTGTATTTCCCATTCCCTTGAATGTTTGAATTACTGGCTTCAAAAAATGGTCTAGATTTATCTCCTACAAAGAGTAATATCGTTCTGTTTTCTCGTAAAAGAAATACTCCTGATATAAATATGTCTATTAGTGAGTGCTGAATTCCAGTAATGGAGTCGGTTAAAATTTTAGGTCTCTTGTTGGACAGTAAACTATGTGGTCAGTCAGCATAGTGAATACATTGCAAATAAGTGTGAGAGGAATATTAACATATTACGGTGTTTGTCTGGGGTGTGGTGGGGTGCCCACCCTTTTAATCTTAAATTACTATATTTTGTTTTAATTTTTTTTTTATAAAAAAAAAATATCTGCTATCGGCTCGTCAGCCATGATCAGATTTGTTCTGGGGGGGGGGGGGGGTGGGGGAGGAGATTTAGGAGTAGCTCCATTGAGCTGCCCTAATAATTGTGGTTGAATTTTTCAGTTTCACAAACCAATGTGCACTGGAGACAGTTCTCAAAGCGATGTTCTGAAATCTTTGGAGTATCTCAAGGTTCGAGTTGCTAGCCGATCCCCAGAGCTCTATGCCGTCCTAGGAGCCAGGAGAGACCTCTGAGTTGTAGGTTTGCTTCTGTTCTTTTAGCCTTGATGTGGTTTGCCCAGGTGAGTCTTCTGTCTAGATGCAGCCCAAGATATTTTACTGTGGTGCTGGTTGGTAGAGTGTTGCTACCCATGCTTACAGGTTCGCAGTCTCCTTTCCGGAGAGTGAAAGTTACATGTGTTGATTTGGTTACGTTTGGTTTAATTCTCCATTTTTGCAACCACATGTCTACTTTGTCTAACTGGGTCTGCAGTCTACTGGAAGCCTTTTTTGGGTCGGTGTCACATCATCTGTTTCAGGCAGGTCTGCCGTATATATGGAGTACAGTACTGGGCCAAATACTGATCCTTGTGGTACTGATGCCTTGATATCATATAGTTTTGAGTAGTCTTCTTCGTATTTTACTTGGAATCTTCTTTGTGCTAAATATGATTTAAGTATCACGTAGAATGAGTTTGGTAGCAATGTTTTAAGTTTGTACAATAGGCCACTGTGCCATACTTTATCGAATGCTTGTTTTATGTCCATGAACACAGCAGAGCAATACTCTTTTCTTTCTAATGTCTGTCTGATCGAGTGGACTACTCTATGAACTTGTTCCACTGTAGCATGTTTCTCACGAAATCCAAATTGGTGGTTGGGTATGATTTTGTTGGTATCAAGTATTGGTTTGAGTCTGCATAAGAAGAGTTTCTCGAACAGCTTCGATACGACAGGTAGCAAACTTATTGGTCTGTATGAGCTTGGGTTAGTTGGCGGTTTTCCCGGTTTCGCTATCATGCATATTTGTGAAATTTTCCACAGCTTGGGGTAGTAGTGCACTCTGAAGATAGCGTTGATTAGCATTGTTAGAAATACTATTACTTTTTTGGGTAGTTGTTTAAGTACCTCCCCAGTTATAAGGTGCCCAGTGCTTTTTTGTTTTACAAGTTGCGGATCATTTTTATAAGTTCTTTGGGAGTAGTAAGTGATAGAGGCAACGAAAGTTGTTGATCACTGTTGACCATTCCTTCAACTTCCTCTTCGAACTCCGTCAACGGTGACTCGTTAGGGGTGAAGACTTCCTTTAGGTGTTTGGCGAAGAGCTCTGCTTTTTCGCTTCCCCTTCTGGCCCATGGGTCATTGGGGTTTGTTCTCAACGGCGGAGTATGAATATGAGGTCTTTTAAACTGCTTTGTTATTTTCCACAGTGAGTAATTGCCTTTTTTATGAGTAGAGAGAGTTGACAGTTTACTCTGAAGAGTCTCATTCTCATTCTCTTTTATGAGGTCTTTCAGGTCTCTTGATATTTTGTTGTATCTTGTTCTGTCTGTGGCTGATCTACTTAGGTGTAATTGCCTTCGTATTTTTCTTTTTTCCGCTAGCTTGTTGCGTATTTCTAGTGGAATGTTACTTTTCGAAGCAATACCGTTCAGTTCTCGGGTAGCACGCCAAGCTGCGTCTTGAATGAGGTTTGTTATGTAGAATGTCGCTTCGTCTATATCTTCTTCCGTTTTAAGTTTGACTTTAAGATTGACTTCTCTTTCCAGGTAATTAGCGAATGATTCCCAGTCTGTTTTGTGGTTATATAAAGTTGGTGTTGGTTCTCTGTATATGGCAGTTGCACTAAATGTTGCTATGATTGGTGTGTGATCAGAGACGGAGTCAAGTGAGGATTTCACTTCAAAGTACAGGTCGGACAAGCCTTTGATAATGAGAAAGTCTACGAGATCAGGTGTCTTGTTTATATCGGTTGGCCAGTAGGTGGGTTTGCCTGTTCCTAGTGCTGTGAGTTTGTCCATACTCTTTTTTAGTTCACGACCTTTTGTAGTGGTCAGTCTCGATCCCCAATACGTATGCTTGCAATTCCAGTCTCCACCGCTAATAAACCTGTTCCCAAGGGTCTGGAAGTAGCGGTCAAACATGAGCTGTTTTGGATTGTGTTTCGGGGGGCAGTAGATAGCGCTTACATTAATAGGGCCCATTTTCTCTTCTACAGTGATGGTTATAGCTTGCATCCAGCCCTCTTCAAACGCGCTATGGAGATGATGCTTTATATTATTTTTTATAATTATTGCTGCTCCACCATGTGACGTGGTGTCGGGGTGATTGGTGCAGTATACATTAAAGTTATCCATTTTAAAACATTTTTGGTCATTGAGATGTGTTTCAGAGATCAAGGCAATGTCTATTTTGTTGATTTTAATTAACAGTTCCAGTTCCGTTTTGTTTGGTACTATACCATTGATATTCCAGGTGGCTATTCTTAAAGAGAACATTATGGTAGTTTACTGATGAGGGTGACGATAAGAATCATCATTGTTCTTAGTTGTGTAATGAGCTTGTCAATTTTTTTCTGTCTGGGTTATTATGAGCTCTTCTAGACTTAGTCTGTGTTCTCTGGAGGTATTTTCATCATCCATCCTTGTTTGTGTTCTTTGTGTTCTATAGTCATGATTGTTTTCCATGCTATTTGTTCTCTGAGACAGTAGATTGTCTTCGTTGTTATTTTGAATTCTTTGAAGCTCATACACTATGTTGTGTGTTCTCAGAGACTTTGTTAAGTCTTCGTTATTTTTTGTGTGTGCTTTTTGGGGCCACTCGCACATTGGAGTTAGGCTTTCTTTTTCAGACACTGGGTTCTCTCTTAACCTTCGTCCTTTTTTTAGTGTTTCGCTGTAGAGTTCTAGGGATTCCGCAAAAGTCAAATGTCTTGAGGGTTGGGTAGTCATCATTTTGTTAACATCCTTAGATGCGGTTGTCCACTTACTATGGGTATATCGTCATTGATACGTGGTTCGTACCATTTTATATTGGGATTAGGCTTGGTGCGTGGTCGTGTTTTGTTTGAGGATTGATTTCTGGCTAGTATCTCCTGATATACTTGACACCCTTTGTAGTTGGCAGGGTGACTTCCTGTGCAGAGTGTAAAGGTAGCTGGGGTGTTTTTGTCAAATTACTATATAATGCCATTATCCGTAGTGTCTTGGATTATGGTTCCTTCTTGCTGGAACCTGCATGTAAGCGAGATCTTACCAAACTTGATCTAATTCAATCCAAATCACTCCGGATTATTACTGGTGCTATGAAATCATCTCCAATCAACGCTCTTCAGGTGGAGTGTGTGGACCTCTTCATCTTCGTCGTCAATTCCTAGCTAATAGATTCTTCTTCCGTTCTATTCATTTCTCTAATCACCCTCTCATTCCTCAACTCCAACTTCTCAAACAATATGTTTACACTTCCCGTTTTTGGACTTTTAAAAAACATTCGCTTATTTTAAAAAGTTATTCAATCTATAAATTGCTTAAGGATCCCACGTATCGGTCTACTAAACTATCGATTTATAATATTAATTACTTTGTTATAATATCGCAGCCGGAAATAATTTTGGACTCTGGTATCTGTAAGGGGGACCTCTACGCTGATAAGTATTTTCAAGAGCTCTTGCTCAGGAATTGGCATGGATGGCATACCATTTTTACGGATGCCTCAAAATTGTTTCAGGTTTGATGTGTTGGTTGTGGTATATTTCACTCCCAGTTTGATATTGTTCAAAAGATAAATTGCTCTCCTGAGTTCCCTGTTTTTACAGGTGAATATCTAGCAATTCTTGAGGCGGTAAAATATATCCTTCTCTTCAAACTTCGTCAGACTATATTTTTTTCAGATTCTCATAGCTCGCTTTAATCCCTTCTGTCTAACCTTTTTCACTCTGAATTTCACCCCATTGTTCTCCAAATTAAAAAATCTTTATCTGATTGTATTGATAAAGGGCTAGAAATGGTTTTTGCTTGGATACCAGGACACCTTGGTCTTTCTGGTATTGAACGTGCTGATAAAGCGACCAAAGAAACTGTTTCTTGTAGTGATAAGATCCCGTTTATTAATTATAGCGTTGACCTTATCTGCCTCCCTAAAAGTGTTCTTTATAAGTCATGGTCTACATACTGGAGAACGACTAGCTCATCCAAAGGCTCTGGTTTTACTAAGATCCAACCAGAAATACAAAGTAAACTTTGGTTTTCGCGGTGGTACTTCGGTAAGATTTATTAATAATAATAATAATAATAATCTTTATGACAGGCTTAAATTCCATAATTTTAAAATACGGCAAGACAAAAGACATTATAAACAAATTATAAACTAACACTAAAACTATTAAAAATAAAATATGTGAAGTAGGTATGTATAGGTACCTACTTCGGTCAGGTCAGCTTATTAAATAACATAATACTGTTACAAGTCATTATTTATTTTTGTCATTTTTATAGTCTCCGTCCAGGTGAACAGAAATCCAGTGCCTAAATATTGCACTGTCAACATTGTCAGAGACAGCCCTTAGTATGCTATTGCTAGAACGTCTCAAGCGATACCATAACGAAGCGATTCTCGACTGGATGATTGCGAAGAAGTCCGGTACCCTCGCTTCTGCAAACATGTTCGACGCACTACAGTATCTCGGCAGCTTCATGAGAGTCCGGTAAGCGTCGTTATACTGGACTCTCATGGAGCCAAGAGTTTTTTTGTGTAGTTGCACTAAATCTGGCAGGTGTACATGGACAAACAGTAGGCTCGAAAGAGGGTGTTCTTGACATCCTCGATGCACTTCACAAATCTGCGTGCAAGCATATTGCTTCTGACTGCCAGGGCCCTTCGTTCCCGTTCTATGTCACAATCATCCTGCAATCGCTCCGTCAAGATATGCCCTAAGTATTTAAATTGCGTCACATACTTTATCAACTGTCCATTCAAAAACACTTCTGGGGCCTTACTCCCACCTCTTAAAGCAGTCATGTTTCAACCTTGCCGTTAAATTTGGTACCACCACGTCAATATAGCAAGCTTAATTTAATAATGGATTACAAAATAGACGTCTTGATGACGTAGTATCAAATATTTCACGCAATTCGCATACTTTTTCGTGACTTTTGACACTAAGTTTCATTGTTCTAATGTACAATTTTTGAAGATCCGTGCACCCATCTCATAAGGTAGTCATATTGCAATCTTACCATTAAATTTGGTAGACCATTTTGTGTTGGTGGGAGTACGATGGTAAGTATGATTATTCTAAGCTTATTACAAAACGCTCCTGATTTATGATATGTTTCGTAAGAGGTGGAAGTAGGCCCCCAGGTATTTTCCCCGGACCTGCCCTTGACTTGAATATCATAACTTCTGTCTTACTCACGTTGTATTTCAGTCCGTGCGCATTACCATAATGCTCACAGACTGAGAGAAGTTTTCTTAGACCTTTGATTGAGGGACTCAGGAGAACCATATCATTAGCGTAGCTCAGGCTGTTCACACACAAACTTCCTAAGTGACAGCCGATACCAGTTTCCCTGAGTTCCTCAATCAAATCGTTGATATACAAGTTAAACAGGTCGGGAGACGTCAACCCTCCTTGGTGAACACCACATTTTAGTCTATAATCGCTAGAATGTGTGTCGCCCCATCTAACGTTATTCGTTTGGCCCCCGTTCCAGAACTCCAACAGACTTATGATTTGTCCTGGCACCCGAGAAATCTTTAATTTGCCCCGGAGAATTTTATAATTCACCAGGTCAAATGCTTTGCTCAGATCCAAGAAACTGGCATAAACAGCTGTATTTCTGTCAGTATAATACTTAACAGTGCTTTTGAGGCTGATGATCGCCGAGTCTGTGGAGAGTCCCGCCCGGAAGCCAAACTGCGCGTCATCTACTTTTATACACTTTACCAGTTCAGGCTGCAAGAAACGTTCCAGCAACTTACCTACTATAGTACCTAGAGATATCGGCCTGTAGTTAGCAGACAAGCTCAGATCGCCAGTTTTATTTTTTACTATTGGTACCACATTAGTGGGCTAGGCAGGTACCCGTACTTTACACAAAGATTAAATAAACTACATAAATGAGTATACAACTTCTCACTACCCCATAGCAGATGTTCCACACTGGGGCCATCATGACCAGGCGACTAACCACGTTTCATATTTTTGACAGCAGTTGCTATGCTTTCTACTGTAAAAGGTGGTAGTTGCTCGGTCGAAGCGGCTTCAGTGCAAGGCATGTACTCCGCAGGCAGTGGATCAACTTTAAATTTATTAACAAAAAGTTCAGCGACACTTAACGGTTCTTGAAGGCCATCTTCAGAGACAGGTAATCTTTGTTTGTAGTTAAATTTATTTGTAGACTTCCAACATTTGACAAAGTTATACGTCGACCTTAATTCGCATGAGGCTTGGTCATTGTTGCTCACCTTCACATTTAAAAAAGATTCATGTGAAAGATTCCTCTATATGTGAATGTAGCCTGAATGAGGGGGATCTCAACCATATATTCTTTTCTTGTCCATTGTATGATAATGTTTTTTTCTACAATTCTCTCATATCATTAAAAGTCTCATTTCCGACTCATATTCCTGAACTTTTATCATCTACTAATATTGATATATATAAAGTTTTCGTTCACTTCCTCACTATCAATAACATTCGTTTATAATTTTGTACATATTTATTTGTTTTTAATGTTGTTTGTTTATGTTCGAATAAGTTTTCTTTGAGTTTTTATTGAAGCTGGAAGAAGAAATGAGTAAGCTATACTGGGAAATTGTGGGGTTATCTGAAGTCCGTAGAGCGGGTGAGGACACGATAACCCTAAAATCAGGTAACCTACTCTACCACCGGGAGGGCGACCAACAGTCCCAAGGTGGTGTCGGGTTTCTCGTCCTCAAGTCCCTTACTAACAACATAGTTAAGATCGATAGCGTTTCCAATAGGGTCGTATACCTAATACTCAGAGTATCCAAACGATATTCGCTGAAGGTCATTCAGGTATACGCACCGACGAAGCCGCACCCGGATGTTGAGGTGGAGGATACGTATGAGGACATTAGTCGGGCCATACATACCTCTGAAACGCACTTTCTAGTTGTTATGGGGGACTTCAACGCGATGTTGGGTAAGAGAAGCGAGGATGAGTCGAAAGTGGGGCAATTTGGATATGGACAACGGAACCGTAGGGGACAGAGGTTGGCCGACTTCCTGGAGAAAGAGGGACTCTTTATGATGAACTCTTTCTTTCAGAAGCCACCTCACAGGAAATGGACCTGGCTGAGTCCCGATGGTTCCACGAGAAATGAGATTGACTTCATTATGACCACCAACAGGCAAATACTCACTGATGTCTCCGTGATCAACAGGGTTAAAACCGGTAGTGATCACCGAATGGTAAGAGGCACGGTGAATATTAATGTCAAACTTGAGAGGTCTCGTCTGATAAAGTCTACGCTCCGACCCACTCGTGCCCGTATTCAAGACCCCGAGAGCTTTGAATTTGAGCTATCCAATCGCTTCGATTGCCTTGAGAACATCGCTTCAGTGGGTGAGATCAATAACAGGTTAGTAGAAACTGTCCATGCAGTGGGTTCCAAGTACTTTAAACCCCACCGTACAGATAGGCCACAGAAACTCTCCAACGTTACCCTCAACCTCATGGCTGAACGACGCTCATTGAAACTGCAGTCTTCGGATGATGCTGAAGCATATAGGCTGCTCAATAGACGAATATGGAAGTCCTTGCGACACGACATCCGGATCTTTAATACAAACCGTATTAAAGAGACGATAGAGCGGAAAAAAGGCTCCAAAGTGTTTGCAAGAGACATGTCTATTGGGCAAAGCCAGTTGACGAAGCTGAAGAGAGGAGACGGCAGTGTAGCGTCGACCAAAGCGGAAGTGTTAGGAGAGGTCGAGAGTTTCTACGGACAGTTATACACCTCGGTCGCTAAACCTGTTAGCAGCTCGGTCAAAGACCCAAGAGCCAAGCTGACCCGACATTATACCGAAGATATCCCGGACATCAGCCTGTACGATATTAGAATGGCCTTGAAACAGCTTAAGAACAACAAGGCGCCTGGTGACGACGGTATCACATCTGAGCTTCTGAAAGCGGGTGGAACACCGGTACTTAAAGTCCTTCAGAAGCTCTTTAATACCGACTTACTCGAAGGTTCAACGCCAGAAGCATGGCACAAAAGCGTGGTGGTGCTGTTCTTCAAGAAAGGTGACAACACTTTACTTAAAAATTACAGACCCATCTCGCTTTTGAGCCATGTTTATAAGCTGTTTTCGAAGGTCATAACGAACCGTCTCAGTCGCAGGTTTCATGAATTCCAGCCTCCGGAACAAGCCGGTTTCCGAAATGGCTATAGTACCATAGACCACATCCACACGCTACGGCAAGTTATACAGAAGACCGAAGAGTATAACTTCCCTCTTTGTCTAGCGTTTGTGGACCATGAGAAAGCCTTTGATTCGATCGAGACGTGGGCAGTGCTTGAGTCTCTCCAGCGGTGCCGTATTGACTATCGGTATATTGAAGTGCTGAAGTGTTTGTACAAAAACGCCTACTGACGTCCGAGTACAGGAGCAGAGTTCAAAGGCAATTCCAATGCAAAGAGGCGTGATACAGGGAGACGTTATATCTCCGAAACTGTTCACCACTACATTGGAAGACGCCTTCAAGCTTCTGGAATGGCAAGGACTTGGCATCAATATTAACGGCGAATACATCACTCACCTTCGATTTGCCGACGATATTGTAGTCATGGCAGAATCCATGGAAGACCTCAGTACAATGCTCGAAGGCCTCCATCGAGTTTCCCAACGGGTAGGTCTTAAGATGAACATGGACAAGACAAAAATTATGTCTAATGTCCATGTTGTACCTACCCCAATATCATTTGGGAACTCAGTTCTCGAAGTTGTTGACGAGTACATCTACCTGGGACAGACAGTCAAACTAGGCAGGTCCAACTTCGAGAAAGAGGTCAATCGTCGAATCCAACTCGGCTGGGCAGCGTTCCGGAAACTTCGCGAAGTCTTCTCATCAAAAATACCTCAGTGCCTCAAGACAAGAGTCTGCGACCAATGTGTGTTACCAGTGATGACTTATGGCACTGAAACGTGGTCTCTTACTATGGGCCTCATAGATAAGCTCAAAGTCGCACAACGAGCTATGGAGAGGGCTATGCTCGGGGTTTCTCTACGTGATCGGATCAGAAATGAGGAGATCCGTAGAAGAACGAAAGTCACCGACATAGCTCAGAAGATTAGCCAGTTGAAGTGGCAGTGGGCAGGGCACATAGCACGCAGAACAGATGGCCGATGGGGCCGAAAGGTTCTGGAGTGGAGACCACGTACCGGCAAGCGCAACGTAGGTCGTCCACCGACACGGTGGACAGACGACCTGAGGAAGGTCGCAGGACGACGTTGGATGCAGGCCGCTTCCAACCGGTCCTTTTGGAAAATCATGGGGGAGGCATATGTTCAGCAGAGGACGTCCTACGGCTGAGATGATGATGATGATGATGAGTTATTATTATTTCTTATTGTTATGTGTGTATATTTTCATTTTTTCATACATATAAGCCTATTCTGGTTCACTATGCTCAAATTCGTATTAGGATGTTTTTGTTTTTTTGACGTGAATCTGGCATAAATGTCATGATGACAATTGCCACAAAAAAAAAAGTCGACATTCCTAAGTTCCGCCTCTTCTAACGTAACGTAGTATCATAAATTAATCAGACTAGTAGTACCTATCTTATAGTCTGTGCGTAGCGTTGCGTTATATTCTCTTTGTTTGTATGTACGAAAATTTGTTATTTGTATTTACGTTACGGTGATCACCGATTTGTGAACAATTTTTATCCAATCCAAGTATGATTTTCACATTTCTCACTTCAATATCAAGTCATTACAGAGTAATTATACCTGTGATAGCATTGTTCATAGGGGTTTTCTTTCAGGATATATTACAGTATTATTATGGTAAATACATAAAAAACCAACATGCCAAAAGCGACGGCACTATTGCTTTTAGTGTAGAAAATTTGGCACGATACAATGGTGTTATTGAAGAAAAATTATACATGGCGGTTCTTGGAATAGTTTATGATGTTTCGGACGGTTCACAGCACTACGCTATGGGATCACCATACCATTATTTTGTAGGTAAAGTTCACTGAAATATACCTATCTGTATTTGAAAGTAGGAACAGACCTTACCTGAAAATTTTATACAATTCGCGTTTTTGTAGAACTTGGAGAGGATAGATCCAGCATGAGTGAGGCAGAATATAAAATTGTATGTGCCTGAAGTGTGAATAAACACACTGGTTTTTAAATTCACTGATGGTAAACATTCATAAAATTGCACCACAACATTGTGGTTCTCGTATGCCTTATACCAGGGTTTCTTATAACTTATTTCATACTAGGGTTTCTCAAACTTTCGGCTTTCAACCCCTATTATTATTATAAGTTTCCAGGAGACAGCGAACCCCTTAACTAACTAATTAAACCCCCTTCCACCGAAACAAATTATTAAAATGGACTATTGAAGAAAATAAGGTTTATATTTCAATAAAAGGTAACAAATAAATTTCCAACAGAAATGTCTTTTTAACCCGTCAAGCTGCCTTGGCATACCTGTATGCCAAAAAACATTCTGTAAAGCCGCCTTGGCATACAGGTATGCCAAGACCAAATCAAATAAGGATCCAATTAAAAATGTTATCTATTCAAATATACAACAGATTTCAGCTAATGTTTTGTTTTTTTGATGCTGTAAAGGACCTGGAAATTTTTTCTACATAACAAATTATCATTTGAAAGATACTAGATCGGTAATATCAACGAAAAAGCAACAGTCACTTGTTTTTTTGCGGGGTTTTTGCAACTCTGGTTTGCAAATTAGATGATAGTTGGGAGCTCACTAGGTTAATATTAATGTGATGGTTGTGCTTGGTTATTGTCACAACATGCCTGCCAGTCATCAAGCCACCATTAGCTAAATCTTGTCGTCAACCCCCTGCCGTTGATTGGTGAACCCCTAAGGGTTCGCATTGCATACCACACTTTGAGAAACCCTGCCTTTTACGTAATACCTATCTAGAGTAAATTGTGATCATGCTAGGGGTAAAAAGAAAACTTGACCTGGCAACACTGGTGCTCTGCTCGCTCACTCAAGCTCAAGTCAAGTCTCAACTCACTCAACACAACAAAACAGACGCTCACCTCCCTCACTGCTCATTGCTCAAGCAAGTGCTCTGTCTGCTCACCATGTGCTCAGCTCATCAGTGCTCTTTCCTAGTATAATATAATATATAAATCCTCTTTGCTTTGATTTTGTAGGTCGCAGGTTGCGTTGCATAGCGGTAATTATTCTAATTATCCAATCTTTTCAGGTAAAGATGGTTGCAGAGCTCTAGTGACAGGTGATTTCAAAGATGAAAGTGAAAACAAAGATCATGTTTTGGACCTATCATGTAATGACATCCTTTCATTGTTGCAATGGCGGGAATCTCTTGAAAAGAAATACGAACAGATTGGTGTGTTACTTTAAATAACCTATTTATCAGTTTTCTTATCTATAACATTGTCTTGAGGCATATTATTTTGGTAAACAGCTGACTGCATACCATTATACTGATATACCAAAGATTACGTAACTAGCTATCTTACACTAGGGCCATATACAGTCTCTGTATTTTTTTGTTAAGAACAAGTACATTAATTAATATATTAAGAAACAATTATCATATTATAAACATTTATTTATACACTACCTGCACCTACAGTTTGACTCCGGCAAAATTTACTCTAACCCGTTGACTCGCGATTCGCCACTTTTGGCCAATAATATAATAGATTTCGCAGAAATACCGAACTTACCGATCGATAAATTTGAGTCTTGGATTCGTCATACTTCGAAAAAACTGGCTATATCAATCTTTTGTCGATAATTGCGAGTAAGTAACAAAATTAAGCAATAGGACAGACAAACTCGAGAAGCTTTTACGATTATAACGATAAACCTAGCATGGAACTGTTAAATTACGTTTGAGATCGTAAATGAATCTATTATATATTTAATTGAATTTACGATTGTTTTGTCAGCTTTAAAAATTACCTCGATATAGCTTATTGACAGGCGTCGGGAATGTTAGTTGCGTTTGATCTTACTAATATTATAAACGCGAAAGTTTGTATTTATGGATAAATGGATGTTTGTTATTCTCTTACGCTCACAATAACGCTGGCCCAATTTCGATGAAATTTGGCATAGAGGTAGATGGGGCGCTGAATTAATAATAATAATAGAGCCTTTTATTCCGAATTTTTACATCTTGCCTTGACATATAAATTACTTTGCTACAATATGTCTCTTTGTTCGGTGTGCCTTACGGCATAGGCCTCCTCCAACATCTTCCACTGTTGTCTATCTGCTGCAACTCTTAGCCAAAGTGGACCTAGAGTCATTTTCAGCTCATCCTCCCATCTTCTCACTTTGCGGCCTCTGCTCCTATGCCCATCTCTTGGATACCAGACTGTCACCTGTTTACTCCATTTTTCTATTTTACAGCGAAGCATATGTCCTGTCCATCTCCATTTCAATTGGTCAATACGTAGCAGGATGTCTGTTAGTTTTGTTTTCCGCCTGATATCTATATTCATAAACTTGTCTTTTAGCCTTAGTCCTAGTATGCTTCTTTCATTAGCCCTCTGGCATTTTGCAAGTTTGTCTCTGTGACTTTCCGTCAAGGCCCAGGATTCACAGCCGTAACTGATGCAGGGAAGAATACAGGTATTTAAAGTCTTTTTCTTGATGTTAATGCTAAATTCTTTACTTTTCATGAATTAATACATAGGATAATTTTCATCAACGTCATCATCCATCACCATGCGGTTGTAACCGTGGGGCGCAGCAAGTATTCAATAAATAAATAGACTGGCCTACTTTTGACTGTAGAAGAGCGAAATGCTCGTAGAAATTTTCAAATGATAGAAGGACATACATTGTGTGAATAGCTCATTAAATTCATCTTCTTTAATAAGGTGTTTTGGAGGGCAGTATATGGATATGTTTAATGTTCCATTCTGTTGACAATCTGACGATTGTAGCCGGTAGTCTAGCGGTTTTGGATTAGCAGTAACAAACAATTGAATTTTTTTTAGGTTCTTTGCACTTTTTTCTTTTCTTTTACTTTAGTCATCATCATCATCATCTCAGCCGTAGGACGTCCACTGCTGAACATAGCCTCCCCCACAAATTTCCAAAAGGACCGGTTGGAAGCGGCCTGCATCTAACGTCGTCCTGCTACCTTTATCAGGTCGTCAGTCCACCTCGTCGGAGGACGACCTACGCTGCGCTTGCCGGTCCGTGGGCTCCACTCTAGAACCTTCCGGACCCATTGGCCATCTGTTCTGCGTGCTATGTGGCCTGCCCACTGCCACGTCAACTGGCTTATCTTCTGGGCTATGTCGGTGACTTTAGTTCGTCTACGGATCTCCTCATTTCTGATTCGATCACGTAGAGAAACCCCGAGCATAGCCCTTTCCATAGTTCGTTGTGCGACTTTGACTTTGAATTTACTTTAGTAAAAAACTAATATTTCTATTACAGACTAACTTATTTATTTGTATATATTTTGTATAAATATATATTTGCCTTTGCCAGAAGCCAATAACATCATTATTTTATTGCTTTAATTGGTCCGCATGAGGTTTATGCTACTATAACAAGATTTATGAATGAAGCGGAGGCTTGCTGATTAGGACCGATTAAATGTCTAACAGTGGCAAATAATATATTTCATAAATCTTTACTTCTCATTTAAAATGGTAATTGCAGCTAGTGGAGTTATTAGTATTTTATTTATCTGGAACACAGCTAATAGTTTCAAACATTCATAGTTGAATCAGTTATTTCAGAAAGGGAACATGTCCCCTGACTTGTTTCCTTTCTAAACCTACCTGCCTTGCAACCTACCTACCTAGAGCAGCTAGAAGGTTAACATGAAAAACAGAGAAGGTTCTAGACGTTAATAGCCAAGAGGTAATACATCATAGACAGATATGTTTCGGAGACTTATCTCAGTTTAAGCAGACGGAGGCCTCAAGGAGATGGTGTGGATGGACACCACATTTTTCAGGAGACCCAAAAAACTAAATTACTTTAAAATTAATGAATAGATTATGAGTTTTTGTAGAATTTATATTTAACTAAGATAAAATAACATAATTTGGCATGTTGGTTTTTTTACATATGAAACTCGCAAGATTGAGTAATAATTGTTTAAAACTCACTGGCATGTTCCCATTCTAACCCAAATGGAACAAAATAAGAATCATATTTCAAAACTACATTTACAAGTGTTGCCCCGGGGGTAGTAGGCCATTTTTTTATATATTCTTAAATCTTTCAAGTCTTTAGGAGATCAACCAGCAGCGAAACATTTTTGGGCGAATTTTTAAAGTGCCGACCAACTAAAATAAACTTAATATTCTAATAGAACATGACAAAATAAACATTTTTTATTATTAGAGATTAGTTGCAAAATTAAGTCTGAAAGCTAATATTCAAACTTAAAATATCTATTCTTTATGTGGAATAAAACCTAATTATTATTATATTTCTCGGAATAATGTGCAAGTTGGAATGTACAAAAGGTAGGTATCACCGCGGGCAGTGGCCTGCGCTTGCATTGCATGCTATCTCGCTCGCACTCACCGCGACACTGAGTACCTTTCACCGCACAACTTGCCTAATCCCTTTCGTTCGCCATGCAACTTCGGTTACATCAGACAGCTACCTTTTTGTTTTTAATTTCTTACTTGAGTTGTTTTTACGCAAAATTTTTTGCTTCCGCATAGGTCTCCTTCAGTTTCTTCCAATAGTTGCCGTTGTAATATAATCTGCTCAACAGTACACCTGCAGTCTAATCGTCACTACATCTTTGATATGGTCTCCTACGCTGTCTTGTTCATTCTACCATTCAGTTAGTTATTTAGACGATTTTCTTTGTGTTTCGAGGTTCTGAGGTTAAATATTCAAAGCTAAATATAATCTTAAAAAATAACTTTAGGACTTTGGTGTAGTAATACAAAATATTTATAATACTGAGTTCTATTAAAATAATGCGTTTATATTTGTTGGCCTGCCAAATAAAAATTAGCCCAATCTGGGTGTTCTCCTTTTTTAATGTTGATGGGTAAAGGTCCATTCTATGCCTTTTCGTTTATTAATCCTGGTACAGCAGACCTCAAAGAGACTTTCGTAGATTGAATTTGTTGATTAGGACAATGCTCTGGATAAATGGTTGAATCTTAACACAGCCTTTATGATCCAAGGAGTACTCAAACTTCAGACTATGAGACACCAGAAAGCGGTGCTTCTCATTCTGAGAAACCGTGGACTTTGCATATCAATGGAAATGGCATATTGTAATACTTTTTCCACCAAGTCTTGAAATCTAAGGTGATTTTAATTCTGACCATGGAAACTGTAAACTGCTGGTGGGCATTGCAGATCATTTGGCAGATTTACATAAGGATATAGTAGTGGTCTCTCCTTTTTAAACCTTCTTCACTGTTCCGAATTATCGGTCGCTAGGCAAAACAGCCTATCAGGTCTATGTCTCGGGTAAAATCTGTATACTTGAGTGTAACGTAATCGCATCGTTCACGTATTTAGTACAAACTGTCATTTATCTAGTACAATAGTGGCACAGATAACTCTTAGTTTATACTGGATACGTAAACGATACGATAATGTTACACTTAAGTAGATTTTCGTGCTCGGGCCACTGTATCCACAAGAGCTTGACATACTTAGGCTTATCATGAAGTGGTTCCTGTTTAGAAAGCAACACTATTATCTGTATATATATATATATGTATACTAGCTTCGCTCCACGGTTTCACCCGCGTGGTGATGGATGATGATGATGATGAATCAGATATAACGTATGTTACTCAGGCATAATGTAACTTTCTACTGCTGAAATAATTTTTTGAATCGGTTTAGTAGTTTTTGTGTTTCCATTACAAACACAAACAATGAATTCTTTCTTTTTTATTATTAGGATTAAATACTAAGGTACGAATAATGTGGTTTAGTCTGTACCGGCGTTACTATTGCACATTTAAACGTGAAAAAATAGTTATTGTGACAACTGTAATGTTGTTCAATAGATGTCGCTCCGTCCCTATACGATGGTTAAAACCAGATAGTTAAATTTCGATTCTCGGACCTCGAGCCTCGGTGGCCTACTGGTCATGGCGTCTGACACGGATTGACGGAAGACATGGGTTCGAATCCTGTCAGAGGATGTGAATTTTCTCTTTAAAAAAATGCAATATGTAGTATATAGACATCAAATAAATAAAAATATAAAAAAGGCCTTTAATTTCCCACAAAAATCTAACATAGTTGGCTTATGTAATTAAGTATTGAATTTTATTTTACACTATAATGTATCGCCTCGGCGACGTAGCCCTCTACTCTTTCTCTTGACTTCCTCATCCAGTCGGGTCCGATTATCTTAGAAATATGTCCCTCCATTGTTTCCTCTGCCATCCTTGGTTTCTTTTTTCGGCCAGAGGTATCCACTCTGTAACCCTTTTTGTCCATCATTCGTTATTTAGTCTGCAGACATGGCCTGCCCATGTCCATTTCAATAGCCTTATCCCTTGTGTTACATCTGGTGCTTTAGTTCTTTTACGTGTTGTTTTATTACTTACAATATCTGTCTGTTACATCTTTCACTGGCAAATTGCAATTTTGCTCTTCATGTTTTCTCCTAAGCGAACATGCCTGGCAACCATATATTATGTTAAGTACGGTAATACCTACATCACTTTGCTCTATTATCAATAATTTTCGCAGCGTATGCGAAGGATATATCATCTAAATACACTACGCAAATCCTATTAAGGAGGCCTCGGAGCACATTGTCCATTACCCTTTGGAACGTGGATGGACTATTTTTTAATCCCATTGGCATTCTCAAAAATTCCCAATGACAGTGTTCAGTACTGAAAGCGGTTTTATGGATATCTCTAGGATTAGTTTTAACTTGGTAAAAACCAGATGCTAGGTCTAGTGTACAGACATATTGACATTTCACTAGTTTATCAAGTATGTCAGTTACGTTAGGTATCGGATATTTATCATCGATGGTATTATCGTACCGATTTGGAACTTTCGTACCATTTTCTAATGGCAAAAGAATGTTCCAAATCGGTTAAGTTGTTTCGGAGCCTATTCAATACAATCAAACAATCAAATTTTTCCTCTTTATAATATTATAGTGTTGAAATATCTAAAAAAGTTATTTGATAAATGCTATTAAAATGTTAAATTTAAAAATTTGTTCATTAATTACTGGATGTATTTTGTTATAATTATGCAGTTTTATATTATTCTTGGTATTTGACATGTGTCAAATAAATGTCCTATGTAAAATAAACCAACGCCAGTACTAAAATGTGTACTAAACCAATAACCTATGTGAAATAAACCAACGCCAGTACTAAAATGTGTACTAAACCAATAACCTATGTGAAATAAACCGACGCCAGTACTAAAATGTGTAATACTTACGAAAGTTTCAATCAAGTTATATGTTTATCCCCAATCTATACAGATAAATAAAATTGTAGTGTCTAATTCCTAATTAACAGCTAAATGATTATGAAAGTATATATACGGTAGGTATGTACTTACATAAATATAAAATATAATTTTTGTCTGTCTGTTCCGGCTTATCTCTGAAATGGCTGGACTGATTTTAACGGGACTTTCATTATCAGCTAGCTAATGTTATATGCAGTAACTTAGGCTACTTTTAATAAAAAAACATCTGTCTGTTCCTTACTTTATCACGCCTAAACGACTGAACAGATCATAATCCAATTTGGCAATCACAATGCAAGTACATATCATACTTTTCATCATCATCCATAACCACGCGTGTGTAACTGCGGGCGTCGGTAGTTGTTAAAATAGAATTATACTTAGTTTAATAGTGCAATTTTGTAAAATCCCTAGTAAGGGTCTGTTCAGACAGAGAGCGGTCACACGTTCACGCGGTCAGTATTGCGTTCGAGCGAGTTCAGAATTCCGCTGTTGACGTTCCACGCGGTACCACTAATGTAACCATGTTTTTGACGATAGTGTTTTATTTATTGATTTTGTGGTCCTTATCAGCATTAAGACTGCAAAGGAAAAGTTATGAAATTTTATAGACTTTTTCTAAAAGGCTAATGTAAAGCTGAAGAATTATAATTTCATTCTTTTCGGATGATAAATGATTGCTTCAATAAACTGTATAACAAAATTAAACACGTCTTAGTTAAACAAGATACTAACTGGGGGAAAGCCATTTCAGCAAAAGAAAGATTGGTGGTATGTTTGCGGAAAATTATGTATTCCTTATACATATGAGTATGCATAAATGAATAGTTATTAATTAATTCAATTGACTGGAGCTATATTTCGTATTTTGCAAATTATGTTACTATATATCTAATTATTTAGATATTAAACATTATTTAAGTACATACAAAATTGATGAATGATTACATGCGCAACTTGTTATGTCAAATTAAACAAATCAATACCAAAGTCACAGCAATATAACATTACCGTTCTAAAGTGCATCATAATTTTCTAGGCGGTGTTATGAAAAAGCTGCAGAAATCTATAAATATAAAAATGAACCCCTATTTCTCCAGTACTTCTACCAACTACTTTTGTGAATTCATGGTAGACCTAGTGGTCACGCTATAACTTGAAAACGGATCGAACAATCACGCTAATTCTTTTTTGCTGTTGTGTTAATTATTGTCAGGAGAAGGTTCCTATGAAAGAAAAACCAAGAAAGTTATACTGAGCGAACGAATTCGCGGGCAGTCGCTAGTTATTAATAGTTATAAAGGCATTTATTTTGTTTAAGAAATAAAGTAACTTAGCTTTTCAGTCTCGCATCTTCCTTCCAATTTGGTCACTGTAATCATAGAGAACGCTCGAAAGCGCGCGTCCTAGTTGACCGCCGCGGTCAGAACACCTGTGTGGTGTCTATATAACCCAATACAAATAACACAAAACTGACCGCTCTGTCTGATCAGACCCTAAGAGACCCATGAGAAAGATATTTGACATGTGAAAAAATAGATTACTTAATTAGAAATCACCAGGATGGGAACAATTAACTGATGTATCAAGAAAAGTATGAATAAGAATATATGTAAACAACTTAATTTCAGGTATTCTAGCTGGAAGGTACTATGAAGGTGATGGCCGAAGCACTCCATATAGGAACAAGTTTAACAGAAGAATTAAGGAATGTTTTAAAGAGAAAGAGCTAAGTAAGCAAGAATCCCTGAAGTACCCACCATGCAATATTGCTTGGAGTGAGCAGGAGGGAACTAAAGTATGGTGCACCAAAACTAGGTTAGTAGTACCTATTTAACAATAGAAATTACTGTCTTATGGCAATGGGCATTCCACTCCAAAAGTAGTAAATTAATAGTAATAGAACTTCCTAAATCTGTTTTTTCTCCAACAGTGGTGGCTCACACAGAGACTGGACTGGAGTACCTCGACAGCTGTTCACACCGGGAGAAACAAAACCTAGATGTGTTTGTGTGAACACTGACAAAGAACAAGATGCATCTGAGAAGTTTAAAGAGTATGAAAACTGTGCCAACACATCAGTCATATGTTTTGTAAGCTCAAATTAAATTTCATGTAATATTCATGTAGTAGAAACTGAGATTAAACCTGAGGTCACTTAGTGTAGTTTAGTTGGTCATAATATGAATCTCAACATTCCATTAAATCATTATTTATTGAGAAACATTGTAATTAAGTAGTCAACTTTGTAATGTGCATTTATTATCAAAATAAAAATGATTAATTTAAGACTACCTATTCAATTATCCTATTAGGTTGTCTTCAAAATCATAAAGGGGCTGTGGTCCAACTGAGATTAGGCAGTAGTACCTACAAACAGTAGATCTATGGTGTCAACTGATTTTATTCTACTAAGCAGGTCAGCTGAACCACAATAAACTGCAACAGTATGTTATTTGGCGGCCCTTAGAAGATTCAAAGGGTCTGGTTTAATATGTACCTACAATGAAAAAACCCTAGGCATGTAGTAATTAAGCCACATCTCATATTCTCTACTTCGCATAATGACTATACTGCATAATGACGTAGCAAAATGTCTACTTTTTGAAAATAGAAAATACAAGGAAAATCTGTCCGGCTGTTAATACCTAGTGTCATGTTGAAGTTTGCCTGGTAATTATTTAATTTTGTGTAAAGCTATTATATTACAGCGATACAATGGATAATAGTCTAAAATTTATAACAAATGAAAAGGGAAAACCGGCTCTTCTTTATGCCATCAGGCTATCGATATAATTTCGAAAAAAAATATAAAAACGGAAGTTTAAAGAGATGTGTCAATAAGAATGAATGTTTAGCGACAGTGCCTATACGGATGGAAATAGAGAAGATTATAAGATAAAGTTCTTAAATGTGTGCACCACATCCTGGAGATAATGAAATAGCTCTGATGATGGATTCTTGTCGGCAAGAAGTATACAGCAACATGGGACCGGTGAAGAAAATATTTTTATCATACCACCTGCTCAAAAACGTACAATTACAGATCACGCAATATCGACGTAAAGCAAGGCATTATACATCCCCGGGGCACAGATTACTGAATAAGAACAGATACTTCACTCAGTAGAAAATTTCCAATACCTATTACGATAATAGCCTACTCCCTCGCGTCAACAACCACTGTATGCTAAAATGCGCCTAAATGCTCAAGCGTACAGCAGTGATTGCTTCGCACCGCGCGATTCCACAGTAATCGCAGGGCTGCCTCTTCGATAAAATTAAATTAACATAACTTTTTATCTATGTTATTGAGAACTGTGAATATGTTCTGACTTTTATGTGGCAGTTAAACATTTTATCATTTATAAAATATTTAACCAACTTAAAAAAAAGGAGGTGATCAGACATACAGGCCAAACTGAGATGTTTGACTTGTATGGTTTGTAGGTATGTATGTTTGTGCGCGATAATCTCGCGTTTGGCTAAACCGATATCGATGCGGTTTTCAGAAAAGGATTTGTTACATTTAGGAGAACGTTTTAAAATAAGTATAATACTTCTTAGTTTGATGATGATCTTCGGAGATGTTCACTAGAAATGAAAAAAAAAGCCTTAAAAAAAGAGAACCGACTTCAAATAAAGCACTAAGCCGTAAGTTATTTTATTAACGAGTGTAACACTCTCACACAAAAATACATAAACACTGCAGTTTTCGAAAGTTTTCATTTAAAAAAATATATCTAGTTCCTAGTTGTACATATCTAGGTGTATTGTACTACTACCAATTATCACGAATCAAATTTATTAAGATTAATTAATTTGATTCGTTTTCTCGCAACAAGTCACCTTACAACAGACGCGGCTTGTTCAAAGGTTTTCATCGGGCGTAAGAAAAAGAACTCTCGCTACACAGACTTAAAGCGCATTTTGATTCGTTACGAGCGCGTCAAGGACTTGTAGGCACATTTTTTGAAGGTCACGTCCGTGCTTTGCAATGTTTTATGAACATTATTGCAGTTGTTAGTTTAGCAGTTTATATTCGAATGTTTTCTTTCGAAGAGTGCATCTTCTGTACCTTGTACTATTAATTATTCTGTGGTATAACGTTTCTATGCAACAAAATTATGTAAATCTGTGTCTGAAAGGCAAGCTAATGCTTAGTATATACCTATTAAACTGTCAAATTCTAAGTGGATACCGGTGTCCGCACACCTACTGTCTTTTAATTATGTCTCTAATGACGGTATGTGAATGGAAAAAAAAATTAACGACAAAAACTAGTAATAATTTATCACTTACCATTCTTCATTGACAGGTAAATGGAAAAATGTTAGGTGTTTATCCCTTCTTTTGCTTGATTTACACCCATCTACAGCACATAAGGTACCACACGGCATCGTAATACGCGTACGAACGAACAGCACTATTAAAATTGAACTTCGCTTGCGAAAACCGCACTGAATTTGAACCGCCGGCGGACCGAGACCGCTCGGCTGGGCGGTAGGCAGTTGTAGCGCGCAAGTACATGGAGTGACGGAGGCCTGCCCGGGGCTGTAATGTTGTATGAAACTCCGGGCGTAAAGTGATTTGGAGTTAGAACGCGAGGAAAACTCTTATTGCGGAGACTGCATACAGGAAAAAAAGTGCGATTGTACTAGATAGACGGAGTGTGATTGTTGTGCGCCGCGTTGCTATAGGTAACGCACGACCCCTGTCTGACAGTGTTAGCAAGTTAGCCATTTTTTAGCTATATCTGGCTACATTTTGAATTGATTTAGCTAAAATATCAAATTTTATTGGCTATGTTTTAGCATTTTAGCAACTTTTTACTATTCACAAGGATATGTAAAATTACAGCCAAAAATAATATGTGACGTAATTTCCATACTTCCATTTCATATCACTTGTTTTCACTCATATACATAATGCCTATTTCTGAACGAACATCAACGTAAGCAGACGTATGCCTTTCTTAAATTAATACGTTTTTCTTACCAAATACCCATGAAGTGTTGGACCAAATCTGAAAGCAAGAAAAACATTCTTTCCTTGTTTCTAAATAACCAGAATCATCAACCTCAAATGAGTATTACATTGAATAAATCTTAGATGATTAAATGATGCGTTTCAAAGGCCTACGCCTTGAGTACTTGAGTTTTTGTTTTTAATCCAGTTCTTTGGCCACTTTTAGCCACAGTTTATGGTAATAGATTTATTACATTCTACTTAGCATCTTTTTAGAAGTCGTTGGCCGTTTTTTGTTTCATTGACTTGGCAACACTGCTCTTTGCGCATTCAAGGTCATAGTTCAAGTTACGTACCGCGATCTGTAACCGTAATTTGGAACAATACACGGTGTTTGGTGTTATTTTTAACAACGTCCATAAAATGTTATAATTGAACTGTGCCGAAATATCGGGCGCTCCAAAAGCAACTAAATCGTGGTCTACACCTCGTGGGTACTAATTATAACTGTAAAAGTCTAAAACAGTGTTTCGATAAAATGTTCCTTCGACAAGTACAATTTGAAAAATTTAATACCGAACTTCCGTTTTATTCAGTTATTGGAGTGTATAATTCAAAAAGTACTCGACCGAATTTAATTTAAATGGGACCACACGGGAAGCACCAGCTTTCAAACAAAAAAAGAATTTTGAGAATCGGTTCACCCTATCGAAAGTTATGAGGTAACAAACATAAAAAAAAACAAGTGGAATCGAGTACCTCTTCCTTTTTTTGGAAGTCTGTAGAAAAATAAAACTGTCCCTCTATAACAGTACAAATTGTCCAATTTAGATATTAACTATTAACTGCTTTTTTAAAGCTCTGAGTTTTTATTGTCTCGCAGTAGGTATGAAAAGTAGATTAGGTATACACCTCGAGGATAAAGCTGTCTTCGTTTTCGGCGGCGTTAACCCTTCGCTTCACTCAGGACTCTACATAACATACATAAGTGGTGTATGCCGTGCTTATTGTAACAAATAAATAAAATAAAATAAAAAATAAATAACATAAATCATATAAAAAATAATCATAAATTAACTCTAGAGGACTCGTTACGTAGGCATTTTGCTACTAGGTCATTATGCGAAATAGATATTATGAGATGTGGATTATTTACTACATAGGTTTTTTGCATTGTAGATAAGTATTTAGGTATTAACCACCGGACCCAATTCAAATGCCTTCACTAGCCTGCATATGCAGGGTTCCCCATGTCTCTTAAGTTTTATAAGTAGGCACCATTATAACAAAACTTTATGTAACATTGCAATTTTAGAGAAAATTTCACATCCTCGGTCGGGACTGGAACCCGCGTCTTCCGACAATCCGTGTCAGGCGCCATGACCACTAGGCCACCGAGGCATGATGTCCGAACATGGATAACAATTCGATTGTAACCATCGTATGGGGATGGAGCGACATCTATTGAACAGCTTGACAGCATTATCATGACGAAAAAAAATTTTTTTTTTATATGTAGGTACTTAACTTTCGTATTTATGTTGGCAACCCTTCCTAATTTTTATGATTTTTAAAGCAAAGCAGGCGTTAGCGCCTGCTTAATGATACCAAACATTGCAATTTTAGAGAGAAAATTTCACTTTCTTCGACGGAATTCGAACCAGCGTTCTCCGTGTCATGCGCCATGACCACTAGGCCACCCAGGAGCCTATGAAGTATGAAGATCTCAGCTTTACCTACACTATAGAAAGTGACGAAAGTGTACCTAACAATTAAATTAAATAAACTCTAGTGAGACACTAGTAGCATAGTAAATTACTATGGTTTGAACCCAACTGAACTAACACTGATACTCCATGTACCCACTGATATAATACACATTGCATAAACCTTCAAAATGATTTAGATAATCTTGCCAAGTATTACGCAATGAATAGAATTAATTTAAACATTACAAAATGTCAACAAATCACATTTACATGTAAGGTTGAACCTATCCAATTCCCTTACAGAATTAACTGTTTACCGATTAAGAAGGTAACCACTATAAAAGACTTCGGAGTCATATTAGATTCTAAAATGATGCTTACCGAACATGTAGATGTAATTGTAAATAAGTCATTCAAACAGTTACGTTTAATAAAAAGAGTCTGCGCTCCGTTTAAAAGTTTTATATTTTGCGTATGTACGGAGCATATTAGAATATGCGTGTTGTATTTGGTCCCCACGCTACGTTGTACATATTAATAGGTTAGAATCTATACAGAAGAAATTCATTAAATATTTAAATTTTAAAAATAATAAGTTATTTGATTCATATGATGAGGCTTGTAGGTACTATAATATCGATACATTAGAGCAGAGGCGTAGGCAATATGACGTCACATTGTTACATGATATAATGAATGCAAATATAGATTGTACAGAGCTACTTGCTAACGTTTCGCTTCGGGTACCTTCTATTCGCACTAGGAATACATCGTTACTGCATGTACCCCATCGCAGTACTAATTATGCCCAGAACTCGGTGCTTTGCCGTGCAGCTCGCAATTTCAATAAATATTATTCGGACTTAGATCTGTTTCACTTATCGAAAAGTTCTCTCAAATACCACATTAGGGAAATACATAAGAATACTTAAATTAAATGTATCATACTCACACTCACTCTCTCACACACACACACATACATACACACACACACACACGCGCGCGCGCGCACTCGCAAACAAACAATACCATTACTTATAAAGCGGCAATGAGTACTTCATAATTATTGATACAGTACGGATAATGGCATATACTCGTACATACTCATTTGAAACAAGTAGGTACTACTTTATTGTTTGAATGTTACTTAATATTTAGATACTAGTACGGATATATTAGTATGCTAATTAATTGTATCCTATTTTGGCCATACTGTAGATAAGAAATGTCACATATGTAAATACTAATTGTAACGCTGTATGGACAACTAAATAAATAAATAAAAAAATACGATGGACGACTGAAAAGTTCCGAGCCTAGGGTAATTAGTTAATTCGCATTAGTGCTTTAAGAAGTAATACTATAAAAATTACAAGGGTTGCGATGTCAATACGAAAAAAAGTAGGTATTTCTAAGTAATGCTTCTTTCGGTTGGGTAGTACTGTCAAAGCTGTTCAATAGATGTCGCTCCGTGTCCAGAGACGAAAAACGGCTAGTCAGAAAGAGAGTTAAAATTTGATGCTCGGACCCAAACCTCGGCGGCCTAGTTGGTCAATGGCGTCTGACACGGAGAGTCAGAAGACGCGGGTTCGAATCCCGTCCGAGGATGTTAATTTTTCTCTATAAATTTCAATGCTTGAGATCGGTAAAGCAGGCGTTAGTGCTTGAATACTATAAAATTACAAGGGTTGCGATGTCAATACGAAAGTTTAAGTATTTTTCTAAATAATGCTTCATTCGGTTGGATAGTACCTACTGTCAAAGCAGTTCAGTAGATGTCGCTCTGTGTCTCCGTAAGACGGTTTGTCAGATAGAGACTTAAAATTCGATGCTCGGACGCGAACCTCGGTGGCCTAGTTGGTCAATGGCGTCTGACACGGAGAGTCAGAAGACGCGCGTTCGATCCCGTCCGAGGATGTGAATTTTTTCTCTCCATAAATTTCAATGATTACAGTGACTATTCCGAAATTTCCTTTGGGGTACCTCAAGGGAGCGTCCTCGGACCAACCCTGTTTTTGCTTTATATAAATAATCTCTGTAAACTACCCTATATATCACGGAAAGATATTGACATTCGCTGACGACACAGCCTACTGAGCGAGGAGTCCTTGGAGTCCTCGGCTCTCATTGTCGGTCTAGCGCTCGACGAGTCAACATCTCCTGAGCAAAAAGTAGGTATAATAACTGTCCTATACAGGAACTCCTAAGGATGCCTCGTGTAGAGACGAAACACGTGTCGAATCGTTTTTGGTTGATTGGGCTCTTTTGTGTGTTGATTAATATTTATTCTGTATACTTCCTATTTGCAGTTTATGCGGGACGGAGGGTGGTGCACAGTGCACACCGCAACTCGGGCATAAGCATTGTTTTCGGGGAAGCGTCACTAAACATTACGGTAAAATATACTTATATAAGGTAAGGGGGGCGAATAACGCCCCCTTTGCCTTACCGAAGCCTACTATCAATCCTACTAATATTATAAACGCGAAAGTTTGTGAGTATGGTTGTGTGGATCTTTGTTACTCCCTCACCCTCAAACGGTGGGGCCAATTTTGATGACTATTGGTATGGAGGAAGTTGAGGCGCTGGATTACACATAGGATGCCTTTCATCATCTATCATCACGCGGGTGAAAAAGCTTAATATTCTTGGGCACAGCATACACAAAATAACAAGATCTCCGCCTACGTTAAGATCGTTTGACATTTCTTTCAAAGTTTGTGTCAGATTCTGATAGCTTAGTCAAAAGCACGCTATCATTTTGACAGCTCGATACACTAAACGTGCTCGGCAACCGTCAAGGGTGATGAAATGTAATGACAGTTGTTATCATAGTGATTAATTTTATATTTGTATATACTACCTACGTACACACAAATATTCAATAACCTTTTTTACCGATTTAACCGATGTTATTATTTAGTCAATCGCTACCTAGTTTAGTTTTGGTGGACTAGAGATGCAAAGTGGCGCCATCTCTGGGATAACTTCGGTAGCGTGCGCTGTTCGCTGATTGGTCGGTCGGTCGTTGAGAGCCAATTACCGTTGATCACTTAGTCATCATCCGAAAGAGGCGTTGGGGGGGAGCGCGCATACACGCTCGGAGGCTCGGAGGAACTCACTGCGTTTTGGACGTGGCAGCGTTCGCTACTCAGTGGAATACCTTGTCCCCAAGTTAATTCAAATTGATCTCTAAACTATATGTGCTGTAATAATAAATCTCAGTGTGACGTAATAAAAGCAGACTCATTGTACATGTGATATCTTGTTCTCCTCCCCCGCTTCATTTACGCCTAGCCACGAAATTGGAGCATGCCATCCTATAAAGATCCTGATACGGGCCCATTGTGCCTTTATCAGAAGTGGGGTTCAAGTCAAGAGCCAAAACCAGAGGAGAATAGCCGCAGGAATAAAACACTGGAACCGGTACCAGTGCTGAATTTGTTGCATCATATGGAGCGACTAGAAGAGTCTGCCGCTGCAGACAAGGCACCAAACTAAACACCAGTATCGAGACTTCGTGACAAAGCAAGACCAATCACGTTCTTTGTGTGCAGACAGACAGGACACTTCTTTGCATCAACGTGTCAACCAGTAGAAAGTGGAGCGGCGGGCCAAAGGGCTTCACGTCTGTGAATGCAAATCAACTAAGAGCACCTTGACTACATCATCCGGTGAGCCCGTTACCTTTCTCTTTGATAATGTATAAGCCTGTTCGTTAGTAACCTGTAGCTTTGCCAAGAAATTTTTGGGTACATATTGCATAGGGATTTAGTATACCTTATGTAAAAGACATCTCTCTTAACAGTACGTTTCATATAGTACCAGACGGTTCTATCATAGTGCCAGTTATCATATACCTACCTACCTGACGCTGATGGCCGGTCCACCCATTGCGTGCACTGGTGGGTGGAAGGGACGTTGATGTCCGGGCACACACAAGTGGATAGCAATAAGTCGACGCAAGAAGGCGCTGGCAAGAAATCCTGATTAGTGTATGGCAAGTCAGTACACATCGCCAGCTTATCCAGAGAAGGTGTTCAAAGAGGTCCACATCTGCAACCATCAAACTCGAGGAGTACGCTGGAAACATCATCGGGTGAGATCGTCCAATTTTACTTGATAGTGGTTATGCGTAATCTGTGGTGTCAATTACTTAGATTTGGTTTCTAAGTTTCCCGGGACTGCACGTAATTAAAAGATATTCCTATCGGGAGTAGGTCACGCCAACATTTTATGAGAAGCTCAACTTTTCAGCGATGTATCAATGTAGAGGACGAGGGTACTAAACTCACTGTTTTGAATCGCATTGTTTCCTGGTAGTATTTCAGAATACATTTCAGGTAGGCGGTTGTGCTTTGATTCAAGTTCTGAGCGTAACCAAACCGAATTAGATAGAAAGTTCAAGGTGTCCCTTTTTTATTACGTCTTAGACAATGATCTTTTACTACTAAGTACTAAATAATATAATAACTACCTTAGCATAGAAATACCAGTGTCGTCAATTACAGATTACAGTAACAGTAGATAGCTTTAAGTTAACTTTGTCCCGTAGTGTTGTGCTGTGCATGTGCCGGTATAGCGACAATACCAAATGGCTCCAACGGAAGTCCAGCGCTGGTTAGCAGCCGGCATCATGCTGAGTTGGGGCCCGTTTGTGGCTATATTCTTGTTTGTTGTTAGATATATTTATTTTTTGTGTTAATTTTGTAGTCACAAATAAACTTTATTTTCTTTCTTCTTCTTTCTTTTCTTTTCTTTTATATTATTTGTCTATTACACTGGCTATATTGATATTCTTTTTTGAATTCTACTTTCGATTTCCTATTTACTATAAAAGCGAAAACTTGTGGCTTTTGAGGGGATTCTTCCTTCAGATTTGAAAGGAAAATCTTGAAAGAAATATATTACTGCTGTCGTCTGAAATTGCTGATCTGGTCTCTCTAAACTAGACCAGATAAAAGTTGCAAAAGTATTTTCTGTCTGAAAGTGCTCTCCGTGTAAAAGTGCTCGCTGTCTAAAAGTGCTCTCTTAAATCAATTTGTGTCCATCTCGGGAGTCTACAGTTTTCGAGGAGGCTGTCTAACTGTTTTTTTTTCACTATATACAGTAGTGAAGAAGGCCTGTACTCCATCATCTGGATTTAAAAGTTACCTAAGATTGTCTATCTTTATGTCTCTTGGTCTCCGTTGGCCCATCAATCGCCTCGTTATTAAATTACTTTAACCATCCATTAACGAGTTCGCCAGTGTACACTACTTAACAAAAACTGTAATATTCTCTGTGTAATTTCATATTTATATTATGTGCTGTTATTTAATTAATTTGTTTCTTCTGTGTAAATAAAATTAACAAGGGTACTTATAACTTTATATCTAGCTTTCTTTTGTCTTAATTACACTAATTCAGGTGATAAATCTTACTTTATTTTCAACTTTATTAACTTAATGTATTGTCAGTATGTATGCCGTGGGGTACCGGCTTAGAATAGTACCCCCCCAACTCTACCCGTGGGTGCGTAAAAATCTGCTAAGGGATAACAATCGGAAGGTGGGCAGCAGCACCTTCCCAGTATTAAAACCCCAAAACTGCGCTCGCCAATCCGCCTGCCAAGCGTAGCGAGTATTGGCAAAAACCCCTTAATGGATTGGACAAAAAGAACCAGGCCCCCCCCAGTCCCCGGCAGCCCCGCTATTCCTGGCTACGGTAGCGGCCACGGTAACGGTGGGGCAGGGGGTGCTAAGAATCCCCGGCAGACGCCCGGCTACCACCCCCAACGACGACGACTGGCCCTGGTGACACACAACATACGCACGATGAGGACAGACGAGAAGATATATGAGCTGGAAGAAGAAATGAGTAAGCTACACTGGGACATTGTGGGGTTATCTGAAGTCCGTAGAGCGGGTGAGGACACGATAACCCTAAAATCAGGTAACCTACTCTACCACCGGGAGGGCGACTAACAGTCCCAAGGTGGTGTCGGGTTTCTCGTCCACAAGTCCCTTACTAACAACATAGTTAAGATCGATAGCGTTTCCAATAGGGTCGTATACCTAATACTCAGAGTATCCAAACGATATTCGCTGAAGGTCATTCAGGTATACGCACCGACGAAGTCGCACCCGGATGATGAGGTGGAGGATATGTATGAGGACATTTAGTCGGGCCATACATACCTCTGAAACGCACTTTCTAGTTGTTATGGGGGACTTCAACGCGAAGTTGGGTAAGAGAAGCGATGATGAGTCGAAAGTGGGGCAATTTGGACAACGGAACCGTAGGGGACAGAGGTTGGCCGACTTCCTGGAGAAAGAGGGACTCTTTATGATGAACTCTTTCTTTCAGAAGCCACCTCACAGGAAATGGACCTGGCTGAGTCCCGATGGTTCCACGAGAAATGAGATTGACTTCATTATGACCACCAAAAGGCAAATATTCACTGATGTCTCCGTGATCAACAGGGTTAAAACCGGTAGTGATCACCAAATGGTAAGAGGCACGGTGAATATTAATGTCAAACTGGAGAGGTCTCGTCTGATGAAGTCTACGCTCCGACCCACTCGTGACAGTATTCAAGACCCCGAGAGCTTTCAACTTGAGCTATCCAATCGCTTCGATTGCCTTGAGAACATCGCTTCAGTGGACGAGATCAATAACAGGTTAGTAGAAACTGTCCATACAGTGGGTTCCAAGTACTTTAAACCCCACCGTACAGATAGGCCACAGAAACTCTCCACGATACCCTCAACTTCATGGCTGAACGACGCTCATTGAAACTGCAGTCTTCGAATGATGCTGAAGCATATAGGCTGCTCAATAGACGAATATGGAAGTCCTTGCGACACGACATCCAGATCTCAAAATTCAAAATTCAAAAATTATTTATTCAGTTTAGGCATCATAGACACTCTTATGAACGTCAAAATTTTTAAATGATTCTACCGCTGTCTTCGGAAAAGAACCACCGCCGAGAAGAAGCAGCAAGAAACTCGTGGGCCATTATTTTTTCAAGTCTTTGTACATTGAGGTTACATATGAGTAGTATTAAAATCTTCGATCAATACATTATTGATCGAAGATTAAAATAACAAATTTATTCAATAGTTGGCTATTAGGCAGAAGTGGAAAGCTTCCAGGCATCTTTGTCTTCTAAGTAGTGACTCAATTTATAATAGGCTTTTTTCATTAGTATATTTTTGACACTTAACTTGAATTTCCCTTCAGTGAGCTCAGTAATGTCTTTCGGGATTTTATTATAGAAACGTACACAATTGCCTAAGAAGGACTTATTTTTAGTTTTCGTGAGTCTAAATTTAGATACAGCTATCCTATCCTTATTTCTAGTATTAATATTATGCATATCACTATTTATTCTAAACTTCTTTATATTTTTACGAGCGTACATTATATTTTCTAGGATATACAAAGATGGAAGAGTTAATATATTAATTTCTTTGAACATTTGTCTTAAGGATTCGCGGGGACCCATTTCGTAGATGGCTCGAATTGCCCGCTTTTGCAATATAAAAACTGTCTCTATGTCCGCCGCTGACCCCCACAGCAGGATACCATATGACATTATGCTGTGGAAGTAAGCAAAGTAGACCAGTCGAGCAGTAGCTATATCTGTCAATTGCCTAATTTTATGAACCGCATATGCAGCTGAGCTCAGTCTTCCAGATAGTGCATCAATATGAATAATAATATGTTCATTGTAATTTAGAATCTATGCTAATACCTAGAAAGACTATTGCCTTGTCAATTTTCAATTTATTTCCGTCGAGTAATACGTTTGGCTCTATATGTCTTACATTAGGCATGGAAAATTTTAAACATTTCGTTTTCTTTGCGTTGAGAAGCAGGTTGTTTGCGGCGAACCAATTTGAAACAATAGTCAACGCGTTGTTGACTTGAACTAGTTCTCTATCTTTCCTATCTACTTTAAAAATCAGAGAAGTATCATCCGCAAAAAGAACTATGTCAGCAAGGCCCTCAACCATATGTCTTTAATACAAACCGTATTAAAGAGACGATAGAGCGGAAAAAAGGCTCCAAAGTGTTTGCAAGAGACATGTCTATTGGGCAAAGCCAGTTGACGAAGCTGAAGAGAGGAGACGGCAGTGTAGCGTCGACCAAAGCGGAAGTGTTAGGAGAGGTCGAGAGTTTCTACGGACAGTTATACACCTCGGTCGCTAAACCTGTTAGCAGCTCGGTCAAAGACCCAAGAGCCAAGCTGACCCGACATACCGAAGATATCCCGGACATCAGCCTGTACGAGATTAGAATGGCCTTGAAACAGATTAAGAACAACAAGGCGCCTGGTGACGACGGTATCACATCTGAGCTTCTGAAAGCGGGTGGAACACCGGTACTTAAAGTCCTTCAGAAGCTCTTTAATACCGTCTTACTCGAAGGTTCAACGCCAGAAGCATGGAACAAAAACGTGGTGGTGCTGTTCTTCAAGAAAGGTGACAACACTTTACTTAAAAATTACAGACCCATCTCGCTTTTGAGCCAAGTTTATAAGCTGTTTTCGAAGGTCATAACGAATCGTCTCAGTCGCAGGTTTGATGAATTCCAGCCTCCGGAACAAGCCGGTTTCCGAAAAGGCTATAGTACCATAGACCACATCCACACGCTACGGCAAGTTATACAGAAGACCGAAGAGTATAACTTGCCTCTTTGTCTAGCGTTTGTGGAATATGAGAAAGCCTTTGATTCGATCGAGACGTGGGCAGTGCTTGAGTCTCTCCAGCGGTGCCGTATTGACTATCGGTATATTGAAGTGCTGAAGTGTTTGTACAAAAACGCCTACATGTCAGTCCGAGTACAGGAGCAGAGTTCGAAGGCAATTCCAATGCAAAGAGGCGTGAGACAGGGAGACGTTATATCTCCGAAACTGTTCACCGCTACATTGGAAGACGCCTTCAAGCTTCTGGAATGGCAAGGACTTGGCATCAATATTAACGGCGAATACATCACTCACCTTCGATTTGCCGACGATATTGTAGTCATGGCAGAATCCATGGAAGACCTCAGTACAATGCTCGAAGGCCTCCATCGAGTTTCCCAACGGGTAGGTCTTAAGATGAACATGGACAAGACGAAAATTATGTCTAATGCCCATGTTGTACCTTTTTTTTTTTTTTTTTTTTTTACGCAGAGGAAGATTTTATATCCTGATCACCAGCCCAAGGGGTAGAGCTGGTGCGCGTGTGGGAGTCTCCGCCAGAAGGGCAGAATACCCACCAAACCTCTGCGGTGTTCCATCGTCATCGACTGTTGGCGGGAACCGTGGGACCATTCGTATTCACCACAGCCCCCACCGACGTCGCTGCCCGCCTACGCAGGCCCAGCCTCTGGGGAGGGTGTAAAAAGCCCTCCCCATTACCACCTCGTGGGATGCCCCGGAACACGTGGGCCATCCACACCATGTGAGGACCTAACCCTAATTGGGGGCACCGGCTGTCCCCACAGCCGATACCACAGGTTCTCTGAGCGGAGACGGAGTGCGAGCCCGATCGGCTCGCCTCTGTGTCCGCGCTCTCCGGAGCGGGAGAGAGACGGGATCTATCTCCCTCTCTCGCTCCTCTGCCTCTCTCTGCAACATCACGACCTCGCAGAAAGAGACCATCGCCTCCCATGACCTCTCGTCGTCGACCATCTTTGTTAAGATGGTTGACAAGGAGAGGTCCGCCCCCACGACTGCAACCAGGGACTGCCGCGCCTCGACAGCCCCTGGGCAAACTTCCAGCACGTGCTGCGCGGTTTCTTCCGCGCAGCCGCACTGGTGGCACACAGGGGTCGCCTCCCTCCGGACAACGTTGCACAAGTACCTCCCGAAGCACCCGTGCCCCGAGAGGACCTGAGTCATCCGGAAGGTAAGAGACCCATGCCCTCGATGGACCCATTCCTTGAGGATGGGCCGGACCGCTTCCAGGAACCGAGTTGCTCCGGCTCCCCTCCGTGGATCTACGCCTAAGCGTCTGTTCCAAGATGCCAAAGCGGCCTCGTTGGCATCCGTACGCCACTCGCCATACTCCTGAGGGGCAGGGCGGAGACCCTCCTGTCGCGCCCACGTTTTGCGCCAAAAGACCGAGGACAGAACCTCGGCCTCTAGATCCCATGGAAGGGATCCGGCTAGAACGCAGGCCACCTCGTGTGAGAGTGTGCGATAGCCCCTGCACACACTCACGGCCATGGCCCTCTGGGCTTTATGTAGCAGGGCGGTTTCCTGGGAGTTGAGGGACCCTGCCCATATGGGAGCACCGTAGAGGGCCATAGAGCGCACCACCGCCATGTAAAGGTGGCGGCAGCTACCTCCTCCTCCCCCAAGATTCGGGAGCAAGCGGCCCAGTGCAGCAGCTGTACCCACGAGTCTGGGAGACAGCTGCTGAAGATGGGCCCTGAATCTCCATCTGCTGTCAAGCACAACGCCAAGATATCTCAGCGTTGACTTGACAGCGATAGAGGTCCCCCCAACAATTATATTGCAGCCTGCGGGTGGTGCCCTCCGACGACCAGGAAAACAGATGGCCTCGGATTTGTGAAGCGCCACCCCCAGGCCCAATTGCCGGATCCGGGCCACCACCCCCGCCACTGCGGCAGTGACTAGGATGGACGCCTCTCGGATTGTCTTCCCTCGGGCGGTAACCAGGGTGTCGTCGGCGTAGCAGATGACGTTGACGCCATCCAGGTTAACGCCCCGCAGCACCCAATCATACCCAACGTTCCACAGGAGTGGTCCAAGAACAGACCCCTGTGGAACGCCGCGAGTCACTGGGCTTCGGCCTCCGCCGTGACTTGTCGGGTAGACCACATCTCTTGCTGAGAGGTAGTCCCTGAGGATACGGCGGAGGTACTGGGGTACCTCGTGATGCTCCAGCGCCCTCAAAATCGTGTTCCACGGCAGGCTATTGAAGGCGTTTGCGATGTCCAGCGACACCGCAAACATGACCTCGCCGTTGGAACACGCCACCTCGGAGAGATCGTGGACGCGGGATATTGCATCCAGCGTCGAGCGACCTCTCCGGAACCCAAACTGATTGTCGGCCAGATCTGGGCCAGTGTTTGTGAGGTGCCTGACGAGGCGGGCAGCGACCACACGCTCTAGGAGCTTGCCAGCCTCGTCAAGCAGTACGATAGGGCGATATCCGGCGGGTTCATCCGCAGGACGCCCCTCCTTTCGCAGGAGTACGAGCCGACCTCCCTTCCACCTCGTAGGGAACTTCCCCTCCCGCATGCAGCGGTCGAAGAGGGCTCGTACGCGGGACCCCAGAGCATCCTGGGCGAGGGCCCACACACGGCCGGGAATACCATCTGGTCCCGGCGCCGTGTTTTTTGCTCGCATCTTGAGGAAGGCCGCAGCCAGCTCTCCCTCGGAGGTGCCAGGTACGTCTTCTTCTTCTGCTCCCACTCTTGGAGCCACTGCCGCGGTGGTACGCGAAAACTCCAACCCTGAGCCACGAGGAAACAGTCCCTCGATCACGCGCTGAAGCACCGGAGGCTGCATCGTGCTGGTGATGGGGGGAGCCCAAGGGCGGAGCCTTTGCCTCGCCAACCTGTACGGCCTTCCCCATGGGTCCCGATCAAGAGACTCCAGCAATTGACGCCAGGCCTCCGCCTTGGCCTCGCTGACGGCCACGCGGAGGGCTTTGGACGCCTCTCTGTAGGCCGCATAGAGGGCGTCTGATTCGGCTGTCTCCCGGCGCCTTCTTCTCCGGTAGCGCTGGTAGCGTCGGCGCCTGGCCACGCATCTACGGCGGAGCTCGGCAATCTGCTCCGACCACCAGTATACCTGGCGCCTGCACTGTGGGGCTCTGGCACGGGGCATAGAGGCATCGCACACGTGTGACATCGCATCGCACAGCCGCCCAGCCTCCGTATCCAGGTCAGCTGGCTCCGAGGGGGAGGCGTTCCATGCCTGCACAATGCACGCCTCTTGCAGAAGCTCTACGTCTAGGCAGTTCAGCACCCACCTGGGACCGACCACCAACGGCACCCGAACGTCAGGGTACACCATAGAAGGAGAGGAGACGCTGAATCGAATGTAGCGGTGATCGGACAGTGTCTCCTCGTCCACAAGCACCTCCCAGTCCCGAACACGTACTGCGAGATCAGGCGTGGCGAAGGTCACATCGACCACCGAACCGCCCGACCGTCGCACGCACGTGTTCGTCGACCCACGGTTGAGGACACATAAACCTGTCTCCGCCATCCATTCGACTACGGCCTCACCCCTAGCACTTGTCCTCGGAGACCCCCACGCCGTTGATTTGGCGTTGAGGTCCCCGAGAACAATGACGGGTTGAGGCCGGCTCTGGCCGACCAGGGTCCCCACCTCTCCAAGAAGAGTCTCCAGTTCATGCAGGGGCCTGTTGGGAGAGTGGTACACCCCAACGATAATTGCCTCGCCGACCCGGGTTGCCACGAAGCCCCTGCCCCTCACGACTCCATCAAGGGGAGGGGACTGGGTAGGAGACTGGGTAGTGATCGCAACTAAACCGTCAAGTTCCCCAACCCAGTCTGATCTGGATGGGACCCGATAAGGCTCGGCGACCACGGCCACGCTTATCAACCGTTCCGCCATGCTCTGGAGTAAGAGGTCCTGTGCTCTAGCGGAGTGGTTTATGTTCGCCTGGAGGAAAGTCAGGGCCATACTAATTTTCCTCCATGAGATCCACCTGCACTGCTTCAGTGGTAGACGGCTGCGACTTTGCCCTAGCCTTAGTCGCAGCTTTTCTCCTTCTCGCCCCTGTTTTGGTCGGGGGCTTGGCGCATGCCTTGCCCCCGGAGAGGTGATCCGCTGGCTTTCCCGCTGCTGCACATAGAGTGCAGTGCGGGGCAGCGGAGCAATCGTTAGCCTTGTGGCCCTTTTTCCCGCAGCGATAGCACTCTTCGCTGCGGTCAACCTCAGACTTGCACTGGGCCTTAACATGGCCCATTGCAAGGCAGCGGTAGCAGCGGCGGGGTCGGACTTCTAGCACCTGAACTCGCGCTGCCACCCAGCCCACAAGGAGCCGGCCACCATTCGCCCTGATCTTTATGGCAGCGGTCATAGGGCATCGCGCAAATGCGACACCCATTCCCGCCGCTCCCCGCCTGATCGCCCATGTTGTACCTACCCCAATATCAGTTGGGAACTCAGTTCTCGAAGTTGTTGACGAGTACATCTACCTGGGACAGACAGTCAAACTAGGCAGGTCCAACTTCGAGAAAGAGGTCAATCGTCGAATCCAACTCGCCTGGGCAGCGTTCCGGAAACTTCGCGAAGTCTTCTCGTCAAAAATACCTCAGTGCCTCAAGACAAGTCTTCGACCAATGTGTGTTACCAGTGATAACTTATGGCACTGAAACGTGATCTCTTACTATGGGCCTCATAGATAAGTTCAAAGTCGCACAACGAGCTATGGAGAGGGCTATGTTCGGGGTTTCTCTACGTGATCGAATCAGAAATGAGGACATCCGTAGAAGAACGAAAGTCACCGACATAGCTCAGAAGATTAGCCAGTTGAAGTGGCAGTGGGCAGGGCACATAGCACGCAGAACAGATGGCCGATGGGGCCGAAAGGTTCTGGAGTGGAGACCACGTACCGGCAAGCGCAGCGTAGGTCGTCCACCGACACGGTGGACAGACGACCTGAAGAAGGTCGCAGGACGACGTTGGATGCAGGCCGCTTCCGGTCCTTTTGGAAAATCATGGGGGAGGCCTATGTTCAGCAGTGGACGTCCTACGGCTGAGATGATGATGATGATATAAATATTATTATATTAAATGATTTAATTGAATATATTAAAATAAATATTTGCGATACATTAAAATTACAATGTAAAACATAATTTTTATGTTATACTATCATTAAGGTAAAATCATAATTATTAAAATATATTAGTCATACAAAAAGAAACTTGCAGCAGAAAGTAAAATACACAAACAAAAATTAATAATCATCATATTAAAATCAACAGTTGTAATTGACTTTATAAATCAAGTGGCAGCCCTGTTTCTATTGTCCCCTTACTGTCCCTTGACATACTGCTTCGTCCCTATTTATTAAGCATCTCATCCCTTTTCACCCCTCAGTCGTACCTAAAGACCTCCGATGCATACCGAATAACCTCCAAATTTGTAAATAAATACTTAGTTGTAATGAAATACAATTTTAAGACCAAAATAGGTGTGTAATTATACTTATGTGACAATGTATAGATTAAAAATAAACTCCAACGACGGAGATAACATTTATTAAACATTCTAACCCCAAAATCAATATATACCTATCGCTAAAACAAAACACACTTCAACACCCCTCAGTTCTAGAAAGAAACTTCAGAATTTTCAGATTGAATTGTCGACAATTTATTGCGAATTTCATGTCATATAAGTGTTGCCAAATAAAAAAGTAATTCGTCTATCATAGATTATTGCCATTCTACAAGCTAGTCGATTAATAAAATTATTACAATGGTAATTTCACTTCCGATTTTTTCCCTATTCCCCCCTGCATCCCTACTCACCCCGTTTGACGGTACTAACTTGCAGTACCGTAAATTTAATTAGAATTTAGTCTAATTTGAACTAAAAATTTACCTATCCTTAATGTGTAACTCAAGGTGGGCCTGATATTGCTTGGATGATCAAATAACAAGTGTCGAAATCAAATTGGTATTGAATGAAAACAAATAAAGTTTTATGTATAATGTAATACCAACTAGAATGCAGTTACGCTGTATATTGTCACTAAACAGAGTAAATACAAAGTTAAAATGCAATAACTTAATTAATTATGTACCTATTTAAAAAAAGCTAATTGCTTATCGTGTTTCAACATTTTTACTTTATTTCTAAGGAATATGAGAGTATAAAAATGATTATATATAACCAGTGTAAACAATCTTAGCCCAAAGTGCAAATTTAAGCAGTAAAGTCAGGACTACAATAATGTAATAATTAAGTTGGCAATGACAATAAATTGTTGCAGTATTTTCATTTTAAACTACATACCTATACATTAACCTATAAATCACGAATTATTAAATGCAGTAATTGCTTTGATTTAGGGGGAACTAAACCAAAAGCTATGTACTCATTTTAAAACATTATCATGTCGCAATGTGCTATATGCCTTCTACAGTTGAGTGAGAGGCACGGGGACTGCAGAAGGGATAATTAAGTTTTGATAGAAAATGGAAATGTTGCACCAAGGAGGTTTATCACAGTTTTCACGGAATATTCTTTTTTTTTTCACTTAATGTGATACAAATGCTCCACAGCAGTATTATTGTGTAACTCCTATAATATTTGAAAAATTTGAGTGAGTTTGTAATAATAAAACAGGATTAAAGTGAGACTTACACATTGTCAATATCACGATCAATAATTGTTTCGGCTTCTGGATGAAGCCACTCAAATTATAATGTTATTGTTACTCACATTCACGTTTACATATGAAGCCAAAACAATTGTCGATCTTGATATCGACAAAGTGTAAGTCTCAGGGTAATCCTGAATGATTATTACAAACTTATAAAGAATGCGAGTTTCAATAACATTATTATTTGAGTGAAACTGGTAGTGCAAACAGTTAGGATAGATAAGTTTGATCTGCCTCCACATAATGGTCATGTATGTATCCATACTTTTGCAATACTTGAGGATTAAGCACTAAAGAGATTAATGGCATTGCACTCATTCATCAGCCAAGAGACCCAAGAAGTTATTAAATAATTATTGCTATGATAATTCTAAATTTCACTTTCTACAAAACATGAATGCTTGCATACTACTGCTTAGAGGCAGCAGAATATGTACAGCAATAATACTGGCTGCATTTGAAGAGGCAAGGTACTGTCCCATAAGTAAGCCAGTTCACCATTGTAAAATAAAATGGGAGCAAGTGTATAATTTTTTTGTTTAACTATATAATTGGTTACATACAAGTGAACAGTCTAACACTGATGACAACTCAATATGAATTATTGACAGTTTGACTTGGCAACAGTATTTGGTGAGACAACTTCTGTTTGTATAGACTCATCAAGGTCAAGGCATTCAATAGTCTGAAGAAAGACATTCATTGGTATTTTCTTTCTATTCAAAAATGACTTATTACCTAAAAGCTTTTTGATTTTAGCCCTGCGCTTCTTTATTTTTTCTTTAGTATACTGACTACCTAACTGGAATGTAAGGAGTCTTTTGGTCTTACGTCCACCAATAAATGTTTCGTTAGTCTTAGGCTCTTCAAATATTGTTTCTAAAGTCTGAGATGTAGAGTTAACTTTTTTGTTGAGATACAATGCTTCAATCTGTTTTGGATTGGCATTTTCAGTCAGGATTCTTTTGCGAGGTTTCATGCATACCCTACGGTTTGAGGGTTTGTTTGCTTCAGGCTTTAACATCTTTCTTTTTCTTAGAACTCTTGTATCTGAAACATCGTTTTTTTCGTCTGAAGTATCCGCGGTAGTGTCATCCATTTCCATTATGGTCACTAAATCCAAACGGGCCATTTTATAGGGTAGTTCAGAATCCACTCTGTAATTAAGTGTTTTTAATGGTTAGGTTCTAAGGCTGAATGAGAGAATAAAAAACTAACTGTTAATTCTGATCCTCAGCTTTACCTGGTGCCTTCCATTAGAGTAACTATTTATTAGTAATTCATCATTGTCGCCATTCATATAACTCAATATAAAATGAAGAACAGCATTTCTTTTCTTCGTTTGCAACAATCACTTCACTACAAGGAATATTTAACTCTCTACCGAGACTTCACTATCAACTCAAGGTTTTTAGAAAATTAGGTACTGTAATTTTATATTCAATCAATCAACTTAGGGTGCGTTCGTTTAGCTTATGAGGGCATTAAAAAAAAAGTCAAAATCATTTATTAAATTTAGGCGTCAAAGACGCACTTATGAACGTCAACTTTTCATTATAATGTACTTAAAAGACTCTACCGCCGCGGTCCAAAATATATAGAGCCCATCGAGAAGAAGCGGCAAAAACTCGGGTCCATTCTTTCTATATAGATGTTTACAATGTTTCTACTTAGGTACTACAAATATTACATTTTATGGGTGGCAGAGAGACAGCTTGCCAGAAGTGGAGTATTCCAAGCATCTTTATCTTCTATATAATGTCGAACTTTATAGTAAGCTTTTTTTATTAAAACGTTTTTTACAGTCAACTTGAATTTGCCCTCTGTGAGCTCAGTTATGTGTTATGGGATTTTATTGTAAAAACGCACACAATTTCCTAGGAATGACTTATTAGTCTTCGCAAGTCTAAAACTAGGTACAGCTATCACATTTGTATTTCTAGTATTAAAAGTGTGGTGATCACTAATTAACTTATATTTATGTAAATTTTTACAAACATACATTATTTTCAAATACATATAAGGAAGGCAAGGTTAATATATTGATTTCTTTAAATAAATCTCTCAAAGATTCACGGGGACCCATTTCGTATATAGCTCGAATAGCACGTTTCTGAAGGATAAATATGGTCTCTATATCAGCCGCAGAACCCCATAGCAATATCCCATATGACATTACGCTGTGGAAATATGCAAAATACATTAACCGCGCCGTAGGAGCATCTGTTACCTCTCTTATTTTACGTACTGCATATGTAGCAGAACTGAGTCTCCCAGACAGGGCATTTATATGAGGACCCCATCGTAATTTTGCGTCAATTTTAATGCCTAGGAAGACTGTTGCCTTGTCCATTAAGAGTTTAACTCCATCAAGCGTAACGTTGGACTCCAAATATGGAACAGTAGGCAAAGAAAACTTCAAACATTTTGTCTTTTTTGAATTCAGAAGTAAATTATTAGTTGAGTACCATTTAGAGATACTAGATAGAGCATTGTTTACTTGAATTAATGTGCTATCTTTCCTATCTACTTTAAAATCAGAGGTGTGTCATCCGCAAATAAAACAATATCACAAAGATCCTTGGCCATAAGTGGCAAGTCGTTAATGTATACTAAGAACAGAAAAGGCCCTAAAATGGACTCTTGTGGAACACCCATTTTAATTATAGAATTTGGTGGCGTTGTCATTGATGCCTCTTTTGTTATAGCGTTCGTAAAGCTCAAAAACGTTATTTTTGCCACTTTTGCCCTCACTCACCGTATTCGAACGCTCAGCTCAGCATAAGACCTAAAATCGCATGATTATGCTGTCAAATAAATAGCTGTTACAAAACGATCACAAACAACTATGCTCCGGTTGTAGGTCAAAAATTGCACAAATTGGCAAAAATACCTCTTTTTTAGCTTTCCGATTGCTGAACAAAAAGAGGCATGAACGACATTTTGTGATTCTCAATTCAATTGTGAGCGTTTTTAGCGTTATTTTCGCTAAAAACGATCAGAAGTGATCTATTCGAACGCACTTTACTTAGTCTGAGTATTCATCAAAGATAATATAAGCACTACGCATAGATTAATCATACTATATCTAAAGATAGATGGAAATCACTTAAGCAAAACGGGACGTTATCGGGAAATTTAATTTTTTAAGTGCCATCCAATTTGACGGATCATAATCGCATGCGGCATACTCGTCTTCCATGTGTGACATTAGTGACGTGGAAGACGAGCGCGCCGGTATCGATAAATAGGGATGTGCTGTTTGATATCGAGGTAGCAAGAAGCATTCCTATCTACTCTATTAAGATATTGTTATTTAAACCAGAGTTTATGAAATTAAAAATCAGGTTAAAAGATAATTTAATCCATTTATTGAAGAACACATTCTAAAATCACAAAGATTATAATTTATTAGGAGTAATACATATTGTTTACCTTACATATTGAAAGCACTTATGTTTTGTAGATAATTCAAAACATGCATGATTACAATTTCTAATTAAATATTTTCGTTTTTAGGTAAGTACATAACTATAAATTAATATGCATTAAATAACTGTAAATACGTACATATTAGTCATAATTATGTGAAACAGATATCAGTAACGTTTTTTTGAAGAAAATCTGGGCTGATAGGTATCAAGTAATACCAAGGGTTTTTAATAGAAGGTTTATTTACGTAAATGTTACAATAAATTATCATTTCTTAACTTTAATTGTATCTTATCATATCATAACTAGATTAAATTAAAATATTCAATATCGTGTACCTTTTTCAGTAGCGATTTCTTGTTTCGTATTGTTTTTCCGTTCATAGTGCAGTATCTTTGGTGCTTGCACTTGGGTCTGCACTGCACTGTATGAATTCTGAATTTGTAACAGCCTGGTCTTCGCATAGTCTATAGTCAACTGCATATTTGAGTTTTCCATTGCAAGTCAAACATATTTCGTTAGGCCATGTAGCTTTGACAAAATTCTGCAGCGGTTGTTTAGACTTTATCTTCAAAAGCTGACTTTAAAACTTACCATGACGCCTTTGCCATTTTTGCACATCTCACGTGAACCAGGCAATGTGATTATATCATCAAACATATCCTCGCTCCTGCTTTTTGGTCTCTCTTTATGCTTTATCAGAATACACCAGTGTCGTATGAGTGTACTCCCACAGGTCGCCATGGATAAGATACAACTCGATCATGAATTTCAGTGCATTGTAAAATGAGTTTCCATCTAACTTCTTTATGGATGTTAAACTCATACCTGTAACGTGTGCCGGCTGCGATCTCTCCAGCCGTTTGCCGCTCGAAGTTGTGCTTGGAACATTACCTTCTGTAGCCATAATACTGCTTACACCCGTTCGTCATGAAACATCGAATTGACACATAACCTGAGCGGGATTGAGTATCTTTGCTTACCGACAATGAAGTTACTCAACATTTGTGTATAAACATATATTATAGCAATAGAAACACGATAATTAAATGAGCTAAATTATGCCCATAATAATTTTCACCTTTGACATACGTCCGTCAATCAATGACAACTCTCAAACAAATGATGATTAGACAACGATATGAGATTACGTAAACTCTTTGCTCTAATATAAATGAAGAGAACGAAGCCACTGTTTAATAGAACATAGATCACTGTGGTGAATAATGCGTGGTTGCACAACCATAGACAACATGTTTCTAAGGCCCACAGTACAGGAAGAAAGTGAAACCCGCTCATTGTAGTCTTTGGGAGGCAGTCATAGACTAAAATATATACTAGGAAAGAGGCAGGCAGTAATGCAAAGACCACAGACCATGTACTACATACAAAGACTACATACCAGTAATGTACGAAGGTGGAGCTCCTCAAAATGTAATTTTTGGGAAAAAAACTAAGGTATTTTAAACCTAGGTAATATACGTTAAATTTTTTGAAGCTGGAGCCCTTCGTATAATATTAGGGGCGTCCAAGTAACACACAAGTTGTTTAAAAGAGGAAGGGGAAACCAGAATACACCTTCAAGCTTAGTTAACGAAGTATAACGGTTAACGCAGAGTCTAGTTTCTGTGCAACAGAATTTACCTTTTTAGTACCTGAGGCTATTTAATCTTCTTTGCTGATCTTTAGAACAGTTATGAGCTCTCTTGTAGTTGTATTTTGTATATTTCTTTGTACTGCTTGTTCTACATCTTGAAACTTACTAGAAGAGTCATAATCATATAAAAGAATATATAAACGATTTAAGCTTCTAAAAAGCATTTCAAAAATCTTTAGTACAGCAGTTGGCATCTTCAAGCATGTTTAAAATGTTTACACCTTATAATGGTAGTAATTGGAGCTCTTGTAATGTCAGTCTATAAAAAGTTTTTTTGTAGTAGTTAGTAATGCTATAAGCTGTACAGTTGCGACACCAATGAGCCCGGCTTTAGCCAAGCGATGTAACCTTGTCGTCAATAGGGTTCCGTACCTTCAATTTTACTTTTTGGACAAAATGAGAGTTCCAGTAATTCTACATCGTGATCCAAGAACAATTCTTTCTACGCCAAAAAAAAATCCATAGAACCGGGTCAATATTGGCATAACGGTGTCATTGCACCGTTGACTAAATGCAGATACTTTTCTAGAAACCATACAATTGAATAACAATTTGGACAGCTGGGACGCGGCTTTCTAATTTTTAATAGTAGAATAATAGAACGGAGGAGGAGGTGGATGAGCCTCCGTTCGTTATTGGTATATTTTGGGATTGAAAAGCCAAAGTATCTGAAAGCTATTTAAGAGATTTTATAGCTGGAATTAAAATTAAAATTTACAGAAAGTGTTATGATAAAGTAAGAAAACACAAAGTTTACAAAATGATGTTTTATTTGCGACTCTCCCGCTAGAGCGTTTATAGCTAACTATGTTTTGCATGGCGTTACCGGCCAACCAGGACACGACTTAGAGTCCGCGTCTTTGCAGAATGTATTATAATCCGATGTTTTCCTTTAATATCTTAAATACCTTTTTCCTTCCCAAGTGGAAGGAACAATAAAAAGATTGTTGTTTCCTTCGTCGATTGTCTCAACGATTTTGTACGGCATTGTGTCTAAAAAGAATCCATATTTTACTTAAAACAGTCACAGTTATTACCTACTTTACTACACATATATTTACTATTACCTACCTAATTACCAATTAGGTACATGACTAAAACATAAAGTTACTGTGAAAGTACACCCACTAATCTACAAGAAATAAACAATAAATAGGGTACTTAATTAGTATTTAAAATTAAATACCTACGCGCTTCGCATCAGCAAAGAATTCAGATTGAGCAAAGAAACCCGAAAGGTTTTACCAATTTAATACGGAACCCCAAATAGTCTGGTTAACAGTGCGATTTCTATCAAGTATAAAAACTGGAGATTTACAAGCATTATGTATCATGCTGTTATTAAGGCTATTTCTATTATTAAGCTTATTGAATAGCCACTAAATTTGCGTAAGCTGCCAATTCCGCCTATATCAAGATTATAAAATTTCAAAGGATGTATCAAATGCATGGAGCGTTCGAGTTAGCGACCGCCATTTGTTTTAGGTTATGCAAAAATATGCGATTAACTTTTAATTGTAATAATAATGATCACATTATAGATAGGCTAATATTATTAAAAAAATCGAAACAGGAATGTTATTAATTTACTATTATTAATAGTAAATTATACTATTATTATTCTACTATTAAGTTGAGAATCATTATGTCTATGATAAAACAATTATGAGGTTTATGAGGTTCATGAAGGTTTCTTCAATAAAGGTTTTCTTAAACTTCACTTTCCATGCGTTTTATTTCTTCAAATACAGTTTTTCTTCTTAAAATTAGACTTAGGTACAAGTGTATATGGTGGGCAAGAATTTTTCTAACTTAGCTACTATATATAGGATTTACAATGTTTGGCAACTAGCGTGCCGCTCACCTAGCGTGTATGAATTAGTGCGGGAAAGAGAGAGCGATATACTGTACACCTATCTCGCTCTGTCGTTCGCTCTATTTAAACTTTAAACTAAAAATGGATCATTGTCCGTAACATTCTCCCCCCGGCGCAGCACTGCGAAGCCCCTCTTCAGTCGGGAGGACGATGAGCCTCCTCATCGGTCGCTTGAAGACTCCCCCTCTCGTCCGTACATCCGCACTTCTTACTATACCGTCCGGTCCCGTATAAACTTTGTTTACTTGGCCCCGTGGCCAAACGTTACGTGGTAGTAAACCGTCGACTATTAGGACTACATAGCCTATCTTTATGTTGTTAAAATCTTTACGTACGTCTCCTCGGGGAGTTAAGGTAGGTAAGTACTCGTCTATCCACCTAGCCCAGAACATATTCGCTAACGCCTGCGAGGCGCGCCATAATCGGCTATCCGCTACGTCGCAAGTACCTACATGCGGTAACCCGACCGAGGTCCCCAGTAAAAAGTGGTTCGGCGTCAGAGCTTCCGCGTCGTCGTGACTAACGGCTACGTGCGTCAAAGGTCGCGCGTTTATAGTATGTTCGATTTCCGGAAGCGCGGTAGCTAGTAGCTCCTCCTTCGGTGACCGTTCGTTCAACACGACTTTTAAGGCGCGTTTCACTGAGGAAATAAGCCTTTCCCAACACCCCCCTTCATTAGGTCCACCCGGGTTCGAATACGACCACCGTACTCTTCGACTTAACGCGTAGTCTCGTAGCGCGGGTAACCACTCCTCGAAAGCTTTGTCTAACTCGACTTGGGCCTTGAAATTCGTACCGTTATCGGAAAATATTAACTCCGGCCATCCGCGTCGCGACGCCATTCGGCGCATGGCTAACACGACGAGTTCGATGTGTACCGCGCAAGTGATTATGCAGGTAAATAGCATGCCCCAACGTTTTTCCTTTCGTCTGCCTATCGTCACCCACATAGGGCCGAAGCAGTCGATACCGCACCGGGAAAACGGCCTGCTGTATGCGGTCAACCTAGCCTTAGGTAAGTCGCCTTTGACCGGTACCGCCGGCGCCGCCCTACGTAGTTTACATAACGCGCATTTTCCTACTACTGACCGTACCGACGGTCGTAGGCGCAATATCCAATAACGTTGCCTCAAGTTGTTGACTATTTGTTCGCGACCTACGTGACTATTGCGTATGTGTTCACGTTTCATTAGTAAACGAGTCAGCGGGTGCGCACCGTCGAGTATAGGGGGAGATTTCATCTCCTCCGGTACTGTAGCCGCGTTTATCCTCCCATGTAGACATAGTAGGCCGTCCTTGTTACACGTCGGGTCCAACCTATAAAGCCGGCTTTGTCTTTCTACGTTCCTTCCGGCCGCGACTTTCTTTATTTCCTCCGGGAAGCTTTCGCGTTGAGCTTCTTTTATTGATGTTTTTTCGGCGCGGTCGATATGTTCGAGCCTCTTATCTCGATTTTATGCACTGACTGTCGGGCTCCCTTTGGCTGGTCGCTACCCCGTGGATGTTGAGCGCTCGTGTCGGGCCCCGTGCTCCGACCATTTCGGCGATCTCTCGGTCCAGAAGGGTGATAGTCGATCCCTCGTCTAGTAGCGCGTATGTATGTGTTTCTTTTCCGTCGGGTCCTCTGATCATGACTGGACAGACCTTCAATAACACCTTGTTATCCTTAGCTGATCGCGTCGTCGCTGCGATGACGTCATCGTCTGACGCTGCGTTGACGGACTCGCTGCTTTTCATAAGTAACAGTGCGTGGTGCGGTTGACGACACTCTCCCACCCCGCAGTGTTTACTTTTACAGTGAAATCTTCTATGTTTACTGTTCATGCACTTGAAACATGTGCGACTTTCCTTCGCCCACTCCCAGCGTTGGGATGTAGGCATTGCGGCGATCTTCGGGCACTTGTTCGTATCGTGTTCAGCTCCGCAGCAGAAACATACCCTTTTCTTGGTATCGTCTGTTGTAGCATACACGTTCGCGCCCTTGCTTCGCTCGTTACTTCGTCGTCGTTCCGTGTGCTTATATACGGCACCTCTCGTGGCCGTCGTAGTGGCTGTGGTTGACGAGTAGGTATATCTAATTGCTCGGTCCGCCTCGCGCATTAGGAATCGTGACAGGGTGACGATCTCGGGCTCCGATCGGTTTCCGTATTCGGACGCGTAATCACACCATCTTGACTTAATATGCGGCGTTAATTTATCCGTGACCTGTCGAGCTAGCATCGGGTTCTGTAGATAACCCCTTTCGTCGATGCACATAATAGTCGTCGTTATGTTCTGCAGTTTAATCGCGAAACCGTTTAACTCGGTCGCTGACGTACCTAAACGTGGTAGTTTCTTAATGTCGTCTAACGCTTTGTCGATTATTGCTTCCGGTCGAACGAAACATTGTTCCAATGTTTGCATTATGATAGACGGCTCGGCTGCTGTATACAACAGCGCCGATACGCATTCGCGTGCTTCGCCTCGTAGGCACGCTCTAAGCCGGCTTGACGAATGCGACCCGCTGCGCTCGCTGTAGATTTATGAGACCGTACCGACGGTGCGCGCGTTGCCCTACTTGTCGCGCCTACAACGTGCTCAGTGAGACGCGGTACCGTTCGCGTCATCCCTACCTCGTTCGCGGTTGTACCGACGCGTGTAGTCGCGGTGGACTGCGGGTCCACTGGGACGCTGTTCGCGGACGGCGACGCGGGAGAGTCTTCATGCACCAGGATTGGTGCCCTTTCTTCCGCGGCTTGGCTTCTTGTCGTCGGCATCTTCGGCTCTTGACTGCCCCTATGGTCCCAAACCCCCTAGCACCCTAACAGCCCTAACAACCCTAACTGCCCTACCAATTCTTACCCACCACCTGTCGTCGACACGTGGCACCTTTGGGTGATCTTCTCACTCGATCACACGGCGCACCGTTCGGTGATCTTCTTTCTTCTACCTCGAAGAACCCGTTGCAGTAGCACCGTTGGGTGATCTTCACAAACTCAATCACACGGCGCACCGTTCGGTGATCTTCTTTCTTCTACCTCGAAGAACCCGCTGCAGTAGCACCATTGGGTGATCTTCACAAACTCAGATGACGACCACGATCCCCCGGGTTATAATGAAAACCCGTGATCTGGTCCGCCGTACGTTGTAGTCCTCTATATGCGGGTGATATTGGCAGATCGTGGGGACGCGTTCGGTAGTCCCTCGTTCTGATCTGCCGTTTTCCGTTCCACACACGCCGCTGTAGAGATTTTCTCGTTATTTCCCGAAGTGTAGCTCAGCATGAACTTGGATTACATGAGCGTGTTCGGTATATACTTGTTCGTTTCTCGTCTTCAAATACTGGCTGCAGACATCCGGCGCTTTCGAAGGACCATTAAAATATGAGGTTTATGAGGTTCATGAAGGTTTCTTCAATAAAGGTTTTCTTAAACTTCACTTTCCATGCGTTTTATTTCTTCAAATACAGTTTTTCTTCTTAAAATTAGACTTAGGTACAAGTGTATATGGTGGGCAAGAATTTTTCTAACTTAGCTACTATATATAGGATTTACAATGTTTGGCAACTAGCGTGCCGCTCACCTAGCGTGTATGAATTAGTGCGGGAAAGAGAGAGCGATATACTGTACATCTATCTCGCTCTGTCGTTCGCTCTATTTAAACTTTAAACTAAAAACGGATCATTGTCCGTAACAACAATATTCACACTCGCACCACATTTAGCAATGTTTTTACAATTAATAAGTAGTTATTAAGGGGGCGCGTTAATTTTCTCACTAAAATATACATATAATTTCACAGTTAACTATTGTTCAAAATCAAAATCCAATCACTGAGAGGCAATTAAGTAGTTTGTAACTTACCGTTTTATTATTTTTATGACAGCAGTATTTTTCGGCATTTTGTCTTCTAACGTTTATGCTGGATGATTATTTTTTTAAGCACCGGTAACTCTTAATAATTTCTTAATGTTAATAAAAAAAAACCATTGTAATTCTAGCTGGATTCCTTCAACAGGGAAAGAACTCCAGAAGACGTATATTTTATGCTTTAGGCTGTATAGATTGCCTTTTTTTAGCTTTTATATATCTTTTACACCGTCAATGACAGCCACTAAACAGCTAATCTAACACTGTAGGTTTTTTCAAGGGCTTAAATGAAGACGTTTTAAATCTGAAAGCTGGATAATTTGGGGGTCAAATAAGATGTATAAGAGATGCAGAAGTGTTTGTACAACCAATTTACAGACTCTTAATACAGACTTGAGAATACGCGAAGTCTGTAATCCACCTATTAAACAGCATGTTTGTGTTACTTGGAAGTCAACTCCTAAAAATAATATGCAAGTAGATTGCGTTGAACCGCCTTTGGATCAAGCAAAGAACGGAACGTTGGCGGGAAGTTTACTTTTTAAGTGCCATCCACTTTGATAGATCATATTTGCACGCTCGTCTTCCATGTGTGACATTAGTGACGTGGAAGATGAGCGCGCGGGTATCGATTTCGATATCGATCGATAGGGATGTGTTGTTTGATATCGAGGTAGCTCAAGTTTAAGATAATTTAATCCATTTATTGCAGAACACATTCTAAAATAACAAAGATTATAATTTATTAAGAGTAATACATATGTTTATCTTACATTTTGAAAGCACCTGTTTTGTGGGATGACGATTAAAACATGCATGATTTCAATTTCTAATTAAACATTTTCGTTTTGTTATTTAGGTAAGTACCTAACTATAAACATTTTTATTTTACACTATTAGGAAAACTACAGCTCTATGACGGTGTTCCATAACATTCAGCAGTAAACAGTTAAAAGCTATTAAAAGTTTCCGCTAACGGATATTAAAGTGCACAGTACAAAACTTATGTATAGGTTACCTAGTTATGTAATGAATAGGCAAAACATCCGTTGTGAATAATACAATTGTCGATTGGGCCATCAGATGACAAGCCAAGTAATAACAGTAAGTGTCTTGTACATAGCCACCCATAATATCCAGCTGGCAGTCAACTCGGCACAATCTGAGAAAATAGCTATGTACATATACCTACGCGAACTCTACACACAAGTATTTTTTATACTAAATATAATAAATTAAGTACATACCAACATGAGACTAATAATATAGTTAAATATTAATCTTCAATGCCGAAAAAGTCGTTGTTGATAATGGTTTTGAAAATCAAATGTTTATTATTGAATATGTCAACGTTTTTGGTATAAGTTTTGTTGAACATTTTGCATACCCGAGTGATGAATGAGTTTCTTTTATAATTTGATTAGTGTGGCTACTTGTTTTTACATTAGTGGAACTACCTGCAGCCCCATGTCCCAAACGGACATGGGGCTGCAGGTAGTTCCGTCTTGATAACGTTCAGTTGGGGACTAGCAGGCCTATTGACTGAAGTAGTTAGGGAGTATCAACACGGCAGTTTAGTATTTTATGGAGGAGACTGAGGTTGGCAACATCGCGCCTCTTATCTAAGGGTAATATATGATGTTTGCAGAACATATTGAAAGCACCATTTATATCATAATCTTTTGAGGGAAGGCGTGTCCCAAATTTATAATTAAGATGACGCAAGAATTTTTCTTGTATCTTTTCTATGCGGTCAATATAAGTATGATAGCACGGGTTCCAAAATTGAGAGCCATATTCTAACTGACTCCTAACTAGCGTACAGTATAATATTTCAAGTGATTTTACAGACTTAAAATGATTACTGATTCGGAATATAATCCCAAGCAATTTAGTAGCCTTATAACAAAAATTGATTGTATGATTATCGTATAGTAATTTAGAGTCAAGAGTTATACCTAAGTCAATAACAGATGTCGATCGTATAAGTATCTGATTGTTCAAGAGATTAAATATTAAAAGTCCAGCACTTCTAGTGTATATACTATGTAATTATGTGACATTTGGATATAACCAGATCGAGTTTATTATCTATACCTACAATACTGGTTTAATCGTGATAAATCATGTTGCAACTGTAATGCATCATTTGCAGAAGTTCATCATCATCATCTCAGCCATAGGACGTCCACTGCTGAACATATGCCTCCCCCATGATTTTCCAAAAGGACCGGTTGGAAGCGGCCTGCATCCAACGTCGTCCTGCGACCTTCTTCAGGTCGTCTGTCCACCGTGTCGGTGGACGACCTACGCTGCGCTTGCCGGTCCGTGGTCTCAACTCCAGAACCTTTCGGCCCCATCGGCCATCTGTTCTGCGTGCTATGTGCCCTGCCCACTGCCACTTCAACTGGCTAATCTTCTGGGCTATGTCGGTGACTTTCGTTCTTCTACGGATCTCCTCATTTCTGATTCGATCACGTAGAGAAACCCCGAGCATAGCCCTCTCCATAGCTCGTTGTGCGGCTTTGAGCTTTTCTATGAGGCCCATAGTAAGAGACCTCGTTTCAGTGCCATAAGTCATCACTGGTAACACACATTGGTCGAAGACTCTTGTCTTGAGGCACTGAGGTATTTTTGACGAGAAGACTTCGCGAAGTTTCCGGAACGCTGCCCAGCCGAGTTGGATTCGACGATTGACCTCTTTCTCGAAGTTGGACCTGCCTAGTTTGACTGTCTGTCCCAGGAAGATGTACTCGTCAACAACTTCGAGAACTGAGTTCCCAACTGATATTGGGGTAGGTACAACATGGGCATTAGACATAATTTTCGTCTTGTCCATGTTCATCTTAAGACCTACCCGTTGGGAAACTCGATGGGGGCCTTAGAGCATTGTACTGAGGTCTTCCATGGATTCTGCCATGACTACAATATCGTCGGCAAATCGAAGGTGAGTGATGTATTCGCCGTTAATATTGATGCCAAGTCCTTGCCATTCCAGAAGCTTGAAGGCGTCTTCCAATGTAGCGGTGAACAGTTTCGGAGATATAACGTCTCCCTGTCTCACGCCTCTTTGCAATGGAATTGCCTTCGAACTCTGCTCCTGTACTCGGACTGACATGTAGGCGTTTTTGTACAAACACTTCAGCACTTCAATATACCGATAGTCAATACGGCACCGCTGGAGAGACTCAAGCACTGCCCACGTCTCGATCGAATCAAAGGCTTTCTCATAGTCCACAAACGCTAGACAAAGAGGCAAGTTATACTCTTCGGTCTTCTGTATAACTTGCCGTAGCGTGTGGATGTGGTCTATGGTACTATAGCCTTTTCGAAAACCGGCTTGTTCGGGAGGCTGGAATTCATCAAACCTGCGACTGAGACGGTTCGTTATGACCTTCGAAAACAGCTTATAAACATGGCTCAAAAGCGAGATGGGTCTGTAATTTTTAAGTAAAGTGTTGTCACCTTTCTTGAAGAACAGCACCACCACGCTTTTGTTCCATGCTTCTGGCGTTGAACCTTCAAGTAAGACGGTATTAAAGAGCTTCTGAAGGACTTTAAGTACCGGTGTTCCACCCGCTCTCAGAAGCTCAGATGTGATACCGTCGTCACCAGGCGCCTTGTTGTTCTTAAGCTGTTTCAAGGCCATTCTAATCTCGTACAGGCTGATGTCCGGGATATCTTCGGTATAATGTCGGGTCAGCTTGGCTCTTGGGTCTTTGACCGAGCTGCTAACAGGTTTAGCGACCGAGGTGTATAACTGTCCGTAGAAACTCTCGACCTCGCCTAACACTTCCGCTTTGGTCGACGCTACACTGCCGTCTCCTCTCTTCAGCTTCGTCAACTGGCTTTGCCCAATAGACATGTCTCTTGCAAACACTTTGGAGCCTTTTTTCCGCTCTAACGTCTCTTTAATACGGTTTGTATTAAAGATCCGGATGTCGTGTCGCAAGGACTTCCATATTCGTCTATTGAGCAGCCTATATGCTTCAGCATCATTCGAAGACTGCAGTTTCAATGAGCGTCGTTCAGCCATGAGGTTGAGGGTATCGTTGGAGAGTTTCTGTGGCCTATCTGTACGGTGGGGTTTAAAGTACTTGAAACCCACTGTATGGAACAGTTTCTACTAACCTGTTATTGATCTCGTCCACTGAAGCGATGTTCTCAAGGCAATCGAAGCGATTGGATAGCTCAAGTTGAAAGCTCTCGGGGTCTTGAATAGGGGCACGAGTGGGTCGGAGCGTAGACTTCATCAGACGAGACCTCTCCAGTTTGACATTAATATTCACCGTGCCTCTTACCATTCGGTGATCACTACCGGTTTTAACCCTGTTGATCATCATCATCGGAGACATCAGTGAATATTTGCCTTTTGGTGGTCATAATGAAGTCAATCTCATTTCTCGTGGAACCATCGGGACTTAGCCAGGTCCATTTCCTGTGAGGTGGCTTCTGAAAGAAAGAGTTCATCATAAAGAGTCCCTCTTTCTCCAGGAAGTCGGCCAACCTCTGTTCCCTACGGTTCCGTTGTCCAAATTGCCCCACTTTCGACTCATCCTCGCTTCTCTTACCCAACTTCGCGTTGAAGTCCCCCATAACAACTAGAAAGTGCGTTTCAGAGGTATGTATGGCCCAACTAATGTCCTCATACATATCCTCCACCTCATCATCCGGGTGCGACTTCGTCGGTGCGTATACCTGAATGACCTTCAGCGAATATCGTATGGATGCTCTGAGTATTAGGTATACGACCCTGTTCACGCCAGAGCGTGACGTCACCTAAAGGCGCGCACCCGCGCCCCCGCGTTCCCCCGCCGCTGTCCTGCAGCTGTCAGGCGACAAGCAAGCAGCAAAAGGAAGCGGAAACAGTCACCCTTTTATACTCGCAACCGGCGGACGTGTACCGCTGCGTTCCGCGTAGCGACCGCATGGCACCGCCATTTTCTATCAGCACGAGTCACCGCGAATGACTTCGCCGCGAGTGACCTTCAGGGTGTGTTCGGCCCGACCACACACCACTCCTAAATCAGCACGTGTGTACACACGCATTCAGCCCGCCGCGTAAATCAGTGCACAACCCAAAGGGACGATACAAACATTATAACTAAGTGAACCAAGTTCAGCTCCTTCAGCACGCCGCCGACAGCAAGACAACTCCACCTAGGACTTACGGTCACCAGCACTCATCAGACCCAGAGCTCCTCGACACCTCCCACGTAAATCAGGTATTTACCATCAATTATTCCCTACCTATTCTCTGGTTGCAGGAAACTGCTTAACCACACTTACCCCGCCCCTATCATCGAGCGTATGGTGGCATATTGCCTCACCAGACCCTATTGGAAACGCTATCGATCTTAACTATGTTGTTAGTAAGGGACTTGTGGACGAGAAACCCGACACCACCTTGGGACTGTTGGTCGCCCTCCCGGTGGTAGAGTAGGTTACCTGATTTTAGGGTTATCGTGTCCTCACCCGCTCTACGGACTTCAGATAACCCCACAATGTCCCAGTGTAGCTTACTCATTTCTTCTTCCAGCTCATATATCTTCTCGTCTGTCCTCATCGTGCGTATGTTGTGTGTTACCAGGGCCAGTCGTCGTCGTTGGGGGTGGTAGCCGGGCGTCTGCCGGGGATTCTTAGCACCCCCTGCCCCACCGTTACCGTGGCCGCTACCGTAGCCAGGAATAGCGGGGCTGCCGGGGACTGGGGGCCTGGTTCTTTTTGTCCAATCCATAAGGGGTTTTTGCCAATACTCGCCACGCTTGGCAGGCGGGTTGGCGAGCGCAGTTTGTGTGTGTTTGACTGGGAAGGTGCTGCTGCCCACCTTCTGATTTGTTATCCCTTAGCCGCTTTCTACGGCACCCACGGGTAGAGTTGGGGGGGGGGGGGGGGGGGGTGCTATTCTAAGCCGGCACCGCCACGCCAAGAAGCAGTTTCCAGAAGTTACTGATTTGAATACCTTCATGTCATTTGCAAACAACAGGATTTTAGAATGATGAAAACTCTATGTCGGAGATAAATAAGGTAAAAAGCAATGGATCCAATATTGAACTCCAGAGGGAATGAGAAATGGATCAGATGAGTAACCGTTGAGTACTACAGTCTGGGTTCGACTTTCGACGTATGAGACGAACCACCTAAATAGGTCGCCGCGAATACCAGCAGCCAAAAGCTTTTTTTAGAAGCAGACCTTCCTGTTTGCAGTTTGTGCAGGAGGGAGGGTGGTGCACACCGCAACTCGGCCATAAGCATTGATTTTAGCGGAAGTGTCACTAAATATTTCTTCTAATATCGTATTTGATAATAGATTTCCGCAAAGTAACGCCTGAATCAATAAATTATTTTCTGATTTTTTATTTAATAACATTAAAGAAGTAAATTAACACTTGAATGAATGAATGCATTAATAAATATATAAAAAGTTACAGTGAGACCCTTCATGTCTTCTTATTCTCCTATTCTCGTTACTCTTGTTCTTTATAGTGTACTAGCTGTTCTCCGCGGTTTCACCCGCGCGGTGATGGATGATGATGATGATGATGATGATGATTCTTATATAGCCTATGTTACTCAGGGTGAATGTAACTTTCCAATGGTGAAAGAATTTTTAAAATCGGTCCAGTACTTTTTGAGCCAATTCGTTACAAACATACTTAGGTACATATAAAATACTTCCTCTTTATAATATTGGTCGACTCAATCAAAGGCTTTGCTGTAATCTGTGTATACAGCGTCCACCTGTGCACCATTGTCCATGCTGGTGAGGGCTAAAAGTGTTCATTAGTGTTAAATAAACTTGTTCATGTAAGTACGATCTTTTTACCTATCTCCGCTTATCGTCCATCATATTATATAGTTTAATTATATAATCAGCTTAAATTATTAGCTATTTATATTATATAATTAGCTTATTTAAGACATTAATGTCTAAATATCGGTCTTGAAATTATCTTTAATTCTTACATTTACAGTTAAGTTACTTATAACGAATTTTTCATAGTTTTCTAGATAAGCAATGAAATGTTAAATATCCCTAGAATTTGTTGATGTGTTTACTTTTCTGTGCACTGTGAAAGTGAAAAGGGCGCTTTTCTTGACACACACCTAGTTTGTATGTATACTTAATCTAAGTTGGCACAATACAAAAACCTGTTATGTATACAAATTGCGACAAAGTATACTCAGATAATATTATATAATTTATTTATCAGATTTTTTATTGTGTCTACAAAAGGGATGCCGGAATGATTTGTAGATCTAAGCTAACGTGCGGCCCGACCAGCGCAGTCTTGGCGACCTAGATATTTAATATGTGTAGGTATGCTGTGACGCGTACAAGTTGCTTTTGGTGCCGCTCTATGAGGTTTTTTTATGGCATAGGTTGGCAAACGAGCAAGCAGCTCACCTCATGGTAAGTGATCACCGTCGCCCACGGACATCCACAATAGCAGAGGTCTCGAGGATGCGTTGCCGGCATTTGAGGAAACAATTGGCTCCCAAATCGTATCTGTTCGGAAACACCTCAAGTGGCAGCTGATTCCACATAGGTAAGTAATCGTAGTGTGAGGCAGAAAATGCCGTCGGAATAGCACGGTTGTGGACTCCCAGACGTCAACATGATCTCTATGAAATTTCCGTCATTAAGTAGGTAAATGACATGGCCTATTCAAGCAAGGAAGATTGCTAATTGAGGACTGGAGAAAAACGTGGGTTCATCACAATTTGTGATGCATTTTTCCAGAGTCATTAGGTAATGGCAAAATAAAATCACACCACCGATTAAGTTGTGTCACAATCGGCCAGAAACATGACCACAACTTTTAGGAATTCTGAGGGTAGGTATTTTGCGAATCGACTTTATAGAAAACGACGTTATCACTGGAAAATAAAATCGTGTGGCTTTTGCAGGAGGGCGCGCCAGCCTAGGTCTCGTGCAAGGGAACGAATCACATTGCAATGGGTGCCCTACGCAAAGGAGGTTTCGTGACTTTATGGGATTAATGGTAACTAATCTACCCTATAAATACTTAGTCCTGATTTTTCTACGTCGAATTATTATTGGTCGATGTCAAAGTGTAGCGTGTCTTGCACTACTGATACCTACCATTATTATGGTCTCTTTTATAAAGCAACACAACTTTTAGGAATTCTGAGGGTATTTTGCATATCGACTTTAAAAAGAAAACGGCGTTATCACTGGAAAATAAAATACTAAAATCGTGTGGCTTTTACAGGTGGGCGCGCCAGGTCTCGTGCAAGGGAACGAATCACATTGCAATGGGTGCCCTACTGATACCATTATGGTCTCTTTTATAAAGCAACACACCGGAGATAAAAATAAATGAACATATGTTAAATACATTATAAATGGCGATAAAAAATGTGAAAGACAAGCCCGCTGAGTTTCTTGCTGTATTTTCTCAGTCGTGGTCGCGTTCCGATCCGGTTGTAGATTTAAGAAAAAACAAATGCAAAATGACAAATTGGTTCCTAGTTCCGTGGGCCTATATAGAATAAATGATTTAATTTTGGTTCTCGAAAATAGCTACACGCAAGTTAAAGTTTTCTAATGATAAAGTCTATTACTTTCATCTATATCGTTGACATTCCATGAAAATGTTTTTAATAATTCTATAAGTTGTATCATCAACATAAACTGCTTACCTACAGGTAGGTAAATTATTATAAAAAATAAAATCCAAGTCGTTTTATAACGATTTATTGTACAAAACAATAATACATTAAAATGTACAGGTATGTTTAATTTTTGGACTCAGGTCCCAAACACTGGACAATCATGTAAATTATCCTTCCCTTACAGACACCATATTGCTCGTCGAGGCGTCAGCACTAATAGAAACAGACTCAGCTCTAGATAAGCAAACTAGATTATAAGAGAATAAAAATAAGTTTAACAATAAATTAATAAAGTGCTCTCAACTTAAGTACACATCGTCTATCGCACTGTTATGTCGACGGGCACCATGTAGTCTTTATTAGAACAACGTAATAATATAACAAATCGATTAAACCTCCTAAGCATACTGTAGTATATACACATTATGAACAACATTAGTCCTCTCTGATGGTCTCGGCGCAGTGTGATGAGCAGGTGGCGGGTGGCGGGTGGCAGGCGGCAGGCGGCGCGCGCCACGCCACGCCCTCTCGCTCCCGGCCTAGCCTAGTCTAGCCGCATCGCGACTATAGACTTTCGCACATCTAAAGCCAACCGGTTACAACATCGGGAGACGAGGGCGGTAGAAGTAGCAGAGAGAAGCGGGTGAGGAACTATGTAACGGTGGCGTTTACCACTTGTCAATGACCACCTCGTTCACTGCAAAACAACGAGAGGGTTAGAGTCGCGTCGTTGGGGCGGAGGCTGCCGTCCGAACTTACTGGGTCTTATGCAGATATCACAACCGTGTTGTAGTTACTAAATGTGTAGTTTCACTGCGGGATCACAACAAACAATGAGTGTTCATGGAATATGTGCGTGCAGGGCGCTGCGACGGGTCCGGCGCTTATATCTTCCACGTCGGCTGGGCTGGGGGCAGAATACACCGCGTTAGTGCATGCGGCCGCCGTCGAGCTTGCGTGCCGGGCCGGCGCGGGGCAGGGCTTAGGTATCGAGCATATACGTTTTGCAATATTCAAATATAGGTTTGAGTCCGTGCCACGAAAAAAGTCCCGCGGAAAATTAGAGGAACTAAATAAATGTTTACTAAATGTTTCACTGATGTATGTACGACTACTAGCGCCACGTCTATGTGACTTCTTTCGTGAAACGGACTCTAGGTACTATTGTGTTCGTAAATTGAAATATGAAACTCTTGTCTGAATGCTTTGGAAAACATCCAGCTTATTTTCACTCACCGTAATAAAACCGATGTACTTATTCAATGTATTTGAAGATTGCAAAACTTTAAATTCCATAATGGGAACCATTAGTAGGGAACACAAACATCTAGTGCATACTCTTACAACATTGCATTGTGTATTGGGCACAGGAGAATTATTGGTATATAGAAATATGAATTCATGGATATAGGTAAACCAAGACAAGGGTCAGTGCAAAGTGTAACATGGTAGTGCAATTTCAAAAATATAATTGAGAGGAAAATAAATGCAAACATTAATTGTTGACTATTTTAATTATTCATGTAAAATAGTTGGTATAATAACGACTGTACAGTTTAAATAAAGTTATTTAGATAACAAACAGTTTTAGGAGGTTGGGGGACATCACAAAAATGTTTTGAGCATGCCCTGATTGTGCAGTGTATCTGTGGGGATATATTGATAGGCAGACGGCCTCATTCATTCTTTTATATTGTATAACCATTGAAAAGGCGACAATATTATAGTTGACACATTGTTTATAACATTTTAATCAATAACTTTGATACAATAGCACCTCACACTTCTAAATGACAAAAGTCAAATTGTGCTCAAATACAAAGTTATTGAGTAAAACAGACATCAGATATAAAGTTATTAATTCACAACAAACTGCACTCACAAATAAATCATCATTAGAGTCATGCAATGCACACATGCGAAAAATTCATTTGACTATTAAATTCAAAACTTATGTACGTACGGACCTGTTGTACAAGTTACAATTCATATAAATACGGACCAATTTAGATTGAAATATTTTGTAAACTTAAAGTAATATTATGTCTCAATTGTAAAATGTTTGTTGTCTTATTCTCAAATCCACATAATAGAGCCGAAAAACTTACAATTATATCCAATTAATATACATACGAAAATAAATAAACTATTAACACCAAATACCGAAATATTTAACCACTGACGGAATCGCGCGTTCGTACATACATACACTTGCATTATTTATTGCTTTGCTTTAATATTAACTCGCATAATTCGCTTCATGTCAGCATAGACACTAGACATTAGTTAATATTTATAACAAGGCTTAACAATAGCTTCAGTAAATAGAACAATACTTAGTACCTATTACTGCAGCTATCATTGTCCACAGATTTTGAGTAGACCAAAATCTGTGATATTTATTATAGCAGGAGAAACATTCAAACGTTAATACATGTTAGGTTATAAGGAAAATGGGAGCAGGCAATCACAAGTGCTGAGTAGAATCAAACAAACATATTATAAAAAGAAAACTGAAACGCATTAGGGTATGTTAGGAAGCGCTCACAGGTGAAAGGACAAAGAGAAATATATATCTGTCAACAAGACAATACTAAGTTGAGAGAAATAACTATAACCACGTCCCTAACAATACACTTACTATAAATTACGCTAAGCTAACAATGCATGTTACTATAACATAGTAAGTCAGTAATAACATGTCTGTAGTCCACACGGACAGGTACTGAGCTATGTGCGAGTTCGCCGTTCATTGCAACAAGGAGCGAATCTATTAAAATTTTATACACAATGTATTATCAAATGCAATAAATCTAACTTATAAATTATATTTTACATAAACCAATTTTTGGCGTTTCGTGTTATGAAGGTCCTCACAGCCACTTCACGTGAAATAAGTTCAATCGACGTATACGTAAACGGTAAAGGGGAATATATAATATGATATATATATCGGTCAAAGGAAGCCCCTCGTAAAACCGAGACTTCAAATAATTTATTGTCTCGCACATGTAATATTTATGTATATAAAATGCATAATAATAAATCACCGAGCGGACGACGAAGTCCCTTATCAAGATCTACTCCTAAGCGATAATGTAACACTAGGTCGTATGAATCGCGCGCGTCACTGTCACTACGTCCATCACCGATGCGCGGTGGGTGCACTCACACGCGCGTGCTTCGGATTAGCATTCCAAACGGTTAGTACTGTGGTGAGCGACGCTCATCGTCCCAGAGGTTCCACAGCGGGGGAGGTATTAGGTGTGAACAAACGGGGCGGTGGCACACGGGGCGGGGCGGGCCGTCTATAGGGGTCCGTAGATGATCAGTCCGAAGAAGACGGCCCACATGAGCACAATCCACTGCATGCCGTCGAGCCAGTGCGCGATGGAGCGCCAATTACCGTCGGAGATCTTGCGCGCCACGAACTTGAGCACCTCGTCCAGTAGGACCACCGGGATGGAGAACTTCATCACCGTCAACCACTCGTCCATCGACAGCGGCGTCACTTGGAACACGGCCTGCAACCACATACACACACGTCTCCACTACACTAAACATTTGATAGGGTGCTAATGAAACTTACAGAGGCCGTAGCACAAACAATTTGCGAAAAATTATTTGTTCAATAAGCGTCAAAGTGTTCAGTGCACAAACTTAGTTATCTGTGTTACAGTTGCACTAGATTAATGACCGTTTGTACGGTTTCACGTGAACGTTACGTTACACTTATGCAGTTATTTCGTGCTAGGCCCACTGATCAATTATATTATGTGTAGCACCCATCGCATATCTCAACTAATGGAAACAGACACTTCTGGATTTGACTTGAAAGTTGTTACTGAAACTTTGGATGATGAAACATGGGATGATAAGTATGTGAGATGATACATAAAACATTCTTCAAGATTCTGTTGGTCAACTATACAATCTGGAACCATAACCTATCTTTTTTTCTGTTATATTAATTCATTATCATGTTTAAAAATTATAAAATATTGCAGTACTCACCGAAAGGACCTCAACGTAAAGAATGACGAAGTGAAGTGTAAAGGAGAGAGCCATGGATCCTACGAGCCATAAGTTGGACCATGGGGGCATGGAGACCAGAGACTGGTTCTCTGACAAGCTGTTCATGGCGTTCAACATCTCAATGGTGACCAGCACAGACAGGGCCATGGTCATGGGGTGGGGGTCAGTGAAGATCTTGCAGTCAACACCCTGAAATGTATGCAGAGGAGAGTATAGAATAGCTTTTGCCTCATTAGTGTTCTTGATGCTGGAAATTAATACTTTCTGCTTTATATTACATGAATATAGTAAGTGAAAGTTTGTGAATGTGTTAGTTACTACTTTAGGCTCAAACAGCTGGAGCAATTTTGGTGAAATTTGGTTTGACGGCAGATGAGGCGCGGGATTAACATAGGATACTTGTCATCATCATCACCATTGGTTGTAACCGCGGGGCGCAGCTAGTTGGAAAATTTTAAAGAAACTGCACAATATTGCACTATAGTGAAAACAGTTTAAAGAAACTGCACAATATTGCACTATAGTGAAAACAGCATGAAAGTATACTTTGGACCTTACTTGAAAAACTAAGAGATAAATTCCAATTTTCAGTACAATTACAAGAAAAATTTGAACACAAAAAATACAGTCGAATTGAGTACCTCCTCCTTTTTGGAAGTCGGTAGAAAATGGACAGCATCGAAAAACTCTACCACCATCTAATGTCGATTACTTACACAATTTTTAAATTTAGTTCTCCATTGTGCACTTGAAATTTTTGCAGTGTTTTTCATAGGATATCTACATTGGTAGCATTTTAGATGGATGAAGTGTAAATGTAAACAACAGTTCACACGTCACTTACAAGTTAGCTTATTCTGGTTCATTCTGGTTCTTTCTGGATCTGATTTTAATATGAGTGTATCATCGATTTAGTACTAAATTTGTTAAACATAAGAAAATGCAATTTATGCCCTAATAATAAATAATAGACAAAAGTTTGTTAAACTTTGATCTTTATTGAATTCGGCACGAATATAGCACATTCTTGTCACAGCAAATATTAGCACCAACACCATCAGTGTGATAATCGAAGTGGCAATAGGAACCGCACAGCGCGTTACGAGCCGATAACAAAAGAAGTGGAGAAGAATGGTTCCAAAGTGGCAACCATAATAAGGCATACATACAAATGTAGGGATTACGTTCAAATTTTACTATAATATACCCGTAACTTCTAAATCCTTCTAAAAACATGTTTCTTCTCTGAATCGTCAAGGTTCAATCCATAACTATTATTATATGTGTTTTCTGAAATTATAACTACTTAATCCCATTCTTTACGTAACGGCGCCAGTCTGTCTGGCTTCCCTTTCTTTTACGCATCCTCTCTCACTCTAACCCACAGCGCTAGATTAGTTTAAGTTCTGCGGGGCGTCCCGAGACGCACACTTTTTTTTGTAAGTAACGTACCTTCCACTCATCTCCGCCTCCGAGGCACTGCAGGTGGTGAGTGAGCTGCCAGTAGGTCATCTGCGGTCCGTAGGGAGAGTACATGAACCACCAGGACGCGGCACCTACAGTCGCGGCGCCTACATACCCACCGATAGCCATGTATCTGGGCATTACATATGGAAAAGGTCAGTCAACATGGCACGATTTGTATATCCTCTTCTAACCGTTTTTAAGAAATGAATGACATTTGAATTTTTAGTTGTTTGTATTTAAATATTTTGTAAGATGTTTATTTATTTTTGTTTTGAATCTCTATATAGTATTTTATCAATATAAATTGAGAATTCAATTATCCTACCTTTATTAACAATAACTTTGTATGTCAGATTATGGTGGTACGAAATGTAGTTAAAACCATATTGCAAAAATGTTTCTGCATTAAATCATCTCGAATAAACCTTAATCTATACAAAATTGCCTGCGCATATGTTTATGGGAATAAACGAAAAGTTATAGATAAAGAGAAAGGTGCCATCGAGGTCAATGCTCTAAAAGTCTTATAGTACAGGTAAAATAAACCTAATAAAGTCTAGCGTTATCTTATCTAGTCCATAAATATTTTTATGTCTACATATTTTTATCCCAGGCAGTATTTCTATATACTATGTGTGCCCGTTAGTTTTGCCCGCATGGAAAACGACTATACCAAAGAACATTTTCCAGGATGAAAAGTCTAGAATATGTTATCTAGGTAATATATCTATCTATGTAAAACATTTCAACCAAATTAGTTCAGTAGGTTTGGGGCAAATAGATCAAAAAACATCCATCCAAACAAACTTATGTATAATATTAGTGTGTATATTGTAGCACATGGTAGCAGCATCTTCCTAATAATAATTTATTTTATTATTTTAGCACTTGCATTGTTTTGAAACTTCTATAATATGGCTAGAATGTTTCCTCTTTCACATTTACACCTTAGAACTGCCGAAATCGTTTTAGGCTATGCCCTGAGTATCTCAATTGAAATGTTTTATAACAAAACACATTCTAAAATGGTTTTATTATAATCCAGTGACGTCAAGACTTCGCTCATCACAAGACGACTTATGCGTTCCTGATACACGTATCGTAAAAACGAAATGCTAACTCAAACTAGTGTATATCCCGTAATAAATCTTAAAATAAACTTATAGTAAATATTGTACACACATTAAAATGTGACATTTTGATCTAAATTTGTGAAGGTGAATGAACGCGGGGCTAATCTCAATCGATTTTATGGGAGTCATAAGCCAGATGGCCGATGGCGAGATACTTTGATCTAATGAAATATTTTTCAATTATTTAATATCCATTTCGTAGAATTACAGTTTGCGGAGCGCAAAGAGACTTGAAGGTGTATTTAGTTTAGTGTGAAAACAATAACATCACATGATTATGTGACGAAAGCATAGGCTAAGAGAAGTCTTATCATTTCTATTTCACACTGTTGCTGTGGCCAACGAAAAGTTTATTCAAATAATATTCAGTTAACCTTTATATAAACTATCTATAAGCACATAATAAATTTAAGTCATGTCTCCAAGAAAGTCTCGCACCACATCTCTGTGGTGGAGTTGATGGAGTCAGTGGGGGTTTGATTTTAAGTTATATTGCTCGATCGCATCTTTCTCTTCGTACGTACGATAGCATTGTCTCAGCGTAATGGTTGTAAGTTACAATTAAGTTATCACTTATCTAAGTTTTATGGTATGTACATATAAATAAAAATATCCAACAATTGTTGAAACTTCTTCGAGCTCTCTGCCTGTGCATATTAAAATAGATGCGAGGACAAAACTCTAGAGTAGTTATAGTTTGAGAATATAATAGAATTAAAAACAGTTTATCCAAATTAAAGATTCGCAATACTTTACCCATTAAGTTTGTTTCATTGAATAATGTTCAGCTAAAGAAAAGCAAAAGCAGAATGATTGTTAACTCGGTGCAAGCATCCATAGCCTTAGTTCAGAGAATGTGTACTTATACTATTTATTTTACTTTAGGGCTGTGGCCCTAAGTGAAATAAATGAATTATTATACTAAGATATACCACATGGTTGTAGCCGTGAAAGAGTCAAAGAGACATAGTCATACATTATAAGACATTCAGATTAATTGAAAGAGGATAAAATGAAATAAGTTTGTTGCATGGGCATTAGTGATTAGAAAAGCCTAGACAAAAAAAAAACATAGTGAAACTTAGTAGTAGGGTTATTCAGCAAGAGTCCATCTTGGTGGTAATCCCCACAGATCTAGATACTATTCCCCAAATATAAATATGTAATAAATAGTGTGTTAAAAATTCAATGTAGGTGTATGATGCTTAAGATTAAATCAATGTGAAGTTTTTATGTGGGAGCACTATTACCGCCAAGTGTACAACTGTACCTGAAGAACAGCCAGCCAGAGATAAGACCCTCATCAGCTTTGCGGGGAGGCTTGTCCATGATGTCAAGATCCGGGGGGTTAAAGCCGAGAGCAGTGGCGGGCAGACCGTCCGTCACCAGGTTGACCCACAATAGCTGCACGGGGATCAGAGCCTCGGGGAGACCAAGGGCAGCGGTCAAGAAGATGGAGACCACTTCACCAATGTTGGACGAGATCAGGTAACGGATGAACTGTTTCATGTTGTTGTAGATGGCACGACCTGCAATGTAAGGATGAGAGAAAGCGGTCATCTACTGTATTGATACCAATTTTTATTCCTATTCTAACTTTTTGCCCCAGATTTATTGTTTAAGTATCACAATATATAAACCAGGCCACAGCTTTCTACAAATAGTTTCATCAGAATCAATTCTCCAGTTTCATCGTAATTGAAACGGCGACAAACGAAATTTCATGCTCAAAATGATGTTAGCTAGATACTACCAGTGACTTTGTCTCTGTGACATTTGTTTATAGCGCTTAGAGAACTTGTTAAAATGTACCCTTGGGTAACGTTAAAACATATTCTTTGGGAAACATGTTATTTCTGCATGTCAAGGTATGTTGTATATCGGTACTCAAAATTTCAGAGTTGGATTCGGTCGTTTAGTAGTGGAATGGAAAACGAAAAACACACAGACCGATGCGCTGTGGTTTATTACAATAATTTGTTTTTACATCTATGTGTATTGGGCAGTCAGTGTCTGCATAAGAAAACAGGGAAGATTGGAGGACTTTTAATTACTGTTACCTTATTTTTTCCTAATAGGTTTTTTTCAATCTTTAATAACAATGAAGACTTTTTATTTAAACATAGACAACGGCCGATAACAAAATTTAGGACAACTTGCTTGATATTTAAGGTTTAGAACAAAACATAATTAAAGCATAGTTGTATTAAGTGTCCTTTGTTTAGCCGCTGATAACACAGTGACGTTTTATGCTACCTTGAGCTAATGCTGTTGAGCAAGCCTAGCTTAGTGTTCCGTATCTTATTTGATGTACCTACTGATACTGACCTTCCTCAACGGCAGACACGATGGATGAGAAGTTGTCATCAGCGAGAACCATCTCGGCGGCGGACTTGGCTACGGCAGTACCGGATCCCATGGCAATACCGATCTCGGCCTTCTTGAGCGCGGGTGCATCATTCACACCATCACCAGTCTGGGAAATAGTATTGTTGACGCTGATCAATCGTAGCTCCCAACAAGAACCCAAAAAGATATAGCTCCTATGAGGAATTATCTTCTAAATGTCTATGACTTTCGCTTTGATACTGCATCTTGTCTCACTCACGCAATGAGCAAAAGAAGATGGCAATAATAATTTACTATACATTGAAATAAAACAACCCTTAAAATAAACATTGCGCGATGAAATTGGTCTTAAGTTGTGTAATTTCAAAATGGCGATAATTAACCAAAAAGAGAACATATGTTCTTTTTAAATTACCTAAGCACATAAGCCTATGCTTATAGGATAAATAAGGTAGGTACACTATTTTTTATATATTCAGCGCGCCTGAGTCTTTAAAGACGTTGAATTCATAATATGAAAATGTTAATGGCAAGAGATAAAATTGTAATATATTGTGCTTGTTATGCGCGCAACAGTGTTTTAACGAAGATACATAGTGCATGGTAATGTAATTCAAAGGTGCATCGTGCTAGAAGAAATATATACAGTATCTAGTTTGGTTTATCACTATATAATTCGTATTAAAACTCGTCCAACTAGTGATGTTGGAATATGTATGACAAAATAAATCCGTCCCACTCTAGTAAGTAGTATGAGAGTATTTCTCTTTCTTACGTATTTACACAATAACAGCCCTTATAGTTTCATATAATATTTAAGTATGAAGGGCACAGTTCAGTTATTTACAACTCTGCGTTCCGCCTGGATAGAACACGGCAATAGAGAGCGCGCACACACCTCTCCGGTTAAATAACAATACAAATAAATTAATCTTTATAAATCGTTAATTACGTCTTTCATTGGTCACCCTAATCTAATAAGTGTTGTTGCAAGGCAACCATTCCCAATTATACTTAAATTACATTTTATTTAAATAAAATAGTTTAGTAAAAATAATCAATGTAGATTTGCCAACACAATTGTGGAACCACCTTAGGAACATTAGACTTTTGGTACGAGTAGCAATATATCGCGCGATCAGCCACATCCACGTTTTTATTATTTTTGTATATCCGATGGCGCGGTCAGCTAGGAAGCACCCCTAAATTTAGGTCTAATATCGCTATCTTCTAATGATAAGTTTCAAGTATGCGAATTTATAAACATCTTCGCCCTAACGTAAACAGCAAGCGCTTCAATAATGTACTGCTGAATGTAAACATTAAATAATGCGGGCAGCACAGAGCACTCGCCTAAAATTATTAAGACATTGTTTGCCACGTAATGTACAGCGTCCGTTAGTTCCCATATTCCGTTCAAGTTATGGGCCGTTTCCATTCACGAGTAGCCGATAAAATTAGTTAATATTCTCACTCGGTATGATCATAAATAGGTTTTTTTGTTAAAGTTTCTTATTTTTTCTGGGTTATATTTGCTGTCGTTTACCTACCGTATCACTTGATGGTCAGTGATACGGTTCAAAGTACTAGTACACTGGGGTAGAATATAGCATTCTAGCTAATTACTCTCAATACCGTCACCGAAACCAAAACACATCTTTAACTATATGGGGCAAGATCGAATAAAATAAGTATTAAATTTTTATTGTATGTATTAATGAGTACGTATACAGTCTGCATACGTCCGTCTCTCTTTCATTGTGCGCAGAAGCGTATACAGCTATCCCTAATGACTATGGGGAGCCTCTTACCTAAGGGTTCCTACCCTTAGGTAAGAGGCTCCCCATAACCAGATGAGAACTAAAAGGACTGCAGTGTGAGTAAATACTGTATCTAAGAATAAACCCAGAACCACCACTCACATCCTTATTAGGGTTGAGTAGTTTCGAACGGAACTCTAAAATGAAGCGTCTAAGATAAAGTCTTACCATAGCGGAGATTTCGTTCATGCTCTGCAGGTACTCAATGATCTTGGACTTATGGGCGGGCTCGACGCGGGAGAAGAGACGGGCGCGGGCGCATGCGGCGCGTTGTTCGGAAACGGGGAGGTCATCGAACTCGCGACCGGAGTAAGACTTGCCGGTGGTATCCTCCTCCTCGGTGAACACGCCGATACGTCTGGAAACGTCACAGAACAGTTAGGACCAGTCAGTCGGTCGAATATATCTGAAAGGGAACGATGAGCGCTAAACTATACCTGCAGATAGCTTCGGCGGTAGCCTTGTTGTCGCCGGTGATGACGATGACGCGAATTCCAGCAGCGCGGCAGCGAACGATCGAGTCGAAGACTTCCTTGCGGGGAGGGTCCAACATTCCGACGACGCCAATGAAAGTGAGGTTGACTTCGTAGGTGATGAACTTGTTGGATTCTCCCAGATCCATCTCTTCGGGCTTGAGCGGGTTGTCGGAGGTGGCCAGAGCCAAGCAACGGAGCGTGTCGCGACCGGTACCGTACTGGCGGGTGAGTTCCAAAATGCGGTTCTTGAGCGTAGAGTTTAGGGGAACCTTGCTGCTGCCGACGCGAGCGTGAGTACAACGCTCCAGGACGCCTTCCGGTGCACCCTTGACGAACAGTTTCGGTCCGTTTCCGAGACGGGAGGGCTTGAGGGGTGTACAGTAGCTGGACATAGATTTCCTGTCACGGGAGAACTCGAGAGTGAATTCCTTCTTCCATTTAGTCTCAATTTCTTGGCGGACGACGATGGCGGAGGAGCGGCGGTCGAGACCGGTTTTAGGAACGTTGAAGGGGTTCATTTTCTCAGCAAGTGCGATCAGGGCGGTCTCAGTTGCCTCACCGACCTTCTCAAAGGCCTGCTTGAACTCGTTGAAATCAATGGCAGAGTCGTTGCACATGACACAGATGGTGCCCAATTCCTGTAGCGTGTCGAACTCACCAGCCTTTACCTTCTGGCCCTTGAGGTACACGTCGCCGATGGGCTCGTATGTGGAGCCAGTGATCTCGAACTCCAGGAAGCTGCTGTCGCCACCCTCGATCTTCTCGAAGATAAACATGCGAGATACAGACATCTGGTTGGTGGTCAGAGTGCCAGTCTTGTCGGAGCAGATTACAGATGTGCAGCCAAGGGTCTCTACGGAGGGCAGTGACCTCACGATAGCGTTCTTCTTGGCCATGCGCCTGGTGCCCAGAGCGAGACAGGTGGTGATGACGGCAGGAAGACCCTCAGGAATAGCGGCGACGGCGAGAGCAACGGCGATTTTGAAGTAGTAGACGGCACCCTTGATCCAGCTGCCTCCGTGGGCGGGGTCGTTGAAATGACCGATGTTGATAGCCCAGACGGCGACGCAAATGACTGAGATAACTTTGGAGAGCTGTTCACCGAACTCGTCGAGTTTTTGTTGAAGGGGAGTCTTGATCTCTTCGGTTTCTGACATTTCAGTACGGATTTTGCCGATGGCGGTGTTCAGGCCAGTGCCAATGACGACACCGCGGGCCTTGCCAGCGGCGACGTTGGTTCCGGAGAATAGGATGTTTTTCTTGTCCTGGTTGACGGCACGGGGGTCGGGGATCGCATCGGTATGCTTGATCACTGAAACCGACTCACCGGTGAGGATAGACTGGTCAATACGGATGGTGGTGGAGAAGATCTTGATCAGACGAATGTCAGCGGGAATTTTGTCACCGACGGACACCTCAACGACATCGCCGGGGACGATTTCTTTCGCTCTGATTTTTTGTACGCCGGATTTGTCTCCTCTTATTACTTTACCCATTTCGGGTTCGTATTCTTTTAAAGCTTCGATGGCAGATTCTGCATTTCTTTCCTGCCATACTCCTACTATGGCGTTAGCGATAAGAATTAGTAAAATAACGAAAGGTTCAACGAAAGCTGTGAAAGCATCTTCGTGTTCTTCAAATAAAGCTAAAACCTGTAAACAAAGTAGTTCTTTAATGAATAACCTCTAGATTTTATTGGAAACAAATTATAACCCCAATTTGTGTGATACTTACGAATGATATAATAGCGGCTAATAGCAAAATCTTGACTAAGAGGTCATCGAATTGTTCCAGGACTAACTGCCATAAACTTTTGCCTAAAAGGAAAATGAATATGTCAATGTTCAGTGGGTATAGTAAGACTAGAAAAACAAGAGAGCTAGCTAGCTCGTAAATGTTTTTCTATATAACAATGGGCCCCATTCGAGTTTTGAGTGCACTTCAGTTGAAATATATTGAGCCAGAAAGGGAAGAAACCAGGTCGAGACATAATCAGCAACCGCGAGCTTTTAGAACGTCTATACTTCACTTCGTCTTACACTTATTTACGAGGGAATCAATAAGTACGGTAGTTAGTATAAGAAACTTTAGCAAGAGCATTTTGTTACTTTTTGATCTTACATTACATAATATGTATATAAATGATTTCTACGTGTTTGTTAAATAAAGTGCTGTCGCTGTGAAGGAGTTATCTTACTAATTATCCTTCTGGTACTATCAAGTATCAGTACACTCGTATGACTGTACCAACACGCATAAAGGTTTCTTGCCTGATATAGTACGGCGCAAACAAAAAAATGACTCGAGAGACCTTGGCGCCATTTAGATTTGAACAATGCTTAGTAAGGAGCTTTTTGACTGTGCTAAGCCGGAGCGTATTTTTACATTCAGTTTCTATGACAAGGACGTATACTTGTTAACTTAAATAGTAGTTATCGTTGTTGTTTGACGCTCTTACCTTCCTCAGCAGGCAATTCTGAAAAGAGAAAAAGACCCACGATTACAATTTTGAATAAAACATCAAAGGAGCTAATGTAGCAGGCGATAAACTAGTCAGAACAGACGCGCGATCTATCTTGGCAGTTACGATCGTACGTAAATACACCGTGGTTTGGTAGGCGCTCGGCACCGCGGCTAAATCGAAGAGCTGGCGACGCCGACGCGAGCATTCTACGATTCTTCCTAGCTCAAGTACTATGACGTCATATGCGCTCGCTCGTGCCGGATTCGACGGCATCAGACAGAAGCACTTCTTGAGCAACGTAACGTTATCAATAAACACCTAAACCGGTTTCCATTCGGCAATTACGCAGTCAACTTTAAAAAACAAAGTAAAACACGTGTGCTGCGTATTTACATCTGTCTAATCAAATCGTGAGATAATGATGTGTCGATTTCTGCGATAATGAACGCCGGATCGTCACGTCAAAAAGTGCACGTGATTAATCGATTTATATTGTATTCAACAGTTAGTGTAATGATTTTAAAGATATCAGAGAGCACAGGTAATGGCTCGTTATTTTTAGAGCACGCATTTCGATGGCTGCTATAAGGTACAGACTGTAGTTTCTGCAGATAGTACTATGTGGGTAGATGTTTTCTTATTTATTCTAAGATTCTTTACTCGTTTGCTTATGTTAATCTTCGACTTTCTACAATTGACTGTTTTGCAAAGGTAAATCTTGTGGAACACCTATTTTATTTTTATCATTTACATTATCTTTTCCGCTATCGTCTAGTCTAACGACGAATTATATTGATATAAGGAACGTGTTTTCATCATCATTGACTAGGTATGTTGACGTTAAATTATGTATTTACTAACTATTGTGTGCGACTTTGTCCGTGTGGAATTAAGTATACAGAATGACCTGTGGAATAAAGGAAACCTCTGGTTTAATGGGTATAAGCAATCGCCATTCCGAATTCCACTTAATTCTGTTTTAGGATGAGAAATTTAGAAACAAACATTCACTCACAAACTTTCGGATTTATAATATGTATTAGTGTGATCTGTGGCGTGGAAGTGTTACATTGGGCCACGTCTGAAGCGGATGACGCGACCTGCCTTGCCACTGACCTCAGCAAATACTATGACGCTCCGATTTCCGATGCAACAAAACCTTGCTAATCATGACGTTTTCCGCACATAGTACCTAGCATCGCTGTACGAACAAAGACTGAATAATCAATATCAATTATTTATGATTCCATTGGTTTGCAATAGCGGTTGTTTCTGAAATGGACGAGGATATAAACGGCAGTCCATAGAAACGTATGCGATAAGTCAGAGAGCGTTTCCTGCGTCTTAATAGTGTAATCGGGCAACGTGCGCTAAGTCAATCGTTGTATCGACTCTATTTGCGTACCCGTTCCGACTGCCAGGCGCGTTAAGACTAATGTAACCAATTAGTCAACGAGTCGGTAGCGCGGTGTCACGGGTGCTCATTATTAAACTATGGCCTATCAGCATCTGTGGATTCTTGCTTTCTGTGCGGATCGATAAAACGCACGGTTCAGCCTCGTCTCGTGGCACTTCCTTTTGAACAGCCTACGTCATAGCGACGTCAACGCGTGTCGTGAATGTCAATCGCTTAACACAATAGACGATATTCGATTATGTTTTGGTCCGTCAAGGTATCTGATTTATGGCTTAGATGGGCGCGTAAAATTGGAATTTATTACAGCTATCTACGAAAGAGGATTATAATGTAAAATCTGGAACAATAAATTCGTGGCATAGCGACCCTCCAATTAGTACAATTTAGTTACAAGTGATCTCTGGCAGCTTGATGGCCACTCAGTTCTTAGCAGACATGGCTAGATAATATAAATCTTGTTAATAAAAGGAGCAATCCGCGAACATATTACGATAAGTGGCCGTAATCAGTCTACTAACACAAAGGAAATCTTTACAATCACTCTCTGGTTGATATTGAATGAAACAGAGGTGAAAGCACGATAAGGATGGTTTGAGCGATGTCTTCAACGGAAAGTCTTCGTAGTCTTTTTACTTTAATGTTGCAAAGTGAAAGTTGAGAGAAACTACGTAGGTTAGAAAGCTAAACATGATAAAAGAATCTACGCGATTTTATCGTTTATAAATTAAGTGAACTCTAGCTCTACTTTATACAATAATAATGTAAGTATCGATTGAAAACATAAATGTCTATATGGCAACGCAGAACGAATTGATTACTTGTTCTAATTAATAGGAACACGACACCGGTAACTTTATAATCAAACTCTTATTAATAAGCTTGCAAGTTATACAACAGTAGTTATAGAAAGATTTTTTCTAAATATTTTTCAGCGCGTCGTCAGCAGCGTAAAGCAGACGTAACCCGCCAACGTAGACGATCAGAAATAAACCTGAATACCTATAATATTTTACAAGACTCATAGGAAGACCGCCCCGGGTCTGTTGCCGCACTAGCTCAGCGTTCCCTTTTCCAATTGAGTTAAATTCACTTTATCACTAAAGTATTGTCGCTCGGCGAACTCTTCAAATATAACAAGAGTTGGTTGGGACATATCCGTTAGAATCACTCCGTGTTTCCGTTTACAACAAGGTATCTTCTACGTGTTATGTGTTTGTTTTAACGGAATCGGATGAATTTTGCTTACTTACTAGTGCAAATATCGCCACATTATCACAGAATAAATAATAGTTCAAGGCATTATCAGGAAAACAAACGTAATACGCATAAGCATGTAGGTTTATATGTTTCGAGGACAAATCGTTGTTGAATTAATCTTTATCAACATGTTTCTAGACGAGATTGTTTAAACTTAATAGCATGTTCTATAAAGTATATAAATGTTTCTAATATTAAATCTCTATTGCCATATTTATCGCTATGTGTTTACGATAAATAAAGTACATTTTAAGGTAACGATTTGCCATAACTTTACAAGGTTATTATGTCATCGTTTAGGATTGTTTGTTGGATCTAAAGTCTAAGCTATAGAAGCTTAGACTTTAGATAGCATAATAACATTAAATCAGTCGTGATATCTCAAACGCATTGACTGTTCAGACTCAAACGCAGGCATATACGAAATTTAAAAAAATGGTACATTCTAATTATGTAAAGAACGGAAGTTCGTGTTAATTTAACTTATTACTTATGTTTCCATATCCACTAACGCTTCAACTAATTGAGTAATACCGAAGCGCGTCAATAATAAATAAATCAGTCGCTGGCCAAGTTCATAATAGACTTGAATATGAAACGTGCAAATAGGTTTACAATGGGCGTTAAAATCGTTTACGTGAGTGCATATTTCTATGCTGGATCTATTTTAGTTTGAGATTTTCCGTATTGTGACTCGAGCTTACACTGGTCACTCGAGAGTGACGCGGAGTTTATGTGAGGATTTCTAAAGCAAAATAATCAGTGGTACGATGTCGAGAAAATAAACAAAACATAGCTGGTTTCTTATGTTGGCCGCGTGTTTTTAATCGACTGTGCTGTCTATGTTACCCCGTAACTGTGGCGTGTACCAATAAAGATACAAAGCGTAAGCAGTTACTCTTCTAAACTATCTTTACAAACTGAATCATTTTGATTCACGTGATCTGATGTAGTTTTTGATGGAGTTATGAAGGTAATTATTGGAAGTCGAGCCATTAAGAGTTCACAGTAGCATGTTTTGTTCAAACATCTGTTTTGACGATGCTTGAATCAAACAACCAGCTGTTCTTTTAACATATATTCAATGGCATGACTCACAACTCTGTTCAATACAAGAGATTACTTAACACGGCTACTTCGACACGAAGCTAACAGAATCACTTTGAATATATGCTCTACTCAGCCTAGTATGGATGTTGTCCCATATGTAAATACATGGCATTCAAGTTAGAAGGTACTCTTAATTATAAATATTACAACCTTACACGTTGTTATCTATATTTTCCGTTCAATATTTATGGTTAAATGAGTGGTTATCGTCAAGGGTACGAGGTCGGCGAGGAGGAGAGTTGTACGCCACATCGCGTTGTCACGCCTCAGGGCGTCATTCCACAGGCTTGTGCTTAGGCACACGCACCATTTACAATAACCACCTCTTACACTATAAATAAACACCGGCGGGACACCGCCAATACACCCATACAATAATAGACAAGGAGCTGTGAGCCTAGCGAGAAAATTAGCGTACTTCTAACGCGATGGTAACGTTTACGTATAGAACAATTGAAATTAGTACTTCTTTGATCCAGATTAGGTATATAGGTAACCTTAGTTTGTACGCCGTGCGTAGCGCATTTGAAATAGGAAACATGATTCGAGCCACAATTGATTTACTTTTAATATTTAAGCTTGTAGTCTTATCCGATGTGCTTTGTGCCATAAATTCTAATCAATGCTGAACTTATCCACGTTTCTATAAAACTCACACAGATGTGAAGTGTAAAGGTACTTCATAATTTAGAGAATAAAGAATATAAGATCATTTAAAATCGTATAAATAAAATGATGTCATGCATCACAGCCCAAGATTTTGGTTGTAATGGTTTATTGTGAAACCTATGTCCACACACAGAACATCTTGCACGAGAGACATTTTTAATTAGCTTACATTCCACGTACCATATTGCATATATTAAAAGTACATGAACTCACTCTCCTCCTATCTCCGCTTATCGTCCATCATCTGTGGCTTTCGTACTGGCCGCGATCAATCTCAGTACATTTACATCAAACACATCTCAATAGTATTTATGTGCACCTACACCCATAGAAACGATTACAACTTGAAAGGAATGCGTAATTTTATTGATACGCGCACGTGGTCTGTAATGTTGTACGGATTTAATCTGTAGATGAAGTCAGTGTATGTGATGATGATGAAACAGAAGGTTAAATATTTTGGACTTAAACAGGTAAGTATTTTATTTAAACGAATATTTGAATTTGTGCTGTTAATTAAACATGTAACCCTCGTAAAGAGGTCATGACAAAGACACCTACGATTCTTTTAACTTATCTTTCTATTTTAATAATCTCTATGTTTTGCTTATCCCATATCTTACTACTTTTGATAATTAATGATGAAATTGTTGGAATACAAAAAATTGGAAGCCATCTCAAGGAGGCTCGCAATGAGTCCCTGAGCCATTTAAGCACTCGAAGCCTGTGAACCTATTTTAATAATCTCTATGTATTGTTTATCACATATCTTACTACTTTTGATAATTATTGATGAAATTGTTTGAACATAACAAATTGGAAGCCCTCTCAAGGAGGCTCGCAAGGGAGCATACATAACTACTTTAGATAATGATTGATAAAACTGTTTGAATACAAAAAATAGGAAGCCATCTCGAAGCGTTTCACAAGGAGTTCCTGAGCCAATCAAGCGCTCAAAGCTTATGGACCTATTTTAATGATCTCTATGTATTGTTTATCACATATCTTACTAATTTTGATAACTATTAATAAAATTTGTTTGGATGCAAAAAATTGGAAGCTGGCTCAGGAACTTTCAGGAGCCTCTCAAGGAGGCTCGCAAGAAGTTCCTGAGCCAGTTAAACACTCGAAGCCTGTGATCGTAACGAGGGGCGGAGATGACAGGCGATGACATGACACCCCATTACGATGGACACTATTGACAGCAGTAGATAAAGATACACACAAACAAAGCAAAATTAACGGAATATTCTCTTGCCTTCGACATGCCGTATTAAGAGCCGAAAACTGTACTTGCTGTCATAATTTTCTGTATTGTGAGACTTTTATATGTGCAAAATTACTTGTTCCACACCACCTTGCATAGGTTAGATTAGAAGGTTAATGAGGAAGTAAAGCGAAGTTTTATTTCAGTAACAATATGGTGAGTCAGTCACATTAAGGTTTTAAACTTTACAGGGTATCATGGTTGATACTATGGCAGTTGACATATTAGGTCTAAATATCAATGATTATGTAGAATATTACCCTATTTGATTTTTACCCTAAACAATAATTATGGGCTTTATAAAACCAAAAGGAAACCCACATATCTACTAAAAATCACACACTAAAATTCGACAGTTAAATATGTACTTCTCATAACGAGGTAATGACGAAGATCTATGATATAGAAGATCTATAATATTTAAAATCTTCACTCTATTTTAATAATCTTTAGGTATTGCTTTTAAAATATTTTTCTAATTTTGAGAATTGATAAAAATTGTTTGAATACCAATATTTTATCAATATTCTAGCATCATATTATATATGTATTGATATCTATTATATATGTATGTAAACATATAAAATATCATTTTCCAAAGTGGGTGATAACACCCTCTTGTGGGCTCTAAAAAATGGGGGCATTGTGTTCTTAAGTAAATTGGAACCTGATATCAACAAACTTATTAAACAGAAAAGAACTCTGTCTGATTACTATAAAGTTGTGTTTTAATAATCATACTCATAGGCTTGTGTACTACTTACTGCGCTCAGGTCTCAAGTTAACGCTTGCGGGTTATTGTAAAAGTCTCGTTTAGATTGAATGTTTAACTCTCCTAATATAGCTCACAATAATCAGTTTAATTTAAAGTTACAGTCATTTTTAAGTCTGTGAAAAAATAGGGGCACTAAAAATATTTTTTTCTCTAAAATAGACAAACTAAATTTGGGAACCCCAGTTGTTGTAGCTTTACTTCAAAGTATTTAGAATGGTTTATTCCTATTTGTTACAATCACATCTTTTCTGTAAAATAATATTCGATTTATTAATGGGATACATTTCTTTAATCACACATATAGGCACATATATTGAAAATATAATTTTGAATTTCAGGGAAGATGTACTCAGGCTGAAGGATCAACAAACATTGAGTCAGAGGAAAGGGAAGTAAACCGAATTTTCATACTACAGTAAAATATTGTTAAAAATTATCTAATAAATTATTAGTAACATTGGATCCTCTATTTATTACAGAGTTTTCATTATTATGCAACAACTGATTAATACTAATAATGTACAGCAAGGTGTTGTATTTTTAATTTGCCTTGTCAACAATGAATGATTCATGGTCAAGTCTAATCATCTGGCAGCATTTCAAATAACCCTGACGGATGAGATACTGGATTCAACTCGGAAATGGGACTTTTTATTATTGTATAAATAAGAAAAGAGATTAGATTAAGTGAATGCCCAGAAATTCAGAAAGTAAAAGATTTTCCACTGTGAGAAGAAATTTTTTTCCATCTGACTTAACAATTATGTTACAAGGTATTCTTGGGTTAAAATATATTTTTCAGATAATATGAGATATCGATATACAGTTTTCAACTCATGTATGTAGGAATATGTAAATGAACACCTTTTAGGAGTGCGCTTCAATTCAGAAGGAAGGATTTAAGCTGGTAGAGATACCACTAATTGCATAAATCACAATTCGTTTCTTAAGACCATCATGTTACATGTCAAGTAAATTGTTTGAAAGCAAGTTGCAGTATGGTCCAGAACAATATCTCGTTGATTCCTATGGCCACCAATCTTATCATATGGTTATTTTGATTAATTACTGGATGTGAGAAGTGACTTAACTCTTAAATTCTGGGAAGGCACACAGGTCTTTTATAATTTATTTTTTGAAATTAAGACACTAACCTAGTAAGTCTGCTTAGCTCCACATCACCATGCTTGTTTACCAAATAAATATAATATCAGTGGTGTATGTAGTATTAAGAAAGTTGTGATATAATTTTCATATTGCAGGCACACATTTAATGATTTAAACATAAAATACTGAAGATATTAATAGACAACAATATGGTTAGTACTACCTATACTATCCATATTTTTTTAACATTCACTTTTTCATACATATTAATGGTGTAAATGGATGATAATCCTATGAGATAGGATGCCCATAGTGCTACACAATAGCAATACCAGCAGGTTTTCGTGGGCATGCCAATAGTGCCCAGACAAAAAAAAACTAAGAGGGTGTTAAAAGTTTTTCTCATCTGCTTTGATGAACATGAATGACGTGAAATGTGGGTTACATGTTTTACTCTGCTGTACACTTCAGCAAGCTCGTCATAGATGTGATGTTTTTCTTGTATATAAAATTGGTACCTTAATCCTTTGAGTACTATTGATGTGCATTTCATTCATAAATCTTTTGTTTTAATTATCACGTTATATGAAGGGTTAATATTCCCCTTAATTTACAACCACCAATCAAGGTCAGCATCACAAAATTTAACAAGACACTGAAGTAGTAAGAAGTTTGTTTTATCAACCATTTATGAACAATCAATATGCAAATTTGGAAAATATTGACCTTGCCATTCGCATACAACTGTTCTGTTTAGTTTAAAGCAAAAATTCATTGTTTATCAAATAAATAGAAAGTAATGTTCCTGAAGATAAACTAACACTTACCATTTGGCCCATATTTTTCTTGGTTTCTTTTTATTTGGTCTGGACTGAGGCCTTTGTCTGGGTCTGTGCCAAAATATCCTAAAACTTCTTCCACGGATTTCGAGTGAGCGTCCTCCATGGTGGAATTACTACGTTGCCGTCAGTTCTAAAAAAGAATAACAGAATATAGGTTAGAAATGACGAGTCATCATTATCAACTTAAAAAACTTTGAGGTTATGTTCCTTCCAGCACAGATTCAAAGAATTAATATGATAAACTACGATGTTTTTAGAAGATACAGTTCACAGGTGAATTCGATATGCGAAAATTATATCAATGTCTTTTCTGATCTGTGTCATGAATAGGAAGCCCAGCTAGTTTCTGTTGGCCCAATTTCCAAAAATCTTGATAGTCAGAAGCGGATCCTCACTGGTTCTAGTATAAAGGTGTCTTTTATGCTTTCCAGATGATGTCTGGATAAATAGGCCAAGCAGCGTTTAAGGTAATGAGCGATATCCTATTTATTGCAAGTACCGTTTTCTCACTGCACCACTCACCGAAAGGTTTATTTTATCAGTTTTAATTCATGAGTTAAAACTATTTACTACAGTCAATCACTTAGTTTATTAATTATTCTTACTTTATTTAATATTTATTCTTTGTACTATTTATTACTTTTCACGTAAATATCATAAACGACAAGAACACGTATCCAATCCAGCCGTCATTTTTTCCGAAACTGACGTAAATTTGAGAGGTCGCACGCAACGCCACCTTTCGTTACAATTCACAACTATATTCAAAACAAAAACTTTCAATAATGATACTATAAAAAAATCCACTAAAAATGCAGAGTGTCAAGAAAGTATACCGATATAAAATACCAATAATAATGGTAGGTATTTTATACATATAGAACCATTATTTCAATTATTAGTTCAAGATAAATGTGGAGCCATGCGATAGGTTGAAAATGTACCACGTGATAAAATGCTATTTCGGTGCCAAAGGCGCCTACAAAAAGCGGTATTTTTAAAATTCCGAAATATGCTTCGCGTTATGTAACACTTTATCACTTGTATTTGTAAGCACTAACTTCCTTTTAAAACAGCATAACACTTCGTTTTCACTCGATGGTACCGCACGCACATTTATTTCGGTTTATGGTAATTTTGAACTTACTGAAATATTTATTCGACAGCGTCGGGAAGGAAAGAAGAAATAAAAGTGGCGCGGGAGATGTTTTCCCACCGCGCCCCGAGTAGTGACTCCCGGGCGAAGAGCGACGATTTTAGAGCGGCGCGGGCGCGGTGGAGGGACACCGTCGGATATTTCTTTAATTATTTTGGCAACAGTACTCGATGGCACAGCCGAGTCGCTTTCCAGGGTTGCATGTCGCGCAGCGGCGGCAGTCGCCGCCGGCCGTCCTGTGATGATCTTTTTATAGCAGGCGCTACCGAGCTCGAGCTCCCGGCGCTGATTTGCGGTCACTTCTGTTTACGACGTTTAAAAAGCCAACGTTTTTTCAATTATTATCGCTTAAATGGTTTAATTTAAACTGGACAGTGGCAATGGGGGACTTTTCCCCCTGTTAAAAGCTTAAAAAGTACCAACGCTCTCGCTCTACATGGGTATTATTCTACTATGATAAAGGCATTGATAAAACACAGTTTTATCACCCTAATTGGCTATCTCCATCTAGTGTAAAGTAAAAGTACGTATACTATAACATACTTATCGAACTTGTCAGTTTATTTGATAGTGTCCTTTTTCTATTCCACACGCTTATAATAAAGTTACGAAATGTACGTGTGGTAACTATATTTACTATAGATTTTTTTATTCTAGACTGTTTTTTTGCTACAATACAATTATTTACAAATAAAAATTAACAAGACAATTACAGCGTTTCAAAGAAATGGTTAGTGAATGTCATGTCCACTTGTATAGTAGTGTTCAATGTCTTTATAACATGTTTTATTCCCTTAATTTTTTTAAGTACCTAGGTAGAAATTTTGAAATATTTGTAGGTAAGTACATAAGTATATATTAGAATCTAATATATACTTATGATATGATAGTAGTTATGGTAACTTTGAATATTAGATTCTATAATGACAGATCTTCACATATACTTGTAAGTTAACGCGATATGGAAAAATAACGTAATTAACCATCTAAAACTCAAAGTTTACTATTGCCGCGCTTAATCTAAGGCGTTCGTTTGAAGTGTACAGTGTACGGTGGTGGCGCCATCTGCAACACTATTAGAATAAATACTCCTTTCTGAACACCGTAGGCACATAATAAACAAAAGCACTATGCGTATAATAATATTATATGCGTGTCATAATTAAGATATAGTCCGATTAATCTATGATCATATCCAAGAAATTCCATTATAGTGTTGGGTAAGCTTTTATGAAAGTTTCACAGGTATACTGACACCAGTGAGCTGAAAACGAAAATCTGTATCGTATGTAATTGCATCGTGAACGTATTTATTACAAACTGTAATTTATCTAGTACAACAGTGACACAGATAGCTCATAGTTTGTACTGAATACCTAAACGTAACGTTACATTTAAGCAGATTTTCGTGCTCGGCCCACAGTTACACTGAAATGAGGACTAAGCTTATTGCTTTTTACTATTTTATCTGGTAATAACAGTAGTTAATTAGTAGTACTTAGTAGATAGGTTATCTAAGTGCATGAAATGAAATAATGCACGTGGCCACAAGATACTGCTTTATTTTATGTAGGTAAATATATACGGTTATATAAAATAATATTTGTAGGTTGTAATGTAGGTCGTCGAAATGTAGGTTAATGTTTGTTACCTGATACTTACGATAGCGTGAACCGATTCTCAAAATTATTTTTTTTGTTTGAAAGCTGGTGCTTCCCGTGTGGTCCTATTTAAATTTCATCGAATTCGGTTTAGTAGTTTTTGAGTTACACTCCAATAACAGATTTTTACCAAAGTAATAGAATAGAAGTCTGTATTAAATTTTGCTTCAAATTGCACTTGTTAAACACTGAAATGGATTCTAAAGCTTAAACCCAAAAGAGTATTTTTATGTTTTATTAGGAAGCGGTACAAACTCGAGACCCACCTGATGTTAAGTGGTAACCTCTACCTAGAACAGATGCATTTCCTCACTGCACTGCACTGAGACATTGTTAAGTCTCATGTGGCTGTAATTTCGCTGGGAACCATATGTTCAAACCAAAACACAGCATTGCAAACATTATACTGATTCACGGTAGAAACAGTTTCTTTATCAGAATTATTATTTTAATCGGTCCAAAATCAAAGGAAACTATATTTTTTTGGGTTAGTCCCTGAGGGCCCCATTCCCGGAGTGACATGTAATTAATTCTTTTTATCATTTTTAATTGTAATTATTTTTAGGGAGATAATGTTGTATGAAACGCCCGATGGATTAAAGTGATCTAAATTTGGAACGATATTTTTAGGAAAACTCTTAGTACGGAGTAGATAACATTGGCATAGGCATTGTGAAGATAGTTTATTCGAAAATGGAAATGGTCACCTCGCAGACAGAACACAGAACAACAAAAGTAAAAAGACGCGATTGTAATGAATTTGAAACGGCGTTTGTTGTTATTTTAACAACTTTTATAAAATATTCCTAACAAAAATATTACTCTGAACTTACCGAATACTCTGAATATCACTACCATAACTGGACGAATTTGTCCAATAATAATAATTAATTTTTAATTTATATTACTTTTAAAAAAACGCTTCTTTTAAGAGTTTTTATTGTCTCGCAGAGGTATGAAAAGTATAGTATTCACCTCGAGGATATAGACTGTATTCGTCTTGGACGGCTTGAACCATCGCTTTACGCAGGACTCTACATAACTCTAGAGTACCCGTTACTCTCATAGTCAAATAATATACCCAGTGATGCCACAACGGAGTTCCAAAAAGGTACATTTTACGAGCTGGAAACGTATATTTTGGGGTAAAAGTACATAAGCAATTATTTTACTTGACTTTTCTTTTTATCCACTCGCAATTGCCATTTTTGGAGATTCTGGCCGTTAGAAAAACCTACATACATAGTTATCGCATTTGGAAAATTGCTACCCCCTTCAAAAACTTTCAGGGTTCAAAAATCTCTTGCTGTAAAATTTTTTCGATGATACATATAACGTAGAACTGTCAAACTTTTTTCTATGTTACAAAACAAAACTGCAAGGTTTTGAACATGGTAACTACTTGTACTTTATATTCCGATACATATTCAGGAGGAGGATTCATATATTTTTGGCGGTTGCAAAAAGGTACGTAAAATAACCCACGATTTTACACATTGCACATGGGAGTCTAAAAACGTACGTCAAATGTGTAAAATGTACGCTAACGGCAACCCAGAATATACCGCCCGTGACGTAAGACACTGGGTTTTCCCTCGGTGCTTAATCTACTATTGCTATTGTTTTCAACTTGTACCGTTGACCTAACAAGTGCATTAAGGTATGCTAATGTTTTAATGTATAAAATAAAATCAAATGTCCAAGGAAAGTAGATTTTGTTTTTAGGTACTAATGTTAAAGTTGACCATTTTCATACCTTTTTACAGGTGATTATTTATATTGTTAAATCGTTCTAAAAAACTGAACTGATTCTGCATGTTAATAAGATTATTTTTAGAGATCATTATTATTGTAATCTTTTGAAACGAAGCGGAGAGTTTAAAGTGTGGCGTAGCATTTTGTCTTTGTTCAAAAGGCGACTTGATCGACAGTGTATAGAACACTGTCTGACTTTACTCGGTTTCGGGCATGTCCGATTCACATCCTCAGGGAGTTTTTGTTGCAAGATTGATTTTGCATACGCTAACAATGCCATCATAGCAATTCGAATACACCTTTATAGACCGAGAATGCAACTACGAGTAACTGTCAAGAACATAGGCCGTGCTGAAACCTTAGCTTTTATGCTTGTTGTTAAGGACGAGCGTTAACAGCCTTTGGAGTTGATTTATGCTTTAAATGAAACAATTGCGTAAGTTTTAGCTACTATCGCTGAATTCTGGAGCTACAACTTTACTTTTAAAGATGTTAGTATGAATCCCAAACTATGTACGGCCTGTAGCTAGGTATTTGCCTTGATATTATGCAAATGCTGTTTTTTAATAGGGAGCAGTCGACTGTCAAGTTGCAGACGTTCAACCACACCATACAGGAAAGGTTTTCTCTATGATCCACCCAGATACACATTTTTAATGTACTAAGTACTTATATTTAGGTATTTAGTAAAGTCGCTGTTTATTTTAGATTTCAGGATCAATACTTACATATTAGAATTTTAGTTTATGTATAGAAATACGACTAGAAAGCCAATTGTATTCTACTTTTGGCGTTCTAGCCAAATAGATTGAGTACCTAGAAGAGGTTAACAAAAATTTACTAGTAAGCGGCGGGACGGGCGGGCGTGAAGTCATTTGCTTGTTGGTAAACGCCTCGCTTGCCCATTACAATTCAAATTTTAAGCTTTAAATTAAAGTTTCGCGCGGTAAATATTGCTTACTCCGAGACAGCTGGCCGAAAGAGCCATTTAATTTAGTCAGTATTTAAGGACTCTCGAATAATTGGCATTGGTCATTACCGTGGTACAAAGCTACTGAAAAGGTTGTTTTATTAGTATATGTAACTAGGGTCACGTAGAAAATAGTATTTATCTCATACATGGTTGAAAATTTGAGCATTATTTTGACAACCTTCTTCGTGATAAATCAAAATTGCTGTACTGGCTAAATACATGCGAACAACGGCCGGAAAAAGTTGTATGAAAATCCATATCTGTCAGGTTTAGCGCCAAATAAATTACATAGTAAACTCGTATCTGTCGTGTAATTTAAAAATGTGGATATATACTTCGAAACATCGCAACCAAGTAGGTAACTTATCAAAGGTTGTAAAATTTTGAACTATATTATTATTTCAGTGTTTATTGAAAGTGTGTTTTAAACGTAAGTAAAATGATTATATAACAAAGAGGCTGCGTAGTGAATACTTTGTCGTAAGTTTTGTATCAATACTTACACTTATATTGTTTAGGCGGTTTTATATGCATGTTTTGAATGGCAATCTGTGCCACGCACGCTTTAATTAATTTCCTCACATTATCATTTCCCAAGACTAAAAGCCTATGTCTTAATCCTGTGTACAAGCTATCCATTCCAAGTCGTACGTAGCCATACCAAGGAACGTAGTCTCATCAAATATATATTCTCGATGTATAACTTTCATCGGTAAGTACATTAAAGATAAGTTAGAAGAATATATAATTTCACAGCCAAAATATTGTCACTAAAATCATAGGTTTTAAATAGAACAGGCGCACATACTAAACAGCACATATACGTATCCCTGATGTAAAAACTTAAATCACTTTAGCATTTTAGTACATTTTATTTTTTACCTATTATACCTCAATATCCAACATTAAAATCACGAAACCGAACAGGCGTAGTAAATCGCGACAGCAATCAAACAGGATCGATTAATCTTGTATAAAGTCACAAGTATTAAAAAAGCTTTCACAAAAGCTTCTCAACAGCACCTGTTCAATTCGTGAAAAAGTTATGTGACTTCTGGCTTTAAAACGAGTATTTTACGACGACCACTTCCCAGCAACCAGCAAAAATGTCAACCTCGTGTTTGAGCACTCGGTGTAAAATTAGAGAGTGAAAAATGTGAAAATAGAAAATCAGAGGAAAACATCTGAATGCCAATGTTAACTATTCTGGCGGCTGGGTTGCGTTTAATGATTTGGTATTATGTATGTTGATTTACTCGCGTTACTGGCAGCTATTATGCAATTATCCATACACCAGCAGGTAATGGTTAATTACGTATCTCAGTCGCAATCAAATGTTGAAATTAAAATAAAACAAATGGTGGCTTTCTCAGTTTGTCAGCTCCAGTCGGCAACTTACGAACATTTCAGCCGTGCGATTCTCTAAGAGCAAACATCGTTGCATCTTTAACAACTTCCGTGAAACAAATGACGAGATGACAAGGAACGTTTGAAAAACAACCTTATGTACAAGGGCAATATCTCATAAAGTATTTGACATCGGTGACCTCGTCGACGAGCGCATCGTTGTTCATCGCGCACGAGTTGTCAAAATTGACATCAAGTTGCACTTTTCAACATATCAATCAACTATTTAATTGCAACTAAGTTACGTAATTGCGGTGCTGTTCATTTCCTCCCTTGCGAGGGAGGAGATATTTGTTTTCAAGGTAGCTTTAGTGCGAAAGCCCTACTATGTCAAGGTTTGAAGGGTATAATGTGGCAAGTGGAATATCACTGTGTATTGGACTAACGAGCATAGAGTATGGTCGCGCATAATTTTAAGCTATACCATCTTATTTTTATTATATGTTTTTAAGCACTAACACCTGCTTAAACCCACACGATGGATAAAATCAACTAGTGAATTAAATTAGATGCTTCTTCGATTGTTTGCAAACTTGGGTTGAAATCCCGTCCGAGTATATGTTGAGTTTAGGCGCATGCTATGGTTTATATAGCTTGCTTATATTTACAAGTAAATATGATATATATGTTGCGGGCAAACTCTATAATTATTTCGTTCACAAAGGGCCGGCCTCTAGAAAATGACTTAATTACTTTTACCATATCTCCATTATTTCCATTATGACTTTAATGAAACCCTTATTTGACCCTTTCTATACCGTGATAATTAAAACAAAAGAATTATGAATGAAACGCACGTAAATTTACGTCTCTGGTACTCAAAAGGTTAATCAGCAAATATGAAATATATTGCAATTTATTTAGGTTGGCATTCTAGAATATGGCCCTTTGAGAAACGGACGAGTTATGAAATGTGCCTGCGACACATAGACAATATTTAATAACGCGTTGTTAAGAATATGTCTGTTTATCATCACAAGAATACCGGCCCCGAGTACCGATATTTACTTACTTTGCTAATACTATAAATGCGAAAGTTTGTGACTGTATGTATTTGTTATTTCTTCAAGTTTAAATAGCTGGACGGGTTTGGGTCAAATTTGAAAGCTTAAAGCTCTAAGAATAGCGTTAACCTTATTATACGTGGATGAAATCATGGGCAGATCCTAGCAGGTAATATATGAACAACGAAATGTCTCTGGAGTTACGTGCGCAGTGCCACGTGTGATGAAATGCGCCTGACCTAAGCAGAGGTTACCACTTAACAGCAGGTATGCCTCGTTCTTGTACTGTCTCCTAATAACATAAAAAACCAACACATCTACCAACCTACGACATAATGATCCGCTGAGGAGGAGTTTCCTTCCAAAGTGACCCAAAACCTGAGGATCAGAATAGGTACCTATTTATTGAGTGGTCTTCATTTGACTAACAAAGAATCCTCAGACCTATAAAAAGATTCGTTTAATAATATTTTCTAGTTGAATATAGACGACACGTGTTTTTGGTTATGGGCTCAATTTGATATTTAATAGGGGTGTCGCGAGTTTTTTATAACAACTGCAAAATAAAAACTAAAAAGAAAACACGGAACTGGACACCTGTGATCTCTCCTTGTGAGTACCTACAAGACTTACGAGTGGCGTAGGTGGAGTTTTGAGTCTTACAACGGATACATTATCTCTATGCTTACAACTTTAAAATTGAAAATGAAGAAGTCCACATAGAGCCAATATAAACATGACGTTTTGTGCCATCCCCGATTAAGACTTTTCGGTTTATGAATTCTTTTACAAGTAGGTAAAGAACCCATAAAGGTTTTAACCTAACCTATAGATTTCGGTTAAAAAGAAAGTCCTGTTAAACGGATGAATAATTTATACCACTTTTAAAACAAAAAAACCATGTCATTCGGAAATTGAAGCTAAGCCCAGGTAACACTTTGAAACTTAACTAAACAAATTTTTATTTAAAAACTCCCTTGAGTCTTTTTGTTGCATTAATATGTTAAAGTTAAGGGTTTACTTTACACGCGTCCTGTTTTTTATCGATAGTTACTGTCAAGATGTATCCTATCGACAAACTATGCTCGCAATGCTGATATGACATGTCCACCACAAAACTTTCCATGAAAGCAAAAGAAAACATATGTACGTTATTATATTTTACATACTATTTTAATGAGTTCTCACATTTTCATCGTAAAGTGTTCTAGAACTATTTTACGTCACAGCGTGGTGTGATAGCCAACGCAGCTCTTTGAAACTGTATAAACGTTCCTTTAATCTGGTAAGCTCGTAATAGGATCGTTAGAAAGATATATTGCCTGTAGGTACCCATGTTCTCAGATAATTTAATAGCGAGCGTACATTTAAAAAAATGTATACGTGCAGTGGAACGGAGAATCTGATTTATAAACATTTAATGCGAATGAAGAAATTCATGTAAGTATATACTCTTTTTAAATAGTGCAGATCGACAGAGCCGTTATCTAGTTTATTTCATTTGTGTATTTTCAGGCTTAGACAATTTGGGGGCTTTTGCGGACTGAATCACTTACCGAGACGATTACCTTCAGGCTAACGAGTTGCCAATAACGTAACTTACTAGCTTATAAATAAATAAATTAGATTTGTATTTATAAAAACAATTTATATAACTGATTAATGATAGTTGAAGTTAATGCTTTATTAATTAATAAACAATTAAATAACCGGCAGCTACACCTGCATGGCCTACGTGTCTTGCATAATATATTCATGATCTACATCGTCTTATTATGACATTTGTTTCATTCTTTACTTTTGCATGGATTTCAACTGAGAAAAAGTCTTTAGATATAAAGAATAATATATAAGTATTTAAGTTTATGGGGAATCACAACTTCTACGAGCAATTTATTGTCTTCAAAACTAAATGAAATAATCGAATAGAGTATGTAAAGCGTAACATTAACATATACTCGTACTTAAATAACAAGTACAATTTGAAAAATTCAATAGCGACTTCCATTCTATTCATTTATTGGAGTGTATCTCAAAAACTACTGGACCGAATTTGATGAAATTTTGACCACACGGGAAGCACCAGCTTTCAAACAAAAAAATAATTTTGAGAATCGATTTACCCAGTCGAAAGCTATGAGGTAACAAACATTTAAAAAAAACAGTCGAATTGAGTACCTTCTCCTTTTTTTAGAAGTCGGTAGAAATAGTGCTTTTCTTTGGGTTCAGGATTTTTACATATGGCATTTTTTTGGTCTATGCTAATATTATAAAGAGAAAAGATTTGTTTGTTACTTTGATTTGAATAGGCTTCGAAACTCCTGGACCTCTTTGAATAATTTTTTCACCATTAGAATCCTACATTATCTCTAATGAACACATGCTATACATTTTGATTCATCATCATCCATCACCACGAGGATGAAACCGCGGAGCGCAGCTAGTTGTTTATAAGTATGACTATAGGGACTAGACCTCAATACTTCAGTAACATAAAATAATAAAAATATAGATTCTGGCTATTGGTCGAGTTTGACAACTGCACTGCACCATTTGGGTTGTCAATAAGATAAGATAGGATAAAATTTGACAGAAATAAACTATTTTTATCTATCGTGCCTTGACTGTTGTATGGGACCGCGATAGCTATATAGCAGGCTATCTTTTGTCGATAATAATTGTCAATTTTTTCGTATCGACAATCCATGCTCGCAGTGCTACGCAGCTACGGTGATTACAATAGGAACATTTCTATTAGCTTATTTGTAATACTCATCGCTATAAATGGACATTAGTTCTCTGAAGTCATAATCCCAACTATCCTAACGTCGAATTAGTTGCAAAAAATAACAAACACGGTCTGCAAACTTTGTTTACTATGACTGAACCGGTTAAAAAACTAGATTCGTGGTTACGCCCCCAATTTCCGGTATTCGGTTGAAGGTTTACAATAAACCGAGTCAAAATTCAATTGGCAGTTCGACATTAGCTATAAACCGCGGATGTTTAACGAGCGATTAAAAATCACTCTAGTAGCCAGAGCGTAACTATTTACATTATTTTATGGTTCATCAATTAATACGTGATCGAATATTTTGGGCCCTGCACGTCATATGTTTATGCAATATTTATTGAACGGTCATTATTGAAGAGTAATAACAATAATATACTAAACGATTCCGAGTACTCAGCCCCGGTTTATATTTTGACGTGCTTGCTCACTTGCCGGGAGGTTAATGATTCCTTTTTGTTCATCTGTGCTGTTTATCTTTCGCCGTGATTGATAGGTGTCTGTCTATCTTCTATCTATTCTAGTGGATTATTGATTTTTTGATTGTTTGCTAAACACAATATGACACCCAATATGCATGTAGTTTGATTAGCTTCTACGTTTGAATTTTAGTAACATAATGTCACCCTGTAATTGTAATAATAATAACAAATGTTTTATAAACAAGCTAGTCTGAATATAAACCGTCGATAGATTGTGAAATTCCAATTAAAATTGCAATCTAATGTTTGAATATTCGTATATTTAATCAAATTAAAAAAAAACGTAACAACTAATATGCTTAAAAGTAAAGATTTATGTAAACTAATTTAGTAAATTTTTAATATTTTTTTTGTTTTGTAATAATACTATGAACTAGGCTTATCAAAAAGTTAGTATTGTTCAAATAAAAATTATGTAGTAAATACTTTTTAATTTTATTTAATTGTATCTACTATTTTACAAGTTTAGCCAATCAGTAATACTAAATTTATTTGAAACACCGAGGTGAGTTTCAACGTTTTTCTCGTTGTGTTATAACAAACAATAACAAAGTCTTGTTTTTGTAGCATCATTAGATATTAGAGTAATGTTTCTAATCAAATAAAAAATATGCTAATTTTTTATTATTTAAACGGCTCACAAATTTAAATATAATTAGGAATGGGGATAGCTTCTACCCAGCATTGGCACAAACGCTACTTTTCAGCAATTCAACAGGTATTTCCTTCCTAGGATTCTAATTGAAATATATTTATATCGTATATTATTATTTATATGATATAAATATATTACGTATTTGTATCATAGGTAGGTGAAACGAAACAATGATGAATTAGATGAATCTCGCATTAATTCTGGTCGTTTCTGCTTATGTTAATACAACCGACAGGAGTCGCCGTTGTAGCACAATGAAGTAGGTGACGAAGTAGTTCACACTTCATTTCACACTTACGTTGCGCCAATGTCTCAATGGATCAACGACACGTAAAGTGCAACGAATAAATAGACGCTTTGTTGTTGCCACTCCACGTAGTGCATGAAAGTTCAGCGACGTGAGGTTTACTGAATGCTCACTGTGCTGGCTACGTGTAATACAGATGCTACTATTTCATGTAAAAACATGGTCTAAATAAGATCTTGCAACTTTAAGTGCTTTTAAGCAAAATATAGTCATTTTCGGAAAAGGTACCTAATTGGAAAAGCTCGAGCGAAAATACAAATTTTATGCCTCTCTTTTCCGGTATCGACTTGCTGCCATCCTAAACATGGTAAATAACATACAGTAAATTAAATGACACTGTATTTTTATTATAAATAAAGCAAGTTCAGTGTTACCACGTTCAAAACGTTCAAATGTCTCGAAAGGTAAAAAATCTAAGTTCCTTCAATAAATATGCTGAATTTCACTTATATTAAATAATTCATAAAAATTAAGCATGATGATATATTAAATATAAACTTATAATTTTATTTTTACTATAGGTTAATTATAAACATTAGATTATACTATGATTAAATCATGTGCAGTCATCGTTCTACGTGAACTACTTCCAAGAAATACAGCAATAGAGTCAGATCAAAGATGTAATAAATAAATACGCGTTCGATCGGACTACATTGGACTACATCGAATATTGTAAGGTGAGGAGTACCGAAATAAGCTTTTAAAATTCCTAGATAATGTAACGACCACTGGCGTTTGAATTACGAATATATTTTGGGTTGCCATTACATACTTTAGTACTAGGGAGTATAAACCGAACAAATGACCCTGATAACTAATAAGAGCGTTTGCATGCTTTATTAAATTTTATCCCGACCATGGTTTTACATGGACTCCTATTTAAAAAAAATGAATTTTCTTAAATAATTAATAGTAACTAAACCTGTGAGTTACTACGTTACAGTATTATGATCGTGGTCTTAAGAGTACAAAGCATAAATTGTAATGAAAATAAAATGGTAAGTAAATAGTTCAAATGTATATGAACAAAATTTGTAGTTACCTCAGATAGCACAGACGTACTACAGGTTCTAAAGAAAAACTTGTTTGATAACCCTAAACTAGTTTGAATCTAGCATGCGTTATGTACCCATGATGTTTGTAAGGCTATTCGTCATCTGCAAATAAACAGGCGAAGGTAATAATCGAAATAGAATTATCGTGTTGCCAGTGGCGTAACCAACGCAGCTGCCAGAAACGGTAGACGTTGGCTGGGATTTGCTCAAAACGGCTCCAAATCCCTGCTAGTCTTATGAAGAAGACCAAGGTCAGCGTAGTACTTTGATTGATTTGGAATATTTCGTATTACGTGCATTATTATTGTTTATAATCAATTGTATTTTCATTACTCAGAAAGTCAGTATAACTGCTTTATGTTTATCGTACTTACGCTTAACTTTAAACTAAAGCCTACGGACATCCAGTACCATTTTATGCAAATTTTATTTTAGTTATTTTGATTCTTCGACTTGTAGACCAACGAATCACAAAAACTGATACAGCTTCAGAGTTTCTGCATATAAAATAGAGTTGAGCAAACGACAAGAAACAAGAAATGCATATTTGTTTTTTTGCTTGCTTTGATTACAACTTTTTCGATGCTCTGAGACCGTTTTTATATCTTTGTAGTAGTTACCGCAAACATCAGTGTCACCCTCGAATTATTAGGGGATTTGTTACCGTCAGGTATGATTGCTCGTTTTGGCCTTGGTTAAAACTACAACACTCAGTGCTTGATAAAGCAATAATCTTATCAAGGCTCATCGTCATGGCAATGTATGACATATTACAAAGTACATCCCCTGCTGCATTTTGTTAAAATTTATCAGGGTATTACAACGATAGAGCAAAAAAATAATTTTTTTTCTATGTGTTTGTAGCGGTATGCATTGACGTCAACGATTATTAAGTGCTTTTTTCACATATTCGTGGTGTTATAATATCATTATGTGGAGTATTTTTACAGCTGGCAATAACTGCATAAAGTAAACACACTGATCTTTTCAGCACAGAGCTTAGCTCGCTAGAGTTGGACGGTTTTATTCGAATGTGAATATGGACTTTATAATTTATCGTTTCTGTTTTAATTCTGGTAAATATTGTTCCAAACATAAAACAGGTAGGTATGTGGCCTTGAGTCTAGTATGTAGCTTACACTAATGACGCTAGCATGTACCTTGCTGACGTAGATAACCGGTGCTCGATATTTAAAACGACCGTGACAGTTAGAGTTGGCGACTGAAGTTCTAAATTTAAATTAGGCACATACCTAACAGCGGACTGAAATGCTCAAAGTCAAATAGTGATGCTCTCTGCCAATTTCACCCACGGTGTATGGATGTTAGGCGGCAAAACATAATATTTTCTACATTTAATGACAAAACATTTTTTCCAGATATTTGTATTAAGATTGTGTAACATCACAAACAAAAGTTATGATTTTGTAATTGTTCAAAATAATTTATAATTATTCTATATGTCCGAGTTTAATAGTAAGAATGAAGCTTATCTAAGTTTTTTCGTTTAGCATGGTAGGTAATTTGATACACGAAAGATGGCGCTGCTAGGCATAAAAGACATACTTTGTGACAACTAGCCCATTTTGATGAGGTTACTAGCCAGTATTACCAAAACGAATAAATGATGGCATTTGAAAATCACTTAATGCATATATATTTAGGTGTCCAGTAATTTTACTCTGACACAACAAAATGCACTTTGATATTCTCTTCTGGCAACACTGAATTAACCTGTCACTACGACTACCGCGAACTTAATCATAGCTTATCACACATTAAATCGAAATTAGCACTTGAAACGTCCTCAATTCTTTGAATCCGTGTCCGCAAGTCCAAAAGGTAGCTGAAAAACACTGAATTGTCACTGCACTACACACAGTCCGCTGGCTGTCACGGAGATGACTTACCGTATCACTTATTCACTTGGTCCCAATAACTTGGTTAATTATTGATATACATAGGTATATTATTTTGTTAGATACTATCGAGTGAGGTTAGCGCGCCCCATGAGGAGTGCGTCGGGAGTGTGCGGCGCGGCGAGCACGGCAACAGATCGCCCCGCTCTTTTATAAGCTTCGTTCAGAGTAGCACGCTAGGGATGCCACCCGCACAGTTTTCTCCAGACGTTACTCGTTTCAGTTACTATTTTTAATAAGTAATTTTACTATAACAGATAAATATGGATAATTTGATTACTAAACACACACTATTATTGTTGTCTTGTACTGGTGTAATATGTAATTAAGTATTATTTTTACTGTAATATTGTTCCCACGAGTAATTAGAAAGTTTGTCTGAAGTGAGTTAAATATATATATATATATATATATATTATATGCCGTATTGAAGATTCAAGGAACCAAAAAATAACCATAATCTATTAATATGGCATCAAAATAAAGGTTCAACAAAATAAAATATATATATATATATATATTTTATTTATATATATCATACGGTTCACAATCACCATATTTGGCTACTCGGCAGTTCATATACAGTTAAGTACCTTATTTCTATTATAGTTTAATATATATTTATAATATTGAACTTATAGTATAGCATAGAAGATATCTTATGTCCTTGTTTTAGACCTTCGTTCGTTCTACAGATTATGTGATGGGTTCATTCTCAAGTCCCGTTTTTCTTAACTATTTGATGGTAGCCCTAAGCGGGCCACTTGCCAGACTATACGGTTACCGACATAAGCTCTCTCTGAACATCCTACAACACATAACAATATGAACTTTAAACGCTGGTTTAAAAGGGTCAAACACATTTGGAATGAAAAGTGCTGCCAGTGCACTCTTATGATAATGTTCAAAGTGAACTGTGAAAGCAAATAAATATCCTTTATCTGTCAGGAATGAACTTTAATGATACTCTTTTTAAATATAATTATAAAGGTGTCCCAAAAAGGAAAACTTCGTAAACCTATTTCAAGACTATGACTTTTAGTGACGGTTAAAACATTTTTTACCATAAAATGGAACCGACTTCAACACCAAAAAGTGTGTAATAACTTGTTGAAATCGGTACCATGATAGTTCAAAAGTAGGTACCTATTATCACAATATTGTGCGCATGGTACCGACTTCGACAAGTTCTTTCACACTTTTTAGTGCTGAAAAAGGAAACGGCTTCAAGCCGGTTCCTTTTTTTGGGAGAAAAAGTTTTTTACTATTTTTATTTATATTATATTCGAATAAATATTTAACAAAAGTTACTAATTTAGTAAAACAATCAGACAAAAAAGTCGTAGACCTCACGGGCGTAGCCCAAACACGTCTACATATTCATGCAGTAAGCATTAAAATACTACTTCTATCAAAAGAAAAGACGGGCAAGACGTTCGCGTGATAGTAAACGTCACTACCATTAAGAGTTCAAGTACCATCCAGAAACTTAAGTTTCAAAATTATACGAAGGACTGCAATGTACTCGTCACCTTAAGACATAATACCATTTGTTCAAACGTAAGCTCAGTTATGCTTGATAACTACGGTTTAAGCTTAGTTTGATCAACCATGCGATTCTCTAATGATTCGTCGACGAGCTCACCGATCTCGAACACTTTGTGAGATATCGTACAAGGTTGTTTTTCCGACGTTTCTTGTCATCTCGTCATTTGTTTCACGGATGAAGTCAAAGATGCAACGATGTTTGCTCTTAGAGAAGCGCACAGCTGGTTATACGGAGCTGATGTGTACTGTAATATTTACCAGTTTTTCAACAGAGTCACCCGTAGCACAAAGAAGAATTAAGTTGGGTGTTCAAATATAGTGATTAATAAAGCATACAAGGTAACGAAGTTATCTCTAAGAGCAAACATGGTTGCATCTTTAACAACATCCGACATCTCGTCGACGAATCATTAGAGAATCGCACGGTAGTCTAATGATTCGTCGACGAGCTCACCGATGTCAAATACTATATGACATTTCGCCCTTGTACATAAGGTTGTTATTCCAACGTTTCTTGTCATCTCTTCAATTGTTTCACGGATGTTGTCAAAGATGCAACGATGTTTGCTCTTAGAGAATCGCTCGGCAGAAGACTACAAAACTGACGTCTGTCAGATTGTAGTCTTCACTTAGGGTGCGTTCCGGGAAGCGCCGTCAACGCTCACAACTGCTTTCGCTGCTCGCGCCCCGGTTTGCAGTTCCCTTTGGTTGACAGTGACAGCTCGCAATGATCACGTAGAACCACCTAAGGTCCGCGAGCGTTGTGAGCGCGGCGTGAACGTTTTCGGTGACGTCATTGATGACGCATCGAGCGCCGCGAGTGATTTCGGTCCTTCCCGGAACGTAGCCATAGGCGGCTCACAATGCCTCAATGTTGCCTGGCGAGATCTTGAAATTAACGGTTGAGGGACTAAAATATAAACTTGTCATTAAAAAAAACGGTAACATTAAAGTGACCGTCACATCAATACTCACGCCTTAGTTTTAGTGCTTTGACTGTAACTTTACGTTACCTTTGGTGCAACTCACCCTAAACCACGCGCAGCTAGACTTGATAACTTTAAATTTAACTGCAATAATCATTGATAAAATTATAAATTGTAAGTAGACCCTGATACACGAACTCTAATAAATTGCAGCTATGAACCTTGTCGATAACGTCAGCTGTCAAACAAAAAAAACAGCATCATAATAGGCCCATTCGTTTAGGAGCTACGACGCCACACAGGCACATAAAACTTATAACGCCCCTCTTTTTGTGTCGGGGGTTAAAAATAATGCCTAATTGAAATAGTAAGTACTTTTTATTGTCATATATTTACTTTGTGCCGTGGAGACCGTCTTCTCACAACTTATAATTTTTATCCCCGGCCCGTTATTTGTAGGTGTACATTATTATATTAAATTCTACGAACGATTTTAAAGGGCTACGGCGTAGCAGGACTGATGTATCATCAGCTACGATTATACAATGTTACATAAAACTCTTAAAACTTCATAGGGCTACGGCGTAGCACTCGTGCGATTCTCTAAGAGCAACATCGTTGCATCATTGACAACCTCCGTGAAACAAATGACGGGATGACAAGAAACGTTGGAAAAACAACCTTATTTACAAGGCCGATATCTCATGAAATATTTGGCTGATAATACATCCATGCGATTCTCTAATGATTCGTCGACGAGCTCACTGATGTCAAATTCTTTATGAGATATCGCTCTTGTACATAAGGTTGTTTTTCCAACGTGTCTTGTCATTTGTTTATCGGATGTTGTCAAAGATGCAACAATGTTTGCTCTTAGATAATCACACGGTTGTTGTATAAAGGTCTACGAACGACTTCATTGGGCTACGGCGTAGCAGGACTGATGTATTATCAGCTACGATTGTAGCTGCTACGAGTTGTTTAAAGTTTTACAATAGGTATACATGTGAAATGACGAGCCTGGCTAGTCATCCTCCCGATAACAAGCGTTTTAAGTATTAATAAATATAAGTATGTATATAACTGTTGCAGTGTCAAAGCGTTAAACTTAAAAGTTTACTACGGCACTGCGCGCTCCTGAACTGAAGGTATTTTTATATTTTTCACTATGTGTACCTGCGGCTACCCTGGAACGTATTTCTAATATATAAAGTAGCCAATGCTAGTATGAAAAACTGGCGAACGAAAACAACAAGCCATAACACGATCTGTTTCTGTAAGATTTGGGGGTAAGTGGAAACATTATTCAAGGCGGAGTCTCGTAGAGATCAACTTTTATTATAAAAGAAGGTTCTTTTTGCTTCTATTTTGTTGTAGTCTTGACATCCACTTAGCTAAGGCTCCATAAGCTTCGTTGGTAGCGACCCTGCCTTCAAAGCGCGGGGTCCCAGGTTTGATTCCTGGCCGGGGCAAATATTTGTGTGATGAGCAGAAATGTTTCGATCTTGGATGGTGTGTGTGTGTGTGTTCATGCCTTCCGCGACACAGGAGATACTATTGCAAGAGCATGAGTGTGTAGACGTGTTTATTCACTTGTCAGTTTTTATACTCGGTAATATGTTTACTTTCAACTCCAGGCACAACATTTACTTAATAATTGTTGAAACTTTAGGCTCGTGGGTGCCGTCCGCTCTCAACTTGTTTGGGGATCTGGCGAAACGTTTGGTTGAGGCGAGGGTGACCGAAATGCTGACGCCTCTTCAAGCAAAAAGTTAGCATTGCCATCCAGCGTGGCAATGCCGCCAGCGTTTCGGCCACTTGTCCCCCCACGGTGGGGCTTATAAATTAGTTTTTTTACTTATAATATTTTGTAAATATTTGTCTCTAAATATATAAAATTATTCTGTAACTTGTATACACTAAACTTAATTGAAACATACGCGAGAAAAATATATAATTTCGCTTTCTATGAACTGCCTCCAACACATTAAACATAAGTTTACATGCTCTGTTCATCTTCTCCACTTCATATGCAAAATAGATAGCCCTAACTTAAAAAAAATGTACCGAAATTTTTTTGGCCAGCCCTATTAGAGATGCTTATTTTTGGGGTTGGTTGGGTTCAATGCGCTCTGCAATCCCTTCGCCACCTATTCATTCACCTCTGTCCCCCTATCCTGCACGTGCCCTCTCCCCGCACCCTAGCCTAGGTTACACTTAGGCCCCTTGTTTACCTAGTCTACGTTCTAGAAATCATTGCCGTCTGTGACATAGTTTTTCACAGATGAACCTGCTTGAGTATTACTAAAACTTTGATTACCTAATTATAACTCGAAATTTTCACTACCTCCTGAGACGCAATATATATGTCCCAATTGTATGGAAGCTTGTACGTGCGTGGTTTTAGTATTACTAAACCTTTTTGTTATAGTGTATATAGGTAAGTTGTTAGTGACCATAATAACCTGGTGTTTAAAAGTTTACCAGGGAGATTGAGAGCCCAGAAAAGTTTTTCTTTTTCTACATTAGAGTACAAAGTTTGTTGGATTACTACGAGTTACTAATAGTGATTGCACAACACTAGTAGTAATACGTTATCAATATTCTTATACCATGACCATGGCAGGAAAACATTTATATATAATCAATTATTAATTCTCTGAATTTTGACCTTGCTTGTACACCTGCATCGGCACCATAAGATATTGCCCATGTTGACATCTCTTCCTATTGTTCACCTAACGACACGTGTAAGTTAATTCATATTTGTTAATGTAATTGTTTCCGTGTCGAGCGCCCGCCAATTCCTAGTGCCACGGTAGGTATTCTTGGCACCACTATCAGACCATAGATCTGTGCTTTCGCTTTGGCACAAGGTACCAAGTCTGCATTGCTGGCATCACTGTCCCTCCACTAGACACTTGCGCACGTATCTGTCAAGAACACTATTAATCTTTAAAGTTTTTTTTACCGTGGGATCAATTTTTGAAACTAGAATATCGTTGGGTCAGATTTAGTTCGACTGCAGCTTATACGAGTATAGTATATACTCGTATAAGCTGCAGTAAGGATTGCATGTCAAACAATGCGCAAAAAATGTGTTTTCTAAACAACAACTGGACTGACGATGATATTTTAAGCACTTGTGCCGTTTTTACGAAAACGTGAGATAATGTATCACATAAACTTAGTACGAGGTGAATCGAAGTTTTCTTTTGTTTTTGTCTGAGGTATCCCAAAATGGCAGATTATCTCGTTTGACGCTGACTTGCTAACAATTACAAGAATAGGCTTCGTATATCAGAGCATTCATTCCGTTGTCAACATGCCAGAAACTTCAAATAGGTACACATTCTATCCAAAATTACCTGCATAGAAACGTGGAAGTATATGAAGAATCAATATATTAGCAACATAACAATTTTATTATTGCATATGATTCTGTAAATATTTATTTATATACCTACAGTTGGAGCTCGTTCAGGAGTTTATAGTTCAGTAGTAATGGCTTCTTCTACAACAATAAGTGCGTTAGATACCGTTGTAAATAATGTTTGGCTTTATCGGTATACAAGGGTCGGCAGGTGATTTCTGGCTTAACGCCAAATCCCACGCACATCGCTCGCTAGCTACACGATTCTAGCGCATGCAAATGCAAACCTTAACACATGCAGATTAAATTGATATCACTATTAGCAAATAGCAAATCTTGAAATTGATGTCCAAATCTCTAGTGGCATCTGCCTTGAGCTATGTATTTTTATTTTATCGCATTTATCGCAGGGCCATCGCGTGAGCTATGCCCGTCGATAAATCACGGGGCTGAAGTGTTGACATTGCTTTGAAGGAAGTGTTATGAAAGATGGATAGATAGGTTTAGTAACATATGATTCAGATTACAAATCGGTGATGTACTGTTTCTTGTACTGTCAATTAATCCTTTTTACACTAAGAATTTAGTGGGTGAACCAGATTTCTGCGTGTAGTAAAATGTTTACAGTTTTAGATCTGTTAGTTTGTGGGGTCACGTTGCAAACGGTAGTCGGTTTGCACCAGCCCGAGCGTGAGACAGGTGTCGAATTGACACTTTTATTTGTAACAATCAGAACATATTCGATGCTTCAAGATGTGTGGAGCAATAAAAGTGCCTACAAGTTATAATTAGCTCGTAGACGTGACAGGGCGGCTCATATAGTATGTAATTGAGGTCACCCAGGCGGATATCAACCTAGCTGATATATATTTAAAGATGTCTTCAGTCAGAATTGTCAGGAACTCTCAGGCAATATAGTAAAATCAATCGAGGAAATTTTATGTTAAGGTTTTCCCATAATATCAATATATTATGGAAAAATTATACATATAATATTATAAATGCGAAAGTTTGGATGGATGTTTGTTACAAAATCACGCCAAAACGGCTGAACGGATATGGATGAAATTTAGTATGTGGGTAGATGAAATGCTGGAATAACACATAGCATACTTAAATTCATTATCATCATCATAGTCGTCCAGTAAAACCGTGGGGTGCAGCTGTGGGTTAAACCACATACGAGGATGTGCTGTTTTTCTCTCTAATATATTTAGGTTATTTAAATTCTGACGGATAGTTAGGTATTATTGATACTAATATAAACTCAGGATCTTATCGTCTGGCTCATTTTAGGATAATTCAATTAACGACCTTTATCTATTATCTCATAAAATTATAATTCCATACATTTCCATATAAAACAGTCCTTACATTATTTAGAGTTCATCAATAGAGGATTATGTTCGTGAATAAATGTAGGTAGTAAGAACATACACTGTCCCATAAATTATGACGACATGAACAAATATAAATGATTTGCTTGTTTTCTGTAGAGCTTTTATTTATTTACAAATTTTACGGCTGTTATACAAATTGATTTCCGTAATATAAATTCGCCAATGTAACTTCGAGGAACAACCATTTAACTACGAGTATATAAAAATATGCGTACTAGTTGCGCCCGGCGGTTTCGTTGTAATGGATGGATCAAATATTAGGTATAGCATATATTCATCAGGGATAATGTGGGATAAAAATTCTAATGGTGAAGAATTTGTCAAATCAGTCCAGTAGTTTCGGAGCCTGTTCAATCCAAACAAACAAGCTAACAAATCTTTCCTCTTTATAATATTAGTATAGATTTTATGTTCTAACAATCAGTTTTTGGTAACGAGCTTAGTGCGGTACCGCTCAGATGAGCTCTTGCAGCGAAGCTTACCATCTAATGTAATGTATAAGGATGTAAATTGATCAACTAGATTAAACAAACTTTACTAATGTCTCTACTTGGATCGAGTGAACGCTTCTAGCATTTTCAACGTGTGTTTCCGCGTTTCTTTCGTATGATGGTAAGCAATACACCTGCCCATAAACAGTTGCAGTGCCACCTAGAGCAGAGCCATGTATCTTAAGTTTTGTGAGGCACAATACTGCAGTTGTCACCCCGAAATATTAGTTTTGAAGTCTCATTATCCCAACAATTTCGCTTGCTTCGGTCCCTGCAAACCCTAACACAATCCCCTAAAACCTTAATGCGTCGGAGCAGAACATCTGGCACTACAGTGGTGATGCTATCAACCTCGATGGTCTCTTGCATAAGAGGCCTACCACTAAATGTTGCGGGGGGTGTATAGGTTCAGCCGGCACATTAGGTTAATTGCCTTAGAACCACATTCTTTAGGCCATGTAAGATACTTGATAACTCTGACACTGAGGTTAGCCTATGTAGTATATACTCTAGACTCTAGTCTATCTTTGAACCTGCTCCGGATCCGTGCTGTGGAGTGGAGTCCTCCTTATGACATGGAGTTGTCCCCGATAAGATTCTCATCGATGCAGCCTCCCCTGCCATGTATTTAAGACAACCTCATGCACCTCCTTCACCATCATCTCAGCCGCAGACCCTCGAATGCTGAACATATGTCCCTCATATATTTCGTTTATATTTTTTTATATTCCAACCTCGTTAAAATCCTTCCAAACTCTTTCTCTTTATTTCTCTGTGTCATTGTTTTTGTTTCTCATCCATATATCGATATGTTCTAAACTCTACTATTTATAAACAAAAGTCTTTGTACATTTATTTTTAACGATTTCAAACGTTGGTTGGTAAGTATTTTGTAATGTGAAACGACTAGCCATTGCTATCCTGGACTTCGTATTTGATGTACTTACAAGTACTACGTAATGAACCTACTGAAATATATAATAATATGTATACTTATATAGTATTTATGTATTAAAAACTATTTACATTATGTCCTTCCATTTTAAATAAAGCCATTTTAAAGTGAACAACTCTTCTTTTGGTTGGATAATGCTTGTCAAACTGTTCCATGGATGATGTCGCTCCGTCCCCATAGGACGCAGACGGTTGAAATCATGAAATCAATAAATTTCGATGCTCAAGCGGTATGCCTTGGTGGCCTAGCGGTCATGACGTCTTACACAGAAAACACTTTTAGTTGGAGAAAAAATTTTTAGTTGGATAATGCTTGCCAAGAAACATATCAACAATCGTACTTTTAATGTAGGCTATACCTTCGCCACGCCACTTAGTTATTTTATTTGTAAAAATTAGTTCATCATTTGAAAAAGTTTAGCTACTTTTGTCGCCAACTGTACATTGCATGCACGGTAGTAAAATCTTTAAGCTTTTGAATAATGGCTTACAACTGTCGTTATACATTACATTTGTATATGTTTAAGTAAGTTTTCATACCAGCTGCTTGACAATGTCCAATTACATATCACACAATCTCGACGTACATTACATCCCTGGGGATGTTGTATGAAACTGCCAAGGGATTAAAGTTATTTGGATTTGGAACGTTAAAACTAGTTTCGTACAAAGACCATTTCTTTCCCCATTCGTAACTGGTTACGGCGCTACGGTTACGTAAACGGCCGAAGCGTAAAATTTGTAGGGAAATTCTTAGAACGGAGTAGATATACGCCATTTACGGGCATTGTGAATAAAGATTATTACAGACAGCGCATAGAAAAAAAAATGGCTGGATTGAAATGAAATTGAAACAAAAGACGGTGTTTTGTGTCATTATAAAAACTGCCATAAAATGTTTCTAACATAAATATCCTCTGCCCCTCCATAACTGGACAAATGTGGGCCCAATATTATTATTAACTTTTAATTTATTTTATATATAAGTATAATAGTAGATTAGTAGCCAAGGGCTGTAAGGTATCAATTGCTTACACCCGAGCTAACTACTCTGCTTTACATGTGTTACATTGTGTGCATTACGTGTGAGGTACCTAAGTAGAAAAAAACCGGCATTACAAAAATAAAATTGATGACTATTATACTCATACGAAGACAAGGCTGAATAGCGAAGCGACCTCTTTAGTCATTGGGCTGAATGCATGATGTCTATTGCCAGTATGATGGTTAGATGTATGCGAACTTTTTGAAAGAGTGAAGTGTTTTAAATTACTTACCGCCCTAGGGCTTTTCTAGCTACATTATTACCCTAGAGCGCTAATTGGTCACCTACAAGCCCCATTTGTGTTTTTTTAATTACTTATCGCCCTATGGCTTTTCTAGCTACATTATTACCCTAGAGCGCTAATTGGTCACCTACAAGCCCCATTTGGGGGTAATAAGGACCTACTTACCGAATATGAGAGAAGTAAATGCTTTTTGATGCCCTTAGCCCTACATTTTTATTGTCTCGCAGTAGATATGAAAAGTAGAGTATTCACCTCGAGGTTAAAGCCTGTCTTCGTCTTAGGCGGCTTAGCGTCCAAATATGCAGCCCATGACTTAAGACATTGCTTTACTTCTCGGTGCATAATCTACTATTATATTTGTTGAGTATTTTATCAGTAATTATATCCCTATGTAGGTCCAAGATCACACTATAAGTAGGTACATAGTTTTTTAAAAGAATGTTTGCCAATAGATGTAGGTCAACTTTCGGGAAACAGAGTGCAAATATCTGATTAATGTTTTATAACAACATTGTTTAATCATGTTGACTAGTATTTATAGACCAAGAATAAAGTCAAAAGAGTTAACAACTATAATTTATATATAATAAATATAATATAATTTATTATTCGCAGCGACCTCTCCTTTGACCTGAGCCCAGATGAGTTCTACAGAGTTGTATTTGCAGTGATATGGTGGTAGCCTTACGACCAATCAGAAGCTAGCTATAAGCGAGCACTAACGAGGGTCTAATGCAGGTAGCGGATTATCGATAACATGTTAGGACGCGTTGCACATTCATATCCCTATTGACGTTAATGGCCCTACGACTCAGTAGGTAACGCGGTGACTATATAGTTATATTTGGTACAAGTACATACGTACTTTCAAAATTCGTTGGTAATTTGTACACTGCGTCCAATAAACATATTTTAGCCATCACTAGTTCATCTTTAAATTAATTCAAAGCATCATTGACCTTGCTACGCACCCAGTTGTTCAACTCGAGCTCAACCCACTTGCCTGACACAAATATGCTATTGTAAAACTAAAACATATCATTTTTTATAAACAATCCGTTATAGTAAATTATTGTATGTAGGTATACGACCGAGTCGCGTTTATAATATACGAAGCTTAAATCAGTCCGCACCTTGGCTGACGTCTAATAAAATTACGATGTTTATTTATACGCCACTGTTAAAATGTACGTAATTATGAAAACCGCGGAAGATGCCTCCGGTTGTTTATAAGCTTTCATTAACGATTGACGGGTCTAAAAATGTTTCTTAGGTATCTGCTTCAATAAGGAAGGTCGCAAAACGCTAAAATAGGACTGGCGATGACAACGACCCGTCGCTAAAGTGCGCTGTTTAGTCTGTCAAGTGTTTGCTACAGTATTTACAAGTTTGCAACAACTGTTTAGAAATCGATTCAGATTGACTTAGAATTTTGATTGGAGTTGTCAGAGATTAAGAGCGCAAATCAAATGATCGTAAATTTCCGCGGCACCGCTCTCGACTCCCACACGTGCTCATATGAGTGGTGTTGTATTAGAATGCTTTAGAGCCGCGTATAACAATAATTAATTTAAAAAGAGGAGTGCTGGCAAGTGGCCATTTTAAAAATTCCTCGTTGGTGTCACCTCGCTCCTCACCCGTCGACTAGTTTGTGCCGCATAGTGATATTTGATAACTAGAATTTTTTTAACCTGAAAGCAATGTTCGTTATAAACACTTATATTGAAGCTATTAGGTAAGTAACTGTAATGTTCAATGTATCCTAGTTTATTTCGATGTAATGATACGTTCGTTTAATGTATGTATTGATGACTACCTAATGTTCTATATACGCCTTGAGAAAAGAGGGAGAAGAACTAATCTATATATACTCTCCTACATATATATATATATATATATATGTTCAAAATAATAAGGTGGCTTCTCTTACTAGTATTGTAAGTGTTAATAAATCTAGAGAAAAAAATACTAATATAATGCATAAATAAAGTGCTTCGACACCAATTTATTTTGTTAAGGATTATAAAGATTCAATTAAATAACCATATCCAAACAAATATTTCAAGATTCCCGCAGACCCCCAATGATTTATTTGAATAAAATGTAAGCATAATAAATTACAGTTAGACAGTGCAAGTGAATTTGGTTTCATGTGCGTCAACGTTCCATTAAATCTGTAAGAAAAATAAAGAAATCGCAGCTTTCTAGCATGATTCACTGTGTATTCTTTGGCCTATAGGCATTAGATAATTTCTTATCATGATCTTGAATAAACACACTTTCGTTAAAAATTACATATTCATTGGCACGTAAAGCGTAATTCGACAGACTGATTTACCTGATGTATAAGTCTGTTTGTCAGCTGTTTTATGTTGTTTTTTTTTCAACTGCAGTATTTTCGTGTCAATATACTAATTGCACATCAAAATAATTGGAGTGCTCTCCAAAAGTAATCGAACTACAGAATTCAATCGGGTATGATTTGCTAGCTTGCGTGCTAATGTTGTTATTTTGTCAGCCACTATTTTATTACAGTACGACTAGGGCAGGACTAACTTAACGACGCTTGCAGGGCTAGCACGGGCAAGGACTATTTCTCCCCGTGGGGAGAACAAAAATCTTTTCTACCATGTCATTTTTATCCATCCAACTCCTGACCGGAGCAAGTGTTGCTTAACTTATTGACGTAACTTACTTAACTACTTAACCTTAACGGTTAAGTTCGCCAAGTCAAGCTCCACTGCAAGCGATTCTAAACATAATTAGGTTTTATTATTTTTTTCTCAATAATGGTACGTAATGTTGCCATAACATCTCTAAAAAGTATCCAGAAAGTGAACTCTACCGGAGACTTATTCACAACTGTCCAGTAAGTAAGTATGTAATTTACTTACTGGACAGTAGGTTATCCTCTTTAGATCTGCTTAGAAAAAAACATAGTACCAGACACATATTGGAGCTTAGCCATTATAACATGGTCATAAAAGGGAGGCTCCAAATATATACCTATCTCTCTTTTTAGTATGACATTTTATGAGATAGATATATTTTTGGAGCCTTAAGAAGACATTTTATAGTCTGTAACACTAAATGCGACGCTAAAAAGTATGTTCGATGCGTTATGTACTTAGTAATGTTGTGGAAGTATAGTGTGGGACTTTATGTTTGTATTTAGTAATGTCAGTTTATAAATCATGTTGAATTAAAACTGTTCATTCTAAAATTAACATGGAGATTCAAAAACAATAATTTACATTTTTTACTAATACATTCATGTAATGTAAAAATAGAACAACGTTCAAAACTAAACGCAAACTTTTTCATAAAAATACGGCTGGCGGGATTTCACATTCGATTGCGACAATTGTGTTTTAATTTACCGCGTGAACACAGATAATCCCAAAAATTAGTTAAAACAAATATGATTCGGAAATAGATGGCACTCCTCTTGATTTAAAAGTTGAGGCCGAATGAGCAAAAAACAATTTACTTCCTCCAAAATCCAAGGGGCGATATATGAAAACTTATGAAAAATGTATGAAGTGGAAGGCAGAAAAACAAGCAAACAGTTGGTCTGAAAATACAATTTTTGAGAAAAGCATTATACAAGCCTCAACCACTAAGAAACCCATATATCCCGCCTCGTATATAACCGGTTAACCGGTTAACAGTTAACTCATACTTGGCCTTACTTACTATTCCTGAAAAAGCTTCTTACTAAACAACCGCATTAAAATCTGTTGTGTGGTTTGGGAGGAGTAAGCTTTATAGACAGACGCGGAAAGCGACTTTATTTTATACTACGTAAGGAAGGAAGGATAGTATCCCGTAGTCTTGTACGGAAGCCTAAATATTACTTACGTTGAAGCTGAAATAGTACAAAGTACGTTATTATAGACGGCCCAACAACAATAGGCGTCAAAGCCTTTTTAACAACTTACAATAAACTGTTTCATCATTCAAACAATTTCCATTATACAAAATATTGTACGCACAAACATGAAGCCGCATAAACCGCGAAGAAAATCGCTATAATGCGTATAAGGAAGTAGAAAATCTATTTCTATTATTGTACACATTATATTACAGAGATATAGGTCCGTATATATGCAGTTGATATTCGACCAAAATACACAGAATATTATGCACATTATACATTATGCGGGATTACCTTGGATGTAAAATTAGATAGTTTTACATGTGTGAGCAAGTGCTATTCGCTCGTTTAAAATATTTTAATGTTTACACGAGTACGGCAGTCACTTTAAGAAATATAAAAAGTAGCTTTGCGTATTATCTTCTCCTTTGTGCTTTTCTGTATGAATAGTATGACTGTAGTTTTCTTGGGTATCGTATAAAGCGAAATGCTTAGTAATTAAGTGATTTTAATTCATCACAATCACTTAAACCTTGAATGACAAAAATAACTAAGAATAGTTTATAAATAACAAATGCAATTTGAAAAATTTAATATCGACTTCCATTGTATTCAGTTATTGGAGTGTAACTCGAAAACTACTGAACCGAGTTTGATGAAATTTAAATGGGACTACACGGGAAGCACCAGCTTCAAACAAAAAATAATTTTGAGTATCGGTTCACCCAATCGAAAGTCATGAGGTAGCAAATATAAAAAATACAGTCGAACTGAGTATCTCCTCCCTTTTGGAAGTCGGTAAAAAATGGAACCGATCACAATATTGTGATAATAGGTACCTACTTTTGAACTATCATGGTATCGACTTCGACAAGTTATTTCACACTTTTTGGTGTTGAAGTCGGTTCCATTTTTTGGTAGAAATATTTTTTTCACCATTTTTGACCATCGATTGTCATTCACCGTCAACGATGATATCATCAAGAAGGGCGTATTTATTAGGTTTTTGAGTATAACTCAAAAACTGCGCAAATGTGGGGAAGTCGGCTAACATACACAGAAAAAAATACATATTATTAAACATAATAACCTCCTCCTTTTTTGAAGTCGGTTAAAAGATAGATCACAATATGCTGAATTCACTACATTCAGAGATTTTGTGTGATGTTCATTGACCATTACTGTTTTTTCTTGTGCTTTAGTTTAAGTTTGATTTAAAATGATTTATAAACTAATCAAACAATTGGAAAAAGAACACAAAAGTTGCCCTGTTGTTTGCTTAAATAGAGTAGGAAGAATAAAACAACCTCCAGCTATGTGAATTACATAGATTAGTGTAATTGTGAAGTAATACGCAAAATATAAAAGGTTAATTTTAAACCAAAAATGTCACACAAATCAACTGAGACCACGTTGATATCTTGTTCAATTTATTGCTGTCTCGTACTGAACTGATGCATGCAGCTATACATCGTTACGATTTTCTCTTCCACGTGTAAACTAGAGCTGAGCCCGTGCGCCTACAGATCGCATGTCGATAGATTTTCTCTGTGATTTAGCCATATTACAAACAAATATTCTATACATGTACCCAAAAGTTAGTGTTAACGAAGCCCTGTGCGTGGGTTACTTTACAATCTCCATAGACCAGTCCCACCGGGGTGGATTACCATAATGAAGTATTTGTTAAGTGAGATGAGATGTGTTATGTATTACATCTCTACAGTGGGTAGGTATAATAAAAGTAGTACTTCGATACTTTACAATGTTAGTGATAAAAATACACATCCTCAGACGGGATTCAAACCCGTGTCTTCCTACAATCCGTGGCAGACGCCATGGCTGCTGAGCCACCGAAGCACCCGTCCGCGTAACTGTCAAAATATCAAATATGTATACTCTTTCAATTTTTGACAGAAAATTGGCGCGCATTTCTTGACTTGGTGAGTGTTTCAGGTTGGGCATTAAAAGCATTGTCACCAAAGGGAACGGCAAACCGGGGCGATACATTTGTGAGCATTGACGGGGCTTAACGGAACGCACTCATAAGGGGGTAAAATGTGAGGTGAATCTTTGTATGGAAAAATCGTTGTTGTTAAAGTTATGGCTGTGAATTTTTTTATTTCGATAGTTCGATTTAAAACAACAAATGGTGTTCTTTAATATTTTTTTACAGGGATAGTTGAGTGTACATAAAAATTATTTGTTTTTGAAGTTACAGTTGTGAACATTTCTATTTAGAAAGTTCATTTCTAATAAATAATGATGTATTTTTAATATTTTTGAACGAGTTGACTCAGGGGAGTGAATTGGGGATTAAAAGTATGTATGGATTATCTAAAAAACGACCAAGCCGCTGCGATCAACGTAATATTGATAAATAAAATCGAAGGTGAAGAAATGATTTTTAATTCGTGTGACACTACGATCGATATGGACGAGTCCGGTAAATAATCCTGTTGCATTTTTAAATTCACTAAATTCGTCGGGGTTCCGTTCTTTAGGTGCTCCTGTCAAGTTGTTTAGAAACGTTAAATAAGTCTCCAAAACTATGTAACTTGACTCCAAGTTACAGCTTCCCACCGCAATGTTATTGAGGCGAAAATATTTACTGTCTCGGCCAAAGGAAAACAGTCTTCGTGCCGCGTAACTGATCCGCAAACTGCCCTTCCGCATAGATTAAACAAATACAAAGTTATAGAAAAAATATACAGTTCCCCAATAAGGTTTATATAAATAAATCAAAGGGAACCCTGAAATTTCCTGGAGCAGATTTGCGGCAGGACTGTTTATCCCACGGTTAGTTATATGTGGCATGCTTACGAACTATTGAAAAACATTGTATTAAAATACTGTAAAGAAAAGTATCTACTTACATTAACTTTTCTCAAATATAGTAAAGGCGGGCAATAGCCATGAACAAAGCTCTATATCGTTCCAATAATTCACATTTATAGAAAAATACTCAACGCCGATAACGCCGAATGCCGTCGTGGGCATAAGCTAGTATTTCATATGAAGCCCACCTCATTACTCCTAAGCTTAAATATTAGGTCTATTATTAACAGTTATAATATAAATAGGTACATATCCATGCTGATTCAGTATATTAGAACACTAGCTGTGCATCGCGGTTTCATCCGCTTGATTATGGATGATGATGATGATGAAAAGTATCATTTGTCCTTCCCCGAAATATGAAAAATTGAAAAACACATAAATCATAAAAATATGGTCCAGTTGTTCTTGAGTTAATGTTGAGAAATAATACTTAAATAAATAGGCAGTGTTACTACTGTGATAATACAGTCATTCAATCAACAAGGGTACGGGATGATAATGATGAAAAGTATCCTATGTGTTAATACAACGCCTCATCTTCATACCAAACTTCATCAAAATTGGCCCCGCCGTTTGAGCATGAAAGAGTAACAAAGATCCACACATCATCCACACACATAGATGTATGGATCCATAGATCCATAGATCCATAGATCCATAGATCCATAGATCCATACATCCATACATCCATACATCAATACATCCATACATCCATACATCCATACATCCATACATCCATACATCCATACATCCATACATCCATACATCCATACATCCATACATCCATACATCCATACATCCATACATCCATACATCCATACATCCATACATCCATACATCCATACATCCATACATCCATACATCCATACATTCATACATGCATACATCCATACATCCATACATCCATACATCCATACATCCATACATCCATACATCCATACATCCATACATCCATACATCCATACATCCATACATCCATACATTCATACATTCATACATGCATACATCCATACATCCATACATCCATACATCCATACATCCATACATCCATACATCCATACATCCATACATCCATACATCCATACATCCATACATCCATACATCCATACATCCATACATCCATACATCCATACATCCATACATCCATACATCCATACATCCATACATCCATACATCCATACATCCATACATCCATACATCCATACATTCATACATTCATACATGCATACATCCATACATCCATACATCCATACATCCATACATCCATACATCCATACATCCATACATCCATACATCCATACATCCATACATCCATACATCCATACATCCATACATCCATACATCCATACATCCATACATCCATACATCCATACATCCATACATCCATACATCCATACTTCCATACTTCCATGCATCCATGCATCCATACATCCATACATCCATACATCCATACATCCATACATCCATACATCCATACATCCATACATCCATACATCCATACATCCATACATCCATACATCCATACATCCATACATCCATACATCCATACATCCATACATCCATACATCCATACATCCATACATCCATACATCCATACATCCATACATCCATACATCCATACATCCATACATCCATACATCCATACATCCATACATCCATACATTCATACATTCATACATGCATACATCCATACATCCATACATCCATACATCCATACATCCATACATCCATACATCCATACATCCATACATCCATACATCCATACATCCATACATCCATACATCCATACATCCATACATCCATACATCCATACATCCATACATCCATACATCCATACATCCATACATCCATACATCCATACATCCATACATCCATACATCCATACATCCATACATCCATACATCCATACATCCATACATCCATACATCCATACATCCATACATCCATACATCCATACATCCATGCATCCATACATCCATACATCCATACATCCATACATCCATACATCCATACATCCATACATCCATACATCCATACTTCCATACTTCCATGCATCCATGCATCCATACATCCATACATCCATACATCCATACATCCATACATCCATACATCCATACATCCATACATTCATACATGCATACATCCATACATCCATACATCCATACATCCATACATCCATACATTCATACATGCATACATCCATACATCCATACATCCATACATCCATACATCCATACATCCATACATCCATACATCCATACATCCATACATCCATACATCCATACATCCATACATCCATACTCACAAACTTTCGTGTTTATAATATTAGTAGGATTAAGTTAAGAGTAAAGACGAACTACGAGTAAAAAACGTTGGCAAGAGCAATGTAAAACAAAGGTACCAATAACTTTTCATTATGAACGCTTGTGTAATGATGATGTCAATGACTACGTCATGAATAAACAAGACAAGAAGAAACTGTAGAGTGATGTGCGGACTGTGGACTGATCAAAGAGTTTGAATTTATAATGTAAGCTTCTGTGAAATTTTTATTTCGCAACACTTTTACTTTCAGAGAAGTTAATGTTTGAAATGTGCCGTGGTACACTTCCGACTTTTCTGTTACAGTTGTATAGTAAGCGAGTTTTCGAACATCTTATAATGCAGATTGTTTTATTGTAAATAAAGGAATGTTTGGTTTTAGTAAAAAAATTGTATCTCCAGTATTAAGAGTACTTTCCCTACAGATGCTGTTAAATTATGTATTACATATCAGTCATTAAAGTAAGTTCCTTTTATAAGCTAATTTACATATTAACATTGATCCTTCATTGTATTTACAACAATATCAGGTACCGAAATGCAATTTGGGATTCAATATTACGATGTAGAAGTCAAAACAATTTTATTAGTACGAGCTCGTAATGCATGTACTAGTTATTTCTTTTTCATTTTTGATTTGAAGACACTTTTGTTGCTACTTATCGAGTTAGAGTCAAGGAAACAATCGTTACCCACTCCTATATCTTCTATAAATATATATACATTTAATAAAACTGTAGAGGTTGAGTTTCAATGTAATGAAAAAAAAATCTGATAACCGAGTCAGGGAGATGTAAGGAGTGAGATCGAACTAATTTAGATTTTTTTAAATTTTTTTGTTTCTCTGTTTGTACGGGCTAATCTCCGAAATGACTGGACAGATTTAAACGAAATTGTGTATTGCTTATATCCTTGGTCAACATATAGGATACTTTTGATCCCGGTAAATTAAAGGGTTCCCGTGGGATAGTTAAAAAACTGTAATTAACCATACCCCACGACGCTAGCAAAGCCGTTGGCGGGTCAGCTAGTCATTCAATAAATTAATTAATAAAATTTATATTTGAAATGCATCGATATAATTCACAAGATACAAATTTCGTCTACACGTTGCTCAATGTGTTGGCAACACAATCAAAGTTACCCACATTTATTCCCACGGATTGATTGGTCTTTCAAATACCCGACCGGAACGAAGCTGATGATATATATAAACGTTTTTGAACTTCGTTTGTCCAAGGTTTTCATTGGAACTTTTTTAGGGTAGTTCGAGTGGACAGTGTTCGAGACAAAAATAAAACAATGTGAAGCTTTCAAGAATAGCATGTGTCGGAAATAGACTAAACGTGGCCGGTGACGCGTCCTTGGCGCGGCGGGAGCTTCGCGGTGCGGTGCGCTCGAAATATGTCATTAGCTAAAGCCGAGCGATGTCGCCAGGGGAGTCTGGGGACTCCACGGGACTATTGGGAGTAAGCAATTATTGGGTGAGAACCAGAAATATTGAAAACTTTATCTACCGAAAAGGAGGAGGTACTCAATTCGACTGTATTTTTTTATTTCGTTTTTTTTTTATGTTTGTTACCTCATAACATTCGATGGGGTAAATCGATTCTCAATAATCGATTTCGTTTAAAAGCTGGTGTTTTACGTGTGGTCCCATTTAAATTTCATCAAATTCGGTTAAGTATTTTTGAGTTACACTCCAATAACTGAATAGAATGGAAGTCGGTATTAATTTTTAAGCTTTGATTCTAGTCTGTTTACCCAAAACAATTATAATGTAATTTGTTTTTATCGCCAAGTTGTACAGAACCTGTATGATAATCATTAAAATCTTTTAATATCAAAATAAGTATTATGTCTATGACGCTGGTTCCCTGTGATGCGTGTTGCTCTTGCAGCTCTTGGTATATCGTCGTCGGGTTTGAGTGATGGTTAGTGGATATATGGTGGTGATTTTAAGGATACCTTTTGAATCTTTAGGCCATTTACGGCAGTTGCTGCTTTTGGTTAATAGTTACGAATTAAATTATTTTATAAAAATAACATAATAAAAGCAACTCTTTCAACTACAACATGTTGCTGCTGTGATTTGTGTATATGTTACATTAACCAGAAAAAGTTGATAGAACAACCACACCACTCCCCATTTCAAGTAGATTCTTAGAAGAATTACCTATAGAAACAGAGTTCGCGCGCAATATGTAAGCCATTCAACTGAAGTCATAAATGGCTTCACACGACGCCTGCGCTGTCAGAGTTCTCATTCCGGTGACAGAGAATACAGCTCGGTAAAAAAAAATTGTGCGTTAAAATTGTGCCACAGCATTTCAGAAAAGCTGCATAAGAGTTCTGGTGTGACATTCCAAAGCTAAGCCATTGATTTTAATGCTTAAATCGTCTAAAGTACAATAAGTAGTGAATACAAATTACCCACTCTTGACATGATTGATACAATGACGATTATTAAGAACCACTATATTTGACACTCCCTGCTTATTTATCATGCAGGTATCCTGAGGGTATCCGCACATGCGGTACAGCATGTACGGCAACTTTTTAGGGTTCCATACCCAAATAGTAAAACGGGACCCTATTACTAAGACTCCGCCGTACTCCGTTTGCCTGTCTATCTTTCTGCCTGTCTGTCTGTCTTTCTGTCCGTCTGTCACCAGGCTGTATCACATCAACCGTGACAGTTAGACAATTGATAATTTCACAGATGATGTTTTTCTATTACTGCTATAACAACAAATACTAAAAACAGAATAAAATAATTATTTAAGGGCTCCCCCAGCTTTTTTTTCGAAATCGCAGCGCACGATTCAAGTGGTGTATATAGGTAGAAGACACATAGACGAGCAAAAAATGTCAAGTAACATTATACCCTAAAGGGCCACGTTACCGAGATATTTGGAGGTATATAACTAGTAACTGATCCTATAGTAGGTATGTTTATATTAAGTATATTTATACGAGTATATATATAATATACTTAATATAATAAATATGTATTGTATATATGTGTGTATTGTATTTATGTATCATATCATTATATATGTACCTAATCTGTGTATGTATGTGTTATTTATATGTAGATATTTGATTGTGTCTGAGCAAACGAAATATTTTGAAAAGTAATATGGTAACAAGGCATTTTTTTTAAAATTATCTATGCACTAAGTTAAAATTGTTTATTTATTTCCATTTAACACCACCATGCGCCAATTTTAATGTATATAAATTTCTATCCATCCCAAGGTTACCTGTAAGAAATTGCTTATAGCGATAAGGCGACCCATTGTACAACCTGTTTTGTAAAATATTCTTATTTGTTTTCTTTTATAAGCTTGGTGTTAAATAAAGTATTATTGTATTGTATTGTATATATGAGTATAACGACAATAATTAAAAATAGAGTTATTACGTGTCTATAAGCGTCAGATTGTATCCAAATAATCGTTCCCAAAGTCATTAATATTATTATTTTTCTGTATTGATAAATCTCGTGAGTTTGACACATATTAAACTATTATTATTGACCGGCAAAACTCTCACGTTAGGGATCGAGTACGTCTCGCCGGGGCTTCGAGCATGTCTTATGCTCATAGTCGAGTGCGTAGCGCCGTCTGCAAGCTCTCGGCAGTTACCGTTCTGCGGTTCACGTATTTCATCCCTAACGTGAGTGTTTTTTTCCGGTTAATAGTAATAATTTAATAATATTACTAATTATTGTAAGATAATGGGTAGGTTCATTACATACTACTAGGTGCACGAGAAAACTATTATCTTCTATAATTAATTATTTATCTATTGAATAATTGCACTGTCTAACTACTGGTTAAAAATAAAACCAAACGCATGTGATTGATATTAACATTTATTTATTACTGTAAGTGCAGTGTCAAACATACGCGAAAAGTAGGTAGTACCTACTTAGATGTGCACTTCAAAATAATTCTAATACATCTAACACGTATCATACCTACATATTTGCTTCGAGGTAATAACTCTAACTTGGTCATTTTAGGGTACCATGTTAATGTAATTTTTTGTTCGTCTATGTATTGGGTGGTCGCATGATTAAAGTGGTATGCATGGGTGGAGATCCATGCAAACCACTGAAATCGTGCGCCGCGATTTTGGAATTTTTTTTTTTTTTTTTTTTTTTTTGTTCCTTTTTATCTGCCATCGGCTTATGCCATAATCAGATACGTTCCAGGATGGTTGATGTTGGTGCTATTCCAGTAAATGGCACCATAATATGTAAAGAGACTCAATCTCGAGTGTCCAATGTCAGAATGTGCCATCGTTTTAGGCGTTTAACATTTTCTTTGTCATCTAATAGGTTTTTGGCGAGGTCATTTGTGTGCTTGTTCAATCGTTCTTTGTATTTGAAGCTATTGTTGTTGATTTCCTGCTTTACTGTTGAGATCTCCAGGTGTTCATGTATTTCAGTGTTTCTTACAAAACAATTTTGGAAAATAAACCTATATGGCGGCGGGTCGATATGCCAGATAGGTTCAAAGTCCTTTGCACAGATGATGTATTTCTGTTGCCGCTATAACCTCAAATACTTAACACCGGCCAAATGCGTGTCAGACTCGGGCACGAAGGGTTCCGTACCATTATTTATAAAAATTGCTAAAATATCATGTCTGTTGTATGGGAGATTTATAGATAAAGGAACCCTTCGTGCGCGAGTCCAACTCGCACTTGGCCAGTTTTAGATAATGGTACGGAACTCTTAGTGCGCGAGTCAGACTCGAACTTGGCCGGTTTTTAACAAGCTTTTATAAATACCTACAATTAGTTATTTGTAAGCAAGTAGTACATACATGGATAAATTAAAATATGCGTTTTAGGTATAAAGTATGTCTTAATTTTTAAACTATATTTATTATCAAAAATATTGTTTAAACATATTTTACAGACCATCAGCCAATTACCCAAGTATTATTAGGGAAAAACAGTTTTACCTGGGCATATTATGTTTGCGTGTGTGTGCGTGACGAGGCAAGTAATTACAGCACACATAGCGAATTTGTAGCGTGCGTTTTGATGAGACGTTGTTAGGAAACCGACCTTCTATAGGTAATTCTTCTATGTGAAGATAATTTTTTTTTCAACTGGCTTCTAAAAAGCAGGTTTTCTATTCGACCGTACTGTTTTATATTTTATTATTATTATTATTTCCGTCGATGTGATTTCATAACACCAACACGTTATCATAACATAAGTAAGTACATATAACAAATAATTAAAAGTTAAAATAAAATATACAGCAGAAATAGAAAAAATTTGCGAAGTCAACATATGCAATACAAAATTATAATCACAACAGTAAAATAATATAAATCAACGGGTTAGGTTGATTCGCGATTCGCCATATTTGGCCAATAATACAAAAGATTTCGCAAAAATCAACCTTTTTTTCCAGGAACTGTGGTTAAATACAAATACAAACATTTACGAGTATATAATATATCTAGCCGTATTAGCTTTACACCATTTACTTATAACTGAAGAATGGCTGTCCCTACCAAATTTTATGATTTTTGTGTTTTTGATTTGTCATATCTCGGGGAAGGACATAGGATACTTTCATCATCATCCATCACTACAAGGGTGAAACCGCGAGATGCAGATAGCCGATTAATTTGTATAATGTTTGTGTTTTTGATTTGACATATCTCGGGGAAGGACATAGGATACTTTCATCATCATCCATCACTACGAGGGTGAAACCGCGAGATGCAGATAGCCGATTAATTTGTATAATTTTTGTGTTTTTGATTTGTCATATCTCGGAGAAGGACATAGGATACTTTCATCATCATCCATCACTACGAGGGTGAAACCGCGAGATGCAGATAGCCGATTAATTTGTATAATGATTGTGTTTTTGATTTGTCATATCTCGGGGAAGGACATAGGATACTTTCATCATCATCCATCACTACGAGGGTGAAACCGCGAGATGCAGATAGCCGATTAATTTGTATAATTTTTGTGTTTTTGATTTGTCATATCTCGGAGAAGGACATAGGATACTTTCATCATCATCCATCACTACGAGGGTGAAACCGCGAGATGCAGATAGCCGATTAATTTGTATAATGTTTGTGTTTTTGATTTGTCATATCTCGGAGAAGGACATAGGATACTTTCATCATCATCCATCACTACGAGGGTGAAACCGCGAGATGCAGATAGCCGATTAATTTGTATAATGATTGTGTTTTTGATTTGTCATATCTCGGGGAAGGACATAGGATACTTTCATCATCATCCATCACTACGAGGGTGAAACCGCGAGATGCAGATAGCCGATTAATTTGTATAATGATTGTGTTTTTGATTTGTCATATCTCGGGGAAGGACATAGGATACTTTCATCATCATCCATCACTACGAGGGTGAAACCGCGAGATGCAGATAGCCGATTAATTTGTATAATGTTTGTGTTTTTGATTTGTCATATCTCGGGGAAGGACATAGGATACTTTTCATCATCATCATCATCATCATAATCACTCACCACGCGGGTGAAACCGTGGGGCGCAGCTAGTATAAATTAAAATAAAGTCTATTAAATTAAAAACTAAAATCCAGATTCAAATATAAATAGGCATGTTTAGCTAACGTGCCTAGTCTGTCGGCAAACAAACCAACATTTTCGTGCCGAATGAGCCCGTCTCCGAGCATGTGTTTATTTATGTGTTACTTACTTCAGAACTTTTCGTTCTACGTGTACTGATTTTGATGATTCTTTTTTTATTTGAAAGCTGGTTATATATTTATATACCATTTAAATTTGACCAAGATTAGACCACTAACTTTTTTGATAATAATTTAACTTCAACGTCTTAAAATTTTGAGTATGTACGAGTATCTTCAACAACAGAATAGTTTCAAAATTTTAAAAAATATTTATTGAGAAGGTAATTTAAAAAATAACAACTTAAACCTAAATAAATACGTTTTACCATTTTGTATTGCCTATCAAAAGCTAGGACTGATTTAATTAAGAAAAATGCATAAGTAGATTCCTACTTCGCTTCGCCATTGATTTCGGTCTGATCTTTGATCTCCATGCGCACTGGTCCCGCCTGTGTAATCGGGGCTTTACGTTCTTCTTTGACAGCATCAGGAACCTTCCTCGCAGCCGTGATGGAGAGCTCCACGTCAGACGACAACCAGCGCTGACAGGAAAAATTGTATATTATTGTAAATATAACTGCTGCTCTCGATCAAATATTTACACATGAGGTAAACGTCAAGAGTTTTTGAACTGGAACGCAGAAGCTAAAAAGAGCAGGTAATCTTGGGGGATTACGACACTGTAGCTACGCTGTAAGCATCATCATAAAACCGATTTTCTCGAGGGAAATATAATTATGATCATATTATTAGATGCCAAACATTTAATTTTAAATTTACGTTCGTATCTCGAGGCAGACGCCGTGACAAGTTCACGTAAACGGCACCTGTTGACCGTTTATATCGGAGGATGTGATGACACCGGCACATGTTCGATTCCTCTGCCGTTCTCTGAGATGTGTTCTCATTGTTTGGCAGCGGCCGAGTCGCAGAATATAGGTACTCCAACATATTCAATAGGAATTTGTAGTGATTGCTCGCTTCGTCTGCCAACATTGGAGAATCTGGTTATGGAAGATTTTCGGCTTTGGAATGCACGCGCGCTTCTGTTCACGATTCCTAGCCTTATTCACTATGACCATCAAACACATAACGCGGCGAGTTTCGATATCTTCATGGAATGATTGTAAAAAATTTATGGATTTCATGATCATTCTGGAGAGGTCGTAGTGCAACGCGTTGCGTGTTTGAATGGTTATGACCGTATAGCGAATAAGAACCCTGTAAGCCATGCTTATTATTACAAATCATAAGAACAGGTGATTTGCAGGCAAATTTTAATCAAGGACGAGACGACACAGGTTGAGGTCCATCTAGAGATTTAAGATTAAGATTAAATTAAGATTTAAGATTTAAGGTGAGGTTCCGTAATTGAGGAATAATGTATGAAACTTCAGATAAAAAGTATGCAGACGCTATTGCATATTTGCATGAGTTGTTTTAGAGAGACATACTCCAAACAGTTGATTTTGTTTAATTTTTACCCGTTTAGTTTGTTTGTTATGATGTGCGAGTGTACGCTTAGTTCTAATACAAGAAACGTGAATGTTATGTGCTAAAACTTTTAGAGGCGTTTGAAGATACTCTCAGTAAAGTAGGCGAGTTAAAGTAATGAAGACGGCCCCGTGCGCCTGGTTGATAGCGACCCTGCCTTCGAAATAAGGGGTTCCTGGTTCCATTCCTAGTCGAGCACAATATTAATGTGATGAACAGAAATAATTCTTCTCGGGTCTTGGGAGCTTGTGATGTGTTAATGTGAGTATCCATGTCTCCCGAGGCACAGATAATCCTATTACCGTAGTATGAGTTTAGAACAATGACGTACTGACGCACTTCTATGTGACGTTCTGTGTATTTTGATATAAATCTGGTTTGATGCAACAACAATTTTATTAGAATGGAAAATGACAAACATACAAACGCACGAGACCATATTATGAAAAGTAGGTTATAACTAGTTATAACAATAGTTCTAAACTATTAAGTTATAATGAAGACAAACATATATTTATAAGTTGCGATTTTTAGCGGGATTCAGTGTGCAAGTAAGTGTACGTTTCAGAAACTAACGGCCCATGGTACAAATAGTCTTTTTAGCGTTTCAAAATTTTTGTTTCTATTTATTTTGTTTATGATTGTTTTATAGTGTCAGTAAACCTTTATAGAAGTATACATATTTATTATGAATCAAATATAGCCTGTTATATTATGAAATTTATGCAATACGGAATACAACAGGCATGGTGGTAGGCACTATTATTATTATATTTCTGTTAATAGTATTCTAGTAACCTTAAAATTATGTATTAAATAATGTAACTTGATTTTTTTGTTGTTAGCACTTAAAGGACGCTTAGAGAGTGTGCAATAAACCTCTGATATTTATATGAAATAGCTGTGTAATAAGGGCGAGCCTATTGGCATCTACGGGGCACTGTTCTAGACACCGGCAGGGCTATTATGTATCTCAGTTGCTGCAAATGTTGATTGAAATCTTGAAAAATGGCGGCTCCATGTTAGTTTGACAACTACAGTGAGCAAAAATGTTAGTAAATTGATGACTGGAGCTGACAAAAGTGACATAAGTTAACTTTATTTTTATATTCAACAAGGATCTGGAATGATTAAGTTAAGATGTTGGCAAAATAACTTATTTTATATAATTTATAATATTGCATGTGGTGTTACCCTTTAACAAATAGTGCATTAAGCAACTTAGTTAAGAATATGTATACGACACAAGAAGTAATGTAACTATTCATGGGAAACCAATTAAATAAATCAAATAATTATGAGTAACAATAATTGAAGCTGCGAAGTTTTCACTTCACTACATAGTATAAAACAAAGTCGCTGTCGCTGTCTATACGTCCCTATGTATGCTTAAATCTTCAAAACTACGCAACGGATTTTCAAGCGCTTTTTTTAATAGAAAGAGTTATTCAAGAGAAAGGTTTATATGTATCATACATGCATAATATTGTAGAGAAACGCTGATGAATTTACAGGTGTCTAATGTGATGTAAATAAACAATTTTTTTGCGCTTACATTGCAAACGCTGACTGAACCCCACGAGATAAGTCAAAATGATGTACCACGGTATTGTACACCTTTAAAAGGTCAACAAAAAGTCTGCAATGGTATATGTCTATCTCTTAAGGATAACCCACAATAACCATTTTTTATCCTTTACATTTTACTGGAAAAAATGGCTTATTTAGGAAGTTATTTTAAGCAATACAGCATTAAACCTTATCCAATTAAGTACCTTAAATACATTTTCCATTCAATATAGATCAATATGGCCCTTTACAGCATGTAATTTAAATTAATATTTCCGAAGATATTACAGATTTAAAATGCAGGGACATAGCGGTGCGGCGCGGCGGTTAGGTTTGAGCGTTGAGTGTTTTTCTCATAGTCAATTATATGTCGCTCTTTCAAGAGTAACTTCTAAACAAAATATGTTTGTATTGTCTAATGACAAAAAAGCTATAAACGTTGTTTATAAGGACATTCTGTAGTAGGTAGGTATATTATTTAGTATCAGCATTGCACCCGTGCGAAGCCGAGGCGGGTCGCTAGTATTAAATAAATAAAACAAATATATAGTTAAATTGACCTGAGAATCGAACCCAGGACCTTAAGATTCCAAAGCGGCGCTTCCACCACTAGACCAATGAGGCAGTAATTTCTGTGACTTCAAATCAAGCGAGCAAAGCGACTGGCGGGTCAGATAGTGCTGCAATAATTGCAGATAAGTAGAGTAGGTAACATACTCAATTCAGGGATACAGCTGTAATCGTCATATCTACTATAAGATTTAATAAAACTATTATTGAAATTCTCCCTTCACACTGAATTTACTTTGCTTGGGCGGTAGCTCTACACTCTGTCGTTCCGCAGAGGAGCAAATGTATTTCAGTTTTAATAAAAAGTTGGTTGAAATCTAAATAACATACGGCTTTATGTCACTGTCAGCTCTAATCATCAATTTACTAAACATTTTTGCTTACTGGGACTTGTCAAAACTGACATAGTGCCACCGTTTTTCAAGATTTCAATCAACATTTGATTGTGACTAAGATACGAGTACGTAATTACCCTGCGGGATTCAATAAGTAGCTGGTGACGTAAGGAACTGCTTTATCCCATTCGTTCTTTACTAGTTCCCAAATCAATATTTTTGATGGGACATATCGTATTTTATTTTGTAAGTAATAAAAGGCGATTCGTTTTCCGTAGTCAGGGAAAACAATTAAATTATACATATATGCGACTATTTCACTAATTACATTTTGTTTAATTGTAGATCTCCTAACAGAAAATACTCGTAACTGGCGCCAGATGTGCTAGTAATGGGATGTCGATAAGCATTCGCATTATCCACTGACAAAGAAATGGTTTCCCACAAATAACGTTGACACTAAAACTTATGAATAATATAGCCGCTTGTGCAATTTAATACCAAAAAGCCTTGAGGATATTGAAACCATCACGTAATATGACTTCACTTAGCACTTGAGGTACGAGTATATCGAATGGAAGGAGAGTGAAGTAGGAAGTGCGTAGTCGGGGTTTAGTGGTCAGCCGGCATATGCGTGATAAAAACAATATAAATATAAACTCTCCATAGACATCATATATTACATCGTAAGGTAATGCCCAAAGGTACTTCCAAATGCCTATAAAGAATGGTTCCAATTTATAGGGCTTAAGCTCACATTGATATACACTTTATTGAAACATCACAATGATTAGATTTTAAAAATAATAATATTGTTTTTTAAATGATTTTGAATTGTCCGAGAGTCCGGTGCTCGGACCTCAAGCTTCGGTGGCCTATTGGCCTAGGCGTCTGACTGGGTTTGAATCCCGTCCGAGGATGTGCATTTTTCTTTCTAGAAATGCTGTTAAAGACTTTTAAGTTGCACAACATTATGAATGTTACAAATAATGTAGTGTTCTAAGTAAAACATAAAATAATATATACATCTTTAACATATAGGTACCTACATTATACATATTATTATGTACTTATATAAAATACTTACTAGTACACTAGTACAAAATAATAACAATACTATCCATAAACTTACATTTATTCTATTACAAATTTTTACTTATTAGACTTAAGAACGCTATCTCGTATAAACTCTTCTCATTTTGCTTCAGTTGTGTTAGGATTGTATGACGTAGTGTTTAATTAGTTTTAGCGTTAGGTATAGATTAAAATTTATTGGTAATTTACTTTAATAATCAAAAGTAGGTACTTAATTGTGCATAAGGCATATCCATACATTGGTAGCATATTGATTAAAAGCGCGTATTTGCGTTGCCTCTGGCCATCAGCCTCGCCATGACCGTCGACGCGTGAAGAAATATCACTGACCATAGACATTGAGATGTTTTTTTTGTGGGACGAGGATACTCTGTAGTGGATTTAGATTAGAGCGGTCAGTAGGAAACTCATACATCATCACTGAATCATATACTTTGAAATAAGAGCAGCTATGCCAGCAACATGAAGCCATACCCTGGGGTAGCTATAGAGGAACAGAGATAAAAGTAGTAGATATCTTTGGCAGGGGAAAGGTACACTTCATCTTCTTCATTCTTGTACATTTGCTGTATTTATTTGGTGCGGGATACGGACATTGGGTGAGAGCTATTTGTGGTCATCACAAATATTTCCTCAGTAAGGATCAAACCTGGGACCTTTCGCTGCGATGGTCACCATACCAACTAGACTAACGGGCCGTCTACGTCCGTTCTATGGACGGACCAGAGTTTCGACATGAGTTCCGTACAAAACAATATGTGAACCATAGATATACCTATAGTAAATAGGGTGAATTCTGTGGTGTGAATTACTACATCTAATAATGCAAATATTATGATTTTTAAAGTGAGGAAGTCAATGGATGGGATATAGAAAACAGTCGTTTATTGAGTCTTTTTGCCTTAGAGTTGGTCTGATGATGAAGCTCGAAGGTAGCCGCAAGAAACTTCTAGCATAGTAGTATTAGAATTCATTTTGAACAACTTTAATGGAATAAATTACATGTTTTATAATTTAGGCTAGTCTTGAAAAATACATTACAAAATTTACACATAGAAAAAAATTATATCAAAATATAATATGATATATTGTCGTGGTCTTTTCAAAACTAGTTCAAATAACAATTTCACCAAATCTAACGGAATACGCAGCGAACCAGAAAAGCTCTCAGATGGTTTTTATGCAACAAGAACCTCTCTTGTGTATAAGCATTATCAATGAACGAATCTAGCGATAAATCGACAATCTTCATAATAGTTCGAACAATATAGGTAAAGAAAAACATTCACCTAAACTTTTGTCTCGGTCTTTTAAAAACGAGTTCAAATAACAGTTCCATCTGACGGAATACGCAGCGAATCAGAAAAACTCTCAGATGGTTTTTATCCAACAATAATCTATCTTGTGTAAAAGCGTTGTCTTCATATTTAATGACCAATTCCAGCGATAAATAGACAATCATCACAATAGTTCGAACACATTCACCTAAACTTTTCTAGTCAATATCTATGTCTATCAATTTTTACCGTCTGAAAGTCACTCACATAGGTACTTATTATATTACCGTAAACAGAGAAACAAACACGGCGAGGAACTCATTTTTACCCGACTACAGCAAAGTAAAAAGGAAGGGTATGGTTTTCTCCGTGTGTGTGTATTTATGTGTGCTTACTAGTACTTGACTATTTTCTTGTGTTAAATAAGAGTTACCTTCCTTACACACATACCTTCATTCGCATAAATAAATAGTCGCCAGACATCATTCTACCTTCTGGTAATAACCTCAGTATTTACGGCCAATTTCTATATCTGGGCATCAGTCGACAGTTAACTCTACGACAGAAGACATTTGACACTATTTGTATGAAACTATGTCAAATTTCTATCTCTAGTAGTATAAACTATCAATACATATGATCTATAAATCTGTTGTTAGTGATCGTACAGATAAACTATGTTCGTGGATTGCTTGGTAGGTATTGGAATTTGCCATTCTTTAATTTTTATTTCCAATCTATATAATATGTTGTACTACTTGGCTTCTACTCAAAACGTTTGAACAGATATATGTTAAAATGTTCAACGATGGACATTGATGGATCAAAACAGAACACGGCGTGTTGATAGTCAGCGTGAATCATTCTTCATAGTTAACTCCTGCGCCCGGGCCGAAGTTATGTTCGAAAAAATATTATTTATTAGCACCTTACTGAATCGTTACAACGCAAACGGAAATAGGTTAGCGCATACGTCAGCATTACCTACATTTTATTTAACGCGTCAATAAAACAATACGATACTGCATCACAAGCGTAATAAAAAATGAGCGTCAGTCACCTGCTATATTCGAGCATCTGCCCACGCGATACTATATGAAAATATACTTGACGATGCCAGCTGCCAAAGAAATTAAATAGAGTAGATTTTTCAACGAGATAGACGTTAACAATGGCCGCGTAGACGACAAGGGAAGGCCGGCGTTGACGCCAAGAGCCGCGTGTGCTTCTCATGTGTACCTTTGCTCCCCTAAGACTCAAAAAATTCCAACACATCACAATCAGGGACCAAATCACCGATATTTTTGAAGAACATTATCTTCAGTCTATCAACAAGTCAACTAAATGCTATTTCCTCTAATTAAACTGAAATTTATTGGGATTGAAGTGTTTTTATAAATTCTTGACATGTCGTCACGTTGTTGAAATCAACAAGATGACGATAAAACTGTTCTAGCTGAAGTCGCAGAGTTGCCGAAATAAAAGTAGAGTTATTTATTTAGCTCGTTGTTGAGTAACATGAAAACACAGATGCTAGGATCTAACGGTAGACGAACATATTCTCTGGACTCTTATTACAAGTATAAGCTAATTAAAAATACGTTGTTTATATACCATCGAAAATGGCGGCACACACAATTTGACTACGTTTAGTGTAGAGAACGTAGCGTAAATTTTCCTAAACTTTGTCCTTAGATTTAGTAATAATTTATTTACAATTAATATATTTTCGTCAAATTTTCTCTCAGTGTAAGGGGGTAAAATTGTGTGAAAACTTTTGTATAAAAGTCCCAATGATGTTATATATAAACGGAATCATTGGAAAGTCCTTTGTTTTTGAACTTATAGGTGTGAAAATGTGTATTTAGATAAGTAGTTCGTCTAAAAAAAATGGTGTTCCTTCATATTTTTTGATAGGGCTGACTTAGAGGAGTGAAATCACTCCTTTAAGTCAGCCCTATCCAGTGCCAGATTTATATGTTTTATGAGTGTAGGCCACTTTATTTGCGCCGCCCCATGTACCTGTCTAAAATAATAATTTTCAATTGTGATCGAGAGGTCGTGAGTTCGATCCGAAATGGATGCATTTCACTATCGACGTGAACCTACTTCTGACTCCAGACACAAGCATATTTAGCTTAGTTGGAGGGATTAATAAGACTACTAGTAATATGACTATACTAGTAATATCTCGGCAAACGTAGTGTAGGACGTCCTGAGGCACGGTGGCGAGAAGCCCAAGATAGACCTAAGTGGCGTGCAATTGGAGAGGCCTATGTCCAGCAGTGGACTGCTACAGGCTGATGATGATGATGATGACTAGTAATATGCAACCCAGATTGCTAGTAATCTTAAAAAAAACTTAGACAAAAAAAGGAATTTGTAGTAAGGAAGGCACTAAAGTTATATAAACGAATTAGCGCAACAAAAGGGCATCCCTGGAAAAATTTTAAGTAGCAATTTTCCTTCAGAATTCATTGGGAAGGTCACTAGCAGTCTAAATTTTGTTTTACATGATAATCGACCCGTTGTATTTTCCGCCATCTTGATTTTAAGGGTACATTATTGTTTACTGAATAACTTGTTTTTTTTCAATTTCACACGAAAAATAGTTACAGAAAAAGTTGTTAGGAATTTCCTACAATTTAGATTCCTGTCAATTTTTTCCTAAGATCGCTGTTTTCCGAATTATAACCGAAAGAGGGGGCGAATTTTTCTTTGATTAACAACTCAAAGCCAAAATCATTTATTCAATGTAGGCATCAAAGACGCACTTACGAACGTAAATTATTCATTATAATAAAAATAAAAGACTCTACCGCCGCGTTCCAAAATATATAGAGCCTACCGAGAAGAAGCAGCAAGAAACTCGAGGCCATTCTTTTTATGTAGATGTTTTTATGGGTAGCAGTGACAGCTTGCCAGAAGTGGAGTATTCCAAGCATCTTTATCTTCTATATAATGTCGGACTTTATAATAAGCTTAATAGCTATAAGCTTTTTTTATTAAGACGTTTTTTACAAAACTTTTTTTTTTATGAATTTGCCCTCTGAAATCTCAGTTATGTGTTTTGGTATTTTATTGTAAAAACGCACACAATTTCCTAGGAATGACTTATTAGTCTTCGCAAGTCTAAAACTAGGTACAGCTATCCTATTTGTATTTCTAGTATTAAAAGTGTGGTGATCACTATTTAACTTATATTTATGTAAATTTTTATTAACATACATTATATTTTAAAAACATATAAGTTAACTCGTTAATTTTCAATATTACATGAAAAATTGCTATGGACAAACTTGTTGAATTGATGATAATAGATGATAGAATGATGAAGAATGAGACGATGAATGATAGTGTGAATTAAGTTTTCTACAATTTTGATACCTATTTATAAATTTATTCGTCGAATTGAGATTTTTCGATATATCGAGATACCCGAAAAGATTTGGGGATTAAATCTTATCATTGCATTATCACGTTTATATATTTTTAATTTTACATGGAAAATAGTTACTGTCTAATTGCCAAAGTTGCTTGAAATTTAATTTCCTACAATTTTGGTTCCCATAAATATTTTGGTAAGATCGACATTTTTCGATATATACCGAAGCAACGGTGATGGTAAAATCTTATATCATATTATCACTCTTATTGTCAATTTTACGCGAAACATGGTTACAACAAAGTTGTTTAAAATATAATTTCCATCAAAATTGTAGAAAACTGAATTCTAAACAATTTTTATGTAAATTTTTTTCATGTAATACTTCAAATAAACGAGTTCGTTATCAAACAAAAACTCGCCCCCTATTATGGTTTTAAATTGGTTTGGAAAATACCGATCTTAGGAAAAAATTGTGGGAATCTATATTTTAGGAAATTCAATTCTTAACTACTTTTGTAAATAATTTTTGTGTGAAATTAAAAATAAACGAGTTATTCAATAAACTAAAGTTGACCCTTAAAATCAAGATGGCGGATGACGCAACGGTTCGATTACCACGCAAAACAATATTTGGACTGCCAGTGACATTCCCCAACAAACCACTCACGCAGTAATATAGATTAAAGATATAATAGGTACCTACAATAACGGTACTTGTATTCATAATTTTCGATAGGGATGATTTTCTATAGGGATTTAACGTATTAGTATAAAAAAACCATGAGAAAACCAGTGAACTTGTTTGACTTTTATCATCTGAAATCGAGTGAGTGAGCGTCCTCTGAAATTTGCCGCCCCTAAGCTGCGGCCTATACGGCCTATTGACAAATCCAGGACTGGCTCTATCATATACGAGTAACTATGTACATAAAATTCTTTGTATTTGAACTTACAGTTGTGAAAATTTGTACTTAGTTCATTAAGAATAATAAATCGTGTGCCTTAATTTTATTCACAGGGATGACTAAAGAGTGTGAAAAGGGGGATTAAGCTTTGTATGGCAAATTCTTTGTTTGAACTTATAGGTGTGAAAAATTGTATTTAGATATTTCGTTTAAAGTACAAAATGGATTGTCTATATCTTTTGATAGGAATGACTTAGAGGGGTGAAATGGGAGATGAAACTTTGTGTATTAAATTCATAGTATTTTAACTTATAGTTGTGAAAATTTGTAGTTAGATAGTTCATTAAAAATAAAAACAATATTTTTTATAGGGATGACTTAGGGGGGGTGAAACGAAAGATGAAACTTTGTAAGTATGGAGGATTTTTCGTTTTTGAACATACATAGTTGTGAAAATTTGTGTTTAGATATTTCATGTTATTTGGGCCAAAATATTAACTGAGGAGGAACAGTCTTCGTGCCACATATACCCTTGACCCGAAATTACCTTTCATTTGGATTTAACATGGCACAAACTCTGAAGTTTGCTGGAGTTGATTACCGGCAGGACTGTTTCTCCTACAGCCCATTGTATGTGACATGCTCATGTGTAATAAGCTCTCCAACTAGCTGGTTACTTGTGTGCCCGCCTCCGAATTAGTGAGCAACATTGTATAAAGAAATACTGTACAGGACGATATCTACTTAAACTTTTGTCAAATACCACACGTAGTGGCGGGCAATAGCCAAGATCATTCTATATTGTTACAATAATTCATGTCTATAAAATAATACTCAACGCTGACGAATTTGCGAGCAAAAGCTGGCACGCTTATATATCTACTAATATCGGAGAACTTTAAACATTATTTTTATAAACTTTCAACAACTTAACGTACTTAACTTTTCCCTTTTCACATAAATACCTACGTACCTTTTTACATGTAAAGTTATAATTTTAATATACAATATATCTCCACAGAATCGGAGGTCTGTTCTATTTAAAAAAAAATCTTGTTCTTTTATTAAAAAATGTATATACATATAGGTACGACCTAAATCTTAGCATACTAAAGGGACTGGGAACTGGGGAAACCCAGAGCTTAGATAAGATATGAGAACCCCTTACAATTCTTTTTATGCTCTTAATGTTAAACATGGACATTTCCTAGTATATATTTTGGTCTATGTATATATTTTGGTCTACGCATGGACAGACGCACTAGTTTAAAAAAATATTTTATACTTAACACAAAGACACAGGATACTTTACATATAAAAGACAAAGAGGAAGAACTACCTAAACTTAAGAATCTATGGTCAGCTAGTATCAAATATACTTGTATCACGGCAACATCGCGGCCCAGAATATAGTCGTAAGTCAAGAGACGATTAATGAGGAGCACTAACTCAAAGTATATTTGCGGAAACATCCGCAGCGCAAATTGACGCGAGGTGACCTATTTACTGGACACAGTGCAATGTGCACGTGCTAATTTACCTTCTGGCTTGTTATAAACGATTTGTACCTCTCAGATAACAGACACAAGAGTTACTTTCGCTTCCAGGAATTTGTTTAGTTCTTAAGTATAATATTGCGGTCTATATGTTCAATCTTGCCGAAAGCTGGTGTTGAATAGCGAGAAAGCTTGAAAAAGTATAAGCGATCTAGATTTTCCGGCTAGCTAAACATAGCAAGGTCGGATGGCAGTTCTAATTTGAGGCGATACGTACCTCTGACTAATTTTACTTAAGTACGTACGTTTTGTTTACTTACCTAAAACAACTTATTCTCTTAATTATTAGTCTCAGACGTCTCAGTACGTGTTTGCATGGCCATAGCGAATAAGGCCCCAGTACAGGATATATTTAAACGCATTGGCAAGACATGTCCGAAGTAAAGCTAAAGATGATGGGATTGATATTCACTTTGTGTGTGGTGTTCTAACCCATCCAGGTGACTTACGAAAATAAGACAAAGTATCCAGTCAAGTATGCATTTAGTTATTTTCATAGATCTGACTTAAACTGGCGGTACAGTAATGCTGCCAGTGTTCTAGGAACCCTTCCGTACGCTGGTGATGTAGACGGTGTTTTTGTAAAAAATGTACTTATAAATAATTTAAATAAAATAAATAAATCAATAATTTAAATTTTTAAATTTTTATATTTTAGTACCACTAAAATATAAACATAACATATAATTTCACAATAATACTAGTTGTTATTTCAATAACACATGCTCAAAAGATGTTATTGTGTGTGTGAGATAAAGTGAACATTCTTAGTCATTTCACGCGGTCACAGAAAATTACAATATTTTTAACGACGCACGTCTCCTCAGGCTTTATGACTCTATTATATAGTTTTAGCGCGGTGTTAGTCTATTAGACAACACCTATAAAATTATAAATATACAAGATGCTTGCCGGGACTTGTTCGTAGTATTCATAAAAGTAACGTAAGAGCGTCACAGGGATTTCCTAAATGCGTGATTTAGACCCATGTACGTTCTTTAAAAAAAATAATGACACAACAGACTCTAAACATAGAAAAAATTTATTTAAATTAGTTTTATAAAACAATCATCGCAACAATTAAGGAGTGTTTTACTAAATTGCGAAAAAATATACCTACTTAATAACCCAGATATTGGAATAATCACACAAGGATGTATCCGCCAGACAGGTAAGGTCAACAATACAGAGCGACGCGGTTAAGAAGCGACTGATGGACAATACCATAATCCCAGCACTGCTCTATGGCTGCCCAACTAACATGGGCGCTTACCAAGAATATTATAAAGAAAATAATGTCCTTTCAGAAAGCCACAGAACGGTCTATGCTGGGTGTCAAATTAAACAAAATTAAGTGTCGACATACGGTAGAAAACTAAACTCAATTGACGCAGGAAAAATGCTCTGCAGACTCAAAAGGCAATGGGCGGTTCACATCGCCAGAAAAACTGACTGACGATGGGGTAAGCGAGTCATCCACTGGCATCCCAGAGACGGAACGCGAGCGAGAGGACGGCCAAGGAGGAGATGGTGTGATGACTACGTCGAGGTGGTGGGGGCGACCTGGACGTGATTCGCCCAGGACCGTAACCCGTGGCAACGCAGGGAGGAGGCCTTCATCCACTTTTGGGTGCCCAATTAGCTTAAAATATTAAGTCAATTTCATAATATGTACTTACTGAAGAATTGGGAAATAAATGGCTTTTATACTTTATCTTATTTTCTACGTTAACTCTGTGCCAAACCACTGTAGCCCGACCATTGTAGGATAACCTATGTGGATATCCTACAATGGATGTAATAAGTATTCTTCTGCTTATACATACTTTAACTTCAAACTCTATTTAAATGTTGTTAAAACCTAGTTTATTACAAGTGACTATACAAACAGATTTGATTACAAATATTAAGACATAATGCTTATAGGTAAACCAAAATAATTTTGGTTTATGGATGGTATGATTCTGTAATAAGGAAACACGTCGTAAATTTGAGGAGCTGCCGCACTAAATATATAGTAACACGTTATTGGTATTCGCCAATAGCTTTTAAGTAAATAATTCGGCAGTAAAAATTTATTAAATAAACGTTCGATATTGGGTGAATTATTTAGAGAAATGACGTTACTTATGTTGTTTATATAAACATTATTGCGCATAACGTTTACGAATAGATAATCATTCTTCATCAAATCATTGGAATTTCTGTTAACATTGCTGGTTCAGACTTGATAGATAAGAAATAGAGTATAAATTAACTGTTACACCTAATTCTCGTAGAGGTATATAAGTATACGTAAAGTGTTTGCGTCGCCACTGTATCGTAGATGGTTTCAGGATCATATATATTGATCGATTCAACATGTTTCATGAGCGGGTGTTTTGAAGGCCTGTAGGTCTAACACGAGTTTAAAACACTCGACACCAATCGATGCTCGATATCGACTGCCGCAAAAAAATATATGAAAAAAAGAACGGTGCCACATCGCGGTCAATTGTAGAACTAAAATTGACAGCTAGAACGCCAATCACAAGCTTAATAGGTAGACGAGATCGAGTATCGATTATAAATGACATTTATGTTGCCAACTTATGGTAGGGCTACAGTATTGGACCTTCTAGAGGTAGTGGAAGCGATCGATCGCGAGGCTGCTCATGTAGTTCCATTGAGTTTGATGATTGTGCATTTATATTTTTTTGTGTTACCTACGTAGATCAACTCAACCCCACTCGTGTGGTAAAGATTAGAAGACATTTACTGCCTTTGTACTAAGTAATTCTACTTTTCTTATCTTAATTTAATCTATCTTAAATAAAAAACACTATGGTGTTTTACTATTCATCTTTGCCTACACTTGCTGTGGCATTTGTATATTTACGTATATTATAATATTACCATGTTTCTTTTTTACGTTAATATTTTGTTGTAAGTACTTTACCGGCCTTATTAATAAACTTGGCTAAGACCCGGAGTAGTTAAAACATCTATCTGTCAATTTTTCGCTTGCAGTAAATGTCACGCGTGAAAGCAAGACAAAGCATGTTACGCCTAATATAGGTTTACGCAACGTTTAATAATATATAATAAAGGCCTTTATGTTTTAACTTAAATCTCATCATACTTCATTGTTTAGGTAGGTACCTACCTAATTAGTGGTCAACGATATGGGGCTCAGTTATTATTATACTTAGAATGTACAGTCGCCAGCAATAATAAGTAGGTCATATATGTGTTATTCCACAAAGTTCCAAACTACGATAAATTACTACATTTGTTAAAATTGTATTTAAGAATCATGTCGCAGTAAGATAATATAAATAACTTTATTTTAGAATAATATCGTCGCACATTTTTATGAAATGAGATACCTCAGACAACTACTACTACTACTACTAAGTATTACTACTACAATCTAATTGTTTTCAATTATTTACGGCTTTGGCATAGTTGATAAGTAAAAAGCTAGGTAAGCTTTTTGTGTATAGCTAGCTATAACTAAGTATAGTACTTACCTACTTGATTTTCATAGACTAGTGTTTGAATAGTATCGCACTCGAAGGTCAGTGATGATGCGGTTGAAAGTCGTATCATACTAGATTTAGAACAGCGACTGTCTTTCAAGGATACCTGCCGAAATGTACCTGTCTATTAGGTTTTAATCTAGGTGGTAGCGAGCCAGGCGGACAGAAAGTGCCCTAACACCACGCTGTGGATTTCATAACGATATTACCTCCACTAAGAGCTCAAACCCAAAGTTCCAATGCCACAGTTCCAGCGGTAGACCCTTATTCCTCATTCTCCTGGCTGGGGTATCATCACTTAATTTAGGTGCCAACTTAATAATAGGAAAATTGCAAAACAGAAAGAACTTTATAATAGCCGAAATATAATAGCTTCGCCCCACGGTCTCGCCCGCGTGGCGATGGATGGTGATGTAAAGTATCCTATATGTTATTCCAGTGCCTCATCTATTTACATACCAAATTTCATCCACATCCGTGCAGCCGTTCTGGCGTGATTGATTAACAAACCTCCATGCGTCCAAACATTTGCAATTAATATTACTAGCTGCGCCCGCGGTTACACCCGCACAGTGATGGATGATCATGATGATGATGAAAAAGTATCCTATAAGTTATTTCAGCGCCTTACTATCTATACATACCAAATTTCATTAAAATACATTCAGTAGTTTTAGCGTGAAAGAGTAATAAACATTTCTAAGTTCATACAAACTTTCGTGTTTATAATATAGAATGTAAGAAAACAAGGACCTTACCTGCTTATAGACAGTGCTTCACTTTAAATTACGTTATTTAGTACTGCGCAAAGGAAAATTGTTCTGCGCCGTACCTACACGATGTTATTTAAACTTAAGCAGCGTTTATAAGTAAGGCCGCATAGAGTTAGATAAAGTAAGATAGCAAATAGGTAGGTATAGGTCAATTAAGTAGGTATGCTAGGGCAACACGGCTCTCGTTGGATGCATCTTAAAAGCTATTTTGAGTTTTGTTCTTGTATCTACTTGCCTTAGGATTTAAGACAGTAGAACCGTTGTTTTCTAGGTACAAAATGTTTTTTTAAGTACCATATATTGTGTAATACAATGTCATCTACAGTATGTTCCGTTATAGTATTTAACGTACGTTTAATTAATTGACGGACAGTAACAACATCTAAACTGAGCGCGGCAGCGATCAGCAAATTAATTACTCTCTAAAATAAACGATTTCTATCAATAATAAACGCGGTTCGAGGAAGTTTATATGTAGTTTCTGTATTCTGTAGACACGGTGAGGTTTCGACTAGTGAGTTGTAAATCAACATAAATCAGGCGTGTCATAATGTTTAGCCGCGGTATTCCGGTCCGGTGGACGTAAGTAGTTAGGTCGCGAGATATTGGGCTTTCAATTTTGTAGCAAAAATGTACGAACATAGTGGACTTGGTAAAACTGAACTCTATGAAAATGGTAGAGACTCAGTGTTACCTTACAGCTTGGTAAGTTGATTATTTTCTTTCCTCATTACACGTTTTGATTATAAAAATAAAATAAAATAAAATTGGAATGGCTTCAATTTAGTAGGTAGCCTTTGCCACGGTAATATTATTGATAATATTACCGTGGTTTTGCTATCTATCTAAAAATCTTGCTGCTATTTTTCACCTACTCACGCTAAGTGTTTTCTTTTTTCCTTTCAGGTTCAGAGAGGCGTTGTCAGTGTACAGATGTGCAGCTTGGTGCTGTCCAGTAGGTCTACCGAGTTTACATCATTGACACCAATCGACGCTCGATATCGTCTGCCGTGAAAAAAATGTATGAAAAAAAGAACAGTGCCACCTCGCGGTCAATTGTAGAACTAAAATTGACAGCGAGTACGCCAATCACAAGCTTAATAAGTAGGAGAGATCTAGTATCGACTATAGATGACATTTATGTTGCCAACTCATGGTAGAGGTACAGAGCTCTGTATACGACACTGTGTAATTGTTTTTGAGATTTATATAAACACATCCCTGACCATACTTACAGTGGTGACGCGCGTAAGTTCCCGTATACCTAAATAGTATTTATCTATGCGGGTAAGTCGTTAAAGTGACAGTAAGCGTCGCCCCATAAAAATAATTTATTCTTAAGATCACGCCTTGTCATAACAATTTCGGTGCGACTAGTGCTTTGAACTTTAAAGTTGTGTGCTATAACTATAACTAACTATATAACTGCGTACGTCACCGCGTGAAATATCTGTTTAGACCCATTTCACTACCCTTCAAACTCAAAACACACTTGGTTACGCTACGATCTATGATCGACAACGCATTTGTCCTGCGACGAGCCGCACTCAAGATATTGAACTACTTCAGGATTCCGGACGAGCCGAAACAATTGTCGATTGTGATGTTGACAATGCGTACCTAAGTTTGACATTAATCCCGTCTTACTATTACAAAATTTCTATGAGTTTTAATACCATTAAATTTTACCTAATTTTACAAAACAATAGGTTTTATCACACAGTTTAGACGGCTTATAGCATAGCGTAGCCTACATTTTCATCGATCCTTTACAAAGTACAGTAGATCGATTTGTTAAATCGACTAAGCGGTATTGAAATCGACTTCCCTACATTCTAGAGACCAGAATGTATTCTAATTAGATCGTCACCTTGCGATTGTCTCACGAGGTTATGTAGACAGTTATTGCCGCACATAATTTATGTACAAAGGGCCGAGGAAAAGAGAAGGTCACCGCTCGGATTGAGAGACACCCAGATGACACTGGCGCAATGGGATACAAAAATAAAATAAATAAATCACGTATGCACCTACTCTAGTCTACAATATAAAAGAGTTGATGTGTGTTTAAAATGGTAGACAATAAGTTCTTAACATGACTTTCAAATTACGAAAAATGAAAAGGTGAACTTTTTTTACCCTTACAAGTGGGCTCGTTTATAAGTACATTTGCCATAATTCAGGTTATTTAGGTAAGTATATATTTATAGTTAAGTTTATAGCCAGTCAAGTCACAGTCACAACAATAAGTCTATTATTAAGTTACTGTCCTGTCTAAGTCACGTTCTAGTAAAGCTAAAACTTTTAAGGCGTTTGACGGGGGAAACATAAAAATGTTTTTTTATTAATTTTCCTACACTCGTAAACATAACGAACACTTAATGGTTAATAATTCACCACTATTAGGTTCCTACACGTCAAAACTAAAGAAACACAGAAGGTACTATATTTATGGATCCGCAGCAATTCAAAGTCATAGTAATTATAATAAATCTTTATGTAGGTACGTCCTTAAACCTTACAGCGTAATAAATTTTACACGTAAATACATACATTACAAAAGTAAAAAAAAAACAACAAAAATAAAGTTCAACAAGGCGCCAACCTATATGTAAAATGTACAATTGAGTAAGTATATCTATTGTATATGATATAATTGTAATATTTAATTAATTGATTTTTTAATAATTGTAACGCTTGTGAAATAGGCCACGCCAAAGCGGTATAGGTACTGTGTCCCTTGCATTGTCCATCCTAAACTACACAATAATAATACCTAATAGTAAAAGTCAAAAGGCAAGTCTAAATATTTTAAAATGAGACTGAAATTGGCAGGTGCCGTAGTCTTATCCATAACCCATTATCTCCCTTATCACGAATATGTTCATAACAATAGCCTTGCCATTTTACCCATTATTGTAATAGATACACTATTCCATCCAAAATGTTTCTGTTTTTATACTACTTTGTATTTTTTATCCCTAACAGGCCTCTAAGTGTTGGCTACAGCCCCACTTATGCCTTTGTAAAAATCGGATGCAATCCGTGAAATTGTTTGAATAAAAGGTATAATAATACCGCAGGGGCTTTGTGGTATAATGTTACAATGTAAATTGATTTATAATCATCCACGTTAAAGCTTATTAAAACTTTCTCTACAACTATTTCGAGTGTAGATAAATCTGCAAAATTCTTCTATTCTGACGCATTCAAAAAATGCATACAAGAAAAAGACTGAACAAGACATGTAAGTAACTCTCTCAACCAAAGCCTTTTCGACACGTGTTTAGTGCTTTAATAAAGTAATACTATAAAAATTATGAAAGGTTGTGCCATCAATATCAAAGTTAAGTATTTGTACAAATTCTTCTTTCGTTGGCTAATGCTGTCAAAGCTGTTCAATAGATGACGCTCCGACCCCTAACGACACCGTCAAAATCAGACAGTTATAATTCGATGATCGGACCTCGAGCCTCGGTGGCCTAGTTGGTCATGGCGTCTGACACGGATTGTCTGAAGACGCGGGTTCGAATCCAGACCGAGGATGTGAATTTTTCTCTCTAAAAATTGCAATGTTTTCACTAGATTTTCTTTGTAAGTTCTAAAATAACTGTGGTTAACCTGTTGTGGTTAAAGTAGGAGAAATTAGAAGTTATCATCAACATGCAGGTGAAACCTAGGCTGTTCCAGACTGAACGGATATTAAGAATTTCTTTGTTAGATAAGCCCAATAACTGTTCGACCCGGGAATCGAACCCAGAACCTCGCGATTTCAAAGCGGCCCTCTCACCATTACACCGAGGCAGTCAATTATGTGGCTTAGATAAACCAAGTAACCGAAGCCGCTGGCAGGTCAACTAGACATATTACTTATAGCGCAACTCAAAGTAGAACAAGGAGAAGGCTATGCTTGGGGTTTCTCTACGTGATCGAATTAGAATAAGTATATTGTTCGTTTATATGAACTTATACAGTAGATATTTCGATGGTATAGCAGACCTATGCGTTAAGGGATCTTGATTTAAATATTGTTTCTAACAGCCGTGCGAGCATGGATCTCACGATATACTTGTCGAGTCGATAAACAGACGTTTATCAGCTATCATACCTTGTCTCTAGCATGGATCTCGCTGCGATAGCTATAATGCAGGTTGTCTTTTACCGGTAATTTTATCATATTGATAATCCATGCTCGCACCGCTGTACTGTGTACTATGGGCCGTTGTCAAATTATTATTCTCGTACTGCCAAACTGATAAGTTCTTATTAAAATTTTGAGTTAGTTGTCATATCGTAAAATAATAGACATCATATTCGATAGTCTGTATAAGTTGATACACTTAACATTTTTAAAACATAAGATTAATAAAGGACAATTATTTGAAACAAAACAACTTAACATGTTTGATGTTCAACTTTGTATTTCTTAGATAAGCTTATTCTATTCACAACAATTTATATTTTCTTTATCTATAACTAGCTGACACGCCAGCGGCTTCACTCGATTGGTCTTGGCGAAATGGTGAAAGCGCCGCTTAATAATTTATTACGCAGTTATTGGGTTTTTCTGACATAGAAATTCTCAATAGCAGTCCAGAGTCTGGAACAGTGCCCAATAGATGGCAATAGACTCGCCCCTATTACATCGGATCATACATATCTAGCGAAACATAGGTGTTTAAAACTTCGAGGGTGCCGTCATTATTTTCGTCGATGAGCGTGACGTCATTATTTTCGTTACTTTATTTCGACCAAGTTGTGAGTAAAAACCATCAGAATAATTTTTACCTGTATTATAAATTTCTGTATTTTAATACACATCCTCAAGGTCTTACAAAATGTTACATTCTTAATGAATACATTACTTTCTCCTTATGTATACCTAGACGACTTGAATCGAGCGCTTATTTCTTATCGCATAAATCCCAATAATAATCTATACAGGCTATGTTTATCGCAAAATAAATATCATATCCCACCCATATATACATAAAGAAATTTAATAAAACGTAGAAAACAAACGTAATGTTTAAAAACCCAAAAATACTATGAACTGGCTGGGGCTCGAACCATGGACCGTTAGCGTCTGACGCACACTCACAGCCGAGCTACCGGGAATTTTAAATATTTTGCGAAATAAGCTTATAGTTGCTATAAACCATTACAGTGGTCGACGTCGTTTTTCTCTACTAAAAACCTCGTTTTCAATACATTATTTTTTGGAATCCAATATCATAGAGAGATGAAACATGGCTTAGAAACTTTTCAGCTACTGTACGAAACATTGCATAAAATCCATCAATTAGTAAATTTACTATTTTTTTACTTCCATCCCCAATTACAAAAACCCGTTTCTATTTATGGAATAAAATATATTATTATTAGTTATCACTGCGCCAAGTTTCATTATAATCTGTCTTGTAGTTTCAGAGTGATGCGGGTACAATAGACAAACTGACAGACAGACAAAAATAGTATATTTGTAGATTTTAAATCAATAACAAATTAAACCTCGAACATCAAAATATATTTAATGCTTAGATTTGACTCTTTGTATATGTATCGATAGTTTTAATAACTCCACTTATTACTAAGTACAATCAGTCACGCAAATATATATCTAAGAATGCTATTTAAAAATGCACTTATTAAACGTGTACATTAGAAAAAATCTTAAGCACATAATTTCTAAGAAACACCAGTACTTATAAATAATATTTTAACAAATGAGGTAGTTAATTTTTTTATAATATATAAAAGTTGACATTAAATTGACCTATTATCATGGTTCAAGTTAATGTCTTTAACTTTTTGTTAACTAGAAGTAACAGTAGACTTCCGGTGATTAAGGCTCCACCCCTGTAATGAAAGGACTTTGATTAACACATATGTTTAATGTGATTGTAAGGATAAAATTAGAGATTCAGGGATGTTTAAAATACTGTTAGCTGTTACTGGACCCGTACATTCAAATATTTTATACACCAGAGCGACTATATATACATAATACCTATACTTACTTTTGGAAGTCGATAGTAAAGTTGATCACGGCTCAATGTAAAATACAGGTTGGCGGTTAAGCGCAGTAGGCGATTTATCGGTCTATTTGGTGGCAAGAAGTGCGGCGCGGGGTGGGCGGGTCACAAGCAGCATGCTTACCGGAGCGCTATTGGTTCGTCAGACCCCCCCCCTTCTTCCAGCGTTCTTTTTACATGATGCGACCTGTACCCACCGACCTCTCAGATGAATAGTTCAGTATAAGCATCCATAGTCCACCCCGGTACCCAACCACGAACCACGTATTATTCCATCCCCATATCGTAAATTATGGCTAAATGATAAGATGGCAATATGCTCGCCTTCTTACATGAGAAAGTTCTTCTGTGATGACATTAAGAAAATAGGCCGTAGCACAGACTAAGTAAATAAATACAAAAAAAGACTCTAAGTAAATTTACATTAAATGTGTTTATAATGTTTAGATGAAAAATATCCTTACCACAGAGCCACACGACCTGAGAAAGAACGTCTCTTGTAGTACGATATCCTGTACTCTCTGTTGTCTCTGAAGCTCTTCAGGATGCGATCCGCTCTGGAAAAATATACATCGAAAGGATTGGAAGATATTTGTTTTGTAGTTTTGATATTGCTGTATCGTCTGCTGGTATTGTTCCGCAATTGAGCGGTACAAAATAAAACCTAGAATAGATAGAGGACACACAGTCAATAAAACATTACCATAATTTCCGAATATCTCATAAAAAATCTAACGTTAGTGACATATTTAGTGGTAAAAATAGCTAATAGAGGGCATTTAAAACCGACTTCCAAAAAAAGGAGGAGGTTCTCAAGTCGACGTGTATATTTTTTTTAACGTATAATCACGCATAACTTTTTACATAGTGTTTTTTGAGAATGAGAATTAATTTTGTTTGAGAGAATATACTTCGAGGTGGTCCATTTATCAAATTCGATCAAGCGGTTTTTGAGTTACTATCCAATAACTAAGAATTGTTACGCCTATCTTGATGATATCGAAATTGACTGTGAATCCAATCAATGGGTCCCGTAAATAGCAAAGGTCACAAAAAAGGGTGTTTTTTTTTAAACATGGAACCGACTTCAACACTAAAAAATGTGAAATAAATTGTCGAAGTCGGTACCGCGCGCACAATATTGTGATAATAGGTACTTTAAAACTATCATGGTACCGATTAAGTATTTACTATTAAGTTTTATTTGTCTCCTACAAATGTGAGGTGTTCGTACCGGAACTTGACTTGACGATCTTAACCGATCAACAAGTTAAGCAACACTTGCTGCGGTCAGGACTTGGATGGGTTACCGCTAGTGGTATTAATCAATTAAGCGCTTCCGTGCTTCGGAGGGCACGTTAAGCCATCGGTCCCGGTTGTTAGTCTTAGGACAACAGTCATTAGGCTATGTCTAAGACCTTCGGGCGGCCTGTAACTTCAACATTGGTTGGTCACTAGCCTATCCACCAGGCCGTCTGTCCCCGCGTGGTAGATTATGGCCCAACTCCTCTCTCTGAGAGAAAGGCTCTAGTCCCAGCACTCACACAGTAGGAACATAATGGGCTGATTATAAATATGAATAAAATCAAATATTATATATATATATAAATAAGGTCTCCTGCGCTAAGATGGCCCGTGTTTTTACATAATTGTATAAAATGTCGAAAATAAGTTATTAACTAATTTTATAAAATCCACGATGTAGCTTGTATTTATGACAAAGAAATAGTGTGTTCCGTTGTTTATTATATGTAAAATACGTAGCTACTAATAACATTTTATTAAATATGGACTGTGGGCCATCTTAGAAACATAGCGACCCATCATAGCCCGCAATAAAAATCTCAATATTTGCGGTAATTTTACGGCTTTTTCATATTTTTAAATAAATAATAACATTTTAAAGCAATCAAATTTAAGTTAGAAGACCTTGTATTCATTTTACTAACAATTTATAAAGAGCTGGGCCATCTTAAATTTATCAAAAATAATAAAGGTTATAATACAAAAATTGTTTAATTAAAACTAAACAGTTTTCCGTGGTGTACAGTTTTATAACTTGTTTTTATAATTAAACGAAAACAAAGCTGAATTCGGATCATTTATTTTGAAACGTAATTTTAGGTGGGCTTTCATAGGAATATGATATTTTTTATTGTGAACTTACCTATAAAAAAGTATAACAGCTTTTTTTTTCATACTCTGAACTGTCTTTATCAAGCATTTAACTATGTTACTATGAGATCTATAAACAACAACAACAATTAAAATAAAACAATGGGCTCTTCAATCAACATCAAAAATTATTACTGACTGAGATGGCCCGGGCCATCATAAGTCATTATGGAGTGGGCTATCATAGGGATATTTCACAGATGTATGTAAAGACAACAAAAATATACAATGATAAGATAAATTATACTTACTTATATGAAACTCGAAGCTAGAAAGATTGTTCTTTAAAGTCCATTAAAAAAACAACTGAATTTGCACTTTTAAAAGTCAAAATGGAAAAAAGTTTGTCGAAGTATTGTTATAACGGGCACGATTTTTTGGACGTCCAAGCCTAACTGACGCGCGATTTCTAAATGGCGTCTCGCGCGTTATTGTTCTAAGTTGCCATTTTGTGTACGGGTGTGTTCGGAGATTACCATGTAATCTGATAATTTTTGTGTTAGTGGAAGTTCGTTTTATAGAGAGTGGGCTATCTTAAGCACTGGGCTATCTTAGCGTTGGATACCTTATATATATATTTGATTTTCTGTATATTTTCCAGAAGTATGTAATACTCAATACAAAAGTTTTCTTTCCTATTTCACCCAACTGTTCCTTTTCTACCTGTTTGTTAGGTCTATACTCGTGAACATTATCTGCAATTCGATTGCAAAGTCGAACACATTTAATGTATTCTTATGGTTATTGGAGCTCAAAGGTCGACAATTTATATATATCAATACTTACGTATTCTTTGCGTTAGCGGCTATAAGCGCTGACCGAGTGCCATAAGGTTTTATGTCAACGTTTCCATACGCCCCTACCAACGACGCCACCTACGACAAGCGAAAAATATAAATACGTCAGTGCATGGATTCCAATAATACCTGGACGACCTTTGTGTGTTTGATTTTCTTGGTCTAACTTCCAACCAAACACTAATTAGCTTATTGTTGCATAACAATGCCATCTATTGTCAAGTAGCTTGAGTGTCGCTGTGTCTGTAAAACAGTTTGGTTATTTTTTAACCCTTTGCGTACCATCGACGTAAATTTACGCGAGTTTCATTCATACATATTTTGTTTTAATTATTACGGTATAGTAAGGGTTAAGCTGATGGCCTTAGTTGCCATAATATTGTAAAATGACAACGGATAAAACGACGTTTTCTAAAAATTAAACCTAGCTAGAACGATTCAGATTATTTATATCTATATCTATCTATCTATATATATATTATATATATAAAAGCGAAAGGTCACTCACTCACTCATCACGAAATCTCAGAAACTATAAGTGCTAGGAGTTTAAAATTTTGCATGCGGGTTCTTTTTAGGACGTAGGTGCTCACTAAGACGGGATTTTATGAAATTCAACCCCTAAGGGTTTTTTGGGGTTGATAGTTTGTATGAAACTTCGTTACTGCGAGTGCTAAAAGTTTAAAATTTTGCATGGGGGTTCTTTTTAGGACGTAGGTGCTCACTAAGAGGGGATTTTATGAAATTCAACCCCTAAGGGTTTTTGGGGTTGATAGTTTGTATGAAACTTCGCTACTGCGAGTGCTAAAAGTTTAAAATTTTGCATGGGGGTTCTTTTTAGGACGTAGGTGCTCACTAAGACGGGATTTTGTGATATTCGACCCCTAAGGGTTTTTTGGAGTTGATAGTTTGTATGAAACTTCGTTACTGCGAGTGCTAAAAGTTAAAAATTTTGCATGGGGGTTCTTTTTAGGACGTAGGTGTTTACTAAGACGGGATTTTGTGAAATTCGGGATGAAGGGTTGTTTTTGGGATTGATAATGAAACCTCCAAGACCAAGCGTACGAAGACGCTTGTAGTACTATTTATTAAGATAGTACTACAACACTTATGAATAAATACTGATACTATAATATACCACAGAAGTAACTGCATAAGTGCGTAAATAAGACCGCGAATTCCAGGAAAAGTCTTCCCCGCAATTTATTTGTTGTAGCTCCAAACTTGGAAGGAATTGAGTTGAGCGTAAATTTCGTAACCCTCGTATTACGTGTAGACACGGAGTAACATTGGCGTCACAGAGCCCGCGTAACTTCTATCAATAGCAGCAACCATCGCATTGAAATATAGCGACGGACGACATTCGCTCCGGGATTAATTTTATTTATAGCATAACCTTAAATCAACCTTGACAGTGGCATGAAAAATGAGGTTTCGTGAATTTGAACATTAGAGAAATCAAACACCGCCGGGTAAAGCTTGTCGGTGCAAAAATAAAGTTTGTTCCCGGTTGTGACACTTGGGCATTATCAATCTGTTTTAACTAGCAACGGTTTGTTTGTGCGCGGGCTGGAGTATGCGTGTGTGGGTTAGCACACGCGTGTGCGTGCGACGGGCTGGCCACCGGCCAAGTGTCCGTTTCTGTCTACATGTTTGACACTACACTAGCTAGGCTTGCAATGTGTTTGGTACAACCGCTGCGAGAATAGACGAGGTGATACATTCTGAGACTAATATGTCGATTAAATGTTGCGGCTGTTTCCTGTTTTTTTACAGCTATTTGTTTTCCTATAATCCTAAATTGATCATAACGAATATATATTATCATTTCGCAGTATTTATTTTGAAAACCGGGAAGCCTTTGATACCTAAATAGAAAAAATGAAATGAAATTTTGAATTACATATTTGCAGGCTGTCGTCCACACGGATTTCCAGAGCGGATACCCATGTAATGTTAGAACATCTTTTCACAATGGCGCGAATTTCTCGGAACATACTACGTGCACTGAAGCGTCCACAACACACCACGCATTGCTTAGAAAGAAGCCAAACTTAATAATTATAATAATTTAACTATTATTATTAACCGCCATTGTAAGCGTGCCTTAGCGGTTAGCAATACAAAAAAATATAATTATGTTTATTGTGCAAAAAACAGTAAACATAAAATAACAAAAACAATGTAAGTATAATCCTTATAATTAAAAACTAAGAATAACACCACTATTCAATTTAATCTACGTATAGAGTTAGATTTTAAGTTGTGAATTTAATATAATTACTAATATTTAAAACGGCAGGCATGTTACATACAAAAAGGTTAGGTTAGTACATATGGTCCATTGTTGACATTACATTCAACTTTAAAGTTATATGAGATAATAATACCTGCTTCTTTACTGAATTATGCAATGTAAGTAATCATAGGTAGGTACAGTATTGTTTTCATTTATAGGTTAGAAATTAACCACTATCTCACGTGGTGAGTGACGATGTGGTTGAAGGTGGTAGGTAGCGCACTAGACTTAGTCTGGCGTTCAAGTCTCAAGGAAGTGCCTGACCACACCAATAGGTGCTTTCGTATTAGGTTTTCTTTAAGGGTAGTAGCTAGAACATTAGAAATTGCTCTACCATCATGCTTTAGGTTTCATCGTGATGTTACCTCACTGACAGCTCATACCGGCGGCGAATACCCGATCAGCGGTTAACACATTTTATATGTACACAAACCAAGTGCGTTCTCAACTTTAGTTTTGTATCTTTGGACTTTTTCTTAAGATACCAAAATGTATATTCTATACTAGCTGCGCCCCGCGGGGCACCAGCGTGGTGATGGATGATGATGATTAAAAGTATCATGTGCTTCCCCGGGATGTAATCTATAACCTTGCCAAATTTGATTAAGATCCGTTTAGTCTTTTAGGCGTGATAAGGTAACAAACTGAGAGACAGAGTTTTACATAAGTAATTTTTTTTCAACATAAACGTCTAAGTTATTCCTTATAACATCAGCTATCTGCCAGTGAAAGGATAGTTAAAATCGGTCCAGCCATTTCTGAGATTAGCCGGAACAAACAGACACACAGATAATTTTTTTTTTTTTTTTAGTTAGTACCGTATATATATGCATTTAGTGCAAATCCATATGCATTTAGTGAAAAGCTGTTAATGTGTAATTAAAAACGGACACTTCCATTTTATTTATCTTTATAGATATGTAATCGCCCTGAGATTTATACGAGTATATAAAAGCTTTTGTTTTGGGAAAGAAACAGCAAGCACCATAAACAATTAACGTGATCCTGTAATCAAAACTAAAATAGTATACAGCCCGGATGGTTGCGCAACTGTTGGCCAAGTGTCCAAACTGTGGGTAGCACTTAAAGCCCAAAGCGTGTGTTTATGGCAACAAATCGTGCGTTGATAGCAGCACTTCGCCGTAATGCAACAATTACATGTTCGTTTGATGCATTCTATATGACGATGCACTCAGATCACGTTGATGTTTAGTATTGAATCGAGTGAAAGTAGGTCTTCTTGGACATTTAATTAAAAACTTTAGCTAAAAGTTGCTGCAGTTCGGCGACTTTGTTTTTGTGTTCCATTCGCCTAGTAATTTGATTTGCTACAGTGCCCCAGGGGGCCTACTCCCACCTTTTAGGAAACTATCATAAATCAGGAGCGTTTTGTTACAAGCTTAGAATAATCTTACTTACTATCGTACTGACTCCCACCGACACAAAACGGTCAACCAAATTTAATGGTAACGTTGCAATATGACTACTTTAAGATATGGGAGTACTAACTACTACTACTTCAAAAATTTGACATTGGAACAATTTAACTTAGTTTCTAAAGTCATGAAAAAGTATGCGAATTGCGTGAAATATTTGATACTACGTCATCAAAACGTCTATCGTAATCCAATATTATTTTAAGCTTGCTATATTGACATGGTGGTACCAGAATTAATGGTAAGGTTGAAACATGACTGCTTTAAGAGATGGGAGTAGGGCCCTAGGTATTTAGCGCTCGCACAATACTGCTTGGAGGCACAATATCTGGAATTGTGGTACTTACCAAGACGGAATCCTGCTGAAAGACTTACCGCAATCTCCGCGCCTTTACGTTCACATCCCCAAGCCGGATATTATAAAGAGGAAAGATTTGATTGTTTGTATGTAATTGATATAAGTACTCAAAAACTAATTAGCCCTTACGCATCCGTCGACGTTCGTTTCAAGATGCCAAGTCACTAACCGATTTTGATAATTATTTCACCAGTAGAAAGCTACATTATTTCTCAGTGATATTGGCTATATTTGTTTCAACATCATCATTGTCCATGACCGAGGGGTGAACCGCGGAGCGCTGCTTGTCTATAATAGAATAACTCTGATAGAACTCGAAAAAATTGTACTAGAGTAATATATACATATACAAAAACCGTGTATGCGAGAATTAACTAATCATTTTTGTATATTTTGATAAATCCGACATTTGTACTGTCAGCATGATGGGCATGTTTGATTTCAATACGACGTCAGGAAGGATGAACATGAATTAAAACTATTTTCGTTGATGCATCTATAAATATTGTTTCTAACTATACTACCGAGTTTGTAATTAATCTATCGTGGGAAGGAACTGTTACCCTGTAACACAGTTAATACTAGTACAGGGTACAGGGGTGCCAAATCGTTGTAACTAAAGTAACCCACTTATTTCTATTGTTATCAAAATATCGAGTGTTATTCAAAGTCAAAGTCAAAATCATTAATTCAATTTAGCCATCAAAGACGCACTTATGAACGTCAATTTTTCATTATAATGTACTTTAAAGACTACAGCCGCGTTCCAAAATATATAGAGCCTACCGAAAAGAAGCGGCAAGAAACTCGGTGCCATTCTTTTTATATACATGTTTACAATGTTTCTACTTAGGTACTACAAAAATTACATTTTATGGGTGGCAGAGTGACAGCTTGCCAGAAGTGGAGTATTCCAAGCATCTTTATCTTCTATATAATGTAGGACTTTATAATAAGCTTTTTTTATTAAAACGTTTTTACAGTCAACTTGAGTTTGCCCTCTGTGAGCTCGGTTATGTGTTTTGGGATTTTATTGTAAAAACGCGCACAATTTTCTAGGAATGACTTATTAGTCTTCGCAAGTCTAAAATTAGGTACAGCTATCCTATTTGTATTTCTAGTATCTAAAGTGTGGTGATCACTATTTAACTTAAATTTATGTAATTTTTTACGAACTTACATTATATTTTCAGATACATATAAGGAAGGCAAAGTTAATATATTGATTTCTTTAAATAAATCTCTCAAAGATTCACGGGGACCCATTTCGTATATAGCTCGAATAGCACGTTTCTGTAGGATAAAGATGGTCTCTATATCAGCCGCTGAACCTCATAGCAATATCCCATATGACATTACACTGTGGAAATATGCAAAATATACTAACCGCGCCGTAGAAGAGTCTGTTAGCTCTCTTATTTTACGTACCGCATATGCAGCAGAACCGAGTCTCCCAGACAGTGCATTTATATAAGAACCCCATTGTAATTTTGCGTCAATTTTAATGCCTAGGAAGGCTGTTGCCTTGTCCATTACAAAGTTAACTGAACCCCATTGTAATTTTGCGTCAATTTTAATGCCTAGGAAGGCTGTTGCCTTGTCCATTACAAAGTTAACTCCATCAAGCGTAACTTACGACTACAAATATGGAACAGTAGGCAAAGAAAACTTCAAACATTTTGTCTTTTTTGAATTCAGAAGTAAATTATTAGTTGAGAACCATTGACACTGGAATATATAGTCGGGGGATGAACAGTCCCCCAAAAACTATCATTCAGCATTCACCTAGAAGCTGAATGTTGAATGATTCTTCTTTGTATTTCATAAACAATGATTGGAAGGGCTCCCAGCTGAACAGAATTTCACACGTGTTTTCTATGATCATTCACTCGCTTTGTGTCACTACGGTACCATTGACAAATCAGATTTGACAATACGTACTTTTATGCTGCCTATTTTACTGCAGCTAATTGTGAAAATAAAAAAATGGTGAAGGAAACCAAAGAGAATATAAACATTACGTTAACCCGTTGAATGGCGATTCGCCATATTTGGCCAATACAATAGATTTCGCAGAAATCTACCTACTTTTCCAGGAACTGCAACGTGTGTGGTTAAGGAAACTTTATGTATTGACCCAGCAGACTGCAGATAATTTCTGATACACGTAAAACTATGCGACACACCGTAAGTTGGGATATGAAAACCATATCTCAAACTGTCTGAAAATAAACATTTATTTACATAGGTGATAGACACTGCACAACTCGGTCTGTACCTTGGTAGGTAGGTACTTATTCAATCTACTGCTTACTAATTTTATTGTAGGTAGGTACCTAATAAGATCATTTCAGGCGAATAGTGGTACAAACCTGGAAACATCCTGTTGCATAAAATCGAAGTGCTGTCAATAAAAATAACAGAGGTGGTATGGGTAGGCCTCTTTTAGAACTGCGCCTTAGCTCGTTTCCAAAAAGATCAGTATATTTCTGAGTATGGTAACCCTATGTAAATCTGTATCGTCGGCGAAACTCCAAATCACCATAGAATTCAGTAGGGTTAAGGTGGTTACGAGTATATCGCAAGGCACTGATATTATCAGCATATTCTGTAGTGCTTCATCGGCTATTAGATCGCCATGAAGCCTCAAATCATTCTCCACATCCATTTTAATAAAAAAACTCAGTAATAAACTGATTTTCCTACACTTTATACAAAACTTTGGACTAGGGGATTGTTTGGAGATCGAATATCGGTCATCCAGCATCCAGCCCCTGACATCTATCAAAATGGGCGTGTTTTTTGTATATGAAATGCATAGAGGTTGAATCCGTCACACAGCGCCTGAACTGTCCCCAAGGGGAGCCCCTATCTTTACTATGAATTCCAGTGTTAGAGATACTAGATAGAGCATTGTTTACTTGAATTAGTGTGCTATCTTTTCTATGTCCTTTTAAAATCAGAGATGTGTCATCCGCAAATAAAACAATATCACAAAGATCCTTGGCCATAAGTGGCAAGTCGTTAATGTATACTAAGAACAAAAAAGGCCCTTAAATGGACCCTTGTGGAACACCCGTTTTAATTATAGATCCCGAAGATGTACACCATTTATGCCAACCTTTTGCATCTTGTCAGATAAATATAACTCAATGACATCAAGCGCAGTTCCACGAATACCATAATGGAAAAGCTTTCGAATCAGTATATGGTGTTCCACACAATCAAATGCTTTAGAGAGATCACAAAAAACTCAAATAGCATAATGTGAGCTCTATTATATACAAAACATTATACCTAAAGTTGTAAATAAAGAATTATTATTATTATTATTTAAACTTTTTCACGGCTTTCCGGTCCTTTACAAAGGCATAAGTGGGGCTATAGCCAACACCCCTGTTTGGTATACATATACAAAAGTGTATAAAAACAGAATTTAAAATGACGGTGACATGGATTTTCTATTACAAAAATGGGTTAAATGGCAAGGCTATTGATATACATATAAGGAAGATAGATGGCTATGGACGATACTACGGCACCTGCCAATTTCAGTCTCATCCTAAAATATTTAGGCAGGTGGTGACTTGCCTCCCACTAAACGGGCCCCATAAGGGCCACCATCAGTGGTGAAAAAGGGGCAACGTTGGTGTGGATAGCTAAAGGGTGTCGAGAGGTGTGCTGCAGTTGCACTAGAGCGCTACTACCGGCGTTATGCCCTTTAACACTTCCACCCTTGGAGCTTTTTGTTACTTGCTCTTGCATCTCCACTTATTATTATGAGGTACACAAATAGATGACGCTAGGCTATTTGGGCTAAGCTGGGGATTGGTTACGTACTAATTCTAGCAATAAAACAATATTATCTGACTTTTTTAATGAAAAAGAATTTTATTTGTTACTTATTTGACTTTATTGTGTTCTCTTCGCAATATTTCTTTTTAGTTTCGGCAAGAGGAAATCCTTTATGGATACCGCAGAATCTCTGAGGTTTTGTCCGAGTTCACCGGCGGGGATAGGAGAGCCAGTGTGTACGGACTAAAACCTCCTCCCTCTTTCCTATACACTACATACACTAGGTCGGTATCCTTACGGTCTTGCTAATAAACTTGGCTATACCCAGAATAGTTAAACATACGTCTGTCAATTTTCCCTTACAGTAAATGTTAACGTGAAAGCAAGCGTGTAACAAAGGATGTTACGCTTAATATAATATATATTGTATTCCAAATAAATAAACTATAATGTTAACGCAACGTTTAGTAAAGACATTAGAATTTTAACCTTTATATTTTATTATTTTTAATTTATTACCAGTCTGAAGTTCCCACGTATCTAATGAGACTTATGAACTAAGTGTGTCCAGTTATATATACATACATTTATTTCTCGGTTTATATATTACATTAATTTACAAGTCACGCGCTATTATAAGACTTAAAAATAACATTTTATCTTCCTGCCATCGATACGGATCGCAGGAGAGCAGTCTTGGCTTTGACTTTTTGTTTTTATTTATATTAGAATTTTATTTTTGCTTATATTGTGACTGCATGTGAAACAAATCTGTGTGTTTAATTAACTTCAGAAAGCCATCTCATCCTATATTTTGTACGCCAATTTTGGCAAAACATGTTGCGGTTATACGATTTTTTATTGAAATACCTACATAAGGGCATATTTGTTTGAGTACTTGAGTAACCGCACATGTTTTTGGCAAATAAACTATCTATATCTTTACCTTTCCAATGTCGATGACGCGTTCCCGAAGCGACGTGACATGGAGCCACTCGGGCCGGTGGCTCGGCGGGTCCTCCTCCGAAATGCTCTGCGGAGGTCACGGATACATATCAGAGGCGGTCTTGAATGCATGCTGCTTTATTTTAATGGACGTGTCACTTATGAAATGAGATTATGTTTATTTATAAGATGGAGTCTAATTTGATGGCACTTTAGCTCAGTTGGGGGTGTGGCCATGATTTCGATACCGGCAGGTGCCTGCATTATGCGTAATTCTGCGTCTCCACCAATCCAATCGAAATACCAACACAACGATTCTAGTAAAACGGAGTTTCGGGACGGCCGGACAACAAAACGACGATATCAATATTATCTGTGCCAAAACAAGTACTTAGCTCTTTATTTTACAATTGTGTACATTTTAATTTCAGTTGTTTTCGGATTATTGTCACCAGTTTACGTTTTTATTATGCTCTCTATTAACTCGCAAGCTTTCCATAAATATAAACGAGTTAACCAGCTAAGTGTCAATGACATTATTAGTTAATTGCAAGCTTATAAAGGTGCCAATATATACAATAAGGTAGTTTTAGATAATTCTTATTCTGTGAGATATGAATTTTTAGAGAGAAAAATTCATATCTTCGGACGGGATTCGAACCCGCGTCTTCCGACAATCCGTGTCAGACGCCATGACCATCTAGGCCACCGAGGCTCAAGGTCCGAGCATCGAATTTTAACTCTCTATCTGATTTTAACCGGACGGAGCGACATCTATTGATGCATTTGGTGAACATTGCAATGATTGGTATCGCTAAGCAGGCGTTAGTGCTTTAAAACAAGTAAGACTATAAAAATTAATGGAAAATATTGTTCAAGGATATTTTACGGACATTGTGAACATTTGTAGGTTTTATTAACCCGTTGACTCACGATTCGCTATATTTGGTAATTAAAACAAACTTTTCCAGGAACTGCAACGTATGTGGTTAAAAAGGTGCGAAACAATATTGTTTGTATATATTTCTATACAACTGAACATTTATCTTATTTAACTAGCTGAAAGAATAATACGCGTGTTTAAGACAAGTGTCTCGTTCTGTCGGCAGTTTCATATTTGCCTATTTATCATAGCTTTTGTTAGGATATGTTACAGATGGTATATTTGACTGCGGATAGGTAAGTCGATTCATCGCCAAAAGGAACTTTTCTTAGTTTTTTATATACGCAGGGTGAAAGACACGATCCATCTGACTGTAAACTTACAGATGGTATATTTGACTGCGGATAGGTAAGTCGATTCATCGCCAAAAGGAACTTTTCTTAGTTTTTTATATACGCAGGGTGAAAGACACGATGCATCTGACTGTAAACTTACAGATGGTATATTTGACTGCGGATAGGTAAGTCGATTCATCGCCAAAAGGAACTTTTCTTAGTTTTTTATATACGCAGGGTGAAAGACACGATCCATCTGACTGTAAACTTACAGATGGTATATTTGACTGCGGATAGGTAAGTCGATTCATCGCCAAAAGGAACTTTTCTTAGTTTTTTATATACGCAGGGTGAAAGAGACGATCCATCTGACTGTAAACTTACAGATGGTATATTTGACTGCGGATAGGTAAGTCGATTCATCGCCAAAAGGAACTTTTCTTAGTTTTTTATATACGCAGGGTGAAAGACACGATCCATCTGACTGTAAACTTACAGATGGTATATTTGACTGCGGATAGGTAAGTCGATTCATCGCCAAAAGGAACTTTTCTTAGTTTTTTTATATACGCAGGGTGAAAGACACGATCCATCTGACTGTAAACTTACAGATGGTATATTTGACTGCGGATAGGTAAGTCGATTCATCGCCAAAAGGAACTTTTCTTAGTTTTTTATATACGCAGGGTGAAAGACACGATCCATCTGACTGTAAACTGTTATGTATTATATGGCCTAGCACGAATAACTGCGTAAGTGTAACGTTACGTGTCGTTCAAGTAAAATAGCCTAGTACTAACTGACATGTATCTAGAGCAGCTGTGAAACAGATAACTCATAGTTTAAACGCCGTGACGCGTTGACTCTTACGATACGAAAACATTTTCGCAAATCGCTGGTCTATCTACGGCCTATGTACAATATACTAGCGTTCCGCCCCTGGCTTCGCCCGGTTAGGGACTACAGGCGGACGACTTGACTGGTGTAGGGGTATTTTTACCGACCTGCTGGGTAGAGGTCTAAATTATAGTTATTTGTTTCTGCGAGTTCATAATTTAAAACTCGCAATGTAAATGTCGCATTACGCACAGTCGCACAACGAGATATGGAGAGGGCTATGCTCAGGGTTTCTCTACGTGATCGAATCAGAAATGAGGAGATACGTACACGATACACCGACATAGCCCTGAAGACGACCTGACAACCTGATGAAGGTCGCAGGACGACGTTGGATGCAGGCCGCTTCCAACCGGTCCTTTTGGAAAATCATGGGGGAGGCCTATGTTCAGCAGTGGACGTCCTACGGCTGAGATGATGATGATGAATGTAAATGTTGGCTTAAATCTGGTGGCACGGATCATTCAAGTAATTATTTAAGATTCTAACATAATTACTTCCTTTTGGTCTTTTGGACTATGTTTTTCCAAGTATTGCGGCACTCGGCTTGTCTCATAGCAGTTGGTACATTTGCCTTAGTTGTCTCTTTGTCCCCATACGACGGTTAAAATCAAATAGAGTTAAAATTCGATGCTCGGACGTCGTGCCTCGGTGGCCTAGTGGTCATGGCGTCTAACACGGATTGTCGGAAGACGCGGGTTCGAATCCTGTCCGAGGATGTCAATTTTTCTCTCCAAAATTGCTATGTACGGAAGTATTGTCAATAAATGCAGTGCGGTTGTTATTATAACGAAAACAAAAAATAATCACGTATGCCATGATTACCTATCACCCTATTAAGTCCATGTGATTAATGCATGTGGATACACGTTGCTTACAAGACAAATACACACGCAGTCAAAACAAACATTTAAGTCGATATCGTCAGAAATCCTCAAACCGTAAAGGCGTATTTCAAAATATGCGAGTGTTCAATTTGAAGAATGTGTGAGGCATATCGGTTACCATTCTTAGATCGTGGTTAACAAAAAATATCAGTTCTATATTTACCATTGAATATTTTACGAATAAGGGACGTGCACAAGATTTAATTAAAGAAAGTTCTGCCATTGGACACCCTGTATTAATAGGATAAGACTTTTTTTTACTAATATCTTCGCACTAGGAACGTCTTATGAGGCTTACACACATACATATACACTATTGATTTTGGCGTTCCTTTGACTTTTTAAACGATATTAAAAGAAATATTTAGTGATACATCCACTGGAAAAATGCTTATGAGATGCAGTGTGCACTCTCCCTGCCGCATAAAATTGAAATAGTAAGTACACAGAATAAGCAACACACAAAAAAACCCAATCAACAAAAGAGATGTTGACTCATTAAGCGCTAGACCGACAGACTGTCGGTCTACTCTAGAGTCAACATCTCCCGAGGTTGCCTCGTCTGTAGGGACAAACACGCGTCGAGTCATTTTTGATTGTAGTGATACATCTGCTGGAAAAATGCTTATAGCAGAGATACAGTGTGCACCATCCTTCCCGCATAAAATTCAAATAGTAAGTACACAGAATAAGCAACACACAAAACAACCCAATCAACAAAAGAGATGTTGACTCATTAAGCGCTAGACCGACAGACTGTCGGTCTACTCTAGAGTCAACATCTACTACTCAGTTTTGTGTCTTGCTTATTTTGTATACTTCCTATTTGCGGGAGGGTTTTGCACACTGCATCTCTGTCATAAGTATTTTTCCAGCAGAAGTGTTACTAAATATTTGTTTTAATATCGTTTTACATACAAGCACTTAATAAACGTCCAAGAGCCAAGACTAAACATTTCTGCTCATCGCACAAATAGTATACCTTGTCAGGTACTTGTCGGTCGAGCACGAAAATCTGCTTCTCTTTGCGTCCCAGAGACGTAAATTTACGTGTGTTTCATTCATAAATCTCTTGTTTTAATTATCACGGTATAGGAAGGGTTAAGTGTAACGTTATCGTATCGTTTACGTATACAAACTATGACTTATCTGTGCCACTATTGTACTAGATAAATTACAGTTTGTACTAAATACGTTAATGATGCGATTACGTTACACTTTTTAAACAGATTTTCGTGCACGGCCCACTGGTACCTTCAGGGGTCTTATTCGTACCATTTATCACGTAACGCATTGCGTTACGATATCTACAAGGAATGATGGTAAAATTGTATGGACTTCACGATCATTCCCCGAAGATATCGTAGCGCACCGCGTAATATGTTTGAATGGTCATAGCGAATAAGGCCCCAGGGGCGATTCGCAGGCAAAGTTACTATAAACTGAGGAAACGATAAAATCAGGATCAGGATAAAATAAAATGTAATGTCTCACCATGTAAGGTATGGCTGCGCGGATCACGTTGACCTTATTGCAGAATGACTTCAAACCAGCGAGCACCTCCGAAGGCCCCACGGTTCGATAGGTGCCGATGTTCTCGCAAGCAGCCCAGTGACCCAGTCTGATAAAGCAGTAACCTTTAGATGGCAATTGTAATTAAAATTTACATATTTATGCCTTTCGTACACCGTTTCAACTCATAACATAATCAGCGTTTACTGTCAACCATTACGTTCCCACTGTTGGGACTCGAGTCTTCCTTTCAGAGAGAGGAGTTGGGCCATAATCCACCACGCTCGCCCAGTGCGGCTTGTTGGATAGCAGCATAATATTATTAAAAACTTTTTTTCTACCTGCTTGGTAACTGCTAAAAACAAGCGACTCTTGATGGTACTCAAGGATGTATAGCATGTTTCTGTAGGATAACTACAGTACTAGTAGTTATCCTACAGAAACATGCTATTCGAGCTATATACGAAATGGGTCCCCGTGAATCTGTGAGAGATTTATTTAAAGAAATCAATATACGAGTAGTAACTTTGCCTTCCTTATATGAGTATGTATTTGAAAATGTAATGTATGTTCGTAACAATTACATAAATATAAGTTAAATAGCGATCGCCACACTTTTAATACTAGAAATACAAATAGGATAGCTGTACCTAGTTTTAGACTTGCGAAGACTAATAAGTCATTCCTAGGAAATTGTGTGCGTTTTTACAATAAAATCCCAAAGCACATAACTGAGCTCACAGAGTGCAAATTCAAGTTGACTGTAAAAAACGTTTTAATAAAAAAAGCTTATTATAAAGTTCGACATTATATAGAAGATAAAGATGCTTGGAATACTCCACTTCTGGCAAGCTGTCACTCTGCCACCTATAAAATGTAATATTTGTAGTACCTAAGTAGAAACATTGTAAACATCTATATAAAAAGAATGGCCCCGAGTTTCTTGCCGCTTCTTCTCGGTGGGCTCTATATATTTTGGAACGCGGCGGTAGAGTCTTTAAAGTACATTATAATGAAAAGTTGACGTTCATAAGTGCCTTTTCTTTGATGCCTAAATTGAATGAATGATTTTGACTTTGACTTTAACACGGCAGCAATTTCTAGCACGATAAAAATAGAAGTTTCTAGACAGTTTTATTTTTAACAGGAATAATCGGGATAATTATTATGTATAATATATTTCGGGGCTATTGTAATAAAAAGTAATAGACGGTATCAAAGTAAAATATCTTTATATATCTCCAGTCGTATTAAAGAGATATTCCAGGTACATTTAATTTCATTATCTTTAGGGCTCCGTAACATACAACGAAAAACTGCAACACTTTGCTGTCTGTTGATCTGTCCGTATGTTTGTGCGTGTGAGTTCAACAACCACTTAGCCGGTTTTTGTGTTATAAATATCTATTTCGCAATTAGTAAGTAGTTTATTGCGTAAGATTGTTATAAAAAATAAACGGATATGTGCGATTTCAGCCTCGCGCACTGAGGGTTCCGCCCCATCTCTATATATCCACAGTATAAATATAGCGAAAAAGTACGGAAACTATCGTTTGAAACGGCTCACTCACACAAACATACGCATCGACAGAGCCCTAAACTGTTGTCGCGGTGCTGTCGGTAGTGAGGCCGCGTCAAGTCACGTCACGTATAAGTTCATTTCCGCTTAACTAGGCTTAGTTTTCATACTGTTGCATCTTTATACTTAGATATATCTCTATCTATATATAACAAACTGCATACGAAAACTCTCTTACGGGTAGACAGGTTTTACGTTTGTGCATTACCTGAACAAAACGAGTCCCAGCCAGCTTCGTGATACGACTGTTTTATATTAAACGGAGTGCTCAGTCTTACTTGGTTCATTCCTTGTTGTAGCTTCTTGCATTTACCCTCCGCGAAAAACTCGTATAGGCTGCAATAAGAGAGGGACATTCAAGCATGATTGATCAATGCATTAAACAAGTACAATTTGAAAGATTTAATACCGACTTCCATTCTATTCATTTATTGGAGTGTATCTCAAAAACTACTAGACCGAATTTGATAAAATTTAAATGGGAAGCACTAGCTTTCAAAGTTACGACGTAACAAACAAAAAAAAACAGTCGAATTGAGTACCTCCTTCTTTTTTTGGAAGTCGGTAGATAAATTTCAGACACCAAAAGAAATAGAATGAGTGTTCTCGGCGATTCCCAATTTATGGTGGTTCTAGAAATAGAGTAAAAGAGTAATGAAGTGTCCTGTGCAATGATGTAAACAATGTTTTTTCTGGGAAAAAGTGTACTATATGACCCAGACTACCTCTGTGGTGAGAGGGTGAATGCAAGCACTATCCCATCTCCCACCATAGAGGACTGCTTACGGTGGGTTTTAGTGGGTTTGATCCCCCACATACCTCCTTCCATAACCTCCACGGCAGTACATGGCGGGGGAAAAGGCAGGAAGGAGCCCAGGTTAAATCCCAGGTGGACGTTAATATTTGTGTAATGAGCAGAAATGTTTATACTCAGGTCTTGGATGTCTATGTATGTCAGACCGTGCCCTCGCAATACAGGGAATCTTAGCACGGAGTATCTGTGTGTGAAAAATAGACTATCCAGACACATCACAGCGTAAAACGTTACTATTTTCGGTATTCATAAATATGCTCTCTTCTCACCTCCAATGTGACCATCATTTCTACGCTGATGACCTTCAGCTTTACCACCGCTCCAGCGTCCATGACCTAAACTATGTGATAAATTCCCTTAATGTGGACTTACTTCGTCTTTTGTCCTGGTCTGAACGATTTGGTATCAAAGTTAACCCAGATAAATGCCAAGCTATTCTAGTCGGTAGCTCACGCCAGCTCTGCAAAATTGACTACTCCTGTTTGTTCCCATTGAAGTATAACGATTGTGTCATCCCGCTTGCCTCTACAGTTAAAGACCTCGGCTTGGAAATTGATGCCAGTCTGTCTTGGATACCACAGGTAAAAGAAGTATCTCGTAAATTCTACGCTTCACTGCACCATATTATTCGCCTAAAAAACTTGTTGCCTACCGACACTAAAATCGCTCTAGTAAACACACTCCTTTTACCAATTATTGATTACGCCGACATTTGCTACCTCGATCTATCCTCAGATCTTCTTAACAAACTTGACAGACTTCTAAACACATGCATCCGATACATTTTTTGTCTTCGTAAGTATGATCATGTGTCAGAGTATCGGAAAAAGTTAAAGTGGCTCCAGATTAGAGACAGAAGAAACGCGAGAATCCTCGGATTATTGTACTCTCTACTAAAAGATCCTAACACTCCTTCTTATCTTAGAGGTTCTTTCCAATTTATTTCTGATACACATGACCTAAGTCTCAGATCTACTGATAACCTATTGCTCAGCACTCCAGTACACTCCACTTCCTTTCAAGACAAATCCTTCGGAGTCGCAGCAGTGCGATTATGGAATAAATTACCGCTAAATATAAAACAAGCTCCTTCTAAGGAAAGTTTTAAGCGACTCGTCCGCGAACATTTTTATGAAGCGTCATTGAATCTGTAATCGATTGTCACATAATTTCATATTATATTTATTGTGTATTCTCTGTATGTATGTATATTTGTATATATAAATAAATGTATATAGTGTATGTTTTTATTTATAGTATATTATAAATAGTAATAGTATATTATATGTAGTGTATATTATTTATATAGTATGATCATAATTTAAATGTAGGTATTTTTAATACAGTCCTTTGCATTCTTTTCCTTTTGATGCACGCCCGACTCCCCTTGTTTTGACAATGTGTAGGATGACTGGTAGAAAATGCTTTAGCATTAAGTCCTCCATTTGTACTTTATTTTAGTGCAATAAAGAATTAAATAAATAAATAAATAAATAATACAGTACTGTTTTAATGCTAGTAAACAATAAAGCTGAATAAAATTGCTGCTAATGTACTGTCGTGCGATTATCTAATGATTCGTCGATAAGCTCGTCGATGAGCTCGCTGATGTCAAATATTTTATGAGATACCTTGTACACAAGGTTGTTTTCCAACGTTCCCTGTCATCTCGTCATTTGTTTCACGGATGTTTTCAAAGATGCAACGATGTTTGCTCAACTCAGCAATCAACATTTGCTTGACACAATTATACAACAGGTAGCTACGAGTAGAATAAAGCACTACGTACTTTTACGTACACATGTAATTATACCTACGATATCCTGATAGCATATATCAGTGATAGGAAATTCTTATGCAACTCTATTATTGAGTGTTTGGGACTCGAGGTAGAGACTTTTTCATTGAACAATTTGGTCACTTTTGTGCACTTGCAGACAATGTTTTCCCTATATTGCAAGCTTGAATGTCCAGACATGATGAGAAATCCCAATCGGTAATCAGTGGCTTTGTATAAAACAAATCTACTAGAGTTCCACTTAAAAACCCTTGGCAATTACGTACAGACATTTTCTGACAATAAATGTAAAGAAATTGAAATGCATATGATAGAGGGAAGCTCGGAGGGAGTCGGTGCAGGACGTCACCGAATATCAGAATCTATTACATAAAACAAATCTATTGCATATTATAGTAATATTGATCAGATACTTACTCTTGCAATGCATTTGATTTCCACACTTCATCAAACGATAGCTTCTTTCCCATTACATGTGATATGTACTTTGTGTCAAAGATCAATGGGAACACACTATTTATATTCTTTTTAAACTTATTATAATCGTCGGGCAAAGGGCCTATGAACTGATTATGCAATAGTATGGTGTCTAAGAACATGTTGTGGCCAATTACAGGTTTTCTGAGTGTTTCGAGCAGGCCGATGATTTGTGAGAACCCTTGAAGGTGACTCATGAGATTGTCTTCGAGTACTCCCATTGGTGCTCCGTTCGCACCTTCGACGTATTTATCTTTGTAAATTAGGATCTGGAATAAAAGATACAGATTCCTAGTAATATATTAAAAACAGTGTATCGTGAAAAATATATGGTTATTTGTGAAGCCCGGAAGTTTTGAATAACAGGACGAAATTATAAATATAACAATAAACTTTGAATACAATAAAAGACACTTATTGTAATTTACTGTAGCTGCTCCTAAAACTAAGGAAACTGTGCAGTTAAGTTTTATGGAACAAAATTTATAATATTATATCTTATATAGGTACATAATTACAGCCCTGGATCTACGATTTTTTCGAATTAGGGCAAAACTTTGATAGGGGCGCTCCTCTCCAGCGTTTGAGATAAATTACTTTAAAAAACTCACAAACATATATTTTTCGTAAATGGGACAATAAGAACCCTTTTGGTGTTCGAATACATCACTTCTGATCGTTTTTGGCGAAAATAACGCTAAAAACGCTCACAAGTGGCGTTCGAATTGGGAATCTGTGGGTGAAAATGTCGTTCATGCCTCTTTTTGTTCAGCGTTCGGAAAGTTAAAAAAGAGGAATTTTTGCCACCAAAAAGATCGATTTTTGACCCACGTCCGGAGCATGGTTGTTTGTGATCGTTATTTGACAGCTATGTATTTGACAGCATAATCATGCGATTTTAGGTCTTATGCTCAGTTGAGCGTTCGAATAGGTGAGGGCAAAAGTGGCAAAAATAACGTTTTTGAGCTTTACGAACGCTATAACAAAAGAGCCATCAATGACAACGCCACCAATGCCCTCATGAGCTAAACGAACGCACCTTTTAATAGTTCACTTTATTATCAGGTGCGTTCGTTTAAATTTTAGGGCATTGGTGGCGTTGTCATTGATGGCTCTTTTGTTAAAACGTTCGTAAAGCTATAAAACGTTATTTTTGCCACGTTTGCAAACAACCATGCTGCGGACGTATATAGGTCAAAAATTCCTCTTTTTTAGCTTTCCGAACGCTGAACAAAAAGAGACATGAACGACATTTTCACCCACAGATTCCCTAATCGAACGCCCCTTGTGAGTATTTTTAGCGTTATTTTCGCTAAAAACAAGGGTTCTATTAGAACGCACTACTAATTTATTATTATTACTAAGTTATTCATTTGTTTGACATGAAAATAAATACATTGAAACATAGAATAGATCTACACTTAATAGATCTATGTACATTGAAATTGTGGCATTGAATGATGCAGATATTAATGTTGTAGATCAACATATATGTAAATACGTAGATAAAAAGAAGTTCTAGGTCATAGGGAGTTCTCACGTACATCAACAGATGCACGCACTTCTAACTAGCTATTTTATCGACTTCTAAAAAGGACCTCCTCCTTACTCAATTCGCCTACATTTTTTTTAATGTTTGTTACCTCATAACTTTCGACTGGGTGAACCGATTCTCAAAATTTCTTTTTTGTTTGTTAGCTGGTGCTTCCCGTGTGGTCCCATTTAAATTTGATCAAATTCGGTCGGTAGTTTTTGAGTTACACTCCTAAAACTGAATAGAATGGAAGTCGGTTTCAAATTGTACTTGTTTAGATTAATGTAGATCTTATTTATTTTTTCGCGGTTATAGGAAACATATAATTAGGAAAGACGACATACAATCAAGGCTTTTACAATCTTTAGGTCTTATCTTTTTAATTTTGCTACAGCCTTATACGGTTTGCTTTCTTTTCGGCGAAATAATCTATAAGCTCATCAAAGTCAGTCTCAAAGGCAGTTTTATTTTCAATAGCTAGGAATGCGAGGCAAGATAGACGTTGCAAGCAGCTTTAGCGCTGCAGTTTGTTGGGGCTATCTAATCGCGGGTACATAAAAGAATATTTTTTTCTTTCAAGACAATGATATTCTTAAAAATATTTATTTTTGTAATTACGTAGAAACGGGACTCCCTAAACTGTTTATTTAATTTATTCAACTTCGAGGAATTAAAAGATAACTTTGAAAAAAATAACATGTATAAGTAATTTAAAATCCCGCAGTTAAATGTTGCCAACAATCTGCTGCGCACTTTAAACGCTATTGTGAACGTACATGTGTAAGTACCTACTGTAACAACGCCAGTTCAGAAAATAATTTAAATGTTGCTGTCACACATGGTACTAGTCATTAATTGTTTAAGTTCCGATTGAATTCTTATTCGCTTATTCTTATCTTATTCTTAAATCTCAAATAGCCATCTCGAGCCCACAAGTTCACTTGTGGTGCGTGTGCCTGTGTGGCTCCTTTTCCTTACAAGTCGACGGTGAGCCAACCAGGCGTATGCTAGGTGATGCGTGGAGCAAGTATTTTATTTTTAATCATAATATCAGTGCGTTCGAATAGCCCCAAGTTGGAGAAAATAACACTAAAAACGCTCACAAGGGCGTTCGAATTGGTAATCCGTGGGTGAAAATTTCGTTTACGAGTATTTCTCTTTTTGTTCAGCGTTTGGAAAGCTAAATGTGCAATTTTTGACCCATGTCCGGAGCATGGTTGTTTGTGATAGTTTTTTGATAGCTAAGGCCTGAAAGTGCCGCCCGGGGCGCGTGCCACGGTTTTCCTCCCCCCTAGATCCGGGCCTGCATAATTATTTAACATTATGTTAACATAAGCATTCTTTATTAATCTATATATACTGGCACCTGCACGCGACTTCGTTCGCTTAGTAATCTTGTCCTTCGACCTCGCCATAACCTCTCATTTAAAAAAAATGTAAGAACCTTCTACAAAGCAATAGAAAACATTATACTATTATACTAAATATTGCACAGAACAGTTGTGCTAAGCGAGATGTCAACGACGCCGGCGTCCCGAACACTCCTTGAAAAAGAGCACCGAATGTGGTTGAAACTATAGTCGGACCTATCCGATATATATTACATGAGTAATTCTGTATTTCTAATTAACAAGAGCAGTTTTAAAAATTTCATTCCGACTTCCATTCTATTACTTTGGTAAAAATCAATTATTGGAGTGTAACGCAAAAACTACCGGACCGAATTTGATAAAATTTAATGGGACCACACGGGAAGCAACAGCTTTCAAACAAAAGATAATTTTGGAAATTGGGTCAACCAGCCGAAAGTTATGAGGTAACAAACATAAAAAAAACAGTTGAATTGAGTACCTCTCCTTTTAGGAAGTCGGTAGAAAATGAGTGAAAACATGTTTGTTTTTATAACAAAATATTATATTATATTAATGGTGACCTTCATGGATTGATTTCAAGCTTCATTTTTAGAAATATTAGTGGCTAGCTAATGAGAATTACCTTATTGCTATTACCTAGGCTATCTGTGGTAAGAATTCCTGGAAACCGGATCCTCAATTCATTGTGGACTATGAACCTTAGAATGGGGTCTTCTACATCAAGGTACATTGTTTCTTCAGTTTTATCACTTGTGCTGATCCATCTGAAATCAAAATACCACCATGTTGAGAGAAATAAATGCCTTGCAGCCTTCAAATAAAGCTTGTATAAAAACATATAAATATAACTTAGATAGAGATTATAAAATGGTTGTATCATGATATTTTAGGGTATGCTGAGAGTTTGACTTTATAATCTTAACTTAAGTCATAATGTGATGATACAATTTTGGCTTCGTTAAAGAATATCACTTTTAAATTAAAAAACGGAAATCACAGGTGCTCAAAAATGCTTGTCCTTGAAAATACAGATACAGAAACTATCCGAGTTATTTGAGTAATTGTAGCCATTTTCATATACATACACATACTTGGATGTATAAACCAAGTTATAATAATATCGAAGAATTATCTTTCACTGTGTTTAGAGCTGTTCTTTGTGCATGATATGAACATTAACCTTGCATAGATGCCTTTGAATCCTGTCAATCCCGAACGCCACATGGACAAATAAGTACTGATTAAGCAAAATTAATTTTCAATGAGAGCTATCATAGCTGTACATTAATGCTTATTTCAATTTGATAATATAATAAAGTTATGTAATATGTGTAATGAAATACGAACTTAGAAACCTCAGAACAATATCTCTGTAGCTGTCTCTCTTGCTCCATTTCCAAACCTCTAGCCAAGTTCTGGAATAGTGACTTGTTCTTGATATTCTCACGGACCTTCAGTTCTTCTGCTTTACTCAGGTAAGGCAGCCCTTCGTATGTGAACTGAAATATCATACATTGGAAAGTTCTTCAGGTAACTTATTTTTTACTGTGCCTAGTGACAACACTGTTGGATGTCTGCTGGACTTGAAATAGGTAACATGCTTAGTTTTTTGGGAATCTTACATGCAGATGACGACCTTGTCATAATATTACTAGCTTAATCTACACAATAAGGATATCTCTGTCCCTCGAGTAGGTACAACCCATTGAAATGGGATCTACAGTAGCCTATGTCATCCTTGGATAAAGCTATCTCCATACCAAATGTCATCTAATTATTTGAGTCATTCAGAAGGTCCAAAGAATTAACAGGCAGCAAGAAGTAACAAGGATATACTCATACACAAAAATAAACACACTTTGGAATGCATTGTTACCTTAGCACAATTGTTACACTCTGCTGTATATCTATATCTATCTATTGTTTTCTTGCCATCCTAGTTTAACAAAATGAATTTTTAAAAGTGATTGCTGACATGACTGGCATGATGGCTCCCAATTTACATGAATCCTTATTTCGGTTTGATGTTTTCTTTTTTTATACTGATTTCAATTATCTTTAGGGTAGGCCACATGCATGAAGGAGCAACAGCTGGACTCTGTCCATATTTTTATAATCAGATTTAAGTTTGATCACTATCTCATATGATGGCAAGAATTGTAGCTTAATACCTATACTGTCACTCATGAATCTGGTATCATATACAACAATATTGTTTCTAATAAGACTGACAGTTCCTGAGATTAGCTATTTTAAACAAACAAAAAACTTTTTTGTGTTATTTACATTATTAGTTTATTTACATATAATCTGTGCAGGATTTTTTTATTATGTATATATTGTTTTCTATTGTTCCATAAGCAGGAAACATACTAGGCATTCCATTCTTCTAATTTAATACTCACCAAGACAAATCTTTACTTGACTCTGGCAATAAGCTATACTTAGTATTTCATAAATTATTCAAAAATAATAAACAATAAAAAAGTAAATATCTATGCATGATGAGTCCTCCAAGCCATAAGTACTTTATCTATCAGAGCATAGCTTAAAATAATAATAAGCTTAAGCTTTAGGTTGGTAGAACAGTTGTACCAGTTTTACAGGAGATGGAATCAATTCTATAGCGTAATATTAAATGCATGTTTTATAGATCATAACACAGTATGGTTATTGGTCTTATTTTCTGTGGCTTTTAACCCTTTGCGCCCCAGAGACGGATATATTTCAGTTTCATTCATAAATCTTTTGTTTTAATTATCACAGTATAGGAAGGATTAATACACCATAATAGCCCATGCTCCACAGTTTCTTTTCCAGCATAGACACATCTTTTGCACAAAGGACTATCCATAGGTGCGTTCTTTTAGCTTATGAGGACATTGGTGGCGTTGTCATTGATGGCTCTTTTGTTAAAGCATTTGTAAAGCTAAAAACGTTTTTTTTGCCACTTTTGCCCAAACCCTATTCAAAGCTCAACTGAGAATAAGACCTAAAATCGCATGATTATGCTGTCAAATGCATAGCTGTTAAATACAAACAGCCATGCTCCAGATGTGGGTCAAAAATTGCACTTTTTGGTGACAAAAATACCTCTTTTTTAGCTTTCCGAATGCTGAACAAAAAGAGGCATGAACAACATTTTCACCCACCGATTCCCAATTCGAACGCCCCTTGTGAGCATTTGTAGCATTATTTTTGCTAAAAATGATCAGAAGTGATCTATTCGAATGCACTACATATGAACAGTATTGTGCAAATGATAGTTCAGGTTAGACGGAACAGTGATGACAGCTACCATAAAGTGTAGATCTTGTCATGTTAACTTTAACTCATCATTATTCCTGAGCTAACCACAAGACAAAATAATGATTGTTATTGAAAGCAGTGAAATCATAATATTAGAAAGTGCACTTGCCTTATTAAAATCAAAATTATGTCTACAAAGGAATCTTAGTGTGGATGCTTGAAATATAAATGCCTGGTCTACATCACCAAACACTTGTGGACATAGGTGGAAGGTGTAACCAGTGGCTATATAACAGTCATGGTCACGATCATACTGGAACATTGTCAGGCCTACTTGTGTCATTATCATCTTGCTTACTTCTGTCTTCAGACCATTGTATCTTTCTACACTAGTGTCAAATAACCTGTGAATCAGATAAGTTTGTTTTGATGAGTGTAAGTGAGGGTGTAAATATTGTTATCGGCACCTTGATTTGGAACCTCCACTGACTATTATACTAGTGCATAAGTAGTTTTTTGTAAATGTTAAATACAAAAGAGTTTTTGTAAATGCAGCAAACTATTTCAAACAATACAAATATTGTAACATAAATTGTATATAATACCTAATGAGACTAACTATATTTTCACCATTAAATTGTCAGTACTGCATGAATAGTCAAAATGATAAGTTATGATAAAAATTAGACAGTTATAAACTATTTTTATGTTTTGTATCTAGTCTCTAGCTAGAATAGATCTAGCCATGATAGTTTTATCATGGGTAGACTTTTACTGATAATATTACAATTTATTCATTGTGTAGTGAGCTGCACCATTCCACAGCCGGATCCCAGCTTTAGCAAAAATAAAAAAAAAAAAAAAAGAAAAGTTTTCTAGAGAACTCTAGAGAATAGAGAGCTTTAAAGGGCATTGGTGATGTTGTCATTGTTGGATCTTTTGTTAAAGCGTTCATAAAGCTCAAAAACAGTTTATTTGCCACTTTCGCCACTTTTGTCCACACCCTTCTCGAACGCTCAACTGAGCATAAGACCTATAATCGCATGATTATGCTGTCAAATACATTAGTTGTCAAAAACGATCACAAACAACCATGCTCCAGACATGGGCCAAAAATTGCATCTTTTTAGCTTTCCGAATGCTGAACAAGAAGAGACATGAATGGCACTTTCACACACAAATTCACAATTCGAAATTCGTGTTGCATTTTTAGCGTTATTTTCGATAAAAACGCTCACAAGGCTTAACTTTCCAAATGCCCTTGTGAGGTTTTTTCGTTAAAAATGCTAACAAGGAGTCTATCTGAACGCACTTATTGTAGTCAGAGCACGACATACAAAAATTCTTCACTACAAAAAGCACGGGCATGCAGGTAATCAAACAATTCATATAAACAAACTAAAGGGTATGTTAATGCTTTGATCATAAAATGTTTAACAACAGCATAATAATTGTTACAACTGAATTATAAATAAATGCGAAATAAGATTGCAGATTCAATTACCTGTGTTTGAAACATTCACCAGACAAGATAGCCGTAAATTCGGCATCGAATCCAACAAAGCACGACCGCTTCAAATCTTTGGTTATGTTTGGAAGTTGTTCCGCGAAGTTTTTTCTTGTGATCTCCATGATTTATCTCTAATTCAGAATTCAGTTTAGATTGTACTTGTAAAACTTTAAATTTCATTCCACAAACTTAGTGTATGTCGTCAGAACATAAATGCGAATTATAAATTAACATTAATCTACTCTTTGTAACTTCTTCTTCAAAATCAATCAAAATTATCAACACAAACTACTCGTAGTATAGATAACACTGTATTAGTATAGATCAAAAAAATTACACTTTTTATACATATACTTCCTAATCTGTGGTATAGATGCTAACGCATATTTGCGTATATTATCAAAATTTCAGACCATAGATAGTACCATATATTGGGAATAGTGTAGCCAACAATAAAAAAAACCCCTAAAATGCTTTGAAAACCTCCTCAATTGGCCTAAAATAACCAAAACTCCCTAACACACAGACTACTTAAAAAGGCAGTTTATTGTTAAAAACCAATAAGCATTTATATTTGTAAAAGCAAATAGTTATTGATTTATAAGTTGAATTTATTACAGGATTTGTATGCAGCATTTTTTTATGCAATTCAGTGTTATATCATCTTTACGACTATTAGACAGTAACTGGTAGAATTTGCATATCATTAATTGTTCCTACTAATTCAAGACGAAGATTTTTCTGAGTGCTGATCACCTATACCTTTTATTTTTAATTGAGTATGCTGAGTAGGTAAACATAGACGCTTTACTATGTTTTTATCTATTAGTGTTATCATAGAGCCACAGTCTAATAACGCTCGTGCTTGGTGAAAATTGCCTTTGCAGTCTGCTATCTCAAGTGAGACTGTAGGTAGCAGTACAGGTCTATCGTGAACAATGTCTGGTGTTGAGATGTCAGTAGGATGGCTCAAGGTGTTTGCGACGACATTTTGTCGTCGTGTTGTGTGTGTGTGCTGAATAGTTGTGGGCTGATAAGATGTGTGCTGATTAGTTGTGGGCTGATAAGTTGTGTGCTGATTAGCTGTGAGCTGAGCTGATATGTGCTGATTGTTTGTGGGCTGAGAAGGTAGATAGATAGATAGATAATTCTTTATTGTTACACCACTTAATATACAAAAATAACATAAAAGTAAAAGAAAGCTTAAAACAAAGTGTTACAATGGGCGGCCTTATCACTAATAGTGATCTCTTCCAGGCAACCTTAGGATGGAGAGGAAATACAGGAATAACAAGACGGGGCGTAATATAAAGATAAAGGTACAATCAAATCAAGACAATAATACATTACTAAATCAAATTAATAATAAATTATAAACAAGAAAAGAAAAATATCTACTAGTAACTGGTAATAAGTTCCATAAGCGAACAGCTTTCACTGAAAAAGAGTGATCATAAAATACTGTGCCATGCTGAGGCATACTGAGGGCAAGATTTTCTGATGACCTAAGATCGAGAACGTTGGCATTGTGAAGGAAATTGAAACGTTCCTTAAGATAGCGCGGGGTCAAAGGATTGAACAAAATATTGTAAAGGAGAGAGAGTATGTGAGCATTCCGGCGAAGACGTATAGGGAGCCACTTGAGCTTTGATCGATATTGAGATATGTGATCATACTTGCGCAAACCAAATATAAATCTTATGCAGAAGTTTTGAAGACGCTCAAGCTTATCTAGTTGATTCTCAGTGAGATCTGGATAGCAAACATCAGCGTAATCTAGAATTGGGAGTAGGAGAGATTGAACCAGAGCAATTTTAGTGGTGACAGGAAGAAAGTTGCGCAGCCTTTTTAAAGCGCCAGCGGTGGCGTACAATTTGCGACTAGTAACTTGTAGCTGAGGAGCCCAACTTAAGCAATGATCGATTGTCAACCCTAGATTTTTTAAAGATGTACTATAGGGAATAGGGACTCCATCAAAATGAATGGATGGAATCGTTGACAAGTCCACCGTTGAGATTAACTGTGAACTTCCCACAATCATTACCTGAGTCTTGCTATGATTTATTTTCAGACCAAATTGTCTGCACCATGTTGTGATGCAATTTAAATCAGCATTTATTAGGTCTACGGCTCCAGAAAGCTGGTCAAGAGGGGCTTTAGAATAGATTTGTAGATCGTCTGCGTATTACTACTAAAAAATATTTGAGATTGAATTCATAAATATTGCGAAAAGGAGAGGAGATAAAACGCCGCCTTGTGGAACACCTGCAATTGCATCACACCAGGAAGAGAACTTCTCTTCTAGACGGATCCGTTGCCGGCGCCCAAATAAATAACTGTGAAACCAATCGAGTACCGTTGGAGATATGTTAATTGAGCGTAGTATGGCTAGATGTATGTCAAAGTCAACTGTGTTAAAATCTTTACTAAGATCTAGTAATGTGAGTATAGTTAAGTTTCTGTTGTCCATGGATAAGCGAATGTCATCAGTGATCTTCACGAGAGTGTTTACTGTGCTGTGGCCAGGACGAAAACTGGATTGGAAAGGATTTAGTAGGTCATGAGAGGATAAATATTTGCTTATTTGGCTGTGGACTAGGCGCTCACGAACTTTTGATAAAAATGGGAGAATGGATATAGGACGATATTCAGTAAAAGATTTGGGATTGGGTTTTTTGGGTAAGGGAATAAGTTGTGCATCTTTCCAGATAGTGGGATAAATGCCGTTTGTCATGGAGTTATTAAATATAAGGCAGAGAACAGGAAGGATGATGTCAAGGATGGGCACTATCATATTGCGACTAATTCCATCACCAAAGGTATGTGCTGATTCTTTGTGGGCTGTGTGGATATGTGCTGAATATTTGTGTGTTGAGTGGATATGTGCTGAATGCGCCGTCCTTGTCATTGCCTAGGCAGCGGTGGAGAACGCGAGGTAGTGCGCGGTGGAGTACGAGGGAAGGACACCATCTGGCCCGTATCAGGAGAGGGACGGCGGCGTGGTACCTTGCGCTGTTGTGATTGCTTTTGTTTTGGTGCCACAAATGGTTTGTCACTTGTTTTTGTTTTTTCCATTAAAGCGCCAAATATTTATAGCCTAATTTCATTTCCAGATATGATCTTACATAATAATTATTTTGAAAGTAATGCATTTTGTGCCATATATGGGACATACCAAAAGAACCCTATTTATATGAGTAAATAATAACATGGTATTTATTTAAATAGTTTTTCCTATATAGGGGTCACATTTAAAATAACATTATATTTAATATGTTGAAAAATAAATAATCATGCACTGTTGGGTTAAAGTAAGGTATGAAAATGTCATTAATTTATCTACATAATTTTGGGTACTACGACCCTCTAGCGTCAAATTCTAAACGGAAATATTGCTATCGTACAGGACGGAACTCTCATACTAGCAACCAGACAGCAATATTCAGATCGATTTCTACAGGCAGCGCGGCGCCACGAATTGAAGTTGCGAGCGGCCTCTGCCAATCTCTTTAGGAACTGTGGAGACATCTTATGTTAATCAGCAGCTTGTTGCCAGCGAGTACGAAAATCAAAGCATGCCGAAATGTGGATCATATCAGCGTGCGATGTGACATGTTAATAACTTTATGAGTTTGGTCCGAAAAAAAAATAAAAAAATGCTTATTACGCAAACTATACATATTTTTTTTTTATAATAAAACAGTTCAAAAAGTATTTATTTAGCCAGTATGGCCAGTTTTGATATTTTATGTCTACTTCTAGCTGTAAGTATTGATAATAAAACATTTGTTGTTATCCACATATTGTGGGCTCGGGGCTATTATAAAGACAAAATAGAGGTTCAAAAATATTTTTTCTTCATACAAAATGTAAGTTTTTTTTTTTTTAATACTTTATTTAGTACTTTCGACCCGCCCAGGCTTCGCACGGGTGCAATGCTGATACTAAATAATATAGCTACCTAATACAGAATGAAATGTTAAGGGCCATATTGATCTATATTGAATGGATAATGTATTTAAGGTACTTAATTGGATAAGGATTAATGCTGTATTGCTTAAAATAACTTCCTTAATAAGCCATTTTTTCCCGTAAAATATAAAGGATAAAGATGGTTATCGTGGGTTATCCTTAAGAGATAGACATATACCATCGCGGACTTTTTGTTGAACTTTTTAAGGTGTACAATACCGTAGTACATTATTTTGATTTATCTCGTGGGGTTCAGCCAGCGTTTGCAATTTAAGCGCAAAAAATGTGTTTATTTACGACATCACATTAGAAACCTGTAAATTCATCAGTGTTTCTCTACCATATATTGCATGTATCATACATATAAACCGTCTTATTGAATCACTCTTTTTTTTTCTTCTCATTTCTAGCCAAAAATAAGCTTTAAAATCCGTTGCGTAGTTTTGAAGATTTAAGCACACATAGGGACGGACAGACAGCGACGGTGACTTTGTTTTATACTATGTAGTGAAGTGATAGTGATTAAATGGGTTTTTTGCGATAATGTATTAAAACTTCTCACGTTTAAAAAATTTAATGTAGATTTTCTACCGATAAATGTATATTTTCCTAAAAATTATACTTATATCAAAAACTGCCAAACTCTAACGTAAAGAAAGTAATGTAAAAATCTCTAATATAAAAATTCTATTTATCAAACCTTACTTCAGTTGTCATAAAACAGTAACTAGCGGATAGCCATGGGTTAGCTGGTTACTTACTCTTTGGTAAAAAGAGAAAGTAATCAATGACACCAAGAAAAGTTGATACAGGACGGGTTGACGGATGTTGTTTGTTTTGTTTAGAAATGATATGTGGTAGGCACTTAGGCAGCTCTTATGCAAAAGCTGTGTTATATTGAAGGTATCAACCAGTCAAGTGTAATATTATTAATTAGCGCTAAAATTTATAACACGTGGTTACTTTTGTTTTAGACCATATTTTAAAAGTCAGAACAGGTTAGCGTAAGTCAAGCTGCAAATAAAAGTTAAGTGTTGTATGAAATCCAAAACACGTGCAATGCAATGCAAACAAATAATAACTACTCTCCTTGGTTAACAATTTTGTCATTTTACATCACTAACTTATTTTACATCCCTTCTTTTCTTCCTCTGTTGCTTTCTTTTTCAACAAGTAAACTATACAAACAAACAAACCAAACCGTTGAAACCAGTGACGATAGATTAAGGTATGTCTAGCTATGTACCTATACTATTACTGCCGATGACACAAACTAAGTAGGATAAGGGATATAAAAGGGTAGGTATGTCAAGTATTGACAGTGCAAACAAACCTTAGGCGAAACATCTACTGTTTTTGCCACAGATATTAAATGAATACAATTATTGTCATGAACATAATTATTACCTACGAACACTGATCGTCAAGTCAAGTTGCGATGCGAGCGCTTCATCTTGCGGTGTATGTTTATAATGTATTTTATTATGTCCACGTAGGAAGCACAATAATTTATAGTCATAAAATACCACTCCACTTCAATTTTCTATACCTATAAAAATAACCCTAAATAGTTTAGGCCCCTAAAAATCCCACTTTGCGCGTACTTCCCCTAAATTTAGAGAGAAAGCCCCTAAGTTGGCTACACTGATTGGGAATGTAGTTGTAGTAAATTTAGTCTGACTTCTGAGGGTTTAATACGTGGATACAAGATAGCGCGGTAAAGTTATTAAATTTCCACACTAGATGGCAGTAATATATATATATTTATTATTTTCACTCGTACTGGTTGCAAAATTCAAGGTCCCATACTCATGACTGCATTACAAACTCAGTGCACAAATAAGTTGGACACATAAACAACTACCAAATATTGATGGGTAATTAAAAAACTTTGCGTATATTTCTTTTTATTTCTATGAACTTTTAATATAATGTACAGCTTGGTGTTTTACCAAGCTGAACATTTCTGTAAAATTTCTTTAATTTGCCTACCAACCATTATATTTATTTCAACTATACATTAATACAAATTATCTATGAATTAAACTTAATAAATCTACATTTTGACAACTAAACTGAGAGCAATGCGATGCAGGTAGGCTTGCGTTTCTTTTGTCTTTTCCGCATTCTACAATTTAAAGTAGGTACGTATGGATTTTATTAATAAATTATTATAAACACTGAATTTTTTATCCCAAAACAGACGCTAAGAAGCAGAGCCAAATCTTACTAATATTATAAACACGAAATTTTGTTATCTTTCACGCTCGAATGGCGGGTGCAATTTGATCAAATTGGTTATGGAGGTACATGAAGCTTTGTAGTATACTTTTCATCATCATCCACAGTGTAACTGCGGGGCGCAACAAGTATGTATAAATAAAAATTTGAAGTAAATCTCATGCATTAAATTACTAAAAAATACTTAATTATACACAAAAGCTTTCAAACCGATATCGTGTTTAGTATAATTATAATATAAAAAAATATACTTTAAATCAAACTGACACAAACTTTGACTTCTTTCGGAGGTCTTATTATTTTGTCTATGCTGTGCACAAGAATATTACGCTTTCACCCGCGTGGTGATGGATGATGATGATGATGAAAAGTATCTTAAGTGTTAATCCGGGCCCTCATCTACATCCATACTAAATTTCATCAAAATTGGCGCCGCCGTTTATGCGTCAAGAGTGATAAACATCCACACATCCATACTCACAAACTTTCACGTTTATAATATTAGTAGGAAGTAGTATTTAAGGTTTTTCTTAGGAAATGTTTAGTAAAGCAATACGAGTACATTTTATAATGAAATTCAGAGTTACTTCATCTTCATATAGCTTTTATCTGTAAGGAGGTATAAATGTTTACTTTTGTGGCTTAGGCTGTAACAGGTAAACTTTCGGATGAAACTTTACGTCGATAGATTTCGTAATGTAATGCAGCTGTTTTGTTACTTTTCAATTTAGTATCATGCAAGAAAAACTACGAACACAAGTTAGTGTAAACGCATAAATAGTTTGGATCATTTATGCAAAATTAGTTTTAGAACTATTTCATACAAAGTTTTTTTTTGTAGACATTATCCAGACTACTTTTTTACTCTAACGACTTGTTTGCCCGCGCAACAAAACTGCAAGGATTTTTGAGGTCCAAAGTGTCGGCGCAACAATTGTTGCAAGTAAGTGTCACGCGCGTTTTTCTTTTGTTTATTTTTTATAGTCATCCCAATGTTTAACCATAGAGTTTAATTCTTTAGCGTAATATATTTTCTTTCTATGGCAACACTACACACGGACATGTTCTATCTGTGAACTTAAAAAAAAATATATAATCAATGTTTATATTTTCATCTGTGTTTGGCGGCGAGGTTATGTTTTGTGCCATAGTTTTTAGTGAATTAATCGGGTTAAACTCATGATTTTGATACAAATTACACATGAATATGATCGTGAATGTGTAAGGAATACTGTAAATATATGTGATTTAAGTTCTGACATCAAAATTTTACGATATAAATTTGTCACGAACCGACAACACTCGGTAAGCTAATTTCTCATTGTTATGATTGGTTATAATTTGCTTTATTTTGAATAGATTATACTTTTACATTGTAAAATATCACAGAAATAATGTTGTCAAGTAATTACACCCACTCAGAATATGATAAATACGCCATATCATGTCAGGATCGATAAAAAATCGAAGTCACGTGACAGTTAAATTCGCTTGTACTAAAAATTCAAAACTTGTAATTTTTTTTAAATATTTCTGATATATAATTATTCTTTGAAACCTAGTTTGGTTTGTAGGATTTCTAATAAGAATTCCAATAAAATAAAAAAAACAACAAGAAAATTTATATTTCATACAAAAAAAAATTTTTGGAAATCACCATGTCTAAGTCTAGAAAATGGGCCCCCAAGTTGAAAAAAAAAACATTATTAGCCGAAATTTCAAAGTAGCTCTTATTTTTTATGTAATTATTAATAACCTAAGCATATGTTACTAGGTAAAAATAATATTTCTGTTCTAGACATACAAAATATTTATAAATATCAAATCAAAATCCTGTCTTGGGAAGCATTATTTATTGATAAAACTTAATTTTTGTGGTCAGATTGCAAGTTTTTTTATGATATTATTTCTTCTACGAATTCAAATATTTGAATGTAATTAGATAGATATGTGTTTTTACTATTTAATTACTGCAAAAAACCTATAGGTATTAATGTAAAATTTTTAAATTACAATTTTTTTCCACATCAATTCTGATTTTTTCGGCTACGTCAAGTTTGTCCTCGTGTAACATAATATTTTACTAATACATTTGACATGAATGTTTATGTATCAGATTTCTTGGTTATTCAACTATCTCTGACAAAAATTTCGTCTCTTAACTCGCTATAGGTATGGCACAAGAGCCATTTATTCCCAACTCGGCGCAAACTTTTGACGCGGGCGCAGGTCGTAACACTCAGGAGCAATCACGAGGGCGCCACAGGGCTCCTTAGGCAAGCTAGTCGCTAAACTATATCTATGAAATTAGTTACAAATTGTTTATATGAAAAATACAACTCAATTTTGTCTTAAAATAATACAATAAGTTTTACAAGTTCTTATTTGATGTAGAATAAAGAAAAAACACGTCTACAACTTCATCACTATCTCAGATTGGCTATTCTGAGGGCTGGAACGTTTTGGCATAACACGGCCCAATTGCACGGCAGACTTATAAATAGATTTTAGTAATCATAGCTGGCAATTCTACCAATTTCTCAAATTGCAAAATCATAGATAATAATGTATTTATCTGTACAATACAAATAATTATCCGTGTATATTTCGTATACATTGAGGCTTATGACATCACTTTGTAAAAATTTAGTAATGCTATAAATTTTACTTTTTTATATTATAAATTGTATGTTGACTTATTTTTAGATGTATTTCCTTCCTATACATAACATAACTCCTCTGACCCTATCATTTTTTCTTATTTTTTAAGCATTGGCAAGCACGCGTGGAAGCAACACGTAAAGTAAATCGACAAATTTACCAGTCAAAATGCCGAATTGTGTCGTGAAAGGGTGTATAAAACAAACTACCAAACATAAAAAGAATAATGGCATCACATTTCACACGTAAGTAACTTGGAAACCAATATTTTAAATAAATAAAAATAAAAATAAAGGTTATTGCTTGGAACATAGAAAGTGTTGCCATGGTAAAGCCTATAAGGTTTACCCTATTATTGGGTAATCTTAATATTCAGTATATACGTTACGTTAATACGTTTTTATAATACTCGTAGTTTATAAACGTGTTTTAACCGACTTCAAAAAAAGAAGTAGGTTCTCAATTAGTTCTTTTCTTTAAATATTATATTGTATGACACGCGACGCAACATCTTTATACAAAACCGGTTCCGTCATTAGAAAGCAAATAAAAAAAAATTGGCAATTCTTTTTTTTATTTTTAGTTTATTTTTAACGGACATCTAAAAGGAGTAGGTTCGTAATTAGGTTCTATAGTTTTAAATATTTGTTACCTCGTAAGTCCGTTATTTATAAACCGATTTGAACAATTTTTTTTTTGAAACCTGGTACATTTAATATGGACTCACATTAATTTCATACTGGATTTTCAATTTCGTACATATTGAAGGCGATTATGTTTTTTTGTAAAAATAAACCATATTTCTATTGAAGTCTTTTGTTTTTAGAGTGTATCTATATTGAATGTTGTTCTATGTAGAGTGGAATTATAACCATATTATAAAAGCAAACTTCAGTCGTCTGTTATCTGTTCATGCTTTATTGTGTTTAAATATTTTTTTATTAAATGCAAAATGGCTGATTTTTTTACCTACTTATAAATTTAGCCAGGACCATTTGGAGATTCTATTTACGTCTATTAGGATGCATGGAGGGTTCAACGATAACCCTAACGTAAGACAGTTTAAAGCAAGCTACAAAAAATACTATATCATTTAGAATTAAAATGTCTTACAAAAGGTAATTGTGTTCCTTTAGAACACATAGCAATACTTAATTGCACTTCAACAACTAAAATTATGAATAGCACTTCATCGTCGTTTAGACACGAAGAAGAAGAAGAAACCATTGAAAATGCTTCGTTGCAACTTCTTAATGAAATTGTTAATGAATCATTTGATTGGGCCAGTTGTTTACATGACAATTCATATTATGGTGACTACAGATAAATTATAATTGGTTACATATCATGGCACTATCTGGTTAAAACCAACAAATGCTCTACATGTTTAGATGCCTTGCAGACTGATGAGAAACTTTATTTTCACAAGCTCATTAGTTTAAAAAACAAAGGCGGTATTTGCTTCCCGTCTAAGGATCTTTTTGACATTTGTGTCACTTGTGAAGCAGTTGTTCGAAAATTATTGAATGAAAGTATATAATAATAAAATATATAATAATAAATAAATATAACCGCAGAAAATCAACACCAAACTATTGTCTTGAACATATTAAAGAAATTCATTGGAAACAACCAGATTTTTATCTTTTTAGAGTCAAAACATGAATATGCTGGGCAGGAACATAAACTTAATTTAATACGGTGTGTAATTGAGAAATACTTAAACATTAGATTCCACCATATTGCCAAATTAGAAATTATTACTAAATCAGTGCAAAGTAAACGGCAAGCGTACAAAAATTGATTCAACATAAAGGTTTTTAAATAAAACTAGCAGTTACACCAAGTAATTTTATTTCTGAAACTCTTTATCTTTTCTCTTTCACCATATTGCCAAATTAGAAATTATTACTGACTTATATGGTGGAATGCCACTACTTTTTACCGACACCTAATGTAGGAACCCTTTTATTATATTAAAACTAAGAACGTTATAACTTTATTAAATTGATAACGTTATTTTTATGGGGTAATTTAAATTATCATGGCAGCACCGATTCAAGCACTACATGCATAGAAAACCGGCCTCACTTCTCTGTTCACAACATTCTGTCTTGACTTTTTATTTTGTCTGAGCTTACAACCATCTAAACTAGTTTGTGCTTACTACGAAACGAAATAAAATGCACACGGAAAAAGCAGTTATCACAAAGTCCAGAGTAAATTTAATTCAATAAATAGATACGATTAAAGCAATCCGAAAATTAGTTTGAATTCTTACAACTACAGAATTCGCCCTATTGACATAGGTCTAGAGACTTATATCTATGCCTACAACCGGCAACCAAGGAATTAGCATACAACAAGCTGCTTACCAACCATCTATACTAGTTTGTGCTTACTACGAAACGAAATAAAATGCACACGGAAAAACCAGTTATCACAATGTAATAGATACGATTAAAGCAATCCGAAAATTAGACATAGAAGCTTCAAATTTAGAACACAATAAGTGTTCAGTGTATAAATTAAGGAAAATCTAAAATATTTTGCAAAATCTGTTTAGTTTTCTAGATGCATCAACTGCTTATATAACTTTGTAATCCCATATAAATATAGAAGATTACAAAGTTACGTTTGCAGTTAATGAAACAGTACCTGTATAATATTATGTAGGTACTTATAATATAATGGAATAATAGGTGTAGGTAATATTCAAAGGTAACTTGTAAAATTATTGTCAACGGAATGAAAAAGCAAGAAAATCCCGCAAAATATTAAGTAGATAATTGCCATGAATGAAAGAACACTACGGATAATAATCATAACCGCGTCCGGCGGAGGTGGCTTGCCCACGCCGCGGCTTCCATGCTTCCCGTCTGTCACATACAGGCAACCTTTAGGTCTTACTGCGATATCGCAGGTATATACACATCACAAACCACGTTTTATTTTTCTTACGCAAATCGTATCAGTCAGTATGAGTAGGTACCTATAAAATTTTAATAATCTTTATAAAAATCTAATTCGTTGAAAAAATAATGGGTTATGTAATTTTTTCACTTACAAAAACTTTGAGTACGGCAGTGAGTGCCGTAAAAGAAAAAGAGGTTGTAGTAGAAGGTACCAGAAAGGAAAAAGTAGGACTATCTACAAAAAGAATGAGAAGAAAAACAAAACTTGTAAAAAAACAAGCCTCGCAATGCAGCTCAGTTCTTCTACCGTAAAAAGTTGTGAGATTCATATTGATATGGTTACTAATAAGATTTTGTTAGGTTAGCTAAATACGTAATAAGTTAAGGGCTGAATAAATTTACCGACTTGGCATTACATGAATCTCACAACTTTTTACGGTAGAAGAACTGAGCTGCATTGTGAGCCTTGTTTTTTTTACAAGTTTTATTTTTGATGAATTTTCTACGGCATAATACCTCTTTTTGATACTATAAAACTATATAACCTAAGTATAACCCAGTTAAATTGAAAATGCTCTGTTTACTTGCATATAATATGCACTTGCTTGTTGCTGCTAGTGACTTTGACCTATGAATTTTATAGCGCTCGGCCCGGAACAATGTTTCGAACCTGCTCCACTACTATTCCTCACTGTACCCACAACTCAATTAATAAGTAGGAAGCATCGAGCGTGTATTAAGTTCGACTGCGTAACAACGTAAATAGGTGGACTGCTGAGATTAATACCAGTAACGGTTACATAATATAAAAGTTGTATAACCAGAGAGAGTGAGCTCTCAGCCTTGCCAATTTACTTCCGAATCTGCAGGCCCCAGGCCCTGCAAGGCCTGAAGGTGCACCGTGTTGCAACTCTGCAGAAACAGTGAAACAACATTCACAGAGTCGCCGCTCGCTGGTCGACTCGCGTGGCCGCGCGCCGCATTCTCTGCCCTACATTTCTTACCATTTTATACAATCATGTAACGTGAGTAACGTTAGAATTAAATTTAAAAAGTACCGGTTCTTAATTCAAAAATAAAATAAATAAAAAAAAACAAAAAATAAACATGGAATCTGAAAAGAGTGAAGTTGAAGTGCACAGTGCCCCAATGAAGCCAAATTACATGCTCATGTCCTTCCAGAGGATATTAGTGCTATCAGTAATATTCACCGGTGTCTTAATAGTGGTACATTACACGCCGGTGCCAGGTACGTTATTAACTTTATTTTGCGTGTTATAATGACCACAAGGTGTATTAATAGTTTTCGTAGAGATAATTTTAAAGCAAGTCATGACGATATGTTACGAAAAAACCAGTATTTTATTATATTCACTCGATAGCTGCCTTCGATGTATCTACGTTCTTATTGTAATGTATATAATGTAGTAACTGTATTTATTAGATACAATGCATATACTGCACTATACCTTCTTGCTTCTAAGCTAAAAAGTATATTGTATATAAATAGTAGGCAGTAGTCGAAATTTTAGTAAGTTTTAACGCTCGTTTTAAAACTAGAATTAAGTCCCTAACCACTTTTAACAGCCTTAACCTCTCAATACATGTACGTTACGAAACAGTTATGAAAAACAATCGATAGTTATTAATAGACTTCAGGTAGACCGGTATAAATGTAGGACTTTGGATCCACTTGTATTTTACTTTACACTTAAGGCTTTGCTTAGGGCCGGTTGCACAATGTCTATATACTGAAGTTATCTTGACCGTCTTATTAAATATTTAGGTAAGTTTATTAGCTGATAAGGTTACCATTAAGGGGCGAGTGAGTGATAAAGAAAGATACTTCGTAAATGCTCGAAGATGCTAGTTCAGATATTGACAAGAGACTTTTAACCAAAGTTATTCATTATCAAGATGGAAGAAGCAGATTTCGGAATACTTGTTGTGTTTTTGCGTACTTGGCGCTACGATAGATCGGTATTCGCTAGTTCTTATAAGTTAAAATTCGGCCAAGTGCGAGTAGGCCTTACGCAGCTCGCACATGGCCGGGTTTTTGTGGTTATAGCGGCAAATGCAGCGGCAAAAAAACACATCATCTGTGAAAATTTCTACTGTCTTACTATCACGGTTCATGAGATACAGCCTGGTGACAGACGGAAAGACAGCGGAGTCTTAAAATACCCGTTTTACCTTTTGAGTACGGAACCCTAAAAATTACACTTTGATGAATCACACGTTAATTATAACTAAGGTTGTCTGGAAGAGATCGCTTATAAGCGATAAGACCGCCCATTGTACAACAGTATTGATAATTGTATATTAAACGTTTGTTTTATGTACAATAAAGCGTTATCTATCTATCTATAACTAGTTGCACCCCGCGTGATCACCCACATAGTAATGGATGATAATGAAAAGTATCCTATGTGCCTCGAATTTGTAGATACATACCAAACTTAATCCAAATCCGTTGAGCCGTTTTGGCATGATTGAGTACCTAACAAACATTCATCGATCCAAATATTCGCATTTATAAAATTAGTAAGAAGAGAAGAAAATTAAATATGCTAAAGTTAGTGATCGAAAAAGTGACTGTGAAGTTATATATGTTGTTGCATGACTGAAAGGATTTAGAAGAAATTTTAAATTAATCTTTTACCGTGATTAACCGCAGTGTGATCAGTACTTGGATGGGTGACCGCTAGTGGCATTATTCAACTGAGCGCTTCCGTGCTTCGGAGGCACGGTCCCGGTTTCTCTTAGGACACCAGTCGTTAGGCTATGTCGAAGGCTTTCGGGCGGCCGAAAAACTTCGAAATGGTTTAGCCTATCCACCTAGCCGCCCTGGGCCCGCGTGGTGGATTATGGCCCAACTCTTCTCTCTGAGAGGAAGGCTCGAGTCCCAGCAGCGGGAACATAACAGGCTAATTATGATGATGATAAGCCGGAGGAGGGCGAAATCGCAAGCAGTATAGTAAAATAATCGAAAATGTAATTTATTTTCTCGTTACTTTAGACACACAACTTTTCGTTTTAACCCTTTACGTCCCAGACGTAAATATACGTCAGATTCATTCATAAATCTTATGTTTTAATTATCACGATATGGTAAAGATTAATCTTATAAACGTACCTGCCAACATATATGCACTTTGATAGTGATTATAATCTGCCAAACCCTTTTCGTAATTGGAGGTCGTTGACTCACACTGAATGGCTATGCCGTTTTATTTTGTCGATTTGTCCATATTTACTCGTACGTTACGTATATACAAAAGTACCTACGTACACAAGGTCGACCGGGTTCTGAGTGTTTGCAATAAGTATATGCAACCATTTTAAAACTTTGTTTTACATTAAACCTTTTTTATTTATACTGCATGAACATAACTTATCCCCTCACCAGTCGACTGTCCATATAACAATGAAATTTCTATTGTGTCTGGGTCGTTCGACTGATGAAGTATTATAGAACTTATTTTCACAATAATAAATTATTGGAGCCTTAATTCAAATAAAGGATGATTAAATAGGTACCTATATCGCTGAAACCATACTAACCTATATTATATTATCTATACTTACTTTAATATTATTAAATAAAGAGGAAAGATTTGTTTGCTTGTTTTTTTTTTTTGAGTTGAATAGGCTCCGAAACTACTGGACCGATTTGAAACATTCTTTCACCGTTAGAACCCCACATCATCCCTGTTGAACTTAGGCTATATATTTTGATTCATCATCACCATCATCTACCACCACGCGGGTGAAATCACGGAGCGCAGCTAATCAAAATATAAATAGGTGGCCAAGGCCGGTGTTCCAGAAACTCGCTCAGTAGTGAATCTACGATCTGAGTAAAAGTCATAAGTCAAAATCATTTATTCAATTTAGGCATTAAAGACGAACTTATGAACGTCAATTATTCATTATAATGTACTTAAAAGCCTATACCGCCGCGCACCAAACTATATAGAGCCTACCGAGAAGAAGCGGCACGAAACTCGGGATCATTCTTTTCATACAGATTTTTACAATGTTACTACGAGTACTTAGGTATTACTATATTATTACATTTTATGGGGGAAATTGTCAACTTGCCAGAAGTGGAGTACTCCAAGCATCTTTGTCTTCTATATAATGTCGGACTTTACAATATGCTTTTTATTATATGCGTTTTTTATAGCGTGTTTCTGGAATATCGAATCGAATCGAATACCGGCCTAAGAGTTATTAATATACGAGTACTATGTGCTCACTATTGGTGCGCGAAAGAGTATCGTTCTTCACGTATTATAAATACACGCAGAAGGTTTTTATTGCTTTCTCCATATTTCCCGAAACATCCAAACAAAACTAATAGGAAGGATGCAATTTCTTATGACGAAGGATACATGTGGTATTTGTGGACATGTGGACTTTTTTGTATTTTTGATCGCGAGCTACAGCTTGTTAAAAATGTTACTCAGTTGTGAAGGGCACTCAGTGGCTACATGTATAAATAAAACATTATTTTTGCTTACGCAAGTGGGATGGTGTCCAATCAAATGTCAAAATCACATGAATTTACTCATGTGGTCAATACACTGGCTTGTTTTTATACATCAATGCTAACTTGTCATATATAAAAAAGTATCTGTAGGTAATTTTTGCTTTTGAAGTTAAAAAAATCAAATTAATCTAGCGTAAAACCTCTTACAACGTAGATACAGCACCACAAACAATGTCTATGTATATTACGATTAGAAAGATAATTATTACCTTTTTGTGTTGTTTTACCAAAGAATGAATTGTTTACAGCTGCATCGAAATTTTGGTTGCAAGCAGAATATACGCTTGAGACAGAGATAGCGATATTTACGAGAAGAAGACCTACAGTGAATGAACTCTACCATGACTATACATTACGCCTCTACTAACCAAACATAAAACCTTAGAATATAAGGAGTAAATTAGAATACCTACCCCATAATTTTTAATTCGCCGTAATCGTCATAACGTGCCAAAGAGTTTCTTTACACTTTCCTACAAAAGTTTATGTGCATATTGAAGATTGTAGCAATACAAACAAGGTATACATACAGCTTAAGTACCTCCCTAGGTACTTGAGACATATTTTAAATATCAACCAAAAAGTGATTACATCAAAAAGGTTTTCATGTAGCCATATAAAAAAACGTATATCACGTTAAAGTTATACGAAACTAACAATGAAATATTGTTCCAGAGGCATATTTCGAGAACTGCGACCGTGAATGCCACGACCTGGATTGGCCGATGATCTGCCGAGTCAAACTTGTCATCGAGGTATACAAGACACTTAGCAAGTGAGTGTTAACATAACAAAACTGCAAATTTAGGTCATACATTGCCTAATACGAATTTCACGGTTATTTAATGCTCTATCATAGTAATTTTGCCTCATTGACGTTACGTAACTAAAGTAACGTAATTTTTCAGAAGGCCTTGTAAAGTTTGATTTTCTAGGGGCCAAAACAATTAAGAAATCTTTAGAAGTGAATGTTCAATATCTATAATACCTACAACCATGCTACCATCTGAAATTTGTCTTATGAGCATTTATTTTTGCAGATCTTGCGGTAGCTGTACAGAGAAGGATGGAGGCAAATGTCCTGCTACATGCATATCAGCAGATGGTCGAGAAAGAGGTGTTTTATCAGCTAACAGAGGGCTGCCAGCTCCCGTACTTCACGTCTGTCACAACGACATCTTGGTAGTGGATGTGGTACACAGAGCCCCAGCCCACGCGCTCTCTATCCATTGGCGTGGACAGCCGCAAAAAGAAACTCCATTTATGGACGGCGCTCCAATGTTGACTCAGTGTCCTCAGCCCGCGTATACCACATTCCAGTACAAGTTCCGTGCCTCGGCAGTTGGAACACACATGTACCACGCACATTCCGCTGCTGATGCCGCTGATGGGCTAGCTGGAGCATTAATCGTCCGACAATCACCTCGACTAGATCCCATCAAAAAATTATACGATGTAGATGCTACTGAGCATACTATTTTTGTATCCGAATGGGGCCATTCAATGGGACCTTTGGCCGGGATGATGTCGACCGTCCCCAACGCTGAATCACTCCTCATTAACGGCAAGACTAATTCCAAGGAATCTCCCATTTCAACTTTATCTAGATTCTTTGTCGAACAAGGAAAACGATACCGATTTCGTCTGGGATACGGAGGAGGGTCTAAAAGTTGCGCCGTCAAGTTTTCCATCGATCAGCACGTTTTGAAGCTTGTAGCTTTGGATGGAAATGCTATAGAGCCAGAAGATGTCGACTCTATTGAGTTAGGTAGAGGAGAACGGGCGGACTTTATTCTTGATGCAAATAGAGTTGCAAAAGTGTACAAAATGAGGGTTATAGCAGATAAACAATGTCAAGAAGACTTGGAAGGTGTGGCTGAGTTGGTGTACAATGACAGTGATACAGTGTTGCACAAAGACGTTAGTGATCCAGTGAAGCGTGAGTTCACGAGTTTGTTCAGTGACCGGTGCAGTGCGGACAGTGTGTTGTGTCTAGGGGAGCTGCGATCTAGGGAACCACTTCCGGACGCGTTGGCGAACGTGGACGAGGCGATTTACGTGCCTTTTAATTACTCCACACGACAGATTTCGGCGAAACGTGTTGGTGAGTAATTGTTTTTAATGGTTTCAAATGACGAAACGCGCAAGTCATGCGCCTGATGGTAAGTGTAGTAACAACTGCCCATGACAGTTGCAGTGCCACCCAGTACTCAGAACTAGCGGTACCCGCCAAGACTGCCTCTTCTTGCACAAGAGGCCTACCACCTAGTATGTCGAATTTCCTCGCCGCTTCTTCTATATATATACATTTTGCTTTTTTTGCATAGGTAACCCAGTTTAATGACCGTGTTTGTTAATTATAACGCAACGTTACGAAAGCAGAACACATTTGCAATCGTGTATTTATGTACGTTCCTATTTGAAAATGTACATTTGTGTCGAGGCAGGTACATAATTATGTATGACAAATACCTAGTATTGAAATCACATACAAGACTAGGAGGTATATATTCATACATAAGTACCTATATATAGATACATATAAGAATGTCTACACTTATGCAAACTACTAAGTACTTATACATAAGCATTTACACCTCAACTCCTATTCAAGCCTTGGAAGTCTTAGAAGTTTTAGATCAAACACAGCATGATGAGTAGGACGAGTTACTTACATGCAGTTACGCCCAAAAATGCATCAATATGTAAATTTATGCATTCAGAATTCGCATAATCAGTGCATTATATTTCTGATGCTGGACATAGGAGTCCCTTTTTGAGATAGATACATAGATAGATAACACTTTTATGTACACGTTCACCAAAAAAGCAAACATCATGCACACACAAAAAACGTATACTAAACTTATTATGTACCATGGAATCGCTAATCATCTTGGTAATTCTTTCAGGCAACCTGTGTATATAAGGAAGAATTACTAACTTTACTGTTTTTTTAATTTGTGTGTACCTATACATATGGATCTCGTGTCTGAAATAAAGAATTATTATTATTATTATAAATATCAGTACATAATTAAATAATTATGTATACTATAAAAAGTATACTATAGTATACTATAAATATGTGTACTATAAAAAGATCATAGATTAAATAGATAAATACAACAAAGCATGTGGTGGCTTAGCGACTGTTTGATGGTAGAGTAGGCTAATGATCAGCCCTATAGTCGGAGTTTACATACCACCCAAAGGCCCCTGACATGGCTGCCTATTGTCCGAGCTCCTAGCATAACAGCAGAGATCGACAATGGCAAGCACGGAAGCACTAAGTTAATAATGCCACCAGCGACTCATCTTAGTAGTAATTGAAAAAAGCTGCGCTAAATTTAGTTTAAAAGATTAAAACAACTAAGCAAGCTCGCTTCATATTATAAAGAAGTATAAATCTAAGTATAGCTAAATCAATTTATATAAATACTTACAACTTCACCCCGTGAGGTGCCGTGACTATGTGTGATGAGCATGACGTGTTTTATTGACGTTCATCCATGAACAAATACCTAATTACTTATGGAAACGAAACCGGTTTTCATCACAGCAATGTACCTACTAAATTTTTATGGTCGCCTTTTTCAAATAATTTAACAGTTGTTCATTGAATAACATACGTTTTTGCTTTGTCTATCATTAAGTACTAGGAACTACTATCTACTACTCGCATCGAAGTTCAATAATCAATGATATCTTTTACGATTAAAATTCTAAGTTTTTCGTTTATTGGCCCTTTTTATTACTACATATTATATTTGAGTATTTATTTATTAACAAACTTATGTGTAGTTAAATTATCAAAAAAAAAAAAACAAATTATCAAAGTTGACGAGGTTTGATGACAAGCTGGGATGAATAACATATCCTCAAAAAATAATTATCTCTACTAATATAATAATACTAATAATATTACTAATTACTAATATTATAAACAGGAATGATTTGTATGTAAGTATGTTTGTAACAAATTGGCTCATACATGGCTATAGTAAAAAAGTACTGGACCGATTTCAAAAATTCTTTCACCATTGGATAGCTACATTCACCCTGAGTAACATGGGCTATATGAGATTCATCATCATCATCATCCATCACCGCTTGGTTGAAACCACGAAGAGCAGCTAGTCCTAGATCATTCGGATGATTTAGTAGAAAAGTTACCTATGCTTGGTCAAAAGCAACATCTTTTGATGGAAGTTGTGTATTAGTTCCACAGCGTGGAGCTCAATATCTTCGTTTTGAACCAGACAGCCAAGGTAAAGGTACTATGCACTCGAATCGCATGCATGTATCCCACCCTCGCGGGGTGAATATAATAACACGAATAACCCTCCTCAACGTAGAGATTCAAATTTCAACCATTACAATGGAAAGAGTGTCATTTCACAACAAAGGCTCGCAGCTCTGTGTGAAGTCAGTTTAAAATGAAGTCATGAAATAGGAAAAGCGTTTTAGATATTTACGGTTACAGTTTAAATTAGAACGTAACGTTCCTCCTTTGCCATTGTTCTGTTACTTTGTTAGGATGTTACTCTTTATGAAGATGGTTAATGTGGCGATAAGAGAGTTTATATGGTACCTTTATAAATGTTCATTGTGGAAGTTCACGGCTGTGGTGTTAACGGCAGTTGGGTTTCATTGGTTTCTCAACAAATGTTTCTTTTTAGGGTCTCATATATGTGTCATGGGGAATATTGAGTACGAATGTAATAGAGTAAAGGAGAAAGAAGATTAATTGGTAACTATTCGTAGCCACGTTCTAATAGTTGGTGTATAATTAGGTGCAAGAGATCGCTTTGGATGATACCAACCGCAGTACTATATTATTCTGCTGTAGGAAGTGAATTTACTTTTAGTGAATTTACTTTTAGTGAATTTAATACGATTCAAAATACTAATGTCTCAAGATGACGAAAGCATTGCCATGAAAAGTTTAGCTCTTGGTGGCAATGCAACTGTCATGGGCAGCTTACCACTACACATTCATTAGCGCGGACTGAAAACCAGTGTTTGGGTTTACCCTAGCGTATGCTGAGTCGGGGCTCTTTCATGGCACCACGCAATATTATATATTATGATGTTTGTCCTATTCTGTCTGTATTTTCTACCGACTTCCAAAAAAGGAGGAGGTACTCAATTCGACTGTATGTTTTTTTATATGTTTGTTATCTCATAACTTTCGATTGGGTGAACCGATTCTCAAAATTCTCTTGTTTGAAAGCTGGTGCTTCCCGTGTGATCCCATTTAAATTTCATCAAATTCGAACTAGTAGTTTTTGAGATATACTCCAAATAACTGAATAGAATGGAAGTCGGTATTAAATTTTTTAAATTGTACTTGTTGTATGTTATGTTGTGTGATGTCTTGAATAAAAATATTTTAATTCTTTCTTTTTTTACGCGCATAACTACCAGCCTAGTCAGTTGATGACATGAAAAAAGATCGATCCTTTAGGTACTTGGGGTAAAAGACGAAAGCAATTGAGTTCTGTAACCTTATCTCCTAATTTACTTACTTTTACTTATTCTGTGCTACTACTTTGGTTGTAAATGTTATGTTACGTCATGCGGTGGAATCGCGGGCAGCCTCAAAAGCGCTAACGAGTCGCACCTCGCGTTTGTATAAATCATAATTGCGTGGAAGTCGTACTTAAAAATGACGTAAATTAATTATTAAACAAATCTAACTTAATATACATGATTTTTATAGAACACGGAACGATTGAGTCAAAATTATAGAATTTATATATTACATTGTTTTTGAAGCACTGTAACGCCTTGTTTTTAAACTGAGATGGTCACTAATTCAAGAATTAAGGTTAGAAACGGGATATTTACCATGTATTGTATTTATTGTGAACTCTCAATATTGCGGCACAGTTGCATGCGCCATTCACGAGTAAACACTCGTTTACTTTCTCGAGTTTACTCGTGAACATGGCGCATGCAACTGTGTCGAAATATCGAGAGCTCACAATAAATACTGTAACGCCTGCTTCGCGAACCCAAATTTGCGATTTGGGAGAGACAATTTCTGTCCTCGGACAGAATTCAAACCAGCGCGGCAGCGACCGCAGATATACAATTTTATCAGTCTTAAAATTCACTACCGAAGTCCCGCAAGTCTTATTCCACTGCCAAATAAGTAGAGTATACGGTTCTTTGGTCATAAGACAAATAATAAAAGTGTGGGCTCTATTGGTCCCTTTAGATAAGGCAAAGGATAATCGTAGGAATGGGACAATCGTGGGAACCTTTGAATAGGGTAAGAACGAAAACTTCAAGAATCAGTTTACAACTATGTGTTCTTCAAATTTAAGACTAACATAGGTCCAACCAATTAAAACTGAATGTACTATACATAATAGAGATAATTTTTCGAGAGTCACATTTCCCATTATACGTCGATGGTCGAAAATTGATTAAATATGATGATGATATGATCATATATGATCACGGCAACGGATGATATGATATGATAATTTAAATGATATAAAAACTGAACAATATGACATCCTAAAATACAACTTCATTCATCAATATTTTATTCATCAATATTTATGTGGGTGCAAGGTATGCGACGTATACAAACTTATCGTAACGAGAATCTGTCAGATTTAATTAAAGATTAATCATCATATTAACCAGAGCACGCCCTTAAACGGATAAGCATTTATAACTAACAGCTGCCCGCGACTTCGTTCATGTAGTAGGCTCGGCCTTCAGCCTCGCCATAACTTCCCATCTTTTCTTGGTTTTTCTTTCATAAGAACCTCTCGTGACGTTAATTAAGAAAAGAAGATTTAGCGAGATTGTTCCACCTGTTCTCAGGTTAAAGCGTGACCAGGAGAAATAGGGGTTCATTTTTATATATAAATGAAAGTACACAACATTACAAAATAGAACCTGCCGTGCAATTCTCTAATAATTCGTCGATGCGCTCGTGGACCAAGGAATATTTAACTCTCTACCGAGAGCTCGTGGACGAGCTCACCGATGTCAAATACTTTTTAAGATATCGCCCCAACGTTTCTAGTCATCTCGTCATTTGTTTCACGGATGTTGTCAAAGATGCAACGATGTTTTCTCAGAATCGCATGTATTTTCATATAACCGGCGTCGGGCCGTATGTCCGTTAAAAACAAATGAGTGATTAGTGCCGAAATGACCATTGGCAAAACCCCAATACCTGTTTATATAATAACCAAGACATACCATAATTCAAGCTACCACCGTGGCCGCCATATTAACGTTGTACTGAACGTTTAACGTTTTAATAACGTTTTTGGAGGAGGTAAGCAAGCTAGCGAGCCAATGTAAACTTAGGAAACTACACTTAGGTTCGGAAGTTATATGACTGAATAAATATTGCTTAAAATTTTAGGGTTCATAAATATTATTATTAATAAAGTTAGGACAAGTGATGGTAGAAATAGTGATGTTATGAACTAATATTATGAAGTGAAACAGTATGATTTTAAAATGAATCAATAGGTAATCTGGTAATTGGAGTACATTAACACTGGAATTCATAGTCGGGGGATGAACAGTCCTCCAAAAACTATCATTCAGCATTCACCTAGAAGCTGAATGTTGAATGATTCTTCTTTGTATTTCATAAACAATGATTGGTAGGGCCCTCAGCTGAACAGAATTTCACACGTGTTTTCTATGATCATTCACTCGCTTTGTGTCACTAATGTAACATTGACAAATCAGATTTGACAATACGTAATTTTATGCTGCCTATTTTACTGCAGATCATTATAAAAATAAAAAAAATGGCGAAGGAAACCAAAGAGAATATAAACACTACGTTATGGAAACTTTATGTATTGACCCAGCAGACTGCATAGAACATAGAGAACATTTGTATACTGGAGATAGAGTTGTCATTCCAGCAATATCGCACGCAGCGCCATCTATTGATTTGTTATGAAAACTTGAAACTATCAGTTATTCTTTGACTATAATATACCTTTACTAATTTTACTATTTTTTACTTGCCTACCTGTTTCATTGGTCTTTATTTTATCCTTAGTTGAACTTTAATAGTCAAAATGTTTTTTCAATTATATAAGTATCAAATATTTAAGAGTATACATTTTGGCTAATATTTAAACTACGGATTAAAACGGACCCGTGTCACCTTGTGGGTTGGGGAAAATTAATAAAAGCATAGTATATTTTAAAATTTTTTAAATTTAAATATTTTGCATCTTTTTTGCAATACGCCAAAGCTAATTTTTGTACTCCATCATTTTGGTCGTAATCAGATCTGTTCCCACTTAAAACTTTGTTTGTATCTTTACACCAATTGCAAATGAATATATTTATTGATAAGTTTTCTAATTTTTCTATGATGTCTGTTCTGTGAACAGCACACTTTATAAACTTGTAATTTATTAGTTTTTGAATATTGTCTTATATTTTTCTTCTTACATCATGTGTGTTCCTTTAAAGTGAACTCCTAATACTCGTCACCTTAACTACGAAATTACCTTGCAAATATTTTATGTATTTTTATTTATTTTAGAATTTTAAGAAAACTTACAGCTAGGTACAAAAAATATTACTTAAATAAAGAAACATGCATTTCACACATGTATGCTGAAGGCCAATTAAAAGTTTCCGTAAATGTGTTTACAATTATTACAAAATTACAGTTTATTTGGACGACAAATCAAGAGAATGAATATCATAACTAAACACATCATAACAACAAAGAAATAAATAATCATAATATATCTAAACAAATACGAAAGAGTTTAAGAAGAAGAAAAAAAAAATAATTTAGTTACATTATCTGTCTAAAAAGAAATCATTTGCTAGCAAGCATTTGAGCTTACTTGGCGATGTATTAAATAAATCAATATCTGCGTTCAGTAAGGTGTTAAACGAGGCGCTTGCTCGTATAATAAACGCGTTCTGCCTATAATTATTTTTAGAAGTCGGAACGTGTAAGATGTTAGGTCTCCTAAATGCAGCCGTGTTGGTGCGTAGTCCTAACAGCTCCAACAGCTCAGAGCAATCCACCGTGCCATTTGCAATGTTCATGAGATATGCCAGATCAGATATTTTCCTCCGTTCACAGAGGGGAAGGAAATGAAATTTACGACATCTAGCCATGTAGTCTGGTAGAAAAAGTTTTGCCCGAAATTGGAGATAGCGCAAGAACCTCTTTTGTATGGATTCTAACCTTGTCGAGTACACGTTATAGCATGGATTCCAGACCTGAGATGCGTATTCTAGATGGCTGCGTACGTACGCGCAATACAGTATTTTAATTGTTTTTAAATTGGAAAACTCACTAGACATTCTTAAAACGAATCCAAGTGCACGAGATGCTTTGTTAACGACATTATTAATATGGGTATCAAATAAAAGTTTACTGTCAAAAAAAACGCCTAAATCTTTAATTGTTTCCACTCTTGCAAGAGGTGAGTTATGTAACGTGTATTCAAATTTAATAGTTACTGGCTTCCGAGTAAAGGAACACACATAGCATTTGGAAACATTTAATTCTAGTTTGTTTAGTATACAGTAATTTTGAAATCGCATTAAGTCGTCTTGCAGACGAAATGCGTCAGCGGAAGTCTTTACCTGATATAAAATTTTCATATCATCTGCGTATAAAAGAATTTTAGAATAAAGAAAGCATGAAGAAATGTCATTAACAAAAATTGAAAAAAGTAACGGTCCTAATAAGGACCCCTGTGGGATTCCTGAGGGGATGTACATGGATAAAGAGGAATACCCACTGAGAGCAACCGTCTGGGATCTGTTGTTGACATAGGACACGAACCACCTAAAAAGGTTTCCCCTTATGCCTACTTCTTGCAGCTTTTTTAATAAGAGCAAATGATCGATTCGATCAAAACATTTACTGTAATCAGTGTAAATAACGTCTACTTGTGAGGGTTCAGACATAAAACGAGATAAGAACTCACTGCACAACAAGAGATTTGACGTTGTAGATCTACCTCTTAAGAAACCGTGCTGCTGCGGTGCAAGATCACGCTTGAGGGCGGAGTACAATTGTGTATAAACAATTTTTTCGAGAACCTTAGCAAACAAGCATAATTTTGATATTGGCCTATAATTTTCAATATTATTTTTCGGTCCTTTTTTATGCACCGGAGTGATTAAAGCTGATTTCCAAATGTTGGGTACAATACCTTCAGTTAACGAGCGGCGGTATAGAATAGAAAGCGGTACAGCTAGGCTTTTCGAACACTTTACTATTATAATAGCAGGTATTTTATCCAGTCCAGCTGATTTATTTAAATCTAAGGCCTTAAAAAGTTTGAGAACCTCTTTCTCAAGCACCTCAATCATGCCGATGTCAGATAAGGTCACAGTATGGTTTTGAGAATTTTCTGCCACTAAACAGTCCAACGGTGAGTTATATTGTAGAAAGGTTGAGTGAAAATATGCACTGAACATGTTGCATATAACATCACCTTGATCAGAAGAACAAGAACCAAACTGCATCACTGCAGGGTAGGCATTTGATTGCTTTTTACTCTTCACGTAAGTCCAAAATGCACGCGGGTTCCGTTTTATTGAGCTTTCAATGTTTTTTATATAGTCAGTGTACATTTCACTCTCCATCAGCCGTGCTCTTTCTCGCAATACGATAAACGACTCTCGATCGTGAATGTTACCATAGATTTTGAATTTCCTATGGTATTTCGATTTCTCCTTGAGAAGTTTTACAAGAGGTCGTCTATACCATAAAGGATATTTATATGATGGTATCACAGTTTTGGAAGGTATGTGTCACGGAGACCATAAATCACACTATAAAGATAAGAAACAGCAGTTTCCACAGTCCCGCAACTCAGCTTAGAGTGCCAGTCTATAGCGTCCAGCTCATTACAGATTGAGTGATAATCACCGTCCTGGTAATTAAACTTGATGTAGGAAAGCGGTTTCATAGTGTGAAATTGAACGAACTCGGCAGTAACACATACAGAAGGATGGTGAGGGTCTTCGGGTACCAAAGGATGGTCACACGCCTGAACAGTAACATCATTATTAGAAAAAATAAGATCTAAAAGACGGCCACGACTTCTATTTGAGATAGAGTTATATTGGAATAGATTACAAGCGTTAAAGCTGTCAATTAGATTTATTTGGTGTTCACCTAGTAGATTACTAGGTTCAAAAGAGCACCCATCACCGCTGAGGGACCAAGATACAAATGGCATATTAAAATCGCCTAATACGATGAACTTGTCCAATGGGTTGTCTAAAACAATTTTAGTAACATTCATTGCAAAATTTGATAATTGCATGTGCATTGTATTACCCAACTTTTCGTCGCAAATGTAAACTATACATATGTGTATTTTATATGTTGAACTAGGATTACGATTACGAATCGTTAAAGTAACCCACAAGTCCTCTGCAGAGGATGACCACTCAGGCCGACCCTCCGCCGCAACTTCACGGCGCACAGCAATTAAAACCCCACCCCCCTTCCCTTGTTCCGTTATTGTGTAGTTACGGTCTCGTCTCCAAACAACGTATCTATTATCAAATAACTCGTTATTAATGACACTGTCATTAAGCCACGATTCCGTAAAACAAACAATGTCATATGAGTTCATGCATACATTTCTGTACAATACGCTGGACTTAGTGCGTAGACCGCGCACATTTTGATAGTATATACTAACCGGGAGCATGGATAACAAATATGTTTTTTATGTTTTGCATTGGCATATAAAAATGCAAGATAAACAATAAGTTAAAAAAATACAAATATTTACGCTTGTACTCGTAGTACGCAACTAACATTGAATAAATCGATAGAAATACTTCAGAGTAATTAGAAAAGGCAATTACCCGATTGACATAACAACAAAAATAACATGAACAATAGCAAATGGCTGGCCGACTTACCCGAGCTACCGCCGCAGGTAGCAATAATCGGCTGTGCGTATGACGCATAACAACTGCAATGCATAGTGAGGCAGCGCTAGACAACTTCCGAACGCAGAAATTTTTACTAAACAGTGTGGGCCATAATATACGAGTAACTTCATATAGTGTAGGTACTGCAAATGACTGAGTATATTGCTTCGAGTAAGATATTTAGAATCAAAGTGTGAGTGACAAACTCTTCGAGTACACAGTATGTTGGTCTCGCACTAATATATCGCCACCTATTGCATTTAGCCATATCGCGAATCTTTCCAAGTTTTTATTTGGATTGGGAAATAAATGTAGAATCGTGTTGTCTTCACCTGGAATATATATTAACAATTATTAAAGGTTATGAAAGTAGGTACACTAATATGATCTATCAATCATCCGTACAGATTTCAGCTTTGTAACTTACAAAGCTGAAATCTGTATCGCATAGCTATGATCTCACAGTACTTACAAATTGTAAGTACTGTGAGATCATAGCAATGCGATGGAAAGTAGGTATAGAAACTTACGGGTATTTTTGCAGTTCGGGACATGACGAAAATCCAATTTACTAGGCACAAAACCAGAGTCCGAAATAATTCGCAAAGATAAATCGATATATTCGCAGCCGTTGGAATCCAAATATTTGCCAGGTCAGGGAAGGTACGCAGAATCGTCAGAGTCAGTGAAACAAGCCAGGTCATCGTAAATCCACGGAAAAAAATCGCATATCCATTCACTCGAGAAGAAAGAAAATGATAATAAATTTGACAATGTCGATTTATCAGTTATTTGAAAGATTCAAGTAAAATCTCTCGGTAGAGAGTTAAATATTCCTTGAGTAAAATTATACATACCCTATGAATAAAATATTGTTTTACATTTATAAAGCAGTCTCTTATGGTTTGTATATTTGCCTAAATATATGACTGTGAAAAAAGAGCCATCTTTTGATTTGTTATGCAATGATAATTGGATCTATACTTTTCTTCTAAATGATAACACCATGGCATAGAATTTCTGATACACGTAAAACTATGCGTGGTAAAAACCTGGAAACATCCTGTTGCATAAAATCGAAGTGCTGTCAGTAAAAATAACAGAGGTGCTATGGGTAGGCCTCTGTTAGAACTGCGCCTAAGCTCGTTTCCAAAAAGAGGCAATATATTTCTTAGTATGGTACCCTTTGTAAATCTATATCGTCGGCGAAACTCCAAATCACCGTAGGATTCAGTGGGGTTAAGGTGGTTACAAATATATCGCTTGGGCACTGATATTATCAGCATATTCTGTAGTGCTTCATCGGCTATTAGATCGCCATGAAGCCTCAGTAATAAACTGATTCTACTACACTTTATACAAACTTTGTACTAGGGGATTGTTTGGAGATCGAAAATCGGTCATCCAGCATCCAGCCCCTGACATCTATCAAAGTGGTCGTATTTTTTGTCTATGAAATGCATAGAGGTTGAATCCGTCACACAGCGCCTGAACTGTCCCCTAGGGGAGCCCCTATCTTGACTATGAATTCCAGTGTTAATCACGAATATAAGATATTATGGAACCGTACAGCCGTGCGATTCTCTAATAGTTCTTCGATGCGTTCGTCGACGAGCTCAACGATGTCAAATACTTGAGATTTCACCCTTGTACATAAGGTTGTTTTTCCAACGGTTCTTGTCATCTCCTCATTTGTTTCACGGATGTTGTCAAGGATACAACGATATTTGCTCTTTGAGAATCGCACGGCAGATATTACACATGCACATAAACCTTTTTTTTATTATTACAGAGATTATTTACAAAAAATCAAAGCTGACAAATTTATAAATATCGTCGAGGTGAAATGTACATAGAGCTTGTAAAAAGTAGATACGTATCGAAGGGAATTTAGTAAAAACATATTTATTTTATATAATTTTATACTGTGACTGATTTGTACACATACCTCTCAACATATAATTAATGTGGAAAAAATAAACATATCTTCCAATTATTCATACCTAAAATATATTAACTCTCGGCAAACGTAGTGTAGGACGTCCTGAGGCACGGTGGAGTGACGATCTGCGCAAGACGGCTGGCAAAAACTGGATGCGAGAAGCCCAAGATAGACCTAAGTGGCGTGCAATTGGAGAGGCCTAAGTCCAGCAGTGGACTGCTACAGGCTGATGATGATGATGAAAATATATTATATACCATTTTATATACATTTTTAGCTATGTTGTTCATATTGTTTTTATGAACATAGAAGCAATCATCCTACTAATTCTACTAATATTATACACGCGAATGTTTGTGAGTATTGATGTATGGATGTGTGGATCTTTGTTACTCTTTCACGCTCAAGCGGCTGCGATAATTTGGATGAAATTTGGTATGGAGGTAGATGAGGCGCTGGATTAACACATAGGATACTTTTCATCATCATCATCCATCACCACGCGGGTGAAAAAGCGTAATATGCTTGGGCACATCATAGACAAAAGATCTCCGCCTACGTCAAGGTCGTAATGATGACAGTTCTGTCCAAGTTTGTGTCAGTTTCTGATAGCTTAGTCAAAAGGCAAGTCGATTTTACAGCTCGATATACTAGACGTGCTCAACGTAATGACAGTTTTTTCCATGATGATTAATTTTATATTTGTGTGTACGTAAGTCCTATATTTTATTACTAGCTGCTCTCCGCGGTTGTGGATGATGATGATGGTGATGAAACTTATATAGCCTATGTTACTCAGGGTGAATGTAGCTTTCCAATGGTGAAAGAATTTTTGAAATCGGTCTAGTACTTTTTAAGCCAATTCGTTACAAACATACTTACATACAAATCTTTCCTCTTTATAATATTAGTATAGATTAATGTTTACGGATTGATATACTAAGTATTTAAATTTACTCATATAATACTACGAGTATTCAAGTAATTGCGTTTGACCATATAAATATTTTATGACATTTTGGTATAAAGATATGCCCTTGGAGAAGATAATAAGCTACTCGAAGTACTAATCCTGCGCAGACGTAGTCGCGGGCACCAGCTAGTATAGTTATAGAAATTTGACGAAGATGAAGTAAGAAGGAATATAATAGTCTATTAAAGTCATACAATAATAACATATCAAGTTATCATAAAGCTTTAGAATAATACATTTATATTTTTCTAATTAAAATCGACTACCTACCGCGAGTAAACTTTTATATTTTTACAGGGTCTGTATATTTTATACGTTTTCACTTCACAAGTCTCACCTAGTTTAAAATTTTGCTCTTGTTATTCTTTTAATTGGATTTCATTCCAATTTAATACAGTTACTTTGCTTGACTGAATCTCAGTAATTATACTGTGCATGTTAGTCAAAGTATGAAATTGAACGCCACCGATTTTAAGCCTTTAAGTACTACCTATCAGCTTTGTAAAAACCATGCAAGTTCTTAAACCTGGCTTAAACAGTTTTGAATGAAACCATGACGCTTATGTAGGTGAACTGTTTCAACATTGTTTTCCTTAAAGGTGAACGAATAATGTTATATCTGGCATTCTAAGAATGTACTATAATCAACATTGCAGATGCCTAGTCGTTTGTAAGCTAATCAACGAGCGTCACGGTAACGTCAGCCCATACGAAAAAAACCAGATATGAACGGGTTTTCTGGGGTTCCTGAATTGTAGGCTTGGCAGGCCTGGCTAATGGTAGTCATCATCATCATCTCTCAGCCGTAGGACGTCCACTGCTGAACATAGGCCTCCCCCATGATTTTCCTAAAGGACCGGTTGGAAGCGGCCTGCATCCAACGTCGTCCTGCTACCTTCATCAGGTCGTCTGTCCGTGTCGGTGGACGACTTACGCTGCGCTTGCCGGTCCGTGGTCTCCACTCCAGAACCTTTCGGCCCCATCGGCCATCTGTTCTGCGTGGTATATGCCCTGCCCACTGCCACTTCAACTGCCTAATCTTTTGAGCTATGTCGGTGACTTTCGTTTTTCTACGGATCTCCTCATTTCTGATTCGATCACGTAGCGAAAACCCCGAGCATAGCCCTCTCCATAGCTCGTTGTAATGGTAGTAATGGTACGATTAATAAACCTCACCACCTAAACAATAATGTAAACGGGACTAACGTGAGACTTACGCGTTGTCGATATCACGATTGATATTTCTTTCGGTTTCACCCGAAAGCCTTCTCCAGGATCTCGAGTGTGGTGCTGACGTGTTTCCATCCCGCTTCGCACTACTTACTTCCTTAATATTTTGTTCTAGTATATGATTATGAGTGTTGTGCCACCAAGATTAAAGAAAGATGCATATGGCTGATATGCGAGATAAATGAATGGAGTTACAAGAAGATAGGCAATTAAATGAATATAATCAAGAATCACGAAAAAAGATGGAGGAATGGAGTAAAAAAAATTATATCGTATTTTAACCAAGAAACGTAACCGACCTACCACGTGCACAATATTGTGATTATAATACTACTTTGAACTATCATGGAACCGACTTCAACAAGTTATTTTACACTTTTTGGTGTTGAAGAGGTTCTGGTTTTAGTTTAAAAAAAATATTTTTATTTTATGCACAATATATTTTTTATAATAATAGGTACCATTTTATTTTTATTGTCAATACATTCAGAGTGATTTTCTCTGTCTTCATTGGTGTTAGAAAATTTTATACCGTATATAGAATGTCCAAGCCCACCACAATATCATCGGCATCACACCGCATGTCAGCCTTAAACATGTGTTACCTAACAATCTTGAGCAACAACATAATGTCAGTAGGCCGCATCGTTTCGTAAGTTCCCGCTTCAATCTCCATAACTATGCTATGCTATCATTAGCAATTATATATTATTATAACAATGTTAGATTACCTAGCCAGACTATCATGTACCTAAGTCTATTTTAGCTTGTAATTATATTGTAAATAGTAATTTTAGAAAGTTGGGCACCTTATATTGCCCTTAATCCTTTTCAAGTGTCGGAATAATGGAGGGAGTGTATTGTTATTTAAATACCCATGACTACACCTACTAGATTAACCTTTACACGCATGCTGACTATTATTGTTTTTGCTAAAACACTAGTATTTATAAACAAGTAATTACTTCACGAATACTTCAACATCTACGAATAATAATTATTCGTAGTTCAACATACAATCTTATTCTATAGTTGAGCAATGAACGTTACTTACTATAGTACCTAAATGCATGACATAACCCTATCGTGAATAAATGTATCTTTTTACACTTGTATTAGGTTGTTGTCATGGGGTTTTAATTTTTACAGCATAATAGATCCTTCACAGTGCAGACTTACGTGCAAATGTTTAATATTAAGGATTCATATATGAACCCTTAATTTTATACAACTTCACTTATGTATAATGAACGAAAAATTGACGTGTTCTCATTGCAATGGTGACTATTACTCGGCTAAGAATTCTAGCCTTTGATAGTTCTAACTTCAGGCAAATTCTAGTCTATAGAATTAAAATCGTTGCTTTTGGTTACTTATAAATACGGCTGTTATACTTTATAGTTCTATAGATAGATTGACAGGTCATAGTGTAGGTGTAGATGTAGATTAAGGCGTTATGATCATACTAAGTTTGTATGGAATTTGTACAGATATACCTCCTTCCTAATATTATTGCCTACTTGGTTACGCAGCCAGTACAAAGCGTCTAAGGAAGTTTAATTGGATTTGCATTGGCACTCTATGTAAAGTGGTTGTCGCGACAAGCACTTTGTGATTCGTCCGGATAGGCCTTTCCATTACTGGGACGATTTTTATTTAAATAATTTTAAAACAAAGTTAAGGAAAATATAACTTTTTAAATGTGTTTGGTGAAAACAAACTAAAAGTTTAACAACATGACTATATTAATAATTAGCCCGCACATTCAAGCGCACAAAAGCCGCCTGCATTTTATATACCAAGTGACACTTGCGCTATCAAGTCTATCAAAAAATAACGTAAGTATATCAAAATGAGTTTAGCCGTTTAGTAGTTAGATATATAATTTATTGATTCAGGCGTTACTTTGCGGAAATCCATTATCAAAAAACGATATTAAAAAATATTTAGTGACACTTCCGCTGAAAAGAAAACAATGATTTTGGCCTATTTGGGGGCGTGCACCACCCTCCCTCCCGCATAAAATGCTAATAGGAAGAATACAAAATAAAAAACACAAGAAACCCCAAATCAACCAAAACCGATTCGACACGTGTTTCGCCTCTACACGAGGCATCCTCAGGAGATGTTGACTCGTCGAGCGCTAGACCGACAGTTTTTTTTAGTTAGATATAGGAACGGACACACATATATTAGGTAAAACACATAATCCGCATTTCAGCGAACCGCGGTCGCGTAAATAGTCATTTACCACATGTGTAATTATTAAATAATGTTATTTAAGGCCAGTCCCATAAGAAATGCTGCGCAGACTCTGCAGTTTAGAAGCTATCATCCCATTACATCCAAGACATTATAAAAAATAAAAAATATCATAACAATCTCCAACGTTTTCCCTACATATTATATATTCAACTATTATTATTAACCGGAATAACACTCACGTGCGCGTGTGCGTCTGCGAGCTCCGCGAGTGTTTTGCCGGTTAATAATATTAGTTGAATAGGTATGTGTCAAACTCACGAGAATTTCAATAATATTATTTACAGTAATTATTTTCGAATATGTCAGTTTCTAAAAGACGACTAAAGTTATTGGGGAACATTCTGAGTCCTTGCATCTCTACATGAACTACAACTTGTTTTGAAATTTGCTGTACACTAATGGATTAACCGTTCAAATTTTTATTTATTACACGTTTTTCTATTTTCAAAATCCCTTTTTTAATTTGTTTTTAACTAATTATTCAAACATCTATGAGAATTTTTGACAGTGCGCAGAGATCACATGACGGCAGTCGCCTACTGTCCAGAACCAGATTCTAAAAGTCATTTGCTCTGGGATGCGCCTTAAACTGCTAACGTACAAGCACAATTTGAAAAATTTAATACCGACTTCCATTCTATTCAGTTATTGGAGTGTAACTCAAAAACTACTGGACCGAATTTGATGAAATTGTATCACAATGATAAATGGGATCACACGAAAAGCACCAGCTTTCAAACAAAAAATTTTGAAAATCGGTTTACCCTATCGAAAGTTATGAGGTAACAAACCAAAAACAAACATACAGTTGAATTGAGTACCTCCTCCTTTTTGGAAGTCAGTAGAAAAGTCGCCTAGACCAAAAGATACAGGTTTATCTCAATCGTGTCAGAGGTTAAATATTTAGTTAGAATATCTTAAAAACGTTCAAAGTTAATTTTAGTAATATTTAGACATCTTGAGTATGAGGAGAACATTGTCGTTTTATTGTATTTATACGGTTTAACAAATTTGTATAATGTAAAAGGGTATAAAAATTGAATTTAAAAACAAATATTAAATACAATACGGGGTGATTTTGGGATCGAAAAGAGGGAATTGCCACACTATAATTATCAACAATCAACACACGTAAAATTGTGTAAATAGTTATGCATTATTAAAAGGCATGTGATGAGGTAATAACTAGTCTGCCGTGACCTTGCTGCATAAATGTAATATAACGTATAATCCCTACAAACATCCATTACTTATATAAACACATAACCTGTTTGGGAGATTAATAAAAATGACACGACCATATAAGGATATGAGTTTATTAAGTATCTTATAATATTAACTGTCTTACTACTCGTAATTTTAATCTTGATAGCAGCTCTATAAGATTTGTATAAGTCAGTATTTTTTATCATCCAAAGTAATATTTGTTATTATTAAAAGGTATTTTTATTGATTTATTTTTATATATCCAAAAAATAAAATATTTTTCCTCTAAGAAATAATATTCAATATTCATGAAGTTTTAATTTTACGTCTATCTCTAAAACAGAAAACACGGAACAGTATAATATCTAGAACTGTTATTTATTCTGATTTCACTTAATTATATATTTGCGAATCCACTTGAATTTCAAACCTCGACCTGAAATTGTGTCATCACACGTCTATGCAAATTAAAATATAATTTAAGTGTTTCATGGTTTGGTTTTATTGTGTAGACAGGCTTATTTGTTTCCGGAGATCTCTTATATAATGAATCTAATTAATTTAACATTAATATTAATCACCCTATAGGGTAAATATTAAATTATAGAATCCCTATAGGATATTAATAACCGTATAGGGTATATTATTATTGTCACCGGTGTTTTCCTCTGAACCATTTAAAGGTATCACGTCTTGGTTAAAACAACTTAAGCATCTTGAATATGTGTTGTTATGCTTGTGTGCTAATTTTGAAGTAAACGGAGGGAATATAAAAATACACACTATTGGCCTTATTAATAAACTTGTAATTATCCCGGAGTAGTTAAAACATCTATGTGTCAAAATTTCGCTTGCAGTAAATGTCACGCGTGAAAGCAAGACAAAGCATGTTACGCCTAATCTATGTTTACGCAACGTTTATTAATAAAGGCCACAGGGTTTAGCCCAGTTTAAATTGAATTTACCAAAATCCTTTCTCATTACGCGTAGACACTATAAACACTATTTTATGTCCAAATTTCAAGTTCCTAACGGTTTAGGATGCATATTGATTTGCTAGTTAGGATTTGACCGAGTTATATCCATAAATAAAGATATACATAGAGTAATAGAGTTTGAATAGATTTAAGCTTATTATTTTATACTCTCTCGTATACGTACACTCATCTCATGCTTTTGTAACTACTTCAGACAGCTTCGCTCCAAATTGGGTTATAAAGTATTTCTTAATAAAAATAATAATTCCTTCTCACAATTCTATTGCATCATGTATTTCGCCGTTGAGTCATAAGGCTTCACCACACCTGACTGTACGGCATTCAGTGGCCTGACATAATATATTTTATGAAGAAAGTGAAGCAATCTGTGGTTACTGTAATCACGTGTCGCGGCCGCAAATAATAGTTTGTGTGATTGCAATCTTTACGTTAATCGCTGGTAGAGAGATAGCTTTTTCCTCTTCTTCGTGTTAACCAATGTCAATTTCAGGAATTTAATCATGTATGTGTATATAGTGGGCCAAGCACGATAATCTGTTTAAGTGTAACGTAAACGCATCGTTAACGCATTTAGTACAAACTTTAACATGTCTAGTACAATAGCGGCACAGATAACTCATAGTTTGTGTTGAATACGTAAACGATGCGATAACGTTACACTTAGGCTGATTTTCGTGCTCAGCCCACAGATAAATAAAATTGAAATTTTGATTGATAAATTGAAAAAAGCTGTTAATCTGGAATGACAAACCACCTCGGTTTGTCATTCCAGAACTACAAACTGAGCTAAATTAGTCGTCGGAAGGAATGTTTACTTCCACGGAAAAGAATTGTGATGCTAAGAAAGTACTTTATACCCACATAGTCGTGCATAGGTAGTTATAATAAATACACATCATTACAATTAAATATAGTTACCTAATTACGTAAAAATGTGTCTATCTAATAATTAAACAAATTAAAAGGCGAAAAATCCAGATATTTCTTATCATACGAAATATCCTTCTAATATTGCATCAAAGGTCGCACGGCCAGACACAATAGAAATTTCATTTTTATAAAAACGCGAAAGTTTTTATGTAGGTATGTATGTTTGTTACTCTTTCACGCAAAAACTACTGTAAAGATTTTAATGAAATTTGGTATGTAGATAGATGAGGTGTTGGAATAACATATATGATATTTCTACCGACTTCCAAAAAAGGGAGGAGGTACTGAATTCGACTGTTTTTTTTAAATGTTTGTTACCTCATAACTTTCGACTGGGTGAATTGATTCTCAAAATTCTTTTTTGTTTGAAAGCTGGTGCTTCCCGTGTGGATGTGCGTACCCATTTAAAACTCATCAAATTCGGTCCAGTAGTTTTTGAGATAGAATGGAAGTCGGTATTAAATTGTTCAAATTGTACTTGTTTCATCATCATCATCATCATCATCATCCATTACCACGCCAGTCTAACCGCAGGGTGCAGCTAATATACACATAAAGCCATGGAAAATGGTTCTATATAGCGAAGACGATCTTTATAAACTTGTTATTATTGAAAAATAAAACCTTTAGTAATATAATTTCCTCGTTATTTAAAGCTATCAACAGCATAATTTTCTGCATTTACTACTAATAGAATGATAAATATACCTGAAGAAATAACCTTAATTAATAAACAGGAAAAATACCGGTCGCTCTCGTAAATTAAAACGGACAAGCGGAAAAGCGGAGTCAGAGCGGCGTGCAAATGCAGATGGTGGAAATACTCGGGTAATTTACTTGCCTTGCTCTTTCACCTAAGGAATGTCACAGATATAATAATAGTAATTAGGGACTCCACTCTGTCATATTTAATGGGACGGGACGATAGGGCCGAAACCGATAATGGGGCAGTAAAATTAAACATTTTTTTTTCTCCTAGTGTTGTAATTTTATATATGATATATTTTCAAGTCCAATGTTAGTTCATAAAATAATTTGAATTTCCCACTTTTAAGGATCTTTAGAGTTTTGTGATTTTAAATGCTATCTCTGGCGTAATTAAAACTATGGGAAGATGTTTAAAATAGATATTGATGTTAATTGCTGAAGAAAGCATAAAGATAGATTCGATTTTGTATTGAAAAAGGCCTATTTGATACTGTGTTTGCTTGTAATTGGTGGTGCACGTAGCATAATACTATAGAAATAATTTGTTTTAAGTTTGTGTTACTATTGTTAGCAAACCAAATAAATAAATCCATAACTGAGCTAATTAACTCTACCATCTCTACCAATTGATAGAGAGTGAGTGAACTCAGTTGGTACAGTTTAAGGTGGCTTGATTCAACATTATATATTGACTAGTACAAGTTACACAGTACAGTTTCGGTAACTAAAAACAATTTATTACTCGTAGTTACCGAAACTGGTAAGTCGGCTTATTGATAGTAAGCATCACGCCTACCAATTACAACTATAGTATCCCCAACAATTTAAGCTTTATGCTACACAACACCGCACTCGATACATAGAGACATACTAATAATTTTACAGCGTTGTTAAGAATTTCCTTTGTATAAACAGGTACACTTGCATATTTCCGCTAGGAGGTAAAATATCTAATATTGCAGTGGTACTGAATAAGATGGACTTGCAGATTATTTCTAAATCCTACTGTATGTCAATTGATTGGCGTCCCACGTCCTACGTGAAGCGATTCGTTGCAGGCCTACCCTCCTGCGAACATAGGCTACGTGTCGTTAAGATTCCAGATTCTGAATTTCTAATGGGCTCCAATGTTACACAGAACGTTTCCTAGTGATGCGATGTATTTACCGATAGTTTCAAATATAAATAATAGTGTAAGAAAAAACTATGGAAATAAATATATGAAAAGAATAATTGTCGATAGTACCTGTTCAATTCTTTTGTCTGTCTTCTGTCAAATTAGTTAACTGATAGTAAATACAAATAGTTCAAATGACTTTGATTGTATGATTAATGTAAATTTTCATTATTCATCATAACTTAACTAGGTCATCATCATCATCATCATCTCAGCCGTAGGACGTCCACTGCTGAACATAGGCCCCCCCATGATTTTCCAAAAGGAACGGTTGGAAGCGGCCTGCATCCAACGTCGTCCTGCGACCTTCATCAGGTCGTCTGTCCACCGTGTCGGTGGACGACCTACGCTGCGCTTGCCGGTCCGTGGTCTCCACTTCAGAACCTTTCGGCCCCATCGGCCATCTGTTCTGCGTGCTATGTGCCCTGCCCACTGCCACTTCAACTGGCTAATCTTGTGAGCTTAGGTATTAGTACTAGGTATTAATACCTAAATATATATGCCATTTTAACCATTTTTAGCAACAAATGGTTAAAGTGACATTAAATGTATGATTAATGTCAACTTTTATATGTCATCATAACTATTAGTTATCTAGATTGTAGGGTATTAAAACCCAAAAAGTAATGTCATATACAATAAATTAATTAATTAAAATTAAAAAATGACAATAATTGTATGATTAAAGTAAATTTTCATATATTATCATAAATCATAACTATTAGTTATCTAGGTATTAGAACCCGACCTAGTCAGATAAATGCTTAATGTCTACTTGTACAATTTGCTCGCAATAAGCGTAGTACACCAATTATTTTCTGTAAGGAATACTGAACGTTGGTAACCCTATTTCGGGGTCACCTTTTGGGGTGAAGAAATGTGCCATAATTTACGTTGTCTTTTGGAGTTATTGATTTAAAAAGCAATTTATGGCTCACCTTGTTCTTGAATTTCAATTTCACGCTACTTAGATTTATTTTTGTTTTAGTTAGTTATTGATTTCAAAGATAACTTTATCACTCGTCTTGACGTTTCTTCTACATGAGCGATAGCGTGCCTGATGATGGAACATGAATATTAGTCCAGTCAAATTAGAATAGAGTATGGAAATAATTCTGATAGTTGAAGATTCTTTGTGGAATAGTTAAATATAAAGATTATATTTAATATATAGAATTATTTAATATATAGAATTATTTAATATATAGAATTATTTAATATATAGAATTATTTAATATATAGAATTATTTAATATTATTATATACATATTAGCTGACCCGCCAGCGGCTTCGCTCCCCTGGCCTCGCGAGTTACTGTTAATTACAGTATTTTAATTATCCCACGGGAACTCTTTATTTTACCGGGATCAATGTATACTATATTTTGACCTGGGATATAAGCTACCACACAACATTTCTTTGAAATCGGTTTAGTCTTTACGGATATTAGCCCGTACAAACAGACAGACAAACAAAGAAACAAAAAATAGAAAAAATAAATAATTAGTTCGATTTCACTCCTTACATCCCCCCGACTCGGTTTTTTTTGCATTTTTTTCATTATACAGAATTATTTTATTTTTAATTTTCTTTAACTTCTGTATAATGAAAAAAAAGGAAAAGAGTCAGGGGGATGTAAGGAGTGAGATCGAATTAAATTAGATTTTGTTAAATTTTTTTGTTTCTCTGTTTGTTTGTCGGTTTAAAATTTTCTGCGGTGGTAGCTTATATCCCTGGTCAATATTATACCTTTGATACCGGTATTTAAAGAGTTCCCGTGGGATGATTAAAAAAACTGTAATTTACCGTATCCTGCGACGCCACGCGAGCAAAGCCTCTGGCGGGTCAGCTAGTCTTACAATAAAGGATCCCATCCCCGGTCATATTTGTCAGGAAACAAGGAAAGTTTAACCCTCATGCATCCGTTGACGTCAGTTTCTTTCATTAATTTTTTTTTTTATTTTTTTGTTTTAAGCGTAAACAGGATGTCAGGATGAAAATATACAGGGTGTGGTGTAATGAGTGGATAATAGGGTACCTGCGGGTAGGGGCCATTGTGGCGGTTCAGAAAAATATTTGTTATGCTCAGTAAAAGTGCCTCGGTTTTCGAGATATTCGACATTTTCGAAATTTAAGAAATATTTCACCCTTCGTCACTATTTTTGGCGCCAAGACTGCAAATGAATTTTTTTTTTCTATCTGTTTTTTGGATAGTATTCTTGGATAGATGTGCTATCGAATGGAAACTATTGTTTTTATAACACAAGCACAGTTATGTTTTTAAAATAAGATTTCACTAAAATTTTACTTGCTTTCGTTTGTTTTCCTGACCTTTACCCTTCTGTGGTGTAAAAAAAATGTATGGTCACTTGAATGCCAAATTTTAAAAAAATTTGCCTATTTCATCGAGATTTCGAAATGGTATATTACATATCATTGTTACAACTTGATTCAAAATTAATTCCTACCAAACTTATCAAAGCGTAATTTAAAGAAATATTTTTAACTATTATTAGCAATAATTGTCTACTGTTCGCAGAACTACTGGTAATTCTTGGAACAGATTGGTTCCCGGCCCAGCGGCAATCGACACTATGTCTATCTTGCTCTTTCATGCTATGAGTGAAAGAGAATTATCGTTTCGCGTAACGCATTTTTATGATTTTCGAGTCAGTGTGCTATCATACTACTCCCGTACAACAACGTGTTATCCTGTTTTGGATTGATACTCGTCGATTTTGTGCAGTGATTTCGGACTTTGTTTTGCCTAGCGATTTGGACGTCTTAATTTTGTGAACCTAACGATTTTGTGCTGTGATCTCGGACTTGATTTGCTTTGTAACTTGGATTTTTTGGTATTGCATATTGATTGCAATGCCTCAGCTATACACTGCGTCTGAATATGCGCAAATGCATTTAATCTACGGCGAGTGTGGTGGTAACGCCAATCAAGCAGCAGCACTGTATCGGGAAAGATTTCCCAATGCACGCCATCCCGATTATCGTGTGTTTATTCGCGTACACAATGCTTACATGGAAGGTCGAATTCCTGGAAGTGGCATCGGTGGCACGAGTTCTGGGAGACCACAAGTACATAATGAAGAGAACGTACTTGATGAAATTGCTGCTGATCCGACCACATCTGTGCGCGTAATAGCCTCTAATACTGGCATGTCAGCAAGAACAGTGCACTGAATTTTAATAAGAGAAAAATTACATCCTTTTCACTACCAGCGCGTGCAATGTTTGCAGCCAGGAGATTACCCTGCACGAGTTGCATTTTGCCAAACAATGCTGAGAAAAATGAACGCTGATCCCGATTTCTTCGATAAAATTTTGTGGTGCGACGAATCCACGTGCAAAAAAGATGGGTATTTTAATATGCACAATCTGCATAGTTGGCAGCGTACAAACCCTCATTTGGCCACAGAAGACAGGTCCCAGTACAAGTTCAAAATTAATTTATGGACTGGAATTCTAAATGGCAAAATCATCGGACCATTCGAATTGTCTGGAACATTGACTGCAGAAACGTATTTACATTTTTTACGGCACGAACTTCGACTTTTATTAGAAGATGTTTCATTAAAAGATAGAAGAAGAATGTGGCTGCAGCACGATGGTTGCCCCGCTTATTACGCCCGAAATGTTCGACAATAACTCGATGAAACATATCGTCGACGATGGATCGGTCGTTTGGGGACAATTTTGTGGCCACCTCGTTCACCAGACCTCAACCCATTGGACTTTTTTTACTGGGATGCCTTAAAGAAAAGGTTTATAAAGACCCAATCAATACAGTGGTCCAGCTACGGGAGCGTGTGCGATTAGCTGCTCAGAAAATCACAGATCAAGAATTGCGAACAGGATTAAAAGATCTTTTATCAAAAGGTGCAGAGCATGCATCAGAGCACGTGGTGGCCTTTTCGAACACCTTTTGTAATAGTAAATTTAATAAATGAAATGTATTTTAAATTTATTTTTTCATTACCGAATTTTAAACTAACGTTTTTAGGTGATTTTAAGTAATGAAGTAAATTTTTGTAATTTTATAATAATTAGCTCTACCCATTTTAATAGGAATTACTTTCCCAACAATTACTTTTGAATCAACTTGTGGAAATACCATGTAATATACCATTTCGGAATCTCGATGAAATAGGCCATTTTTTTTAAAATTCGGCATTCAAGTGACCATACATTTTTTTTAGATTACAGAAGGGTAAAGGTCAGGAAAACAAACGAAAGCAAGTAAAATTTTAGTGAAATCTTATTTTAAAAACATAACTGTGATTGTGTTTTAAAAATATTAGTTTCTATTCGATAGCACATCTATCCAAGAATACTATCCAAAAAATAGATAGAAAAAAATTTCATTTGCAGTCTTGGCGCCAAAAATAGTGACGAAGGGTGAAATATTTCTTAAATTTCGAAAATGTCGAATATCTCGAAAACCGAGGCACTTTTACTGAGCATAACAAATATTTTTCTGAACCGCCACAATGGCCCCTACCCGCAGGTACCCTATTATCCACTCATTACGCCACACCCTGTATATAAAAAAATAAACCGCTATAACTTGAGAACGGCTTTACCGACTGCATAGTTTTATTTTTTTTATATTTTCATCTTAATTATAACTTGTATAACTTGAGAACGGATGGAACAATTTCGCTTATAATTTTTTTGTTGTATTGATTACTGTCAGGAGAAAGTTCTTATGAAAGAAAAACCAAGAAAAAATTGAAGGTTGGTAGGCTGACCTTCGGTCTCGCCATAACCTCCGGCCTACTACGCGAACGAAGTCATGGGCAGGGACTTGCATAAATATATAATAAAGAACCCCTATTTCTCCAGATCACGCTATAACTTGAGAACAGCTTTACCGATTTCATTTATCTTTTTTTTAATGTTTTCTAATACTTCGTAGAAGGTTCATACATTCAAAAGAGAAGTAAAGATAAGAAAAAATAGTAGAGGGAAGAAAAAGATAGAGAGAAAATAAGAGAAGATATGGCGAGGCCTACTACGCGAACGAAGCCGCGGGCAGTCACTAGTAATATTACTTATAAATAGGAAAAATAAATATTTTGGATTTTTGTATCTAATGAATAAACTTACTTTACTTTGGTCAACATTATACCTTTGATCCCGGTATTTAAAGAGTTCCCGTGGGATGATTAAAAAAACTGTAATTTACCGTATCCTGCGACGCCACGCGAGCAAAGCCTCTGGCGGGTCAGCTAGTCTTACAATAAAGGTTCCCATCCCAGGTCATATTTGTCAGGAAACAAGGAAAGTTTAACCCTCATGCATCCGTTGACGTCAGTTTCATTCATTCATTTATTAATTTTTTTTTGTTTTAAGCGTAAACAGGATGTCGAGTCATTTGGGATTAGGTTTGTAGAATAAATATAACCATATATAATTTAATATAAGTATATAATTAGTACAATCAATATGTATAATCAACTTTGTTTATTTATAGATGTTAAAAAATATATACACTTGTGTTTTTGTTGCATTTTGCTATAACTATTTTATCTAGTATTGAACTATTTTACAATATATTTAATATAATATGTTAAGCTAATGTATCTAATACAAAAGGCATAAAACTACTTAAAACGTACCTATGTCTAGTGCATGAGTACATATATTATACATTGATTTTAAATACATTTCTGTTCGAATTAACATTAACTATATATCGTGGCATCTTGCGATGCAGCAAGATTCAGATTAAGAAGTATTTATTGCGTTCAAAAGTCCAGGGAGATTTAACTCGAAAAAAAAATAAGGTCTACAATCAAGCGTAAAATATTTATGAAAATCAAAAAAAACAGTTTATTTCAATATATAACATATTATTTAAATATTTCGAATTCCCCTTTTTACGACCACAATATCAACAACCTTACATCCGATTTAGTTCACATATGTGTGCATAAAAATTCAATTGATACAATAACTAGGTACCCGTATCTAGATCAGATCAATGGCTCTCCAATAATCGTTAATATTATTAATAATGTTTATTAAACATAGTGATATAACATACAAAAAACACGTAACGGTGATTTGTCAGACTTAGAGGACTCGCTACACTAGATCAATTATTAATGCGGAAGTTTGTAAGTAAGTGAGTGAGTATGTTTGTTATTCTTCACGCTGGAAACGTCTGAACGTTCAAATCAGATGAAACTAGTCACGGAGATAGTTTGTATAAGTGCGACACAAGCCAGTAACCCAGGATTATCACAAAGGGATGTTTTATACTAATACTAGCGTGAGCCGTGAGCCCGCCACTTCATTTAGGAGTAGGCTCGGCCTTCGGCCTCGCCATAACCCCCCCCTATTTTATTGTTTTTTTTCATAAGTACCTTGATAATAAAAAATAACACAACAATAAAAGAATTAAAGAAATTGTTCTATCCGTTCATGAGTGCTGCGATGACCAAGGGAAATTGAGATTCATTTTTGTCTATACTTAATATTATAAAGAGGAAAGATTTGTATGTTAGTACGTTTGTAACGAATTGGCTCAAAAAGTTCCTGACCGATTTCAAAAATTATTTCACCATTGGAAAGCTACATTCACTCTGAGTAACATAGGCTATATAAGATTCATCATCATCATCATCACCATTCATCACCGCGTGGATGAAACCGCGGAGAGCAGCTAGTAATAAAATATAGGACTTACGTACAAACTAATATAACATTAATCATCATGGAAAAAACTGTCATTACGTTAAGCACGTCTAGTGTATTGAGCTGTCAAATTGACTTGTCTTTTGACTAAGCTATCAGAAACTGACACCAACTTGGACAGAACTGTCATCATTACGATCTTGGCGTAGGCGGAGATCTTATTATTTTGTCGATGCTGTGCCCAAGCATATTACGCTAGTTTCATATATAGATGAACCAAAGCACCCTAGTTTGGTTCTGTTACATTTACTCTCTCTCTCTACTTTAATCAAGGTACGGCTCGCAAACTTTTGGGGCTTAATAACAAGTAGGTACACATTTTCGTTTGTGATTCGTGCAATCTTACAAGGTTACATTAATAAGATAAGATGCTCATAATTAAAGTATATTACACATGTTCCAAATTCTATTTTATATAAAAATCCTGTTCTTTATTGAACTAGCTGCTTTCCGCGGTTTCTACGCGCAGTGATTGATGATGATAATGAATCAGATATAGCGTATGTTACGCAGGAATAATATAGCTTTGTATTGGTGAAAGAATTTTTTGAAGCGATTATGTATATTTTTGCGTTTATCTGTTACAAACTATCAAATCTGTCCTCCTTTTATTTTTAATAGATATTCATGAACACCAAGCTACGAATAATATGGCCTAGATTGTACCGGCGTTAATATTGCATAATAACACCGTAAAGGTAGTTATTGTGACATACTTGTTATAGTTAGACATACGGAACTGCATAATTTGTGGACATTGTGTCTCTATAAAACTACGGTAGATCACCTTGCTCTAATGTCAATAGCATAGACTAATATTATATGGTCAACAGTTTCCGCTCTTACTCTAATTGGTCTATTGGTTAACTCTTATTGGTATTTTTTCCACACCTCGGGTTACATTATCGAAGTTTTCATACGGATCCCTAACTTTTTGAAAATACTATATAGCCTATGTTACTCAGTGATAATATAACTTACTAACGGCAAAAGAATTTATGAAATCGGTCCAATAGTTTTTAAGTTTATTCATTAGATACAAAAATCAAAAAATATATTTTTTTCCTATTTATAATATTACTAGTGACTGCCCGCGGCTTCGTTCGCGTAGTAGGCCTCGCCATATCTTCTCTTATTTTCTCTCTATCTTTTTCTGCTCTCTATTTTTTTTCTTATCTTTACTTCTCTTTTGAATGTATGAACCTTCTACGAAGTAATAGAAAACATTAAAAAAAAAGATAAATGAAATCGGTAAAGCTGTTCTCAAGATATAGCGTGACCAGGAGAAATAGCGGTTTATTTTTTTATATATATTTTCAAACCAAAGATAATGCATCACGGCTACTGTTTATATTCTTACAAACATAAAGTAAAAAGAAGTCGCTTACAGTATCTGTCTGTCTCCATATTCGTTACCTCCACGTTTATGACGCGATTTTCGCCATCAGTTAGATAATCTTGCAGGATTTTTTATATAGATAGGGAATAGGATGCACTACCTCCTCTTTTCCCCACCCCACACTTGATAAGCTCTAACAAAACCAGCGATCTTCTCCACAGTGCGGTGTCGCTACAGTCCGGTGTCGCTTTTAATGCCCGTAGTGGCAAAAAGCTCTGTGTCCATCCAAAAAAAATCTTCTCCGAAGGGTAATGAGGTAGCTCTGACGTTAGCTTATAATACCGCTTTGAAATTATTTCAGTATATTATTTACATCTCTTTTCTACTGACTTCCAAAAAGGAGGAGGTACTCAATTCGACTGTGTTTTTAATGTTTGTTACCTCATAACTTTCGACTGGGTGATCCGATTCTCAAAATTCTGTTTTGTTTGAAAGCTTAAATTTCATCAAATTCGGTCCAGAAATGTTGAGTTACACTCCAATAACTGAATAGAATGGAAGTCGGTATAAAGTTTTTCAAATTGTACTTGTTCTTAGTAGTGGTAGAAGTTTTGCAGAGTCCACCTGTGCCAGTTATTAAACCGTAATGCAAATATATTGCTGTGTTTCGTTGAACGGCAATGTTTCCAGCGAAATAACAGGGCTATAGTAAATCACCTGATTTAAAATCTTATTTTATCAGGGTGACGACTGCTGTAAATTGTCAGCCTGGATTTTAAATGATTGTAGTTACAAAATTCTGAATGACGCTGAACTGTTATGGCCATGTGTAACGCTTAACATCATGCGAGCGACTTCCTCGTCTCATCACCGATAGACATTAAAAACCCTTACGTTATAAAGATCGAATACGTTGACCCGGTTTTCGAGCATATCAGATGCTAGTGCGCATTTTTAGGGCAAGTGTGCAGCGATGTCTGCGAGCCCTCAACGTGCACGAATATTATATACATTAATACATACTTAATATTAATATCATCACTTAATAAACTATTAAGTGATGATACTACTCATTACTACTCACACTACTCATTACTTAATATCATCATCATCATCATGATGATGATGATGATATTAAGTATATAATTTTATTATAATATAATTTTATTTATTTTCAGAGAGCTGGGGCCAGACCGATGGCCATCGCTTTACGTACCCAGCGTCTCCACTCTTGACCCAGAGCGGCGATGTGGTAAAGAACACCATGTGCTCTGAAGAATCGGAAGAAGGCGACGAGTGTGTTCACGTAAAGAATGTCCCCTTGGACTCAACTGTGGAGCTCCTCATGTTTGACCAAGGTAAATATACAAATGTTAGAATCTGGCTGATTGACTTAGGCTGGGTTTTTGAAACCTATTTAACTAATAGGTAAGGCTACAAATGGGTATAAAGATGACGTAAATAAACTGTATGAATTTTATGTCATTTCCGCATAATTTGTTAGCTTAACTATTAGTAAACTATGTATTAAAAACCCAGCCATAATCATAGATCAATTCCGGTACCCCATACCACAGCATAGCAGATTATCCATAAAATTTATTGGTAAATTACAGTTACCTACTTAAAATATTTGACGTGTCAACTATGTCAACATCAATTGATATAAAAAAGCAAAAGCAAATCGAATAAAAATACCTACGAATAATAGAACAAAAAATACCAAAAAACGGAACCGACTTCAACACCAAAACGTGTGAAGTAACTTGTCGAAGTTGGTACTACGATAGTTCAAAACTACCTACTATCACAGTATTGTGCACATGGTACCGACTTCGGCAAGTTATTTCGCCACTTTTGGTGTTGAAGACTGTTCCATTTTTTTGGTAAAAAAAAAACCACCCTTTTTAGTGACCCTTGTTACTTACGAGATCGCTGTCATTCACCACTCGTCAATTACGATTTGATCAATATACGAAACACTTTTCAGTTATTGGATACGACTCTACGATATTGACTCATAAACTACTTGACCGAATTTAAATGATACCACATCGGAAGTATACCAAACAAGAAATTAATTATCAAACTTGGACTACTCTGATGTAAAAAGATATGCGTGATCATACAAAAAAAATATACGCGTCGATTGAGAATCTCCTCCTTGTTTTTTGGAAGTCAGTGGAAAACACTGTTATAATTGTAAATAAATTTAGGTACCGCAGAGAAGCAGATAATAATTAATATTTTTTGTAAAACTAGCGACTGCCCACGACTTCGTTCGCGTAGAAGGTTTGGCTTTCGGTCGGCCTCGCCATAATCTCCCACCTTTTCTTGTTTTTTTTTCTTTCATAAGAACCTTCTCCTGACTATGATTAACACAAAAAAAATTAGCGAGATTGTTCCATCCGTTCTCAAGTTATAGCGTGATTAACCATGCGATTCTCTAAGAGCAAACATCGTTGCATCTTTGACAACATCCGTGAAACAAATGCCGAGATGACGAGAAACGTTGGAGAAACAACCTTATGTGCAAGGGCGATATCTCATAAAGTATTTGACATCGGTGAGCTCGTCGACGAGCGCAACGACGAATCATTAGAGAGTCGCACAACAGGAGAAATAGGGGTTCATTTTTATAATAAAACAAGATTAAGACGCAATTTTAAAATAATTTACGATGCTTTACGTAAGATTGAAAATGGCTTGTTAGATTGGACGATGTAATGCGAAAATTTTTAATTTTGTACGTTTTCTTCATATTTTGCACAATTGAAAAAACTGCTGGTTATTACTTTAGTGCTATACGTTGGCTAAGTATTACGTAAAAAAAATATAGTGTTATCGCTGAAAATTCTGAGAGTTTGGACGTGAAAGTTTATTTTTGTGGGCATTTTTTTTTGCTGAATGAGAGTTATATTTATGAATTCTATTCGGTTATAACTCTTTTCCTATTCTTTTTCTAACCTTTGTATTTTTTTCATAATATCCTATCGATCTGTTTCGTTACACTAGGTGTTTCAAAATTCTACTTTTTCTTTAATCAGGGTACGAGCGCGCCGGAGTGATGTCTAGTAAAAGCCCGGAGAATATACAGATATATTTATATATATATATATATATATATATATATATATATATATGTACATTATAAGTAACTTCTTCATAGAACAACCGCGCACATGGCTGCGTCCGAAGTTGAATTTAACAATTCCAACTATATATTTGTTAAAATCACGTAATACAACATAATATGTGATTATTGGGAAGTCTGGTATAGTTAATCAAAGATGCATCACTAACTTATTCAGAAAGGTTCTATGAAAACTATCTAACCTTAAATCGATATCTATCTATACTATAATAAAGAGCAAAGATTTGTATGTTTGTAACGAATTAACTCTACTACTTAATTAAAAGCTACTAGACCGATTTGAATAACTCTTTCACAATTAGGATCCTAAAATAACTCTGATGAACATTGGCTATTTATTTTGATTCATCATCATCATCATCAATCACCACGCGAGTGAAACCGCGGAGCACATGCAGCTAATACCTTGCCTCGTTTGTCTAAAAACATTCAATTTAGAGCATAATAGCGTCACAGTTTTCTTATATAACCACTATAATCAGTAAGCCATTAAGCTGTTGACCTAGATTTTGTTCCAAAAGATAGTTGTTTAACAATAAGGGCCTCGTGATTGTGCTGGATAGCTTTATTAACTCAAAGAATGGTTTTACCAATTATAACTTTCGTATTCATAGAATTTGTTCAATTTGAAATCTGCGTTATTGCCTCTACTTATAAGAAAGTGTTTAGAATCATAAGTCAAATGACATGACAAGCAAGTATTGTGCCTGATGATGATCACCAAATCTACCCGTGACCTTTGCAGTGATCTTTATTCCGGGTTTCTTGCTCTAGAAGCCTTCCCTACAATAATACTAGGAGTAAGGCCAAAATAGCCCATGAAATTTGTAGTACTCTTCATTCCGGTAGGTCTACCATGAGTTTACAACATTGACACCAATCGATGCTCGGTATCGTCTGCCGCGAAAAATGTATGAAAAAATAACAGTGCCACCTTGCGGTCAATTGTAGAACTAAAATCGGTAGCGAGTACGCCAATCACAAGCATAGGTAGGCGCGATCGAGTATCGACTATAGATGACATTTATGTTGCCAACACATGGTAGAGCTACGGGTCTCTTGCACAAGATGCATTTAGGTTTAGGGCTTTATATTATATCTCCGGGCTTGAGGTTAACTTAGTGTGAAATTCAAATGTGGATTAGTAGTTAAGCCAGTAATAGAATAATGACATACATGGCGGATTTATCCGGATATTTACCGTATTGGTAACAAATAGAAGACTAAAAAAACACACAAAATTCGCATTCACATTAATAATACTAGAGTGGAATGTGATATCCATTTTAGACACAAACTGAATTTTGATTAAGTATCTTAAACATTTCTAGTGCAAAAAACTTCCATAAATTAGCACCCAAAAGTTGTGAAATGTGGAACAACTAATTATGTAAGTATTCCGAGAATATAATATAATTATTTGTCTAAAAGTAAAAGGCAGTCGTTACGCACTTTAGTGTGACATAAAAGCTAGCTAATTAAACACTAGAGATGTAAGCTGTAATTTATTATTTTAGCATACGAGTGCGATGTTCGACACTAATTGTCTATTTGCCTTAATGCTGTTTGTAAAAGCTGAAAGCTTATAAAATCTACATCATAAGAACGGAATACAACACAGTTAAACTGCATGTCTATAACGAACAAATGATTAGCCATATATATATATGTATTATACATTATATACCAACATACCTGTTTATAAAATCGGCTCACTGGATTTGTATGAATTGTATAAATGTATTTTTTATGACTTATGTTTACGAAATATTACCATTAACCAACATCCAACAAGTGAAGTAAACGGTAAACTCTGCCTAGAACAGATGCATTAATTACCATGTGACGAACTGCACTGCGCGAACCCTAACATATTGAGTAGTCTCATGTGCTTGTAATTTCATCCGTACTCTTCAAACCGGAATATATAGTGTTGCGAACATGCTTTGCAGTAGAAATAGGTATGGTGGCAGTACATGCCCTAAATAACTCTTCATAAAGATAGCTTATAAGGGTTAACATTTATGCTTCTATTAATATCATTATTGAATAACCTTGTGGCACGCGGATGCAGTCGCGGGCAAAAACTAGATATACATATGTCCTAGTTACATTGAATAAGCTGTTCACCAATGTATTTAATGAATTCAACTAACGGCATGATATCGCGTGAAAGGTGGACCGTACGAATATCAGCACAGTGTGAAAACTACACTGCATATATAAAATATACAGGTTGTTTGGTAGAGGGACCGACAAACCAAATGAGCGTGTTCGGGGGCCCACTTGGAGAAAACAAGTTGGCCAAAAAAATGCCCGTATACCATATATATACATAATACTCGTATACCTATTAAATCTGCTGCTAACACTATTCATAGAAGCACTTTTTTAAAATTACACGGTTATTTTTCCATAAACATATTAATACTTACGATATAAAAACTGTGGTGTTTATAAATAACTAGCGACTGCCCGCGACTTCGTTCGCGTAATAGACTCAGCCTTTGGCCTCGCCATAACCTCCCTACTTTTGTTAGTTTTCCTGACAATAATTAAAAAAAAATACCGTGTTCCATCCGTTATCAAGTTATAGCGTGACCAGAAGAAAGAGGAGTTCTTTTATATATATATATATAAAATATATACCCTGAGTCAGTGTTTCCGGTTAAGTACGATATGGGGGTCTTCAAAACACGAGTGCATAGGTATCTTCTGGGTAAGCGCGCTCCATCATCGATCGCATCATCACTTAGCATCAGGTGAGATAGTGGTCAAGTGCTACCCAGTTCGGTATATAAAAAAAAAAAAAAAAAATATATATATAGAGTAATAGCGCCTGCCCGCGACTTCGTTCGCGTAGAAGGCTCGGCTTTCAGCCTCAGCATAACCTCCCATCTTTTCTTAGTTTTTCTTTCATAAGAACCTTTTCCTAACATTAAATAACATAACAAAAAAATAGCGAGATTGTTCCATCCGTTCTCAAGTTATGGCGTGACCAGAAGAAAGAGGAGTTCTTTTTTATATATATATAGTAGTAGCGCCTGCCCGCGACTTCGTTCGCGTAGAAGGCTCGGCTTTCAGCCTCAGCATAAGCTCCCATCTTTTCTTAATTTTTAATATCAGAAGAACCTTCTCCTGACATTAATTAACATAGCAAAAAAACTCAAGTTATAGCGAGATCAGGAGAAATAGGGTTTCAACTTTAGGCGCATCTAATGTGGTCTCAAATAAATTTCATCAAGATCTGATCCGTACTATTTTAGATAATAATTTATCATCAACATTATGGTTAAATATAATTTCCAGTGATGTGTTAATCAGTTGTTCTCTCTCGATAAGGAATCCTAGGTATGGGGTATGAAGCTTGTGAACATGTTATGGTTTATTTATTATTTTACCTTCTCTAGTTTTTCTCTTTATATAATACTAGCTGGTACCCGCGGCTTCGTCTGCGCAGGATTGGTACCTACTTCATGTAGCTTATTATATTTTCCAAGGCCATAACTATTATTTATACCAAAATGTCATAAAATATTTACATGGTCAAACACAATTGCTATAATAGTATTATATGAGTACATTTAAATACTAAGTATATCAATCAGTAAACATTAATAACAAAATACAGGACTTAAGTACATACAAATATAAAATTAATCACCATGGAAAAAAAAACTGTCATTACATTTTCATCACCCTTGACGGTCGCCGAGCACGTCCTACAGCACGTCTAGTGTATCGAGCTGTCAAATTGACTTGTCTATCAGAAAATGACATAAACTTTAACAGAACTTTCATCATTACGATCTTGACGTAGGCGGAGATCTTGTTATTTTGTCTATGCTGCCCTACAATATTATGCTTTTTCACCCGCAAGGCGATCGATGATGATAATGAAAAGTAGCATATGTGCTATTCCTGACTATAATCTATGTCTGTGCCAAATTTCATCCAGATCCGTTCAGCCGTTCTGCCGTTTTTGAGTAACAAACATCCATTTGTGCATCCATCCATACATCCATCCATCCAAACTTTCACATTTATAATATTAGTGGGATAGTGGGATTAAATTCGTGAGAATTATATTATACAACTAAAAGCTTTTAAGGCAAGTTGACCTAATTAATGTTTTATTTAAATATAGCCAAAGTAACTTTTACTGAGTGTTATATTACGGAATGAGGATGGGTAAGACTTGAAACGATCGTGACCGGCTTCACGATTCATGCATGCATTTTAATCGATTATGTCTGCGAAACGAAAGAAATTATTTTACTAAAATTAGGTATCGATATTGGTAAAGAATTAATATAAATGAGAAACAATCACGATAACTATTCCACTACTTTCTACTGCAACTATAATAAAAAAATTCTAAAGATAATATATTCGATGTTTTGTAGATAATTACGACCTACTGACCTAGACGATATCGACCATACCATAGACCGTATTCAAGGAGCCGTCCAAATGAATTAAAATGAAATTAATAGAAAACTCATTTATTCAAGATACACACAACATCAACTCATATGATGTGATGTTGAAATTACATATCATACTTTAGACATAAACAAATAATACACATAAATTATACGACAACACATGAATAGGAAGCAGCCTCATAAACTTGGGATCCCGATAAGCATACGACTAACAAAGAGTCACCGACTTTCAACCGTATTGTAATCTTAGAATGTCACCGCCAAAGTAAATTATTTATGTGATTTCGAGAGTTAGCAATATTAAGAAGCTCAAACACAGATTGTTGGCAATAGAGAGTTCATCCGCCCGCTGGGTATATGCGTTTATGTCAATGGAAGCTTTGATGTACCACCGGGGAGATAAAGCAACGGGCTCTAAGCCTGGCCGTGGAAAACATACGGCGCTAGGGGTTATTAATGTTTCACAAATATTAGTATTATCAGACGTACCTACATATTAAGAACGAGTATGGCCATAAATGCTATTGAACGTTAGAATATCAGCAACAACTCAGCAGGAACACGGCAATCCCTAGTATGGTCCAATGTCCGGGAGGTCTGAACTTTGTGCAAATGTAATATGCCCCGTACTAAAGTAATAAATTTCTCAGGTATATTCGCCCGCGCGATCCTATTACTTAATCTATTAATTCATACAAATTACAAAAATAAATACGGTCAGCTTTTGCTGCTCACAAAACATAGTTTTTTCTTAAGATAGGTAGGTTATTTTTGACAACACCAAGTGTTGCAAGTCAGGCGCGATCAAAAGTTGCGTTTCTATTTCCAACACAGGTTAAATAGGAGTTACTGTGTTTAAGTTACATTTCACCTCCGAAAGTTGGAACGATACTCGTTACAACACACATTATTATATACACACGGAAGGTTTTCAAAGTGTCAATATTCTCCTACACACACAATGTCATTGCGGCTTGGTGGATAGGTTAGTGGCCAACCCATGTCGAAGTTTTCAGGCCGCCCGAAGGCCTTCGACATACCCTAACGACTATTGTCCTAAGACAAACAACCATTTTTTTAAAGGCTTGTATATACTTTTAATTCATATTTAATGAGTTGTTCCTGAGTGTTTGCTGCGGATTAAATTGCGGGCAGAAGTTAGCATAATATGATTTTTGAACATGTTTGAATATTGTTATAAAATATGTCGATTGTCAATATAACAATGAAATTTCTATTGAGTCTGGGTCGTTCGACTGTTGAAATAAACAACATAATATTTTTCACATCAACTGATAATCAACTGTCAACTTCTCAGTTACGTAAACATTTATACATTTACTCTTAGTACTAAGACCAGAACTCAAAAAGCACGCATATTCAAATCGTAACCATCGAAAAAAATCACAGTGTTGAACACGGATAGCCGTGCGATTCTCTAAGAGCAAACATCGTTACCTTTCACAACATCCGTGAAAAAACGACAAGAGAAACGTTCCATCGTCATTCGATCATCGGTGAGCTCGTCGACGATCGCAACGACGAATCAATTGAGAATCGTACGGCAGTACTGAAACTATATAATATGATACGAAGTTAAATATTTGGATACATACAGGAACCTATGGGAAGTTACTTACAGTATAGCAAACACTGATTGTAATGAGATGACAATGTTTTGCTCTCACCATTGGTTTGGAAGATTGGTTTTCACTATAGCCACTGTGAAGAGAGTGCAACATTCTGGATAGATCAAGTTAAGGCCAGAATAACCTTACCGTGAAATAACCTACTTTTTTATAATTTTTACAGTTTAGCATAAGCGGTATTAAGAGACTCGTATCTCGACCGGTTTCGTGACTTTCTGATTCACTTTTTTCGGTGATTGGAGCACACGCGATCTCCCGTATAACCTTGTTGTGAATGCAAAACATGTTTCTCATTTTAAAGTACCTATATTGACTTATGGCCGTTTTCAATAACCTATCTATCGTCGGTTTACCTTACTAGAGATAGATATTTGACTCTATTTGTATTGACGTTATGTCAAATTTCTATCCATAGGCAAGGCAAACTGTAGATAGATAGAATATTGAAAACGGCCGTTAACCCGTCTGCGGATTCACTCGATTGACATACGTCATATAGTGCCTTAGAACTATTTCACATTTATATTGGTTACACTAGTTTTACGCCAGGGTCGCTTTTAAAGCCAGTATACCCTCAAGAGTTTAGATTTAGAGGTAAGAAGTCAAAACATTAATTCAAAACTCGGAGCGGTTCGGTCAAAAAGATAGGTACCCTATAACCCTAAGATACATTACTGTAAGGCAGAAGTTCGAAATGATTTTGTCTGTTTCCCTCAGTTAGGTCCAGTTGACTTTTCCAGAAATTACAAATCTAAAAACGATACCACAACTCGGACCATAAAGGCAAAAATCGACGTCTCAATGGCTTTATTGTGTTTCCTTTGAAATTTAATTGATTTAATTCTTTAGCCGAATCGAAATTTATTATCTGTAAAATAGGACTAAGGTATCGGGGAAAAGGCCCAACAATCTATGGTTATCGTGGATTTCCCGATATTTGTGTTTTGTTCGAGTTTTAACGTGTAATAATGGTGGATTATTTACTGTTATGTGTTGCTAATAATGCACAGGTGTAGGCACAGTGAACAGATACATTAAACATTGTTTGCGTATTTTCCTTGTCATCCTTACTAGAACGTGACTTAGACAGGACAGTTATGTAATGACAGACTTATTTATGGGATTGGGACTTGATTGTGATTGAATTAAAAGCTCAATTGATGCAACTTTATGTTACTTATCTAACATTACTATTTAACTTGAGGAATGGCAAATTTACAATGTACGAGTCCAAAATTATACTAAAACAATAAATTGAAAAAATAAACTAAACAACTATGTCAGCGTGACAAGTACACAGCCCGTTACCTCAGACAAAATAAAAATGTCAAGACAAAATGTAGTGACTGGCAGAGTAACGTCTTCCAAATTTCTTCGTCTTCCTTTTAAAAAGCCACAGAAGAAGAAGACAGAATGTTATGACATTGACAGAGAATGGTGAGAGAAGTGAGGCCGGTTTTCTAAATATGTCAATACATATTTAGAAAACCAGCCTCGGTGTTGCCATAATAATTCAAATAAATTAAAATTAATAAACATTAATACATTTAAACGAAATGATAATTAAAATTTTAAGCCTTGCTTCCACGCGCCGCGATAGTTCGACTGACGAGTCAAGGCGTAGTTTTCTGTGTGTAATTAATGTACACGACGAGGCGCAGTTTTACCGGCCTCACTTCTCTGTTCATTACACTCGGTCTTGACTTTTTATTTTGTCTGAGGCCGTAACATGTATGTACATAGCTTGATACTCTGAGTGGTACTACAACTGTTATTGGAAGACACAGGTACTTAACCATAAGGCAAACGCCGTGCCCGTACATTTAACATGTAGGTACTATACAATTGAAAATTATCTAACCTACTTTAGACGCTCGACTAATTTTGTACCCGACCCCAATGAGATTAACTATAGATACGTTTTACTCCTTAAATATGAAGTTTAAACATGCCAAATTTTATATATCTACCTACAGCTATAGTACACAACTCGCACAACGACATTAACTACGCTGACAAGGTGGTGAAAAAAACACGAAGATATATATGAATCCTAGTTGTCAGAAAGGGATCAACATATTATTAACAACGTTCGCCTATGGCTGACCATTCGACCGCCAAACAGCCTCGTTCTCTCTGTCGTTCGCTACTTGTCTCTTTCGCGTGTGTGGCGAAGCGGCAACGTCGCAATAGTTAATTTAATTTAAAATACAATGTTAGATTTCCATTTTTGAAAGATGAAATAGATAAACAATAATTACAAATGAAAAGATACATCATTCTTATTTTTTTTACACTCGTCCCAATATATGTTCTGCAGTTTCTGAACACACAAGGCATTTTTTCCTAAATGTTGAATACGCGTTGTGTCGTTGCCAGACACGCTGGAACTAAGTTGACTCAAGACAATTAGCTTGTGTTGATGTAGCTAAGCCGAGCGCAGTAAGGCGTATCTACCTCCGTTTATATATAACATCATTGCCCGACCCAGCGATATCAACCTCGATTACGTGAAGTATTAAAGTAACATGCGTTGCAAATCGATAACGATCATAATTATTGTGCAAGGCCTCTTTCCATCAGTCAGTAAGAAACATGAAAATGGTACTTTCTCCTATGATTGATCCCACAAAATGATCTCTATTAAGATTGCATTTTACTGTAATGGGGTTATGTGATTATTATACTATATAAGTAAGTATAATAACATAAATAAGTATTATAATAATTAATACTTAATTGCGCTCCGTAGGACTATAATGGTATCTCAGTTGCTAACAAAAGTTGATTGAAATTTGAGTTGAATTGAGAGTGAAAGAGTAAGAGATATCCATCGATACATTCGCCCATTATTCTATCTTCTTTCATTTAAATAAATCCTATCCATTTTTTAGTTAAACACATGTTTCCTCTTGTGTTGATACCTTAATACTGCGCATTTTGTTATTTATATATACCTTGCTTTGACGATTAGACCCATACAAGGGGCATAAAGTGCGAGTTGGTTTTGCACACCGTGAGTTCCGTACTATATTTTCTTTTATATATTCTCAGCGCAAACTGTACTCGTATTTTTTGCTATTTCTTTTTACTTTATAGTTTCCATTATATATATTAAGCTTTTTAAAATAAAAACTAAGATAGGATAGGCGAAAAGAGGGAACAGACGAGGCTACAACGGACAGTGTAGGCTCGGTAAGGATGTAGTATAGTATCAGTAGTTAAGGGCAGTAGAACTCCTTGTGAACTTGCATTCCTCCGGGGAAGTAGAAATATGGAATGAGAACCTACAATTACCTTCTACCTAAATTAATTAACACTCTGCCTAAAGACGTGGAGTATGGAGGTATACAGGACATATACCTCGATACTCCACGCCCTTTCAAAATACTTAAACAGAAACTTATATTATTAAATAACTCTGATTATGTAAATTAAATATCTAGCTATTTCTCATGTAAGTAAATTGTTATTTTATAGCTTATATAAATATACGAGTATATTATAAGCTACCGAACTCATTGACTGCTCATAAGCCCTTCAGGCTTCTGTAGTCTTTAATTTTAAATACAATTTAAGTTTTTAGTAAATATTTTGGACATATATATAAAAAAAGTACTGCCACCATTACTATTTCTTCCATGAGACAGTGAGGTTTTATGGGTATGGTGAAATTACAATCACATGCGATTTAACAACATAAGACCTCAGGGGGATGAGTGCACTGTCGTTCGTCACTTATGTCGGAATGTATCTGTTAAGCAGAGGTTACATCTGAACACCAGATGGGCCTCGTGCTTATACCGTGATCTAATAACATACATACAAAAACTAAGGTAAGTTAGGCAAATAGAGAGAGAGAGAGAGAGAGAGAGAGAAAGAGAGTGAGAGAATAGACTACGCTAACCACAGACCATACTATGGTCTGTGACGCTAACACAGGCAGCCTAGGCTCTGCCAGGATCTCAGTGACTCGTACGGAACCCTGAAAAACTTCTATAATGATTGATGATAATTTTATGCCTCGCAACATAATTGCTATTTTATGTAGTATGTATATGCTCCTAATAAAGCCGTAGGAGCAAAATGCGGCTGGACAGGCAGATGATTTATTGAGTGAAAACTGAAGAAATTATATAGTGACCATGCATGCGCTGTTGCATTACTCGATACTGATGAAATCGATATCAAAGCGATGATAGCCCTGGGTAATACGAGTCGACTGCCAATCGGTCTTGAACTTTCTATGAACGTAATATATAATAAGTACGCGGTATCCGCAGCATGGGGGCACTTTCTGGTGCTCGACTAGCTAACTTGAAAACCTATCGCTAAGCGCTTTATGATGTGTTCTGACAGAATAAATGTCCTTTAGATCCTGTCACCATTTAAGTTCTAGTATGATTACACCATAACTTAACAGATACATTATACAGACAATTGTAATTCTTCCTTTGAATCCTATCCTATTGATATTGTAAATGCAGAAGTGTGTTTTTGTTACCACTCAGCACTGTAACGTGTAACTGTAAAACTAACTGCTCTCCGCGGTTTCACCCGCGTGGCGATAAATGATGATGATGATGATGAATTTTATAGCCTATGTTACTCAGGGTGAATGTAGCTTTCCAATGGTGAAAGAATTTTTGAAATCGGTCCAGTACTTTTTGAGCCAACTCGTTACAAACATACTTACATACAAATCTTTCCTCTTTATAATATTAGTAGATATTTTAAAATATATTATTATATATAAGTATTTAAAATCCTGGAATATTTAGGTACATTATTAATAAAATAATCTTATTATTTTTCTCGATTCGTACCCCTGAAAGAGTTACCATTTATTTATTTTTTTCATCTCAGAATACATACAGTGAAAATAAGTACAATGGTTCTTAATAATACTTGTACAATTTATTGGACTACATAACCAGTATATTAAGACATTAGCAGTTATACTAGGGTAACATGTGTTACGACAACTAAGTGCATTCCTTATCTATACATATAATAAAACTGTAGAGGTCAAATTACCGTACAATGAAAAAATAATGCTAAAAACCGAGTCAGGGGGATGAAAGGAGTGAACTCGAACAAATTTTTTTTTTCAAATTTCTTTGCTTGTCTGTTTGTACGGGCAAATCTCCAAAACCACTGGACCGATTTAAATGACATTTTATGTGGTGGTAGCTTATATCCCTCGTAAACATATAGGATACTTTTGATCCCGGTGAATTAATGAGTTCCCGTGGCATAGTTAAAAAACTGTAATTAACCGTATCCCGCGAGGCAACGCGAGCGAGCGTCTACTGGCGGGTCAGCTAGTTTTATATAAAATGATTATACCTTACTATATTACCTTATGATATTACCTACTTTTAATCTGTGAAAATGTAATTGTCCGTGCGGCTGCGGGTGGAGCCGCAGAGCGCGGAATAGTGATCCATCCTAGATTTTTTCTTGCTATAAATATCCTTATGAGTGAGAAATGGCTGCCATTGATTTTGTGTTAATGGAGCTATAAATAACCGTTAAATGATGCACGAGTCTATGTAAATTGCACATATTATTATTAAACTGTGTTTTTGTGTCATTCGATCTAGAAAGTTTTAGAATGCATCTACTTACCGCTTAACTAGAACGTGACTTAGACAGGACAGTGACATGACATACTTGTAAGTGACTGTGACTTGACTCTGACTACATGAATAAAAATCTCAATACAGCTCAATATTTTATTTATTTTAATCAACTTCAAAAAAGGAGCAAGTTTTTCAATTCGACTGTACCTACTTATATGTAATAAAAATAAGACGAGAAAATTTTCGTTCGTATCACATTTTTGTGACGTATGACACCATTATGACATAATTGTGACAATATTCAAAAACCAAAAGTATCCCTTTCGATTTTTCAATAGACTTTCAATAAAAGGAGGAGGTCCTCAAGTGACGCGTATATATGTTTTTTATTCTATGATCACGCATAATTTTTACAGAGTAGTCCGATTTTGATATATCCTTTTTTGTTTGGTTGAGTATACTTCTGATATGGTCCCATTTAAATTATTGGTGCTTCTTCAAATTCGGTCAAGCAGTTTTTGAGTTACACTATACAATAACTGAAAAGTGTTTCGCCCATCTTGATGATATCTTTGACGATGTATCCCGTAAGTAAGTAGAGGTAATTCCATTTTTTGGTAATTATAATTTAGCTAATGAATGCGAAGAATAAATGTGCGAGCCCACTAAACAAAATCGTTAGTGTATTTGAAACATCGTGCGTGCTCATATGAATTGCTTTTATTTACGAATTTAGAATCAACTAGGCACATAACAGCATAACAGTTTGCCAGTAGTCTAATTATAAAACAATTCAAACCATTGTTAAAATATTATTCAAGAAATCGCTCATAAGTAAGTTATTAGCATACACATGATCGTTAACCCCTACATAATCAAAGCGTTGTATTCATTATGCTATGTTTTTTTGTTTTGACTGACAGTTCTCGCAATCATCAAGTAGTCTATTAACGTATACGCTTGAGAAAATATAACATTTCCATTGTAATTAGATATATTATGCCGGAAGTAAGGCTTACTTAGTCGCTTTCATTTTAAATAAATAAGAGTCAAAGTGGTCACGGTTCGATGGAAGCCAGAATTTTACATTTACATACATTTTATTTGTAAACGATTCTCCCGGCATTTGTTGCACTTTATTATAAAAGATATTAAATTTTAATTTATAACTTGTGTCATAGTTTTTAGGGTTCCGTGCCCAAAGTGTAAAACGGGACCCTATTACTAAGACTCCGCTGTCCGTTCGCCTGTGTCCGTCTGTCACAAGGCTGTATCTCATGAAACCGTGATAGTTAGACAGTTGAAATTTACAAAGATGTATTTCTGTTGCTGCTATAACAACAAACACTAAAAAATAGAACAGAAATATAATTAAACGCTCGTACAACACATGTAATATTGCTCGTTTTTGCTCGATATTGATACATGTCTCTTACCTACTCTAGCGCTCTCTAACGGAAAAAAACTGTCTCCCCAAAATATTTTTTTTAGTTATAACCTATTGGTAGATATAATCAATATTAATTAATACAATATAAAATAGATAATAAATAGCAAAATTATTATTTAAAAATTTTAAATGCCAAGTTAGTTTTATACTTTCAAAGTTCATACTTTTTAATAATAGATAATGTAATGATGTACCTAATTTTGCAATTCGATCATTTTTTTGAGCCCATTTTTCGATTTTTATGTAATGCATGCGAATACGTTTTTTTTATCGTAACTTCCTTTCGTTATTTGCAGCGGATCGCATAAAGCTATGTTTGCTGCCATTCTTCTTAAGGTGTTATAAAGGTGCTGCCATTCGTCTTAAGAAAACTTATTACCTTCAACTTTAACGTCCATTTATATGTTTAATAGCTTCCGATCTTAATCGTGTTCGCGGCATTCATTTTGATTAACTCTCGGAATACTTTGCTTGTAAATATCTCTTAAGTTAAAGAGTTTTGACTATACTATCACTGGGAAGATTGTTCTCAGAGGGAGTAGCACAAAAATTGGGAAAAATATAATCAGTAACATAAGCATAAACGCTTCACGCTTTGGCTTACTAACTATGCGTTATTTTTGCTTCAGTTGCCCTAAATAATGAACAGTTTCATGTGAAAGACAAGTAATGTTACACTTACGCAGTTATTCGTGCTAGGCCCAATTAAACCTCAATCTGAAGACCCCGCAGGCTGTCGCAACGTTTAATTAAACGAAAATATTTAGATATCAAACAACCCTTTTTTAATATCGTTCTTGTGTTTAACATTCAGAGCATATTTTCTGCAGAATAAATTAAAAACAATTGAATTGTCGTTCCGTTTCTAAGGGCTTTCTTGTGTGATGTTATAATTACCAGTCCACAGCTGAATAAAAGCATCTAATGGACGTCACAGAGCCAGTGCTTTGACTCCACATACTCGTATTTCAGCCTCCGCTACTTACAATTATATACCAATCATCATACTTACTCTCTATCACATTGTTTATAGCGTGTATTGTACTCGTAGTATAGCTACACTACACGCTATTCCCGTCATCCCAACCATAAACTTTGGCTTTGTGTAATAAATATTTCATCTCTAGATTGATAAACCGTCATGTCGTCGCGTTGTCTTGAATACATTATGAAACACGACGAAACACAATCGAAATACACCTTTACCACGGTGCTAGTATGTATTATTATCTTCGCATGAAGCAACTTTGTGTTTCCTTGAGCGGCATAGGAAGTTTCGGAATACGTAATGTTTCAAGGAAATATCGCTTGTACTGGAGAAATTACTAGATGGCGTTAAGATTATTCCTAGTCTTCTCCATCATATACACATAACGAATTAAGGAGTCTTGAATTGTACCTAGTAGAGGTCTCATATCTATTAAATAATATTTTGTAAACAGGCTTTAAACCAGGTTCGTTTAGTTTCTAGGTATATAGCAGTAGTATTTAACATCAAATAAGCCACTAAGATGATATCGAATTTGAAAAAGCGGTTTGAATTTCCTAATTAAACAGTCTGTCCGCGTTGCCCCTGATGGTTCTGAATAGGTTTTTGACAAATATTTGTATGGTGAGTAGCGGTGTAGGTACCTCTGAATTTCGACAAATTCAATTCTTCGACAGCCGCTTCCTTCAAATAAACATAGTTCGACAAGTCATTGCTTCAAGACAAGACAAGAACTATTCCAACAGAACTTAGCGCAGTATTTATGGTCAGAGCAAAGTCACGACAGGTGAGACGTACGGTTGAACAGTGACCACACAACGCGCGAGCCGAGCGAGCGATGCGAGCGTGCCGCGGCAGCGTCCCGCAAAGCACCACAATCAGGCTAACCTACACCTCGATAAAGATACAACGCAGCACTTTTGAGATAAAATTCTTGTCGAGTATATGTCCTGTCGAAGCAATGACTTGGCGAACTATATTTTTTCGAAGTAAGCGACTTGTCGAAGTATTGAACTTGTTGAAATTCAAAGGTACACCCGGTGAGCAAAAATGTTTTTCTCATGTCTTGTATGTTGTGATAAGTTATTGTGTGTATCCATGCCCTGTCGTGACACAGGCAAATATAGGGCGGGGGAATCGTAATTATTCTTGAAATCGGGTTTAAGTTATTTTTTCTCAAACTACATTTAAGTCTCATTTTCATATACACAGTAGCTGTATACAAAGTATACTTGCAAACATTACCTAATCATTATTTGGAACGATCGATGTGAAGCACTGTTACGTAATGTACCCTTACATCAGGTGTTCGTATGCCTTTGATTTATTCACTACCTACATACGGAGATTGTTTCAAGTAACGTCTCTTTGAACGAGCTTCCAGATCAGTGAACTGATGACGGCTATAAAATAGCCAGTCTCATACAACAGCAAAGTTTTATAGCGCTTTCGCAGCTTTTAAACGAAGGCCATACACATTCTGTGCGGGTTGTGAATGGCATTTAATTCTGGGTGTCATTCATACTGACATACTTATGATTAGCGCACTGAAGTTTCAATAGTGCGATAAACGTAACATTATATAATTCACATTTGTGACGCCTAGTAAAAGCTTAAAAATATTTTTATTACAAAAACTGAATATAAGTCCAAATGTTAGGCAAAAATGTTTTGTAAAAAAAAAATACTATCACTTATTTAACAGCCGTAAAAAATATGAATAAATGTATTGTTAAATAAATTACTAAGTGAATTTAATAGCCGTACTTCTCCATTTTTGAATATCAGGTGACGAGTTTGGATGCCTTTCTTTGCATATGGTTTCTTCATGTTTACCATCCACCATATTCGTGTCTGTTAAGAAACCCGCCTGCCCATAACAGTCGCAATGCCACCCAGAGCTTCAAGCAGTTTTCTGTGGCAAGGCGCTCAAACCGAGACATTAGCTTTTGCGTTTCTTTTTCTCATTAAAATATCCACCTACAGAAAATGCAGCAGGCTTTCTTATTATGTCCACGTAGCGCAGTAGCTTTTAAAACAAAAGAAACTCGTTGCACTCGTGATTTCGAGAAAGCTCAATCGATGAAATCGGTCGTAACAATCTCGCAACGATAATCGGAAACCAATTTCACGAAAGTGCGTAATTTCCATCTGGATGAAAATAGGTATATACCTATTGACTAATGTAAGCGAGACGCTTATTATGCTTGTGTAATAAAAGTAAATTAAATTTCTCGCCGTACGGTCCAAAATGGAACGAGTATAACTGCATCTTATGCACCGACACCTTGTTGGTAGTTATGTAGTACACTGTTGTAATGCTAACTTACATAAGGCTAGTTAGTATTACGTGAGATAATAATTAGCACAGTATTTGCGTACGAATGTCAATAATCTGAATAATAATTATGCTTTAAAACCGGCCAGGAGAAATAGTCTTCGACCAGTTTCGAACTTATTTGTAGTTCTTCTGGGAGTTACTCTTGTACACAGCGGCAAGCGCGGGCTACAGCACGTAACTGACGTGCTGTGGCCGGTAAATTACTGTTAATCTTTAGTAAATCTTGCGATAGTTTTCTATCTCAATCTGAATAAGGTTGCAATGTTATATCATAGGCGTATAAACTTATCTAAAAGATAGAACTGAGTCTCGCAATGACGAGCGCAGGAGGTCCGCCGAAGATTGCCGCACAAAACAGTGCCTCTGGTACTGAGAAAGCTGGTTCGTTGTAATTAGAGTAGAAAGTAAACTTGAGCAGGTTTTTTTATTGGGTAATATTTAACTACACATAAAAATATTTCTGTTTCATTTAATTAATACAATTTTCTATCAAAAATACACATTGGACATCAAACTATGTATAATACACTGCGCGATTAAATATTGCAAGTTTGCACATTATTGTAATGTCCAAATACTCAGCATACAAGTACAATTTATAGATATATCTGAAAAACTACTAGACCGAATTTGATGAAATTTAAATGGGACCACACAGGAAGCATCAGCTTACAAACAAAAAAACAATTTTGAGAATCAGTTCACCCAGTCCGATTAAAAAAAAAAACAGTTGAATTATGTACCTCCTCCTTCTTTTGGAAGTCAGTAGAAAACAAGTTAATTTGAGATTAATAAGTATATTTAATAGATAATTTGTTTATTTGGAGTACAACCGTATAACTAGTTGCTCTGAGAGCTCGCGAGTACGTCTTTAACTTAAACTGATTAAATATTCACCGTGCACCTTAAAACAAAATCCTTACAACTTAAAATGGAAAAAAATCCATAAACTTAATCGGTCAATAATCCTATATAATTATCGAACCAGATTTTTTTTTACGAGAATCGAATGAGAAAACGCGACCTGCCGTGCGATTCTCTAAGAGCAAACATCGTTGCATCTTTGACAACATCAGTACAAGAAACGTTGGAAAAACAACATTATGTACAAGGGCGATATCTCATAAAGTATTTGACATCGGTAAATCATTAGAGAATCGCACGGCTGCAGAGGCATTTTTAATTTAACTGACATCAAAAAAGAAGGAGGTTAAATTGCTCGTGTAGGTATATGTATTTTTTGTGTATATTAGCCGATTTACCCCCATTTGTGGACCGATTCTTAAAATTCTTAAATTTTTTTTGTTTGGTAGAGTATACTTCCGAGGTTGTCCCATTTAAATTTCATCAAATTCGGTCAAGCAGTTTTTGAGTTACACTCCAAAAACTGAAAAGTGTGTCGATAATCTTGATGATATCGTTATTAACGGTGAATGACAATCGATCCCTAAGTAGCAAAGGTCACTAAAAATAGTGCAAACGAATTTCATACCAAAAAATGGAACCGACTTCAATACCAAAAAGTTTGAAATAACTTGTCGAAATTGGTACAATACGCACAATATTGTGATAAAAGGTACCGACCTACTTTTGAACTATCATGGTATCGACTTCAACAAGTTAATATACTTTTTAGTAGATATTGAAGTCGGTTCCATTTATTGTTAAACATTTTTTTGCCCATGCAGAGACGCTTTGTTCGTGATTCGCTCTCACTCGCTCAACATACAGGTACTTTATGGTAGAATCATTACATGTGCGTTATTTATAATGACGTGCATTCAATAAATCCCCTCTTTTGGTATGTAGCTAACCCTAACATTAGGCGATCAGATTGTCATTTAATTAGGTACTTTATATGATACAATAATATGTGTTTATAATTTTAAGTAATATGTATAACTGTATTTTTCAGGAGGCGAGTCAGATCACATCTTTCATCTCCATGGCTACAGCTTCTACGTCATAGGAGTCCGCGCGTTCAACGCCAGCTTAGACAAGGATACGGTCAAGAAGATGAACGAAGAGAATACCTTGTTTCCATCTAAGAACCTTTTAAACCCAGTGTTGAAAGACACAATAGTCATTCCGAAGTATGGAGTAGTAGCATTAAGATTCAAGGCTGATAATCCAGGGTATTGGCTCATGAGAGATGAGCGGTCCACACATTGGACTAGGGGTCTAGACTTTATCCTAAAAGTAGGGGAACAGACTGATTTTGTCCAGGCACCAGCAGATTTTCCCAAATGTGGATCTTACGTAGGTCCGGAATATTTCCTCATATGACCCTGGGGTTTACATACTAATGAAAATAGTTACCTTTTAGTTATAATCGCTCCATTATTTATTTATTTTGTGATACAATTGCTAAAGCATTAAGTACGTACGTAAAACATTTTGTATAATTGGTATAAAAACCAAACGCAATACGTAGCTATTGAACATAATTGCGGTCATTCGATACATGTCGAAATAATTGCGTTACTCGTTAGTGGATACAGGCGAGAGCAATCTACTAGGTACATTCATGTAAGGTATATAAGTACAAAAGTACTTAACTTAGATAATATTACTTATAAATGTAAATATTAGAACATGACATACGTGTAAATAAATAATTTTCTAAGTATAACTCTCTCAGACCACATTATTTCTATATCAACATCCTTTACTCATATAAGCATACTTTATATATCTCATACTTACACATCATGCACTTATATGTATCGTTAAAATAAAACCACGATACTAGTTAATATAAATTAGTTGCGTTTTATGTCAGGAAACATTTTATGTAAGAAACGGTACAAGCATGAGGCCCACCTAATGTTAAGCGGTAACTTTTTGCCCATAACAGATGCATTACGTCGCAAGTGACAACAAGCTCCACTGCGCCTGAGACATTAAGAGGACTGCATACCGATCACTGTTTTCGCGTTGTAGGTATTCAGCAAATGTATTGCTATCTCAACATTGCAAGCATTCCCCGCATCCGCGCGCGGGCGCCGAGTATGTGTGTGTGCGTGGTCTGCGCGCACACATCTAAACTAGCTAAACACAGAAAGCCATCGTTGCGCCGCCACGCGCCGGTGACGAGTTATGTTTGTCTTGCGAAAAGATTGTGATTTGGGACTTTTATACGACAAAATCCAATTATACATTTTTGTTTCATTACGTGTATGATTATAGCCGGTAAGTAAATGTGGTAATTTTGTTTGCAATAATAAAATGATACATATAGATATTTTATAAATAGCTATATATATATAGTAATTATGTTTCATCATCATCATCATCATCAGCCTGTAGCAGTCCACTGCTGGACATAGGCCTCTCCAATTGCACGCCACTTAGGTCTATCTTGGGCTTCTCGCATCCAGTTTTTGCCAGCCGTCTTGCGCAGATCGTCACTCCACCGTGCCTCAGGACGTCCTACACTACGTTTGCCGAGACGCGGTCTCGACTCTAGAACTCGTTTACCCCAACGGTTGTCGGTTCTACGGCTATTTACGTTTTATTTTATTATATTTATATTATATTTTATTCTACGGTTAATTATGTTTATGTTATAATTAATTAGTTATTCGCATTTTTAACTGACTACAGCGAAGCAAAAAGGAGAGTTATAAGTTGCCCGGTATGTAATATGTATGTATGAGGGTATGTTATGTAGGTATGTTCATCTATTCCCTCATAACATCTAAACTACTTACATATATCATAATTTGACAAATGCGGTCTCGTTGCAAGCGTCTTATTTGTCCGCTGGTTAATTATTTTATTTTTTATTTACACGGAAAACAAACAGCTGCTTATTAAATAATGTAGTATAAGGATCTTCTGAATACAAAAGCCTAACAGTTTTCGCTTATGATAACATTGTAAGTGCCCTGAATGCAAATAGGTAACAATAGGTAATCGTGCTTGATTAAAGAACACAAACAGGAAACAAAAAGTATAGTGATGCACACAAATAAGACTCGATTATAAGTTTACAAGCAACATAAAGCCACATAAAACCTGATTTACCAAAAAAAGAAACAGATAATTACGAGAGAAAAAAAGAATAAGAAAAACATGCACATTTACATCAGTCAGTGTAAAAACGCTTGCTTATCAAGAGTTTGAATGCATTATAATGTATATTTTGAATTATATGTGATATCCCATTAAATTTAATATGGCGTCACTTAGATGACAAAACCTAATAAGTTGTTAAGTCTCATGTGTACAATTTCGCGGGCAACCACACCCTTCAAACCAAAACATAGTATTACGAATATTACAGCTTCACGCGGTAGAAAAATGTATACCTACGTACTTTCGTACGAACTCATTAATACTGCTGCACTTACTCTCTACTGAGAGCAATCATTATAACATGAAGAGGTATGATTTGAGATATTTAACATCTCGTGTTGGCAATACAAAATACTGAACTGTGTTAAAATGCATTATACTGTTTTTTTGAAATCTAGGGAAAAATAATAGTTTAAAAAGAAATAAATAGTTATAGGCACAGATTACTGACAAAAGGCAGATGGAGCGCGCCGAACTCGCGAGTGTCGCCACCTCTATAGTTATGTGTGCGTGACAACGAGCCACTGCACTGTACGTACACGTGCATCTGTGTGGGTGTAGAGTTACCAGATGTTTAAAAATTAACTCCCTCATTTTGTAACAAATTGTTATAATATTGGAAAGTTAAACGTTCTTTTGTAACATACGGTACTAAAGTAATATATTACTTCATCAGTCGAACGACCCAGGCACAATAGAAATTTCATTGTTATATTGACAATCGACTGGTGAGGGGTTATGGATAAAATAATGGTTATTAATAACTAAATAAATTACAATAAATAAAGAAGGTTCGGTAAATATATCACAATTCATTTTTATTTGTTTTTGTTTAATATTTTAATAGTATCCTACTTTTCTAATTATTACACATGTAGCCGACAGTTTGTGAGAGTGGAAGTACGTATGTATGGATGTTTATTTCTCTTTCACGCAAAAAAGACTATACTGATATTAATAAAATTTGGCACAGGTAGTTTTTAATCTAGATTAACATACAGAACATTCCATCGGACTCGCCCATCTCGGGTTCCGTACAAATTTGTAGGTAACAAATTATTTCAGATTTTTCTCTTCACAGACTTTGGAGATTAGAGGCCCATATTTTTTTTTCTTAATTTGTTATATAAGACCTAGCTTTTTGCCAAATTTAGTGATTCTAGGTCAACGGGAACTACCATATTATGGGTTTTCGACCCAAAACCAATAGGGTACTTCCGGTTGACCTAGACTTATACAAAAATAAAAAAATTTGAAAATTAAGGTAAAGTTTGGTACTTACACTATTTCGCGAAAAAGACGGACCTTGATTTTTATACACCTAATAGGGACTATAGACTTCAATATCTGGTATAAATTTCAACTTGCTAGGTCCACCAGTTCCTGAGAAAATCGGTGGTGACACACGGACAGACAGACTGACAAGAGAGTGATCTTATAAAGGTTCCCTTTTTACCTTTTGAGGTGCTGAACCCTAAAAATGGTGCGAACAAGACAAGTATTCGCATTTTAACTTGATTAAAAACCTGACGTAAAAAGTATTTTCTAAGAAGTCTTGAGGTTTTTTTTGGAATAAAAACCGTGCGTGCGAGACTTTTAAAAAAATATCCGCATTTGCGATATTAAAAAACAAACTTTCGTTACATCACTAACCCCTAGACCTTCTAAATGTAGTTTTACCAATAAAACGGCTAATTAATTTAAATAAATACTGGCAACACAAGCGAATGACTGTCGAAGTTTTGTGTTCCGAGTCACATGTAAATTTATTATGTTGATTAAAAATTATATAAGTCAAATAATTAATAGTTATCTGTGAAAGGATATTCCATCTTCTTTTTTTTCTTTTTGGGAACAACTTTTACAGTGTTTAATAACACAAGACGGTATTTTTTACATTAAAATTACGAACCATTCGTTACGTGTTGCTTCGGACAAGTCGCGTATAGCACTAGCGCGGGTTTGTATTTGCTTTTGAATTTGTATTCGCTTTGGTGGGGACGCTCGCGTGTTCGGTACGCTCCATCTGCTTTTTGTTTCATAATCTGAGGTTATAGGTACTTCTTTCTATATTTAAATGAAATATTTTTTTGAAAAGGTTTTTTTTGAAATTTGTGTTTTTTTAATGTTAATGTTTTAAAATTTGACGCACTAATAGGGTTCCGCACCTCAAAAGGAAAAAGGAATCCTTATAGGATCACTTTGTTGTCCGTCTGTCCATCTGTCTGTCTGTCAAGACTACTTTAATCAGGAACGTGGAACGTCATCAAGTTGAAATGAATATTAAATACTCAGGTCTACGGTTTCTCTCAGCTGTGAAGAAATCACACTCGTAGGTCAACGCCAATGTATGACTGTTTATGTCCATATTTTAGCATGTTTTGCAATTTTGTAAAGGAATCAAAACCTACAGGCACTTTCCGTTGACCTATAATCATGAAATTCGGTAAGAAACAATGTCTTACAGCACATGTAACGGAACAAATGTGAAAACTGTAAATCTTTATTTTTTGCTAAAAAAAGCGAATTTAATATGACGAACTCATTAGTAGCGCTTTTTGAAATAACCATGTCTAGGGATCAATCGAAAAAAATCTATGGGGTAACTATTGAACTTATAATAGGTACTTAGATACCTTACCAACAAGTTTTTACGGAACCCTCACTGTGCGAGTACGACTCGCACTTGACCTATTTTTTATAACCGACCCGCTTTCTTTGTGGCCCAGTGTTCATATAGATAACTAGCTACGCGCCTCTTCAATCTACATACCGATATTCAAAATCTGTTTAGCCGTTCTATCGTGATTTAGTAACAAACCTCCATCTATACAAACTCGCATTCAAAATATATGAGTAAGAAAGAACTCTGCAGTCACTTCTATTTATAAAGAACAAGTGCAATTTGAAAAATTTAATACCGACTTCCTTTCTATTACTTTGGTAAAATCAGTTATTGGAGTGTAACTCAAAAACACCTGGATCGAATTTGATGAAATTTAAATGGGACCACACGGGAAGCACCAGCTGTCAAACAAAAAAAAATATTTGGGAATCGGTTCACCCAGTCGAAAGTTAGGAGGTAACAAACATAAAAAAAAATTGAGTACCTCTTTTGGAAGTCGGTAGAAAAGATGAAGTGTTATTAAAAGCGGCATACTACGGTGTCACGTACATACTTACAGAAAAAACGTAAAAGTTTTAAAACCTCCATCGTGGGCAAATAGTGAAAGTGTTAATAATTTGTGCCGAACGGTAGCCAGGTACAGTCACGAGCACCAATATGTAAACACTTAAGAGGATTGCATAGCTAGTACTTTCCATACTAAAAGAAATAACTCTTTTCTACCTCTTAACATCTTAACATTGAAATGAAAATGAAATAATATAGATGAAATAGAATATATATGTACATTGTCCGATTTCAGTGATTTTTTAAAATTTGTCATTACATTGTTTACTACGCCCGTAACTTTTGTTTTGTTCGTTTTGTATTTCAAAATGATATTAATTTCCATTTTTAAAACTTAAAAAAAATAACAAAATCATCATAATTTGAAAAATTCTTAAATTTTTCAAATTGCACTTGTTTTCTTTTGGAAGTCGGTATTAACCGACTTCCATTCTATTACTTTGGTAAAAATTAGTTATTGGAGTGTAACTGAAAAACTGCTAGACCGAATTTAATGAAATTAAATGGGAAGTTTTTTTTCTTTTGAAAGTTGGTTCAAAAGAAAAAAAAACATATAAAGAATTTTAAGCATCGTTCCACCCTATCGAAAGTTATGAGGTAACAAACATTGAAAAATAAACTAAATACAGTCAAATTCAGTACCTCCTCCTTTTTGGAAGTCGGTAGAAAAGTCTCTGAAATCGGAAAATGTTAAGAGGTAGTAGTGTAGTTATTTCTTTTAGCATGGAAAGTACTATAGTTATGGAATTCTCTTAATAACTTTTCAAACTGTTTATCTCCCACTGTGCTGATTAAAATTTCATCTTTTTACGAACAAAGTATTCGGGAACTTAATTTTTTATTGAAAAGATACTATCTTCATGTTACAATAGTTATTTCTCGAGAAAATTGCTTTTAAATTTAGTAAAGTGTATACATGTTGGTGTTCGTGACTGTACCACGTGCTACTCCGCGGTAATCACGCGGTCAAAATCTCGCAGTTTCTAACGAATACTCACAATGGCACAGATTACATGGCTCGTATAGCGTAATTGCTTACATGGTTATATTCTTTCGCTAAGAAGATTGACAGTTTCGCTTTAGCACTGGTGTTTATATGCATATTATAAATCAAGACGGTTGTTAAATATTATAAGCGTGTTAGAGAAATCGGCTAAATCAACTGGACAGACGTTGTACTAACTAATGGGGGATCCCAATAAACTATCTATCAACAGTTTTCCTTACTACTGATTGAAATTTGACATAACATCCATACAAATAGTCAAATATCTATCTCTAGTAAGATAAACCGACGATAGATAGGTTATTGGCACGGGCCGTTAGACGCATATAAAAACAAACAATAGGTCATTCTAATTGTAAACTAATTTACAAACTAGTAGCTCTGCGAGCTGTAGACCTCGAGTGTAAGTCTTTGAATAGCTTAAACTGAATAAATATTCATCGCCCAATGTACCTTAAAGAAAAATTCTTGTAACTTAAAATCCTTAAAAATCTCTCCTTGTTTGGCATGCAAGTCTTTTAAGGATTGCCAGCGCCATCTAGTTTGATGTCGGTAATTTCATTAAAAAATAAACAAATAACGGAATCGATAAAATATTTACGTAGCTCACGTAAATTCAGGAGAATCGGTTGCGAAATGCGACCCTTAGAGAAAAACAGCTGGACACCCGGACAGAGAGACAAACAAAAGCATTTTTGTCTTTGCTCGTTTTTCGCACAAGCTCGGTCAATAAACATTTGAAACTTTGCAACGGAGGATAAGACATGGAAGAGAACATTGTCTAATGCTATGCCAATAACTTCTGCCGTGCGATTCTCTAAGAGCAAACAACGTTGCATCTTTGACAACATCCGTGAAACAAATGACGAGATGACAAGATACGTTGGAAAAACAACCTAGTGTACAAGGGCGATATCTCATAAAGTATTTGACATCGGTGAGCTCGTCGATGTGCTCGTCGAATCATTAGAAAATCGCACGGCCGCTTGACCTAAATTGAGATTAGACCATCTAAATGGTAAGTAAGTTAAATCTATTCTAGGATTTAAGAAACATATGAAATATGAAGAAAGACACATTTATTTATAAAGTATAGACGCCTACTGGTCGTATATCGCTTAGCTTGAACTAAGCACAGCTAATAAAACATCACAGTAATGAAATCCTAAATTATAATTCAATATTGCCGACGATGTTCGAACACAATAGTTTGATGCAATAAACCTTGCTAAGCGGATAATACAATAATCTAACAGGCAGGTGGCGTCAACACTGGCATCAGGATACCGTAGTCGGAACTTGGGACGACCAGACCACGGGAATATTGGCAAATATATTGTTTACCTCACACGTGTAGGTTCGCCATTACGTTTATATTTACCAGAATAAGTTAAATAAACACGCAGGCATTCAGGAAGTCATAATGATTTTACTAATGATTTACTTTAAAAAATTTAGAAATGGATTTTAGAAATGATCATATTAGATTCTCAAACTAGGCTTTTTAAGCACGTATTATAAGCTAAGCTTCATTGACAGGCCAGTTGGCATAGTTGGTAGCAACCCTGCCTTCTGAGCCGCCGGTCCCGGGTTCGATCCCCGGGCAGATCAAACATTTGCTTGCATGAACATGTATTTTTGAACTGTGTCTGATTGTGTGATACCAGGTAATAACAGGTCACCATAGTACAAGCTCTTTCTTTTTTTGTTACCTGAAGACCTTGGGTGCATGTTAAAAAACCAAAGCTGAAGCGCTCTTAATGGGTTTTAAAATATATATCACGTATATTTGAATGCACATATACTCATTCTTCTTCATTACTTCGTTCACTTCGTCCGCGTAAAATAAGCTTAAGGTCGAATAAGAATACCCGTTGAATTAAAATAAGTTGTAAGCATATATGTGTTAATCTAGTGTTATAGATTAGCTACTAGCTGCAATCCGCGGTTTCATCCGCGTGCAATGGTGTTGGATGATGATGATGATGATGATGATGATGATGAAATTAATGATATGTGTCAATTCACAGCCTCATCTACCTGAATACCAACTTTCTTCAAAATTGGCCTAGCCGTTTGAGCGTGAAAGAGCAACAAACATCTATGCATCCATCCATCCATCCATTCATCCATCCATCCATCCATCCATCCATCGATCCATCCATCCATCCATCCATCTTAACTTTCACATTTATAATATTATATAATTATATTAGTAGGATTTCCATGTCAAATTTCATCAAATCCATTGAGCCGTTTGAGAATGATTGACTAACTTGAACAAACACACTTTTTTCACCCACATCCTCAATCAGAGACTCTCGCATAATGCTAGTGTGATTATCCGACATTATCATACCTTAATGGTACCCTGGTAGCAATTAATACGTTGATTGGATTGAGGAAATTGTATCGGTTAACCAACCCATTATCAGTGCAGCACGATACGCGTTAAATATAGACTAGTGTACCGACGGGTGTACGGACATCAGATATGAAGGCGAGACTATCTATCTAATAATCTTGTATAATTATCTATAAATATATATATAATCTGAATATCGGAAACGGCTTCAACGATTTTCATGGAACTTAGTATGCAGGGGGTTTTGTGGGTGATAATTAACTATTTTTAGATTTATAATTATTAAGCTATTGCATAGCTTCTATCACGGGCCTTGAACGTGGAAACCGAATCCAGAAATTCCGTAACGAAAATAACCTAACACCCCTGTTTTTTTTTGTCCCGGGGAAATCCTTTATGGATACCACCTACCACGGGGAGGTAGGTGGTTATGTGGGAGTCTTTATGTATACCCACCAAATCCCCGGGGTGTTCCGTCACTGCCGCCCTCAGCGGGAACGCGGGACAGATTTTCCACACGACCGCGAACCCGCCGTGGCTGTCCGTTGCCGGACCCTTCTCTTCGCGGCACGCCAGAACACATGGCACGCCGCAACTACCTCGGAGACCAAACCCGCCAACAATGAGCGCCAGACTTCCCCGTGTCTGGACGCCCGTGGTCTCCCTGCGGTGGGTCGGATATGTAGCCCCACCGCCTGCTACGTCAGCCACAGGGGATAATCCCCAGCGACCCCACCTCCTCGAGTCTGCGCCGAGCGCCCGGACCCCACCTCCTCGAGCCTGCACCAAAGTGCCCGGGTCCCCCTCCTCGAGCCTGCGCCAAAGCGCCCGGGCCCCACCTCCTCCAGCCTGCACCAAAGTGCCCGGGCCCCCCACCTCGAGCCTGCGCCAAAGCGCCCGGGCCCCACCTTCTCGAGTCTGCGCCAAAGCGCCCGGACCCCGCCACTCCTATGTGGACTTGGCGGCCAAAGCCCATAGGAGCGGCCCCGCCTGAGCCGGCCAGCGCACCCCAACACCGGCGCGGCCCCTGGGTTCCTCTTGGCTTCACCGTGGTGATCCAAGCCACGGCTACTGAGCCCCCCAGCCACGTCAATGCTTCTCGCATTGACGGGGGACATCCCTTCGGAGGGGAACCTAACACCCCCCACTCCGACTCCATCTATCGATGAATAGCAGAACTTTTAATGACTTTTTGAAATATCACGCTTGTCTCTTTAGTTCAGCAACTCGCCTCTAGATAGCATAGGTTAAATAATTATAATTGCATAAGTTGATTTGGCATCTATCGATGAATAGCAGAACTTTTAATGACTTTTTGAAATATCACGCTTGTCTCTTTAGTTCAGCAACTCGCCTCTACATGGCATTGGTTAAATAATTATAATTGCTTAGGTTGATAAAAACAGCTATGCAATAGCTTTACCGCGGTAGTCTCCGAGTGCCACACGTCTTTTTTTTTAGTAACTATTTTACACTAAAAAGTGAAAGACCAGCTAGGCTGGGCAGCATTTAGAAAAATTCGTCGAGTCTTCTCGTCGCGTATTCCACAATGTCTGAAAACTAAAGCATTCAATCAGTGCGTTCTACCCGTTATGACATACGGAGCTGAGACGTGGATACTCACGGTACGACTGGTCCACCGATTTGAGGTTGCTAAGCGAGCTATGGAGAGGGCTATGCTTGGAGTTTCTTTGAAGGATCGTATCAGAAATGAAGTGATCCGACAGAGAACCAAGGTAACTGACATAGCCCAAAGAATTAGCAAACTGAAGTGGCAGTGGGCTGGTCATATTGGCCGAAGAACCGATAACCGTTCGGGTAGACGTGTTCTTGAATGGGGACCGCGACTCGGTAAACGTAGTGTAGGACGTCCTCCGGCTAGGTGGAGCGACGACATACGCCATAAGTGTCTGGTAGCAGCTGGATGGGAAAAGCCGAAGATCGGGCTCAGTGGCGTGCATTAGGAGAGGCATATGTCCAGCAGTGGACTGATACTGGCTGATGATGATGATGAACTATTTTACCGTCACAGCAACACTAAAGATTTTTTTTTAAATTTATTTTCAATTGGCTTACATTTATATTTCTTTATATTATATTAACGGGGCTTAATCGCATAAGTAATAGTATTTATTTACCTCGACGTTTCGATCAAGTTGCATTGATCGTGGTCACGAGCGGACTGAAGAGGCGGGTGTCACTGTCTTGAAGTATGGAGATAATTTTTAATATACCCCCAACAGTTGTTATAAAAAGTCATTGTCCCGACACACAACACTAACGATATCGACAGATTTTTCTGAGGATAAATCGCGACGGGAACACTTTTTAATCACTGGATTCCATGTTGCCGCCAGTTTGAAACCATCCTCCCGGTTGAAGTTACGGTGTTTTTTAATCTCAACCGCTTCACGTACCATTCTCGAGTAATAGTGACGCTGAAAACTCTGTGTCTTTCATTATATTTATACTATTGTACCTTTGGCTGCTTTAATGCGAAAGTTAAATGTAATATTTATTTTTTCTTCTTCAAATAATGTTTAAATCAGAACTTGCTGAGACCAGTCTGCTCTGAATGCTGATGCAAACTCAAAAACGATATATCCCTTAAGTAGTTTAACATAAAAATCCTATGTCCACTAATGAAAAATGGCATTGTTATAACATAAAAAAAAATCAGGACTTAACTAAAATTCTTAACGTAAAACAAGCGTAAAACCTATTTGTCACAAAACTCCTTCAACAATTGAAAATACTTATAAAGTTAGCGAATTTATGAGTAGAGAGCGAGTTGATGTATGACTGATGATGAAGTAGTACACATAGTTATAACTATAGTATAGTTTTTAATATTGTTGTATAGTATTAACTAGCTGTTACTTTAAATACTTAGTATAGTAATGACTATAGTTACTCGTATTATAATGTGTTACCAGTGATGACTTATGGCACTGCAACGTGGTCTCACTATAGGCCTCATAAGCAAGCTCATAGTCGCACAACGAGCTATGGATAGGGCTATGCTCGGGGTTTCTCTACGTGATCGAATCAGAAATGAGGAGATCCGTAGAAGAACGAAAGTCACCGACATAGCCCAGAAGATTAGCCAGTTAAAGTGGCAGTGGGCAGGGCACATAGCACGCAGAACAGGTGGCCGATGGGGCCGGAAGGTTCTGGAATGGAAACCACGAACCGGCAAGCGCAGTGTAGGTCATACACCGACACGTTGGACAAACAAAAGAAAAGTGGTAATAAAGGTCGCAGGACGGCGTTGGATGCAGGCCGCTTCCAACCGTTCCTTTTGGAAAATTATGGGGTAGGTCTATATATGTTCAGCAGTGGACGTCCTACGGCTGAAATGATGATAATGATTGTTATTACCTAAATTCTACCTAATTTTACTATTTTACCTAAATTAGATAATACAGATATACTAAATATATATACCAAATATATACCAATGCGCTGGTGCTTACCTCGGGCAACATATCAGCCTGGCTATTCAACGAGGTAAAGTTGTCAGGTTTCCGGACACTCTACCCGCAGAAAGGGATTTATATGAAGCCTTTTACATTTACTTTAACTATAATTTTGAGCCATTTCAGATACTTTGTTTTAATCTAGTTAATATATATTTTAACTAGATTTATTATATACAATGTACTTATACAGTACTTTCATATTTAATAACTTAGGCTTACTGGCTTTTCAGACTTAGTTTGGATGGGATTATAAATACAGTTTTACCATAAAACCTATATAATTGTTAATGGAAAAACTACTATAGTATGTGTTAAGTAATTGATGTACAAAATATTTGAATTTAGATATACTTAATAGGTACTTTAAAACTTTAAATTGTCTTTACAAATGTTAAATATTTTAAGAATATATTGTTAACCAATGTACGAATTAATGTAGGTACTATATATGAAACTAAAACCGTTTAAATTTAGATTTTCCGCCACTTTTAGCTGAAGTATAAAAAATAGGTATACCTTAAAAATACCTTTGCCTCAAGAACTTCTTAAGTCAAAGGTACTATCACAGTTATTATTTACAATTTTAAAAATGTACGCGTGTCACTCAATAATGTGTCACGCGGCTACCTAATGGCTAATCCGAGAGATTCCAAACAAAACCTCTGAAACCTGCGTGCATTCATTGACCGAGTCTGTGCTCTGTACAATGGCCTCATTGTTTACTTATTTCGTAAATGGCCGCTTACAAAAGGCACCTCAAAGAGCCAACAGACAAAGCAACTATTACCTTAACTGTGGGGACAAAGAGCCCCAAAACGGAACTTGTACAAAGCACCTTTCACTTTTTAAAATAACGCCGCGTCAATCAAATTTCGTCAATATTATCTCTGAAGCTACAATGATTGTAATAAGGTTCAAATTGTTTTAACATTGGGATAATAATTGAAGGCGTGTCTTTGGTGATAAAGCGACGAAATGACCTATAACATTGGAAATCTTAATAGAAAGTTAATACCTAACATGGCGGTGTTTCATTGTTGATATTACGTTAACGGTTAGGTTAACTATTTTCACGACGCGGTGACATTTCTGTCTCTGACAGCTATGAACTTAAACTGATTCCCTACTATCTTATCTTTATAACTAATGCATACCCCTTGCTGCCCTCTCTCTCATCTCATGACACACACAAACACACATACACCCTCACACACACAAACACACCCTTACACGATACACATCACACACTATTTATATAACACATGCTTAATTGTATTATTAGGTAAGTATATATTGGAATTATTACCCATCATTAAGATTTATAGTTTTTACTCTTAGTGTCAGCACTCATAATTAATGTTGAAGCACATTACGTAGGTACTAATTCAACAATTAGATACTAAATGTGGGACTATACGTCTTATTAGTTATGACAGCTATATTTATAATTTATTCAGTTGAACCAATTGTTTCGTTTATATTCAATTACTGATTTTAATCCACCACAAACATTGTTATTTTTACTGCCTTAATTTAGTGTTTTGCGACTATGACTACCTACTTTATTGTTACACAAAAGTCTATATAATGAAGTTTCAAAATGGCTCATGAGTGGTTTTATAAATATCTAGTTACGTTATATTAAATTGTATAAGCTGTGAAACTTTGTAAATTAAAATAAAAAAAATTAAATAAAAAATAAAATTAAAACCCTGGTGACCCACAAATAATGACAACAATGCTAAAAATATGAATATATTATTTGCTGGCGGGTTTATTAGAACAATCAGTTGACAAGTTAAGCAACCCATCTGTTTCATTTAAAGGTTTAATGAAATAAGTATATAATAATAATATTTAATTTCAAAGTATTCATATTAAAATGTAACATAAAGTAGTATTGAGAGTTTGGCTGGCTGGTTGGCGCCGTATTGGTAGATTCCTTATGAGCTGCTGATCCCGGGTTCGATCCCGGACAGCTCAAACATTTTATTTATTTATTTCATCTCTAAATACATACAGTGAAACACATACAGCGGTTCTTAATAATTATTTTATTTATTATTTATTTTTTATTTAGTACAATTTGTTACACTACCACTACCTACCACCTACCACCTACACTACCAGTATTTTAAGACATTAGCAGGCAGTCGTGCTAGGGTAACCGACTGTTACGCTAAATAATATGATATGTAATACTTATTTGTCATACAAAGCATGAAAAATGATGGATGAGTAATTGTATTGTATCCAGAGCGTAGCGAGGGTTTCAAAGGCACGAGACGAAGGATAACTTTTCTGTCGAGCAAAACACACAACTTTTCACCTTCACACAGTGAGTTAAATGCTAGGTGGAAAAAAACAGATTAAATCTTCTACTATATAAAAATAAGTCGGGTTTTCCTTCCTGACGCTATAACTCCAGAACGCACCAACCGATTTCCACGGTTTTGCATTCGTTGGAAAGGTCTTGGGCTCCGTGAGGTTTATAGTACAGAAAATTCAGGAACAATTTAAAAAGAAAAGCGGGAACATCTTTTTTCACATACAGCGCCATCTCTGATACATAGCATGTACTACAAACCAATATTTTAAGTAGATGGCGCCAAACGAAATGTTACATAAAACGAAGCCATCTGGTGGCGAAACGGAGTTCGCAGGCATTGCTAGTAGTTTATAAAACTCGAGTTAATTTAAAAAAAAAGGACAAATAAATACAGACAGACATTGAAGACTGTAGTACGAACCTTCTTTTTGAACAATAATAGTAAAAAGTTACTTCATAGTTCATTACGTTCTAATCTCAAATAACGTTTCCACGTTAGCGGATAAAATGGAATTTTGTGCGCAGATTTCACCTTTACACAGTGAGATAAGTGCTAGGTGGAAAAAAACAGATTACATAGTTTATTAAACTAGAGTTTATTTATCAAAAATGACAAATAAATACAAACAGACATTGAAGACTGTAAGTACGAACCTTCTTTTTGAACAATAATAGTAAAAAGTTACTTCATAGTTCATTACGTTCTAATCTCAAATAACGTTTCCACGTTAGCGGATAAAATGGAATTTTGTGCGCAGATTTCACCTTTACACAGTGAGATAAGTGCTAGGTGGAAAAAAACAGATTACATAGTTTATTAAACTAGAGTTTATTTATCAAAAATGACAAATAAATACAAACAGACATTGAAGACTGTAAGTACGAACCTTCTTTTTGAACAATAATAGTAAAAAGTTACTTCATAGTTCATTACGTTCTAATCTCAAATAACGTTTCCACGTTAGCGGATAAAATGGAATTTTGTGCGCAGATTTCGAACGACAAACGAAGACTTTCCGAGGTAGTTAGGTGGAAAATCACACTTAGGTAAAGGCAAAAGTTTGTGAGTGTGTTTGTATGTTTACACATCATTCCACTTTTTACACTTACTCTTTTACAGTCACTGCAATTCAGTTGTGGAATTCTCTTCCTGTTGAAATTCGCAAAGCAACTTCCTTGGAAACCTTCAAATCCAAAGTTTATAAACATTACCTTTCGTTGCAAAATAATAAACCTAATTGAGCTATTTTTAAGTTTTTAAGTTTATATAATTATATACAGTATGCTATTTATATGTGCGTATATATGTATAAGTAAAGTTATAGTATATAAATAGTTTATTATTTATTAATATTCTACCTAAAATATCTATTCTATAGAAACCCTCAAGTTTTAAATAAAGCACTACCAAACACACTTCCATATCACACAAAGGTTAGCTGGAAGAAAATGCTAATTAGCAATAAGTTCGCCTATGTACTTTTAATTTTGTGCAGTAAATAATTTTCTTTCTATCTATCTACGAGTATGTTTGATACTTCTTCACGCTCAAACGGCTTGACCGATTCTGATGTTAATTGGTATGGAAGCGCTGGATTAACACATTGGAAACTTTTCATCATCATCATCTATCTGGACGTGGGTGTAACCGCCGGGCGTATATTAGTAATATCTTGCGAGAGACTCTGTCTGCGAAGGCGTTAGGTACTTATTATTTTACAAATAGTTTATTAGTCGTGGTTTGGTTGTGCTTTCATTTGTAAGAGCTGTTTTGAATTGAGGACTTTGGTATAACCTGTATACTAAAATGTTCACAACTCAAATCTTCTTTTCCACGTGTAAACATAGTAACTAGACACGCGGCAGCGTGTCAAGCCAAGTTGAAACTAACAGAACTGGTAAACAGCACCGTGTGTAATATTACACGAACCATTTGACAGGCCGACTGGCGCACTTGGTAGCACCCCTGCCTTCTGATCCGTTGGTCCCGGGTTCGTTACCAGGATAGGTCAAATATTTGTGTGCATGAACATGTCTGTGCATGAACATGTATGTAATATCAGTCATTAGGTTACCATAGTACAGGCTCCGCCTAGTTTTGGGGTGGTATGCAGAGAACCTCCACGTGGTGCACCCTGGTAACTGTTTGGACCCGGTGTCTAACAGGCTAATCTTCTGCCGTCGCTGTTTACGCGCCGTCGCTGCGACCAAGTCGGTATGCCGAAAAAACGAATTGAACCGTCAGGGGAAATAAAAGGCCCTTTTCAGGGCCCCCCTACGGACCCATCTGTGGACCTCTCTGAGGTTCCCACAGATATTGGAGAAGTGTCGGATGCAGACTCCATCTATGGGATGGTGTTACGGAGTGGAGCGCAGACTGTGGATGGAGAGTTAAGCCGTCGAAAGCGCCCGGCCTCTTCGCTCCTCGTGCCCGAGCATTTAGACTCGGACACGGAGACCGAGGGGACGGCGTCCGCTAAGGTGGCAACATCTAGAAGAGGGAGGGGAAGGACTGCTAAAGGGGGTCCTTCAAGAGAGGAATTCCTCAAGCCTTCACCGGTGCCATCGCCGGTGGCTTCGGATGGAGAGCTTGGGGACATTTTGCGGAGCAGACGCTTCAAGAAGGGGTCAGTCGCTGCAGTAGCCGCGAACTTTGCGACAGAGACTGGTAGTGAGTCCGACGCTGTGCTGATAGGTGACCTCAGCGGGTTGAACGCCCAAGAACTGAGGGCACAGGCAGGCGAAAAGTTGGCCTGTATTCTAGAGGTTGCCAAGAAGTCGGGCAACCTTAAGGGGGAATTCGTCGGCCGGCTGAAGAGATCCGCGTCGATCCTGAGGGAGGTGGTCGATGCCCTAGCCAGCAGGAGTGAAGCGGAGGAGACGCGGCGGCTTAGGGCCGAAAACAGGCGCCTGCGACTAGAGGTTGAGTGTTCCAAGGCGGAAGTGAAGGCACTGCGTCGCGGCTTTAGCGAAGCCAAGTCTGAAGCCGCTGCCGCTACCACTGCCGCCGCTGCTGCTACCATTGGGATGCATGCACCTCCTACCACTCTGGTGGGGGCTGAATTATTGATGGAGGAGCTGAAGCGCTCACTGACAATAACGTTCGGGGAAATGCTCAATGCCCGAATCGCAGTGGTCGAAGAGCGACTTCCGCCCACCCCAACGATCCGCCCGCCCCTCAAGGCGGACGCTAAGAAGACGGCGGTAAAGGTCGTGCCACCCAAACCGCTGCCCGAGCCCGCTCGCAAATCTGCCAGTAACACGGGCAAGCGAGTAGGACAGGTCCTGAAGGCTACTTCGACCCCCACGGAGGCGCTGGCCGTAGGGCCTTCTACCTCTACCTCTGCTGGAGCCACCACTTCCTACGCCGCAAAGCAGGCAGAAGGTTGGGTCACGGTTGGGGGGAAGGGCAAGGGCAAAGGTAAAGGCAAGGGTAAGGGGAAGTCTTTTCCCCCATCCGCCATACCCACAACTGACCCTGCAAATCGTGCTTCGGCCACGAAAGCTAAACAAAAGCCGAAGGCAGCCGCTACCCGCAAGACTGGGACGGCGTTGAAATCCCCAAAGTTCGCAGCTGTGGTGCTTTCGCTACAGCCTGAAGCCGTGGAGAAGGGGGTAACTTATAGCGCCGTCCTAAATATGGCGCAGGAGAAGGTGGATCTCCAGGAGCTGGGAATAAACCAGCTCCGCTTTCGCCAGACGGCCACGGGAGCCAGGATGTTAGAGATCCCTGGCTCACAAAATGGCGAGAAGGCAGATAGACTCGCAGAGAAGCTGCGCGGCGTTCTGTCTAAGGTAGCCAGCGTGACAAGGCCCGTAAAATCCACCGACTTAAAAATTACGGGTCTAGATGATGCGGCTACGAAAGAAAAGGTGGCACTGGCAGTCGCCAAGGCGGGTCGGTGTGACGTGCGGCTGATAAAGGCAGGGGAGATACGCCCAGGCTTTTGCGGTGCCGGGTCCATACTTGTCTCCTGCCCAATCCCAGCTGCTAAAGCGCTGTTGGAGCAGGGCAGGCTTTTGATAGGGTGGAGCTTGGTAAGAGTGGTGGCATTGGGAGTGCGCCCTATGCGCTGCTTTAGGTGTATGGGGCTGGGGCACACGCGCCCATAGTGCCCCGCATCAACCGACCGGGGGAATCTGTGTTTCCGATGCGGAGACGCGGGCCATTGGGCAGCTAGCTGCAAGAGGACTGACCCTCGTTGTGCAATATGTGCAGAATCAGGTAGGCCTTCTGGCCACATAATGGGGGGACGCAACTGTGCCCCTCCGAAGACGAAAGGGGCAGCCAACAGGACCCAAGCCACCCCTCTAGCCTTGAACAAGGCCACACATGACGCCATGCCCCATCCGGCGTGCGAGGAGGTTGTGATGTCTGACTAATGGATCAAGTCCGTCATCACAACTTCCTTCAGACGAATCTGAACCACTGCGCCGGGGCTCAAGACTTGTTTATGCAGAGCTTAGCGCAGTGGCAAATAGATGTGGCGGTTGCTGCGGAGCCGTACTATGTTCCCCCACATCCCTACTGGGCGGGAGACTTGGATGACTCCGTGGCCATTGAGGGACGGACGGGTAGTAGCCCTCCCCTCTTAGTGGAAGAGAGGGGCTCGGGATATGTGGTGGCTAAATGGGGAGAGTATTCTGTCGTCGGCGCCTACTTTTCCCCCAATAGACCCGTTGCAGAGCTAGAGGTCTTTGTGGACCTCTTGGCTGCAGCGGCAAGGAGACAGGCACCTCGTCAGGTTTTCATACTGGGAGACTTGAATGCCAAGTCCCGAGAATGGGGCAACCCCTCCACTGATTCTCGCGGTGAGACTGTCAGCGAGTGGGCAGTTGCCACGGGACTGACCCTGCTGAACACCGGGTCAGTCCACACGTGCGTGCGGCATAATGGGGGGTCCGTGGTAGACGTTTCATTTGCCAGCCCAAGTGTCGCAGCACGTGTCCGTGACTGGAGGGTCTTGCCGGAGGTGGAGACTCTCTCGGACTACAAATACATAAGGTTCGAGATCTCCACCTCCCACAACCAAGCAGGATCCCAGCGCGTCATGCGAGCGGACTTCCCACGCTGGACAATTAGTCGACTCGATGTCAAACTGGCGGAAGAAGCGGCAATCGTCCAGTCGTGGCTGGCTGCCCCCACACCCTATGAAGTGGATGCCGCGGCAGGTCACTTCCGCGAGGCAGTAACGGCCGTGTGTGATGCGGCCATGCCGAGATCCCGGGGTCGTCCCGACCGCCGAGAGGTTTACTGGTGGTGCACGGAGATAGCGGATCTCCGAACTGCTTGCTCTAAGGCGCGGCGGCCCTACACCCGCTGCAGGAGACGGCGCCATGGCCGCACTGACGCCCAGCTGTCAGCTGAGGAACTGGCGGCTGAGGGCGTGCTGTACGGCGTGTACCGCCACGCAAAACAGGAGCTGCAGGTGGCCATCAGGCAGGCCAAGTCTCGGGCTTGGGGTGAGGTGCTGGTGGGTCTCGACAGAGACCCCTGGGGACGTCCGTATAAGGCCACCCGGAATAAATTCCGTGGCCAAACTTCCCCTGTAGCGAGGGCCCTAGAGCCAGAGCTTCTTGACAGAGTATTGGATGGGCTTTTCCCCGCCATGAGTAACCACATCATTCCGACGATGGCGCCACCCTCCCACGACGTGTTGGACGTGGCCTCGATCCCACCTGTGTCGGAGGTGGAAATTGGGGTAGCAGTCGGCCGCTTGCAAGGCAAAAAAACCGCACCGGGTCCAGATGGGATCCCGGGGCGGGTCCTCACGATCACCTTGAGGAAAATGGGTGACCAGCTTTGGGATTTGTTCGACGCGTGCCTCACGTCAGGGCAGTTCCCGAAGCTGTGGAAGGACGGCCGACTGTGCCTCTTACGGAAGGAAGGCCGAGCCCCTGACTCGCCCTCCGGGTACAGACCAATCGTACTGCTGGATGACATGGGCAAGCTGTTAGAAAGGGTGGTAGCCTCACGTGTCATCCGGCACCTGGAGGGTACTGGGCCTGGCCTGTCGGAGGCCCAGTTCGGGTTCAGAGCGGGGCGATCTACAATAGATGCTCTGCTCTGGCTCAAGCGGTGGACGCAAGATGCGGTCAGCAAGGGAGAAAAGGCGTTGGCAGTCTCGCTAGATATAGCCAACGCCTTCAACAGCCTCCCGCATGGAGCAATACAAGAGGCGCTCCGCTATCATGGAGTGCCCTTGTATCTGCGGAGGCTGTTGGCTGACTACCTCCAGGACCGCGAGATCCTGGTGGAAGGCCGCGAAGGTCTGAAGCGCCGTCGCATCTGTTGCGGTGTTCCACAGGGGTCAGTGCTGGGACCACTCCTGTGGAATGTAGGCTACGACTGGGTGCTTCGTGGCACGCTACCCGCAAGCATGCGGGTCGCGTGCTATGCGGATGACACGCTAGTCGTAGCCAGAGGGAGGAACCTCCGGGAAGTAGTGCGGTTGGCCGAGGTGGGCACAACCCTCGTGATCGACCGCATTCGTGCCCTAGGACTGGAGGTTGCTGTCTCCAAAACCGAGGCCCTACTATTCCACGGGCCTCGGGGTGGGGCCCCTCCAGGAACGCGAATTATCCTGGACGGGGTCCTCGTGCCGGTTGGGGCCAAGATGAAATATCTGGGCCTCAGCCTGGATGGGAGGTGGGCTTTTGGGAGCCATTTTGCCCAACTGGCCCCAAGAGTCGTGAGAGCTGCAGCCGCGTTGGGAAGGCTGCTGCCCAACGTGGGTGGTCCGAACGCCAACTGCCGCCGACTGTACTCCGGAGTGATCCGGAGTATGGCCCTTTACGGGGCACCAGTCTGGGTAGACACCCTCGGTCGCAATAATCGGAGCTTGCTGCGACGTCCGCAGCGAGTCATTGCGACTAGGGCGATTCGCGGATACCGGACGGTGTCATGGACGGCGGCATGCGTGCTGGCCAGTGATCCCCCCTGGGAGCTGCAGGCGGAAATCCTTGCCGAAGTCTACCACTTCGTGGCGGCGAGGAGATTCCAAGGAGCAGCCCCAAACTGGGAGGAGATCACACGCATGCGACGGCAGGCGCGAGCCACTCTATTGCGGCGGTGGGAGGAGGACCTGGCTCCGCCGGTTCCTGGGCAGTGGACGGTGGAGGCCATCCGTCCGGTCCTTCAGAGGTGGGTGAAACGACCTTTCGGGTCGCTGACCTTCCGATTGGTGCAGGTGCTCTCCGGACATGGATGCTTCGGAAAGTACGTGCACCAAATCGCAAGACGGGAGGCGACTCCAGCCTGCCACGCGTGCGGTGCGCCGGAGGATACGGCGCACCTCACACTGGAAGTGTGTGCTGCATGGGGCCCGCAGCGGCACACGCTTTCAGCGGAAATAGGGGGAGATCTCTCCCTGCCGAGCGTGGTGTTCTCCATGCTCAGCAGCGAGAGATCGTGGCAGGCGGTGGCCACCTTCTGCGAAACGGTGATGACGCAGAAGGAGGCCGCGGAGCGGATCAGGGAGAACGATGTCCGAGCTGACCCGCTCCGGCGCAGACGACCGGGGGAACGGAGAAGACGGTTTGTACGTCTCCTCCCTTCTCCGTAGTGGGGTTACTGGCGAATAGTCGGGGGACTCTTCGCCGGTTTGCACGGCCCTACACGTCTAGGGGGTGACCTTGGTGAGCAAGGTCATCCCTTCACAGGCGCTGAGGCCCGGTTAAGATCAATCCGGGCCTACCGCTGGGGCGAGATGGTGACTGCCAGCGCGACCCTGTGTCGCCCCACCTTGGCGGAGGACTGCTCACGGGGGGGTTTTAGTGGGTCTGAGCCCCACACGCCCCCTTCCGTCACCCCCGTGGCGGAAGGGAAGTGCACAGCATTTCCCCCCTCAAAAAAAAAAAAAAAGGCTCCGCCTAGTTTGGGACCTGAAGACCTTGTGTGGATGTTTATTAATTATTATTATTTGGAGCCACTTTTAACTCCCTCATAACTCAAAAACTATTTGACATAAACATATCAAATTTGGTTCATACATTTAAAATTGCAAGATACACAATTTCATAAAACAACTCAAACGGTTATTTAGATATTAACATCGAAAAATCGCCATTTTTATCACTGACTGACCTATAGATCAAAACTCTAACCCAGTTGTAGAATAAAAAAAGAAAATGTCTTCGCAGGACCAAAAGTTATTTATATAGTTTTTTATCTCTGCGAGAGACATATAAGTGCCGTTTTCAATATTCTATCTATCCATAGTTCGCCTTACCACCGATAGAAATATGACATAACGACCATACAAATAGTGTCAAATATCTATCTCTAGTAAAGTAAACCGACGGTTATTTATATAGTTTTTTATCTCTACGAGAGACATATAAGTGCCGTTTTCAATATTCTATCTATCCATAGTTCGCCTTACCACCGATAGAAATATGACATAACGACCATACAAATAGTGTCAAATATCTATCTCTAGTAAAGTAAACCGACGGTTATTTATATAGTTTTTTTATCTCTACGAGAGACATATAAGTGCCGTTTTCAATATTCTATCTATCCATAGTTCGCCTTACCACCGATAGAAATATGACATAACGACCATACAAATAGTGTCAAATATCTATCTCTAGTAAAGTAAACCGACGATAGATATGTTATTGAAAACGGCTGTAAGTATATAAAGATATATAAGCTATAGGTACTGTATATTATAACATGTAGTACGGGAGACAGCTTCTATAGAATTCCACCGCAAAATGGCTAAAACGACCACGTACAGGAAACAGGTTCGGAGTTGGATACCCACAAGTATGAAATATTCAAATACTGTTAAACCCAACAGATGAGAAAGGATCTGTTACGAATTTAACACAATCCCCATACCTGTGGATTTGTACCTGAGGGCGATGTAACCTTTTTAAGGGTAAATAAGTTAGTCAGTCAGTAGTCTAGATTCGATCATTGTGAATTAATAAGAGAAACACATACCTACTACTTGTCCATACTAAAAGAAATAACTCTTTTCTATCTCCTAATATTGTCCGATTGCAGTGGTTTTTTTTTCTTGTAATCAACACATTGTTTATTATACAAATACAAATACAAATCATTTATTTACAAGAATGTAGTTACATAGTGATGTCCAACAAATAAAAGTCCTGTCACATTCTACCATAACAATGGTGCGTAAATATAAAATTCCAATTACCTAGTTCGTATTAAATATAAAATTCTTGTAAATGAAATGTATGAAATTAAAATTAGTAAATGAAAACAGGAGATAAGCGATATCGGCCTTAGCTTTTGTTCCGAGTCGGCTGGTGTAGCAGCTTTAGGTATCGGCACAATACGTATTGAGCGCCACTGAGTAGGTACGTAACCTGACGTGTAGATATCATTATAGATTTGAAGCAAAACATTTTTACCGTTAATAGGCAAGTGATAAATCATGGAATACGTAATCTCGTCGGTTCCTGGAGCCGTATCTTTGTTCTTTATACAATTTAATAGTTCTTGTATCGTAAAAGGTAGTTCTAGTAAACTATTCTGAGATTTAATAATTGGTTGTTGGCTAGGGACAGAGTCAGGAGTTAAGGAATGCAATAATTGTTTTAACTTATCATCCGATGTAGAAAATCTAGGTTGACGATAACCTTTAAACCAACGCATTTTTCGCCACATATCTGATACCGATATGGTTTCGCTGATGCTACTACAAAATTTTTTAAAGTTACATGATCTTGCTTCTTTTATTAATAACTTAGATTCTGCTTCTTTTAGTTCAATTTTTTGTAGATTATCCGGTGTAGGATTTCTTCTAAATATAGATAATGCGAGCCTGCGCTCTCCTACTATCTTTGATAATGCAGGTGTCCAATATTCCTTAGGTTTAAATTTTGATGAAGGGCTGCTACATAGTTTTATAAAAGGTATATTATTAACTGCTGACAAAGTCATTTTTTCGATAAAGTAATTATATGCTTCCTGAATACGTTGATTTAATAAGTTATTGTTTATTGTATTGTGAACAACACTATCATCAGCAAAGAGCCGCATAAGGTCCTCGTTATACATTTTCCAGTCAGCTTTTTTAAAATTACGTTTTTTAACTAACTCCAATGTATCATGATAGTCTAAGGTTATTTTAATAATAAGATGGTCGCTGCCTAGGTTCTCATTAAACACTTGCCAGCTCAATTTAATTGCTATATCAGCTGACGCAAACGTTATGTCTGGTGATGACAGTTGTAAATTTCCGTTAACTAATTTAACTCGGGTATCGTCGCCATTATTGAGAGATATAAAATTATTTTCTAAAGATGAGTCTAAAAGCTGAGTGCCTCTCTGATCTAGTTTATACGACCAGTTCGTATGATGGCCATTAAAGTCACCTGCAATTAAAGTTTTACTGGAGACTATTGAAAAAAGAGTGTCCCAATCAGTTTGACATGTGTGAACAGATGATGGGCAATAAACAGATATAATATTTTCTAAGCTTACACAATTCAATAATTTAACTTGAACAGCTTCTATACCAGAGTTTAATAATTTTACAGGGCAAGCATATGATCGTATTGATTTGTGGATTATAATTGCAACCCCACCATAAGAATCGCTCCTGTCTTGTCTGTAAATATTAAAGCCATTCATATTTAGATATATGTCTTTATCTAACCAGGTCTCACTTAAAATAGCGACATGAATTTTTTCTTGGTGTAACAGAGCCTCAAAACTACTAAGTTTGGGTTGCAAACTTTGTGAGTTCCACTGAAATATATTGATTCCGAAATGCTTGTAAGTGCCCTCTGCTATGAATACTGAAACATACGTTTCAGTATGTCCCCTTCTGCAAAGAACTTTAATATGCACGAACTTAATTCGTCAAATAAAAATTGCACTATACGTATAACTTTACCTTTCAAAGATTCGTCGCTAACATAGAGCAACACGGGCCGTCCGGCGGACCGGAGCGTGTTGCTCTATGGTCGCTAAACGCAATATCTTTAATTTTTTCAAATAATTTTCTCCATTTAAATGTCCATTCTTTCTTATGTCCTTCTTTTTGATTGCATCTTTCTTTTTCCAGATCTTCTTTTTTCATCTCACTTTCACTTCTATTGTTTTCTCCTTGCAATTGTGCCATATGTATTTCGACATCCATATATTCATTTCCTTGTGACGAAGACGGCCTTTCAATTTGTCTTGTCTTTTTAAGTCTCTTCTTTTTCACCGTTTTTTGACTATGTACTAATTCTTCTTCTTCCTCTTCTTTATTCTCCTCTTGTTCAATTAATATTTCTTCCAATTGGTGGGTTGTTATTTCAGGAGTAAAAACAGTCGCTACGGTACCCATTGGCGGTTTCAATGGCGGAAATTCTCGCATGAAAATCCTTTCCTTCATCTGCTCTTTCTTATCTCCTTTTTTAGAATACAGTTCTAACGCCTTTTTGTACGTAATACTTTCTTCACTCATTATCATACGAATCTTTTTTTCTTTCGCAAAGACTGGGCAACACTTATCAAACGCCATGTGTGGACCCTTGCAGTTGACGCATGTATAGTTTTCTTTTTCGCAGTTCTCATGCGGTTTAGCACATTTCGGACAAAGATATTTATTTATAGGGCAAAACTTCTTAATATGACCATACCTCCAGCATCCTGAGCACTGAGTAACTGGAAAAACATAGCGCTCCACGGTAAACCTACAACCATATGCAGTAATAAAGGCTGGGCAAGTAGGACTTTTAAAGCATAGTCTAACTGTCTCGCAATCTATCCATTTTCCGTCCACGTCCACACGTCTCAATCTTTTGACAGAAATAATATCCACCGATGAACTCAAAGATTGTCTGATCTCGCTTTCACTCATCTCCAAATCGACACCCTTGATCATGCCGTAGGATAAGTTACCTTGATCCGTTAAATAAGCTCGTATCTCTAACTCGTCTAACTTCGGGCACCTGATGAGTTTTTCAGCTTGGTTTTTATTATCAAATTGTACAAATACCTTATAGGGGCTCCTATATTTGATGTTAGTAATATTGCTGATACTTTCATTTCGCAAAAATCTAGCTAAAGCCATTTGCTTGGGTAGTATCTTCAGCGATGTTAGAGACACTTCATATTTATCCTCCCCATTCTGATAACTTTCTGACGACCTTCTATTTTCCACGCACTGCCCTAAAATCGGACTTATAGACACATTCCTAAGATCTTTAGCTGATTCACTTCTTATCAACTTTTTCGACCGTCTCTTTCTCACTACAATACTAAACCCATCTTCACTACTTCCATCGCTTTTCTCTCTGGGTCTCTTCCCAACGACTTTCTCAGTTATATTATTTCTTTCCATGTTCATAATTTGCTGCAACTCCCGTTCACATTCTTCAATCACCCCGGAATCACTTTGGTTTGATGATAACGCATCAGTAGGTACGATCATGGCATCCATTGCGCTCGCCTAGGAGTGGGATAAGCCCGCGCGTTGATGTAAACAATAACTTGTCGAACGGGTTCGTTACTACGTGCGCTCGAAACAAGGGGCAACGCGTGACTGAATAAATTATTTACTAAGTGAAGTTGGTAAAATTTTGAGTTAACCCTTTGCATACCAGAGGCGTAAATTTACGTGCGTTTCATTCATAAATCTTTTGTTTGATTATCATGGTATACAAAGGGTTAATGGTAACCGCCACCTCCATAATCTGTTTACTTTATTTAAGCATCTGCACTGACATCACCTTGAGTGTTCTACGCTGTCCGATTTCTACTTTCTGGCAGCACTCAGACTTTTTTGTTGATCGACTTTTCTTAGAAAATACGTGAAAGTACTCTATATATTTTGTTTTTACTTGTGTATTGTTAAGCACGAGGCACACCTGGTGTCAAGCGGTAACCTCTGCCCATAACAGATGCATTACGGTACAAGTGACGTAATGCATCTGTTACGTTCCTTCAAACTGGAATACAGTAATGCGAACGTTACTATTGTAGGTATGGTGGCAACAGTATTTTTCCCGGACGAACTCTTTACGTTTTTATCTTTACTCGTTTACTACCTTATTATTGACTAGCTGACCCGCCAGCGGCTTCGCTCGTTTGGTCTTGGTGTAGTGGTGGGAGCGCCGCTTTTGGATATCGAGGTCCTGGGTTCAATACCCGGGTCGGACCGTTACTGGGTGTTTTCTCACAAAGTAATTTTCAATAGCAGTCTGGAGTCTGGAACCCCGTGCCCCGTAAATGGCAATAGGCTCGCCTCCTATTATATGTGTGAGATCGACGAACGATTGGGGATGGAGGCCCATTGCCTTCATCAGTAGAAGCTCCTTCATCCTCCATTTTAAACAGTAAAAACTTCCTTTTGATATAATAACCGTTTTATTTTCAAATCACAAAGAATATTTAATAACTACAATATTATTTAAAACTAGGTATGATTCAGGTTAGATTAACACGTATTTTAAAGGCGTACACTCCGATCGGCAGTCGGCTTGAGACTGCCGTCCTTAGTACTCCTCCTGATCCAAGAAATGTCCGTTGTGTGGGGGTAAAGTGGGCGTAACATTTGCTCGGCTGTGATTGGCCGGCTTGGCAAACGTCGATAAAACAGCTTCGATTTAGCACAGGATTCGCTAGATGGCGTTAGTGCGACGTAAAGCGCCATCTATCGTTTACTGTAATACGGTCGCGCTGACACGGTCATCCTGCAGCAGGTCGCGCTCGACATGCTCTAAAACAAAATATTAGGCAAAGTATTTCCTCCACATACTATGATTACACACTAATGTTTATCACTTATCGCTTGGTCTATCACTGACAACAATCACCAATCAGTGTACATATAAATACACCAATTTGGCAAACATTAAAATCCTACAAAAACCAAGAGAAGGAGGTCCTTGACCTACCACAACTCCAGGTGTATCAAAACGTATGGAGGCCCCTGGCCTACAACATACCCACAAAAGAAGGAGGCCCCAGGCCTTTTTTTTTTTTTTTTTTTTTTTTTTTCGCAGAGGAAGATTTTATACCCTGGTCACCAGCTCTGGGGAGAGCTGGTGCGCGTGTGGGAGTCTCCGCCAGAAGGGCGACCTACCCACCAAACCTCTGCGGTGTTCCTCCGTCGTCGACAGGTGGCAGGGGGCGCGGGCCCGCTCGTGCATTCAGCCACAGCCCCCACCGACGTCGCTGCCCGCCTACGCAGGCCCAGCCTCTGGGGTGGGTGTAAAGAGCCCACCCCATTTCCGCCTCGTGAGATGCCCCGGAACACAGGGTACATCCACACCTCGTGAGGACCTAACCCTGATGGGGGGCACCGGCCGTCCCCGCAGCCGATGCCCCAGGTCCTCGGAGCGGAGACGGAGTGCGAGCTCGATTGACTCGCCTTCGTGTCCGCGCCCTCCGGAGCGGATGAGAGAGAGGGTTTCTCTCCCTCTCCCGCTCCTCCGCCTCCCTCTGCGAAACAATAATTTCGCAGAATGAGGCCACTGCTTCCCACGACCTCTCGTCACCGACCATCTTCGTAATAATGGCCGACAAGGAGAGATCGGATCCTACAACCGCGATCAGGGATCGCCGCGGTCCCGCTCCTCCTGGGCATGACTCCAGCGCGTGCTGGGCAGTGTCCTCGACGCAGCCGCACTGGTGGCATGCCGGGGTGGGCTCTCTCCGTGCGACGTTGCAGAGGTATCTCCCAAAACAACCATGTCCTGAGAGAACCTGTGTCAGCCGGAAAGAGAGGCCACCATGCCTTCTTCGCACCCACTCTTCAAGTACAGGCCGGATCGCTTCAAGGAGTCGTTGAGCGCCGGCCCCCCTCTGTGTGGGCCCTGCAAGAAGCCTATCCCTCCATGTGGCAAGAGCTGACGCCCTGGCCCGATCACGCCAATGCGCCACCTCCCGCGGTGCCGGTCGCTCGTCCCGCTCCCGCGCTTGCGCTCTGCGCTGATAGACCGAGGCCAGGACATCCGCCTCAAGGTCCCATGGGAGCAGTCCGGCGAGGACACACGCCACCTCATGTGAGAGTGTTCGGTATCCGCGACATACCCTCACCGCCATAACTCTCTGGGCCGCCAGCAGGACGGCTATCCCATTGCGCCGCAGGGATCCCGCCCATATGGGAGCACCATAGAGGGCCATGGAGCTAACCACCGCTGTATAGAGGCGGCGGCAGCTACTTCCTCCTCCTCTGGTGTTCGGAAGAAGGCGACTCAATGCGCCAGCTGTCCCCAAAATTTTGGGGGACAGCTGCCGCATATGCGCCTCGAACCTCCACTTGCTGTCAAGGACGACGCCGAGATACTTCAGCGTCGTCCTGACTGGAATGGAGGTTCCTCCCACCACTATGGCAGAGTTTGCCGGTGGCGCCCGTCGGGGGCCGTAAAAATATATGGCCTCGGACTTATGGAGCGCCACCACCAAACCTAGCCTCCGGATTCTGGCCACGACTGTCGCGACAGCAGCAGTGGCCAGAATCGACGCCTCCGAATACGTCTTTCCCCGGGCAGTAACCAATGTGTCGTCGGCATAACAAACGATGCCGACGCCACGGAGGTTAGCGCCACGAAGCACCCAGTCGTATCCGATGTTCCATAAAAGAGGGCCTAGAACGGACCCCTGTGGAACGCCGCACGACATGGGACTTCGTCCCTCTCCGTTCATCGTAGGGAAGACTACCTCTCTGTTGGAGAGATAGTCCCCGACGAGGCTTTGGAGGTACCGGGGCACTCGGTGGTGTTCCAGTCCTCCGAGTATCGTGCTCCAGGGCAGCGAGTTAAAAGCGTTGGCTATGTCCAACGACACAGCGAGTAACACGCTACCACTGGAGCACGCCTCCTCGGAGAGGCCGCGGACGCAGGATATGGCGTCCAGCGTCGATCGGCCTCTCCGGAACCCAAACTGAGTAGGAGCCAGGTCGGGCCCTGTCGTCTCAAGGTGCTTAACGAGGCGGGCAGCGACAACACGCTCCAACAGTTTGCCCGCCTCGTCAAGCAGCACAATCGGGCGGTAGCCCGAGGGCTCATCCGCGGGACGGTTCTCCTTCCTTAAGAGGACGAGCTTGCCCCTCTTCCACCGTTTGGGGAACTTTCCCTCCCTTATGCACCTGTCAAACAGGGCCTTCAGGTGGGGTCCCAGGTGCTCAAAGGAGAGGGCCCAAGCACGACCTGGTATGCCATCAGGCCCAGGTGCCGTGTTCTTGGCCTTCATTCTGAGCATTGCAGCACCCATCTCTCCGGCTGAGATGGGGGTAAGCTCGTCCTCAGTCACATTGGGATTGCTCGACGAGGCCAGTATCGCGGTGGGAGGCGTGAATTCGGTCCCCGGTGCACCGGGGAACAAGCCCTCAACCACCCTCTGGAGTACAACTGGCTGGAGCGTGGCAGTGGTGGGTGGCGCCCAAGGGCGGAGCTTTTGCCTCGCCCAGTTATACGGGCGGCCCCACGGGTCACGCTCAAGCCCCGCCAGCAGTTGTTCCCAAGCCTGCTTTTTGGCCTCATCGATTGCCACGCTCAGTGCCCTCGAAGCCTCGCGGTAAGCGGCGTAAAGAGACTGTGACACCTCACTCTCCCGCCGCCTTCGCCTCCGATACCGCTGGTATCGGCGGCGCCTCATCACGCAGTGTCGGCGTAGTTCGGCAATCTCCTCCGACCACCAGTAGACTTGACGTCTGGGCTGACGGGCTCGTGCGCGCGGCATCGCAGCATCGCATATGACTGACATGGCCTCGCACAGCCCGTCCGCTGCTAAGTCCACGTCCACTGGGACCTGCCCTGGAGGAGAGTAACTCCACGCAAAGACGAGGGCCGCTTCCTGCAGCGCTTCGGCGTTGAGGTGCTTCAGGGCCCATCGCGGGCCGATATCACGCAATCCTTCTCTCACTGTGTCCGTCAGGGACGAGGAGACGCTGAACCGAATATACCGGTGATCGGAAAGCGTCTCCTCGTCCACCAGCACCTGCCAGTCGCGTATATAGCAGGCGAGGTCTGGGGTGGTAAACGTCAAGTCGACGATTGAGCCACCCCGCTGACGGACGCAAGTGTTCTCCGTCCCGCGGTTTAATATGCATAGACCAACCTCAGTCAGCCACTCCAGTACCGTGCGGCCCCGCGGATCCGTCGTCGGGGAGCCCCACGCCGTGGATTTGGCGTTGAAGTCCCCAAGGACGATCGCGGGGCGGGGGCGGGCCTGAGCAATGATGGCCCCTACCTCGCCGAGGAGGGTCTCGAACTCGTGCAGGGGTCTGTTGCGGGAGTGATAGACCCCCACGACCAAAGCGTGTCCTATTCTTGCTGCGACAAATCCCTTGCCCCTCGTCACTCCTTCGAGTGAAGGGGAGTGGGCTGGTGATTGGGTGGTGATTGCCACCAAGCCATCAAGGTCCCCTATCCAGTCAGATCTGGGTGGGACCGAGTATGGCTCCGAAATCACCGCCACCTTAATCAATCGCTGCGCCAAGGTCTGCAGCAGAAGAGCCTGAGCATTGGCGCAGTGATTGATGTTAGCCTGAAGGAAAGTCAGGGCCATAACTAACTTTCCTCCATGCGCACCACCTGCCCCGTATTAGGGCCAGGCGGCTGCGTCTTGGCCTTAGCCTCAGACGCAGCAGCCTTGCGCTTTCTCCTTATTTTAGCCGGGGGCTTGGCGCAAGCCTTGCCCCCGGAAAGGTGGTCCGCCGCCTTACCCGCTGCAGCACAGAGGGTGCAGCGAGGAGCGGCAGAGCACTCATTGGCCTTATGGCCTTTTTGACCGCAGCGATAACACTCATCACTGCGGTCAACCTCGGACTTGCACTGGGCCACAACGTGGCCAAGTGCAAGGCAACGGTAGCAGCGGCGGGGTCGAGCTTCTAGAACCCGGACCTGTGCCGCCACCCAACCAATCAGAAGCCGGCCTCCACTGTCCCGTATCTTTGCGGCTACTGTCATGGGGCACCGCACAAATGCGGCTCCCATTCCACCAGCGCCTCTCCTGATCGCTCCGGCTTTGACAGCCGATGGAGCGCAGCCGCCAGTACTGGCTATCACATCCACCAGCTCATCAGGGGTGATTGAGTCGTCGAGACCACTCACACGCAGATCTGCAGTGGCTACTGGTCTCGATACTCTCACCTCAGACCCCTGGAACACCTCTTGAAGCTTTTCAGCCAGGGAGTCCGCCTTTATGCCCTTGTCCACACCCGGAACCTCAAGGATGCGGGCGCCGGTGGCCGCAGTCCTGATTCTCAGGGGTGGCACACCTAGGACCCCAAGGTTGATGCGGCTTTTTGCCTCCGCCAACACCTTTGCGTAGGTGACTCCTTTCTCCGCCGCCCCTGGTTGCAGTGTGAGAACCACAGCTGCAGTACGTGGGGAGCGGAGTTTGGGCACTCTCGCTTTTGCGGGCTTTGGCGCCGGTTTCTGCGGCTGCGCTCGCACCGATGGAGTAGGACTTGACTCCCGAGGTCCTGCTACCCTCTTGCGTTGCCTCCTGCTGGAGCCCTTTTTTACCACTTTCGTCCACTCTGGCTCTGCAGCAGCAGACAATGGGCGGGACTCTGCTTTGCCAGCTGTCGCCTTCGGTGTAGTACCCGCTTTCCCTTTCCCTCGGGGCTTGGGTGTAGGTGCAGTGCTTTCTGCCCCAACACGTGCCGACGCGGCAGGCGCTTCCCCTCGGGGTTTGGGTTTGGGCGTAGTGCTCGCTGCCACAGCACCCATTGACTCCTTTTTCCTATCAGCAGCCAGGGGAGGTCTCACCCGTACTTCCGGGAGGAGCCTCTCCTCCAGGTTCTCGAGTCGGGCGGTCATCATGGTGCCAACTTGTACCATGATTGTCCGCGTCAGCTCTTCTGTGGTAGGCCCCTGTCTAGCTGCCGACTCTGTTCTGAGAGCCCGCATCTGCTCCATCTCACGACGGAGGACTTTGACCTCCGTTACCAGCCTTTCGTTGGCCTTCACCAGGAGGGCTACTTCCTCGGACATCGAGCGGGCCCTTGACTCCTGGAAGGACGCCTTTATCGTTGCCGCGGCGTCCTTGAGGGCCTTAACGTTCGTGCCCTTGAGATTCTTTGATGTGGTAGCCACTGTCAGAATCGTGTTAACCGAGGCCAACACCAATGCCTCCAGCTGAGCCGTATCCTGTTCACCAAGGGATACAGATGTAGGCTCAGATGGGCGAACTTTTCTGAATTGGGCGGCTGTTGTTGCCCACCCATTTTCTACCTCGCAAGCCTCCTGTGAGGCTGCCTTTCTCTCGGCGCCAGTCGTAGTCGTACGCCCTCTTCCACGCCGTGCAGGGAGCTTGGGTGACGGTAAGGAGTCCCCCAAGTCTTCCTCCTCCCCATTTCTCCGGCGCTTTCTCAGTGAGCGAGACAGCGAAGCTCCAGAGCCGCGAGACGACACTGTCACACAACTCATATCGGAGTCAGACTCCGACATGTTGGGATGGAAGTCGCCGAGCTCATTCTCCACAGCCAGTGGGGACCCACCCGTGCCCAAAGAGGATGCGGGAGAGCCACCAGTGGCTTCAACTTCTACTATGGAGTTCTTCGAGCGTATCTCAGTCGCACCAAGTGCAATATCCGGGGTACGCTCCAGAAGAACTCTCACCTCCTTTATGCCGCACAAAGATGCGCGTGCTACCAATTCACTTGCATTTTCAGAGTCCAATTTGAGATTGCTGTGGTCGTTAGTACGTGGGCCGGAGCCCACGAGGCGGATGTTGCCCCCCCCAGATACGTCGGGGCAGCCTCCTGTCGGAGGGTGGGATTTACCCACCTGGGGAATGTTATCATTCGCCGTATTTTCCATGTTGCTTTTTTTTTCCTTTTTTAAGGGGTGAGGTCCCCTTGTTGTGGTGCCCTAGAGGCCGAGTTCCCCCCGACCATGCATCCCATAAGCGGGCACCAAACCGTAGGATTCGGAGAAGCCAGAAGCCCGACAGGGTGGCCGAGTTGACCCTCCCTGCCGCGCCGCGGGCCTTGCAGGCCCGCCATCCCACGACCCGAAGGTCCTCTGCAACTGCAGTAAAACAGCTGCTCTCCCATTATTTGCCCGACAGGGTGGCCGAATTGACCCTCCCTGCCGCGCCGCAGGCCTTAAAGGTCTGCCATCCCACGACCCGCAGGTCCACTGCAGCTGCCGTCAGACAGCTGCCCCAAGCTTAGCCCGACAGGGTGGCCGAAGATGACCCCACTGCCGCTCCATGGGCTTCACAGCCCCCTTCTCGGGGATAGCTCCACCGAACCAGCCACCCCTTGCCCCGTCCACTGTGCCCTATGCTAGCTTCATAGGGGCACGCGGAGGAGCCCACCGTGTCAGATCTTTCGCCAACGGTCAACGAGATCCCGTGAAGAGAAGTTGTTAACCGTTGCCCAGGATGCACCGTCCCGAAATACTGCTCTTCTCCCGGGATAAACCGTATCCAAGAGGACTAGCAGCACTCGGGCACACGAGGAGGTAATCTGACCTAGCACCCCAGGAGGCCCCAGGCCTGCAACTTCTCCAACAACACAATTCAACACAAGCGGGAGAATATCGATAGAAGAAGGCCTCAGGCCTACGACTTCTCCAAAGATCACATCTAAATTCAAGTGGGAGGATATCGCTAGAAGGAGGCTCCACGCCTACAACTTCTCAAATATCGTATAAACAAACACAAGAAAGAACTCACCACTAATAATACCATCGTCGTTAACTTCATCCGCTGACACGGTATCAGTGTTCATCGTTTGAGGCTTAGGAGCTTCACGAAGTTGGTCGTGAGCGACTTTTTTAGGCCTACCACGACAAGCCACTTTCTTTACCAAATAACGATCATTCGGTAGAATTTTCCATATTTCGTAAGCATCTGGGTACTTCAAGTCAAGTCCGATTTGTGATCGCGGGTTAGTTTTATAGAGCACCATCTCACCTTTTTGAAATCTTTTAACCTTGGCTTTTCCTTTATCAAAACGTTTTTTGTTCTCTAATGCTTTCATCTCAGTCCTTTTCAGAATATAATCGTCTAGCTGTGTCCGGTCAACAGTGCCTTCCGATTCATCGATCAATGACACTAGTTCTGCTGGGACAGCGCACTGCCTGCCTGTCAGTGCCTTTAGTGGGCTTACATTTGTTGTTTTGTTCTTGGTGCAGTTTATGGCAAGCTGAAGGGCGTCTAAACCTTTTTTCCAGTTTTCAGTTTCGTAATTACGTATTATAGTCAAACCATTTTTTATTACAGCCATCATACGTTCAACTTGGCCATTTGAGCGACTCACTCCAGGAGCGATAAAATGTTGATAAATTCCAAGTTCATTACAGTAGTCCTGGAATTCTGCCTTGAAAGCCGTATCTTGATCACTTATTATTTGTTTTGGAGCTCCAAAAAGGGACACGACCTTCTTAAGTGCAAACAACATTGACTGTGATGTTTTATTCGTGGCGTATGTGAGCAATACATATTTCGTGTAGGCATCGATGACTACCACGACGTACTCGTGTTTGTCATTACGTTTAGTCAATCTACCGGTCATGTCGATGTGTATTGTATTGAAAGGAATGGGCTCCTTTGGTATAGGATACATTTGTACCTGTCTTGCCCCGGAATGTCCTTTACTGGTTTTACAAATCACACAGTTGTCCACAAACTGTCTCACTGTGCTTGACATTTCTGGAAACCAATATTCTTCCCGTAATTTGGCCAAAGTTTTTTCCCAGCCAAAGTGTTTTAGGGAAGTGTGATAGGCGTTTATAATGCTCCATTGATATGACCTTGGAACCACTTTCTTCCAACCTTTTCGTCCAGGTTCATCATCAATTAGTTTTCTTTGTAATACCGAGTCCGCTACACGATATTCTTCGATGTGAATGCCTTGCTCTATTTTCTTTATAATAGAAGCCAACTCAGCGTCACGTCTTTGTTCAACTTTCAACCAAGTATTCGCACTACTTGCAAAGTGTATGCAAGCGACTGGATTCCGACTGAAGAAATCGGCGTGCTTCATTCGTACTCCTTGACGGTACTCGATCTTGAAGTCATAATGTTGTAGAAATGCTAACCATCTGTGAATCCGAGGTAACAACTCATGTTTTTGCATCGAAGCTTTAATAGCATTGCAATCCGTTACGATGGTAAACCTTCTACCATAAAGGTACTGCCGAAAATGTTTAACTGCTCGTACTATGGCTAACGTTTCCAATTCGTAAGAATGGTAGTGGCTTTCCGGTTCAGTTGTTCTCATACTCATGTAAGCCACAACATGTTGTCGTCCATCTTTAATTTGAATAAGAATTGCTCCAAGTCCTGTACTACTGGCATCAGTGTGCAGTTCTGTTGCAAGTCCTTCTTGGAAAATTGACAGTACTGGAGCTGCCGTTAATCGTCTTATAATGTCAAGACGAGCATTTTCACATTCAACGGTCCAGGTGAATTTTGTGTCCTTCTTTGTGAGATTATAGAGTGGCACCATTTTTTCAGAGAAAGATGGAACGAAACGCCTGAAATATCCCGCCAGTCCACAGAATTGGCGGACTTGTTTAGTTGTTGATGGAATGGGAGATTTTTCCAAAGCCTCAATTTTCCGAGGACTGGGTTGTATTGTTCCCTTGGAGACGATGTTTCCAAGGTATTCTATTTTCGTCTTAAAGAATGAACACTTACGTGGATTTACACAGAAACCAGTTTCGTTTAAAGTTGTGAGTACTTTATCAAGCATAACCAGGCCTTCGTCCAAAGTGGTACATTTTATCAGTACGTCATCCATGTAAATAAGGATGTCATCAAGATAAGGCCGTAGTGCTGTCATAATGGCACGTTGAAACACGGCAGGGGCGTTCATCAAACCAAAAGGCATCATAACGTATTCATATAAGCCATCGGGTGTTATGAAGGCGGTTTTATAAATTGAATCTTCCTGAATTGGAATTTGGTAAAACCCTTTAGTCATATCCAAGCTGATGAAGTACGAAGCATCTGATAATCTGTCCAACTGGTCGGAGATTATTGGCAATGGGAACTTTATGGGTATTGTATTATTGTTCAGTTCACGATAATCAGTGCACAAACGATCATCTCCATTCTTCTTCTTAACGAGGATAACCGGGCTAGCGAAATTGGAAGTGCTTTCGCGAACAATGCCATTAGCGAGAAGGTCGTCGACAATTGATTTAACTTTTTGGCGCTCCACGGGAGCCAGTCGATAGGGTCGACGGGAAACAACCTTAGTCGGGTCCTTCAGATGTATTTCTAAGCTTCCAGTGCTTACCTTGGTTTTTGGAATACCGTCAACAAAAACTTCGTAGTGTTTTTGTAAAAGCGCTTTTAGTTTGGAAAGTTGTGCGGGGTCAGTGACGTCTGTATCCAAGTTTTGAAAGTGGTCCTTATTTGCGTTGATGGTCATCACTATTGGAATCCTTGTCAACGTTGCACCTTGTTTTGTGATATTTACTGACAAGCCCGGAGTTTTTATTAAATCCGATCCGATAAGCATGTCGCAAGGTATTTCATGGTCTTCTACCACATGAAATGCAATTTCGACAAAAACAGAATTAATATTACACGTGGTACAAATACGCTGGTGTGATACCACAGGTACGCTATCACCCAAACCTTTCAGCATCAAGGTATGATCTTCATGCTTCCCAGGTAGCGAGTAACTGGCAGTCTTTCGAAGTAAGGATCTATCGGAACCACTATCAAATAAGGCGAGTATCTCACGGTTCTCTATATTTATCACCATTGGAGTTGCTAAAGTAGTGTTTTCTTTAGCAAGGTTCACCTTTTCAGATTCATCATTCATCTTTTTGTAGCAACGTGACTCTACATGACCCAGTTTATCGCAATAATTGCACTTTAGTTTGGTTCGTTCCTTGCGAGAGTGATCTGAAGAATGATTTCCATCACTAGATAATAATGGTTTAGGTTCACTTACTTTGCAGTTGAATTGAATATGTCCGAATTGGCCACAGCGGTAACATGTAAGGGGATCGTCACGCATTCTTCTTGGACGTTTAGCTGGTGGTTCTCCATTTTTGGATTGCTTGCACTTCATAGTAGACGCCATTGAAATCAACTCAGGAACAGAAGAGCATTTGCTAGACAGCATACGTAATCGCATGTGTTCATTATCAATGCAACCAATAACGGCTTCCACAGCATCCCTCTCTTCATCACCATTAACCACCCTCTTCCAAATGTTCCACGCTTTTGTAATGGAATCAACAGGATTAGTAATATCAAATTTAAAGTTGCGTAATTTCAAGACATCATTTGAGTATCTAGCCTCAGGCTCAAATGTTTGTATCAATGCTTCTCGCATATCCGTCCATATAGGTGACTTCACAAGCCATGTATCACCAAGGCGTTTTGCTCGTCCCAGTAATAGACTTGCTATCTTATTGCAGATTTCGTAATCAGTTAAATCCCAGTGTGCTTTAGCACGGTCTACGTGTTCACACCAGTCTCTAACCGGTACGTCACCATCGGGATCAAATGATGCTATATACACATCACTTACACGCGGCCGTGATGACGACTGCGTCGTTTTAGACAGCAAGCTAGCCAGAAACTCGTTATTCGTTTGCATGCTATGCTGTTGTTGACGAGTCAAATTTTCTAGTATGGCAGCCAAAGACATCAAAGCAGAGTTAGAATCAACATTACTCACGTTTTCACTTCTAGTTATCCTCTCATTTGTAACACTGATTGGTCCTTCAGGTATGCGTTCGGGTGGATCGGTGACATGTTCTCGATTCAGGATGTTTTCATTAGTACCACGGGATGGTCCTTCAAACGGGCGTTTGGGCAGATCGGAGACATGGTCACGATTTATCCCACTTCTGATGTGAGATCGACGAACGATTGGGGATGGAGGCCCATTGCCTTCATCAGTAGAAGCTCCTTCATCCTCCATTTTAAACAGTAAAAACTTCCTTTTGATATAATAACCGTTTTATTTTCAAATCACAAAGAATATTTAATAACTACAATATTATTTAAAACTAGGTATGATTCAGGTTAGATTAACACGTATTTTAAAGGCGTACACTCCGATCGGCAGTCGGCTTGAGACTGCCGTCCTTAGTACTCCTCCTGATCCAAGAAATGTCCGTTGTGTGGGGGTAAAGTGGGCGTAACATTTGCTCGGCTGTGATTGGCCGGCTTGGCAAACGTCGATAAAACAGCTTCGATTTAACACAGGATTCGCTAGATGGCGTTAGTGCGACGTAAAGCGCCATCTATCGTTTACTGTAATACGGTCGCGCTGACATATGGGACTAAAAAATATTATCTTTCTGGCGAAACGTAGGTGTTTCAAGCACTGGTACCTACCCCTTCAGGGATGTAGGCGTGGCGGTTTGTTATGTTGGATTTGAAAATAACATGTATTTCATTATGTATAGTATAAAGTACTCTAGGGGTAGTAATGCATAAATAAAAGTACGTGTTACCTTCTTAATTATAATTATGTATACACCATTAACCCCTACCCCTACCCGCACCGGTGTGCTGGTATTAATTTATTGTTAAAGCGTATATTTTTATGACCAGTTAATCGAGACCCTAGTTTTATATGAGACCGTGTAGCATAGAGAGATCAAGAATGATGCCTTCTTGGATTTATGTAATGGTTCCAGAAAAAACATCGTACCAAAAAATGGAACTAAGTATATTACCAAAAAGTGTGAAATAACTTGTTGAGTTCTGTACCATGATAGTTCAAAACTACCTATTATCACAATATAGTGCGTTATTAGTTAAATTCACACTTTTTGGTGTTGAAGTCGGTTCAATTATTGTTTTTAACTATTTTTTTTGCCTTATAATGATATCATCAAAAATGCGAAAGACTATTCAGTTATTGGAGTATAACACAAAACTGCTGGACTTATAACCCATATGGGTGCAAAGTTCCCATCAATGGAAATGAATTAAGTCCAAACACAAGGTAGCTACTGTAAAACGTTGAGCAGTTCCCGTGACTGTCATTCGTGTTCATCATCATACCCCTAATAACGGTCACAACCCATCTGGGTGTAAAGATCTCATCAATAAAAACTAATCAAGCACAAACACCTGGTAATTGCTGTAAATATTGAATTAAGTCCAAACACAAGGTAGCTACTGTAAAACGTTGAGGAGTTCCCTCGACTGTCTTGCGGCTTCATCATCAGATCGTCCCCAGACCTTTATTAAATAGTAGTGCTTTAAAACACTTAATGAAAAAAACGCTTTAGCCGTCACTACGATTTTCGAACATTCCCCTCGATTTCTCTGGGACGCCATCATCCTGGTTTTCTTATCATGAGATATCTCCTTTCCAATGAGAGAGAACCATCAAAACCGGTCCATAAACAACGAAGTGATCCGGGAACACACATAAAAATATACGGTTAAATTGAGATACCTCCGACTTAAAAAAAAGGTTTTTTTAAGTCGGTTAATAAAAAGTTTGTATTTGAGAGCACCGGGCTCTTTTCGTTAAGTATGCGTGAGCAGACAGACAGACATTTTTTTTCAAAAACGTCATATTCTTGTTTCTATATTTTTTTTCTTTTTTTTCTTTTTCTTCTATGTACAGAGTTTTTGGCCTCTACTCCTTTATTATAAATATAAGATAAGATAGAAGAGTATAGATAGATAGAAAAACTCTTTACTGCAACACAACAGTTAAAAAAAATAACACGAAGGCATATAAAATAAATTTATCAACAAAAAACCACTGAAGCAAACTGAAAAAACTTATAATTAAGTGTCACAAGGGCCGGTCTAATAGCTCAGAGCGATCTCTTCCAGACAACCATGCACGGAAAAAAATAGGTATAACCTTATCGGTGATGTATAAAACAAGTATATTTAGATAACTTATGAATGTAGATAAAATATATGAATATACATAAATATAGCTAAAATCATGATGCATTTTATGGGAAATTTATTAAATAAAACAATTGGAAAATTCCCTTAAAACATTGTATGGACTCGGGGCTATCTTTAGTCCACGCTTTATAATAAGGCGGGGAGTTTTACTGATACTAAGCTGTTAGTCTAAGTAGGGCCTAGTAATTAGTCTTAATTTAAAGTAAGGTTTTAGATACTCATACATCATCGACCCTGCGTATAATGGAGACGTGTGTACACGCTTGGAGATCGCGTCGCGCGCTGCCACGCGTCCTAATACGTCGTCGGATTTAAAGCCACATGATACCAAGGGAATACAGCCAGTATGTTTATATTATTACCAGCTGCACCCTACGGTTACACCCGCGTGGTGATGGATGATGATGACGAATCAAAAAATATAACCTATGCTCATCAGAGATAATGTACGATTCTAATGGTGTAAAAAGATATTTGGTAAAGAATTTTATAAATTGGTCCAGCAGTTTGAGAGCGATAATATTATTTGTATATAAGGTGAGGAGTGAGAAGGAGGTTCGTTTAGCTTTTAGGGCACTGGTGGCTTTGTCATTGATGGCTCTTTTGTTAAAGCGTTCTTAAAGCTCAAAAACGTTATTTTTGCCACTTTTGCCACTTTTGCCCACTCCTTTTTCAAACGCCCAACTGAGCATAAGACCTAAAATCGCATGATCATGCTGTTAAATACATAGCTGTCAAAAAACGATCACAAACAACTATGCTCCGGACGTGGATCAAAAATTGCACTTTTGGTGGCAAAAATAACTCTTTTTTTAGCATTCCGAACGCTGAACAAAAAGAGACATAATCGACATTTTCACCCACATATTCCCAATTCGAACGCCCCTTGTGAGCGTTTTTAGCGTTATTTTCGCTAAAAACGCTCACAAGAGGTCTATTCGTAAAGGCACTAGTAGTAAAGATATAGATAATGTGTGAAACTCACGATAGTTTTCAAACTCTATTCTCGATTCCCACTTGTTTCTCCTTACGGATCCGGGATGTCCTTTGTGACATATGGAAGACGCTCATGAGTCAAAGAATAATTGCAACCATAAGATTAGATTTACCATGCCATATTCTATGACTCACGAGCATCATATAAATATGACATACAATTGTGTATCCTAGCCGAACGCAGCTAAATCTGTTCAGAAAGCTGGCATTCCCGGGAAGGTTACTAACATAGTAATTGTCAACACAGGTACCGTTTTCTGAAATAATCCTCGATAAAACAAAAACTATCTAACCATCTACGACTGCCCCCGTTTTTATAAAGCTCGCCAAATTGCCAGTAAAAGTTTCTTTGGGACCATTTCGCAAAGTGGATCGCAATGCAATAAAAGCGCTTGACGAGGGTGAAGCGCTTTGTAAGGAGCCAGCTCAGTTGCGTTTATCCATCTCCATTCAATATCCGTGTCATAACATTCGACAACAAATGAGCTTTGACCTTTCGCTGTTTTTCTGCCATTAGGCTCTCTATCGGAGGAAGCTTTGGCGTTCAAGGTTACGGAAAGCTTTTATTATTTTTCACAGCTGTCGCTCGCTGTGTACGACAAAGTAACATCGATTTTTGTAACGAAATTTTACTCGTAAATTATTTGATCATTTGTTTCCGTGCCACAATTTTTGATAGCGTTTTAATATCTATAAGATCGGTCGGGCTATTATGTATTTCAGTTGCTTACAAATGTTGATAGAAATCGAAAAAAATGGTGGCCCCCTTTCTTACAATAACATTTGTTAGCAACTGAGATACATAATAGTCCCGCTGATTTAAAGCAGTACTGGGTATTGGAATTACTGAACGCTTTTTTTTTTGTCCCGGGGAAATCTTTTATGGATACCACCTACCACGGGGAGGTAGGTGGTTATGTGGGAGTCCGTATACCCACCAAAACCCCGGGGTGTTCCGTCACTGCCGCTTTTGGCGGGAACGCGGGACAGATTTTGCACACGACCTCCTCGAGCCTGCGCCAAAGCGCCCGGGCCCCACCTCCTCGAGTCTGCGCCAAAGCGCCCGAACCCCGCCACTCCTATGTGGACTTAGCGGCCAAAGCCCATAGGAGCAGCCCTGCCTGAGCCAGCCAGCGCACCCCAACGCCGGCGCGGCCCCTTGGTTCCTCTTGGCTTCACCGTGGTGATCCAAGCCACGGCCCCCCCGCTACGTCAATGCGGGAACCCTTCGGGGGGGAATTGCTGAACCCTATGTTAAGCTGTTGGTATAGTTTTATTTTATTAGTTTTGCTAAGCGTCGCAATAATAATCCGAAATAAAAAAAAAGTTTATTTGGCCACCAATTGGGATCCATATTAGGTTAGTATAAAATTATAAATGCAATAAAACTTAAAATTAATGTTAGTACAAATTAAGTGTTTTTAAATTAAACTAAAGGCGTCTGCCCGGCCAAGGATAGAACGAGACACCGTCTCGCTCGATCATTACCGTGTGCCGAAATGCCTCCCCACAGGTGCCCGTAAGTCTTCAGCAACGTTTTTCAGGATGCTGTTGTGACTTCCTCCCACCCTACTCATTAAGGACGCTACTTTTTTTGCGATTGACGGCATGGAACCCGTCAGTATGCGTCTGCGCAAACATCCCAGAGGCACTGCACCATCGAGGGAATCCCAATATCATCCTGAAGGTGTTATCGTACTGTACACGTTGCGTATTCAGCGACTTTTTGGTGTAACTGGCTCACATTCCTCCCGTGTACATGCTCTGACAGTACGCCTTGAAGAGCGTGACTTTACCGGTCCGTACAGCGGGCGAACCTACGGGTCACCATGTTACCAAGAACCGCCAGTGCCCTACGCTCACGTTCCATATCCACTAATATATAATAATAATGAATTATTATTAGTAGCAAATTTTTGTGAACGAGTTTGTTCGGGGAAGTCCTGGGGTCCTACTCTTACTTCTTAAAGCAGTCATGTTTCAACCTTACCATTAAATTTGGTACCACCACGTCAATATAGCAAGCTTATACTAATAATGGATTGCAATAGACGTTTTGATGACGTAGTATCAAATATTTCACTCAATTCGCATACTTTGGCGTGACTTTTGACACTAAGTTTCATTGTTCGAATGTCAAATTTTTGAAGATCCGTACTCGTATCTTTTGAAGTACTCATATTACGACCTTACCATTAAATTTGGTTCTCAGTTTTGTGTCGGTGGGAGTACGATAGTAAGTATGACTATTCTAAGCTTATTACAAAACGCTCCTGATTTATGATAGTTTCGTAAAAAGTGGGAGTAGGCCCCCAGTCCCATACTTTTTTTACAAAACAATATTACTGTGTTCAAGTTTGAAGGGTAAGGGTGCCATAAAGTTACAGGCACATGAGGTTAAACAACTTAAACAACTTCATGTCTCAGGGTCATTGTACTTGTGAAGAAATGCGTCTGTTATTCACAGGCAGAGGTTACCGCCTAATACCAGTGCGGGCAACATATTAAAATTATTTATGACTAGCTGCTCTCCGCGGTTTCACCCACGCGGTGATGGATGATGATGATTGAATCGTATATAGCCTATGTTACTCAGGGTGAATGTAGCTTTCCAATAGTGAAAGAATTTTTGAAATCGGTCCAGTACTTTTTGAGCCAATTCGTTACAAACATACATACAAATCTTTCCTCTTTATAATATTAGGGTAGATTTAGATATAGATGAAGGTATATCTTATTTAAACAATGGTTTATTAAGACGGCATTAGGTAGTTTTGAAGTATTTCCGCATATATTTTAGTCATCATTGCTTGAAGTTTATTCATAATGCATCAAAGGTCGCACGGCAAGACACAATAGAAATTTCATTGTTATAATGACATCGACCCTTGAAGGGATATTTGAATTTACGCAGGTACATATTTTTCATGTTGTGATATAATACACTTATTTTTTTGTTATACTGAAAATAATTGCTTTGTAAGCCTTGTCCCTTTGACACTTACTAATCGGTGTGAACGCATATAATTTGGCCAATAATACAATAGAAAGAAACAACCTACTTTTCCAGTAACTGCAACGTGTGTGGTTAAGTCTTTTGAACGCTTATTAAAAAAATTTCAGTCGTCTAATTAACAAATTATTAAAAATTAAAATTAAATGACATAATTCTAATGAAGAAATGATAAACTTATGACTAAGTAACATTTATGTTGTCTGTAGATCAATACTTATTAATTAATATGTAATCCGTAACGAATAAGTAAAAAATCCTTTTATATAAAAACGAGTTGCAATTAAGGATATTTTATTGCAAAGTCAAAGTCAAAATAATTTATTCAATTTAGGCATCAAAGACGCACTTATGAACGTCAACTTTTCATTATAATGTTCTTTAAAGACTCTACCGCCGCGTTCCAAAATATATAGAGCCCACCGAGAAGAAGCGGCAATAAAATCAGGGCCATTCTTTTTATATAGATATTTACAATGTTTCTACTTAGGTACTACAAATATTACATTTTATGGGTGGCAGAGTGACAGTTTGCCAGAAGTGGAGTATTCCAAGCATCTTTATCTTCTATACACCCTATTTGTATAATTACCAAAAAAAAAAAATGGGCGGTACAAAAGAGTTAATACATTGTAGATATGTAGTCAATTTTTTTTATTACTTCACAGTGAAATAATTATTAATTGTTAAAGTTTTCGAAAATTCCATCTAAAAGTATGGACACCATCTTAACAAAAATACTACATGCCTATGTACAACTTATTAATGAAAACACATGATTCGCGTCAGTGAAAAAATATCTCTCTTACTCTTTCTTACACCCCCCACCCGAGCGTTCGCTGTGAAAGAGATTGTCGACTTTCGGCTTTCGTTCGTTCGTTTTCGGAAGAAACAAAGGCCGCGCGGTGGCAGGGCGGAGGGTGCGGGGTTGGTCCGGTGGCCAGGTCTAACGAGCTAGGACGCGAGTTTGCCGAATGTTATGAATGAATGATACATTTCTATGTAGGGGTGTTAAGTTTCATGCATAAACCGCGCGCATGTAATATATCTTAATGAATAGTGGAAATGCCTAGAACAAAATTTGTAGGAGTGAATCAATCTAGACGTTTGACCAAATATTGATGATTATGTGGGATTTTTTTTTAAAGTAGTTTTGAATTTTCTTCCCATGTATGTATTAAGTACCAGCAGCATATAGTGCTGTTTTTTTTTTTGGTAATTATATATATAATAGGGTGTATAATGTCGAACTTTATGATAAGCTTTTTTTATTAAAACGTTTTTTACAGTCAACTTGAATTTTCCCTCTGTGCATTGCATTTCCATGACAAATTTAAATTATCATTTTTATCAAGATTTTTTACAATCACAAGTTAAATCCATGCAGATTTATTTACGACAACGATCATAGATGCCTACATTCCAAAATGAAGTGATTATCATGGTTATAGTCATGGGGTGCTTAAAAAGAGACAACAATACATACGTAATTAGGGGACATAGGATTTTTTTTTATAAATGACTTATGGATTACTAAAATAATAAAAACTAAAAAATTACAAATTATATTTTCTTTCTGAGTTTGCATCAGCATTCAGAGCAGAATGGTCTCCGCTGACAGCACCCGTTCATGAGTTGACGCATGTGGCAGCCATCGCCTTCCTCAATATTTTACGGAAGATGGCGACCCGACCGACCCGAGCGACCACACGACGCCGGCGTCTGCCGACACCTTTTCGTAAGCGTGTCTGCTCTGCTCATAAGCATAACTTAAAACTAGTAATAAGAACGAATGTTTATTTACTTGGGTACCCTCCCGTATTGCACTGAAGCAGGGCCTCACTTACACTCCGTGTCGATTCCTGATGGCTGTTTTGAGTCAAGCCAGTATGACTGATTTGCTAATCGATACTTTCAAATCATGGTCATGCGTATTATAGGTTTTTTAAGATAGTTGATCATCCGTTATATGAATCTGAAAGTAAACATTTGTCTGTATAAAACACCCATTAAAATTCTAAAGAGTTTGCTGTAGCTCTAATGTAAATATGATCTTAATTTATATGAATATATAACCTACTATACATTTAATTATTTAATATAGTTTAAATAACCTTCTAGAAAGGTAATAATCATCATAGCCACACACCGTTACAATTTTAAACACGTGCAGACCACAATTCGGGTCTTTGAATTTCTGTATTAGTTTTATATGTACATCGATTTAGGACGATCAATATAATCTTTTAATAAATCTTAATTCTTTTGGCATAGCACCTTATTTTATTCAGCATTGTTATTATAATATGCTCACGGAGAACCACTGACTCCTGAGATACAAGTCGTTCGACTAAGTTCAGGGGACAGAAGTTCGAATATATACATACCTATAAATATTAAGTCTTAGCTACCTACAATAAAAGCATCATGCAGTAGCAATACATGCCATACCTTAAGTTAAGACTTAAGTTTAATAATAAAAATGTAATAAATTGTAACGAGCCTAAGCCTTATAGAATTTGTCTCAGATTATTGCTGTAAACTTATTTATCTTTGGTTCAATAAAAACATTATTATTATTATCTTTCTTCCAGTCACAGCTTCAGAGGTAGGGATCAAGTAGATAAAAATAAATCTTTGTAACTATTTACCAACTATGCTACATAACACGTTCCACGTTCTTTCCTCTCTTAATTACCTAACAGAATACATCCGCCTGATCTCTCTCGGACTACTTACACCTTAATTATTTTCAAGTTCGACATAATACCACACTTTACACCTCTTTTACTGTCACTTTAATATGCATGTGGAGATCCTCGAGGTGTCTTTGGAGCAATTTCATAAACACCTACCTTTCCTTGCAAACAGTCAACCAACTTGAGTTCTTTGTTTGCTATTTACAAGACGTCCATCGGCGACTCTACCCGTGCGCACTATCCCAAAAGGGAAAAACCGGGATACAATTTAGTCTATGTCCTTTTCCCGAATACAGGCTATTCCTCTTTACACTCCCTAATACAGGCCAAGTTTCATCAAAATCGTTTCATCATTATATTTTTTCGTTCGTTCATTATATTCAGCGTGAAAGATGGGCAAACACACGAAAAAACCGACAGACTCACTTTCACGTTAATAACAGTTTGCGGACTACAGATTACGAAATGCAGTTATCAAGTAATTAAACATAAATGTATATTTTTAATTTAATTCTATTCATATTCCATTTGTTTCACGGATTACGTCCGGTCCTTTGCAAAGGCATAAGTGGGGCTGTGGCCAACACTTAGAGGCCTATTTGGTATAAAACATACAATATAGTATAAAAACAGACATTTTGGATGAAGGGTAACATGGTACTTATATCTATTACAAAAATGTGTAAAATGGTAAGGCTATTTATATGAACTTATTAGTGATAAGGGATATAGTGGGCTATGGACGAGACTACGGCACCAGCCAATTTCGGTCTCATTTTAAAACTTTTGGGCATGTGGTGACTATTCATATTATTGTTATAGTTATATATTATGATGATAAACTATATACTTTAATATATGCACATGCATTTGTTTATGCATTCAGTTTATTGCTATAATATTTGTTGTAAAGATATAATAACTCTATCTTAAGCACTATCGACATACTTCCTTATTAGCTTATTACGCAAAGATCAGCAGAAACAAAAATGCTAATCTGCATTACGTTGGCCAGTGTTCATATATACCTATCTAGATACTTCATTTTGTGCAGTATATAACTCTAAAATGAACCTCTATTTCTCCTGGTAACGTTATAACTTGAGAACGGATGCAATAATCACACTAACTCTTTTTTCGTTGTGTTAATTATTATCAGTAGATTCTTATGAAAGAAAAACCAAGAAAAGATGGGAGATTATGACGAGGCCGAAGGCCGAACCTACTACTGGAACGAAGTCGCGGGCAGCTAGTTGAATATACATTCCTGTTTTAAGCCATTAGGTATTGCATAATATCCCGATATGTATGGCCGAAGCAATGACATTTTCTGACTGAGAGCCAACCGAGGTCAATATTCGGTGTCTGTATCGGAGGGTATGCATTAGTAATGTTGAAGCTGAAGCTCGACGTAAAAGTGTGGTCTTCGCACCGTTAAATTATTCAGCGAGCACCTACGGCGATAAGTCGCCCTGTAGCCAGCCGGATTATCTGCTTTAAAGCTTTGACAGTCTGCTGGGCTTCCAAAATCCTCTGAAAAGTAAATCTCGTATATACACATAAATACATTTAAAGTTTCTATGTTATTTCAAAATTACAGCTTATTACTAAATACGTATGAATGCATATACAGAACTATAACAAAAAACAATATCATGTCTGCCTGTCAGGTTGCTCCGGCTAATGTCACAAACGTCTAAACCGATTATGACGGGACTTTCGCTGACAGGTAGGTGGTAATGTAAAGAGTAACTTAGGCTACTTTTATAGGTAGTTACTCAATATAGTACAAATTTTATTTCATTCGTGTCTTATTAGGGCATGTCCAACTCGCTGTTCAGATACACAATACAAAAGCCACAGAAACACGGGTAGATTGAAGCAGTCAGCTTGGACTGCTTCAAACTGCGACTGCACAGTGAACACAGTAATACAGTCTTCTACGTATACACATACACGAAACAGCTCGAGCAGTTGCAAATGCTTCGGGCAGTTGGCGACCAAGCAGTCGCCAGGCAGACTACAAGATACTACCATACACTGACTGCTCGAGCTGTCGACTGCTCGAGCTGTCGACTGCTCTCGCGCAGTTACCTCCGCCTGCGCTCTTCTTTCCCCGTTGCGCGCGCGAGCGTCTGCCGCCCTTGGATTGAAATTGTGAATTGTTAAGCAGTTATCAATGGCAGCTTCAAGCTATTAACTATGACTGCCAGAACGGTCCGCGATGTTGATCACTAGCTAACTGCTCGAGCAGTCCGTCTATATACGCTCTTACATACATTATAATACCACACTATTCGCCTAAGATAATCCAAACTTAGGCGAATAGTCCGGTATCATATTAGTATGGTAGCGTTATTTATTCATTATCGGCGCGACGTCAAAAAGTGACTTCATTACTAGACTCTCAGTAAACAACTGATTTTTATGATTACAGCCGTCGTTTCTTCTTTTTCAATGACTGCTCAGATCTGTGAAAGAGTTAGAGAGCTCTCGGCATTGGGGTCACCATACTAGTGTTTTAATGTGTCTGATTATGTACCTACATAATTAGACACATTAAAACACTAGTATATAATATTCAATGTTAGCCTGTAGAGCTAATCTCGCGAGAATTTCAATATACCTAATTGTAAAGAAAAATACAAAATGACGTCGATATAATTGCAACTCGACGAGGCATACTATAATAAATAAGGCAACTATTACATCACGAGATGTATTCATATAAGAGTGTAGGTGCGTGTGACGAGTCGAAGGTGGGTTTCTTAACAGTACTCGAACATACGAGTGCCGAATTATGTGCAATTGCCTTAAACATTGTATCTATATACATGATATGTTATATTACACATTATACATTATGTTATAGACACAAGTAGCGAATCTCTAATGAAGAAATCACTATGAAACCGGTTTTAGTTTCGTTGATAAGAAAGTCTCTGTTTATTATAAAGCACCGGTACACAAAGTATTTATAGTTATGACATGGCTGGACGCAAGATGGACGTAAAGCAGGTCTTTTAAATAGATGTCTTTCGGTAAGGGTGTCAGTAAGTACAGGTTATCTGGGGGCACGGCAGTGCGTCCACCAAGACGGACGAGCCAAAAAGTGGCATGGACGTACCATACTTTTCTCGAATCAGTTCAGCCCATTTTCGACCCCCGATAACTTCGTTGCGGATATAACTAGAAACTTGAACTTTCAGTAACCAAGCAGGCATTGTAAAAACACGGTATATTTCAAATTTCATTATATTTGGACTAGTAGTTTATGAATTATACCTTTTTTTTTTCCTCCCGTGGAAATCCTTTATGGATACCACCTACCACGGGGAGGTAGGTGGTTATGTGGGAGTCCGTATAACCCACCAAAACCCCGGGGTGTTCCGTCACTGCCGCCCTCGGCGGGAACGCGGGACAGATTTTCCACACGACCGCGAACCCGCCGTGGCTGTCCGTTGCCGGACCCTTCTCTTCACGGCACGCCAGAACACATGGCACGCCGCAACTACCTCGGAGACCAAACCCGCCAACAATGAGCGCCAGACTTCCCCGTGTCTGGACGCCCGTGGTCTCCCTGCGGTGGGTCGGATACGTAGCCCCACCGCCTGCTACGTCAGCCACAGGGGATAATCCCCAGCGACTCCACCTCCTCGAGTCTGCGCCGAGCGCCCGGACCCCACCTCCTCGAGCCTGCGCCAAAGCGCCCGGGCCCCACCTCCTCGAGCCTCCACCAAAATGCCCGGGCCCCCCTCCTAGAGTCTGCGCCAAAGCGCCCGGGCCCCACCTCCTCGAGTCTGCGCCAAAGCGCCCGGACCCCGCCACTCCTATGTGGACTTAGCGGCCAAAGCCCATAGGAGCGGCCCCGCCTGAGCCAGCCAGCGCACCCCAACGCCAGCGCGGCCCCTGGGTTCCTCTTGGCTTCACCGTGGTGATCCAAGCCACGGCTACTGAGCCCCACCGCCACGTCAATGCGGGAACCCTTCGGGGGGGTTATGAATTATACCTAGTCTAAGTTTCTTAATTTTGTCACTCACCGACTGACTGTCTGATCATCAAAACCCTAAGGCACTTCTAGCAGACATAAAAACTTTAAATTTAGAACACAATTGGTGTTTAGTGTATAAATCAAGGAATAATTAAAATCTTTAGAAATTTCGGTCCAGTTTTCTAGATACATCAACTGCATAAATAACTTTGTTATCCCATATAAATATATAGGATTACAAAGTTACATTTGCAGTAAATGAGTCAGTGTAGGTACCTGTATATTATGTATAATATAATGGAATAATAGGTGGATGTAGCTAAGTACCTAGATTAAATATGTTCAAAAGGTTGGTGTAAAATGGCCAACGGAATGAAAAAGCAAGAATGAGACATGTCTGATGAAATCTTAAAAATCCCGAAAAGTATTAAGTAGATAATTGGCCGAAATTGCCATGAAAGAAAGAACACTAACAATCATAACCGCAGCCGGCGGAGGTGGCTTGCCCGCGCCTTGCTTCCCGTCAATCACAGAAAGGCGGCCCCTTCTTCCAGACAACCTTTGGGTCTTACTACGATATCGCAGGTATACACACAACACAAACCACGTTTTATTTATCTTACGTTAATTGTATCGGTCAGCATGAGTATAAAAATTTATGTAATCTTTATATAAATCTAATTCTATAGAAAAATAATGGGTTCAGTAATTTATTAATTTAAAAATCTTTGAGTGCGGCAGCGAGTGCCTTAAAAGAAAAAAATTAAGACAGTAATAAAAAAACCTCATAAGACAGAGAGTGGGCTTTAAGAAAAATCCGTTGTTGGTATTCCAGAAATAGAAGGTACCGGAAAGGAAAAAAAATAGCACTATCTACAAAAAGAAATGAGATGGCATCAAAAACAAAACTTGTGAAAAAAACCAAGTCTTGCCCAGTTACTGTTCTTCTATCGGAAAAAGTTTTGAGATCCATGTAAAAACAAGTCGGTTAATTTTTCAGTCCCTATTTAAGGGGCATTCTGTCTTAAGTTATTACGTAATTAGCTAACCTAACAACATCTTTTAATAAGCATATAAATATTAAAAATGTTTTATGTTTTAAATAAATTAAATATATATCTTATACAATATATCTTACAGGTAAGTAATACATATTACATTAAATAACATATAATTATAAAAAAAAGAACATAATGTTTATAATTATAAAGTTAAAATAGTACAAACAATATCACGGACCTATTTGTCCTTATTGTAAGGTTTTATGTATTTTTTTACAAATGTAATTTATAGGTGTTCAAAATCTTAGTCGATACCAATACGGCAGTAGGTATCATTTAGTATTACTTTAATAAAAGCCATCTAATACACTCCCCAAAACCTGATATTCGACGTAACCTTCATGGTTTACGTCACACAGTTGCCAATACCGCCATCAAACACTAACATTAATCAAAGCTAACGTATGGGAGTATTCATAATATCATAAGGCGAGTGTACAGTCCGGAACACTGGGTCTTTGCACGCAATCCTACCATACGGCCTTGGACCGTAAACTAGGTTAATCGCAAGGTAACATCCACAAACTACATCTATATACCGAAAGGCAAATAGCATCGCCAAACGGACAGCTGTGGACCGATGCAAATATCGAAGGAAGCTTCACTGACTTAACGTTCGTATTAGTACGCGCTATACGAAATTACTGTTATGTTTAACACTTCGGTTATAAATTTAAAATTAGGTGTATTACTTATACTTCTACACTTATATTAAAAAAATGAGGAGTCTGTTTGTTTGTTTAAACGGGCTTATCTCAGGAACTACTGGTTCGAAATGCAAAAGTATTTACATCATGCTATGCGAGTGAAGCCGCTGGCGGGTCACCTAGTTATATGACTATTACTTAAATAATATCAAAAAATTATATAACTATTATACAGTCTGTTTTAGACTTTCGCGGTTGTTAACTACATTATAATTAGTACTTCTAATTAGTAGTTCACGGGTAGTCTACCCTGGGACATGGTGCATGTAGGTAACTGCGCCGAAATATCGGGAACTCCAAAACCCGCCTAATCGTGGTTGTACATCCCGTGAGTACTAATTATAATGTATTTTACAGTCATCATAATCATAATCAGCCCATTTTGTTCCCACTGCTAGTACTCGAGGTACGTTCCTCTCAAAGAGTGGGCAATAATCCACCACGCCGGCCCAGTGCGGCTTGGTGGATAGGCTAATGGCCAACCCATGTCGAAGTTTTCAGGCCGCCCGAAGGCCTTCCACATAGTCTAACGACTATTATCCTAAGTCAAACAACCGGGACCTCCACGTAACCTGCACGTAAGCGCTCAGTTGAATAAAAACATAAATTTATTTAACAGTAATAACAACAAAAAAGCTGGTTAGCTCGTATTGGTTTATTTAAATAGTATTATAGCTCTTCGAAACGAGCTGGTATTAATTGAAAACATTCGGATTTATACGTGTTTAATATTTTTTTTACTATCTCAATTAGTTTACTGATTTGAAGGACATATAGGGTGTTTGGTAGAGGGACCGACAAACCAAATGAGCGTGTTCGGGGGACCATTTGGAGAATACAAGTTGGCCAAAAAAAATCCCCGACCCCCCAATATGTTTAACTTTTTTTTGTGATTTTTCCCTTTTTCTCCGAAATTGTACCTATTTACCACCATAACATTTGTAAAATCTGTTTTAGACCGGATGTTTTTAGTTGAATTTGGTCTCTAATACACCTTCAGGCCACACAAAGCAAAATTGGTACAATATTGAAGAAAACGAAAAAATTCATAAAAAAAGTTTAAAAAAATTGGGATGTTGGGGATTTTTTTTGGCCAACTTGTATTCTCCAAGTGGGCCCCCGAACAAGCTCATTTGGGTTGTCGGTCCCTCTACTAAACACCCTGTATAGTTTTATTAGTAGAGTAGTGACAGATACAGCTGATAAATAATTTTCATCATAATTAGGTACAAATGGCAGTGAGATAATCGGTTATTGGTTTCTGTCAAACTAAGAACCGTAACCCCGATATAAAACAGAGTCGGGAAAGGTATTATTCCTTCAGATATGTGAGGTAATGTGGACCGAATTCGTCTAGACAAGGGTCGCTCTAGTTTTCCGAACCTTCACCTTATTATTTAGTTATCCGTGCAATATTGGTAGGTGTCACTCGGGAGACCGATGTCGACCTTCGCTGTTTGGAAAGACAATCCGCTTTTTTGATATAAAGCTAAAAATGGTTGAGTCGTGTTGCTGGATAAACTTTTAGTAAGATGTTTTGACTTCTTATCTCATTGTTTAGCCTCCCGGCTATAACTTCTTTAAAACACGGCATGCTGGCAACTTTTTCTATGTCACTAAAGAGAAACTGGTAGGTAAAGAAAGAAAGAAACTTACTAGACAATATAATGTATCGGAGTGCTGTGTCACGGTGATCTTAACAATAATCATACTAATATTATAAAGAGGAAAGTTGTGTATTTTTTATGTTAACGAATAAACCCAAAAACAAGACGGATTTCTAAATAAAATTGTTTTCATTACTGTACTACATTATCCGTGAGTAACTGGTGCCCGCGACGTCGTCTGCGCAAGATTAGTACTTGGAGTAGCTTATTACCTTTCACCAAAGCCATATTTATCTTTATAAGTACCAACCGGTCATAAAATATTTACATGGTTATATGAGTAAGTACTTAGTAAATCAATCAATAATACTAAACTAATAAAATACAGCACAAATATCAAATAACAAATACATACTTATATATTGTATATTTGTGAGTACGTAGGCTTTTATACTCGCGTGGTGATGGATGATGATGATGATGATGATAATGAAAAGTATCCTATGTGTTAATCCAGCGCCTCATCTACCTTCATACCAAATTTCATCAAAATTTGCCCCGCCGTTTGAGCGTGAAAGTGTAATACATCCATACATCCATACATCCATACATCCATACATCCATACATCCATACATCCATATATCCATACATCCATACATCCATTCATCCATACATCCATACATCCATACATCCATACATCCATACATCCATACATCCATACATCCATACATCCATACATCCATACATCCATACATCCATACATCCATACATCCATACATCCATACATCCATACATCCATACATCCATACATCCATACATCCATACATCCATACATCCATACATCCATACATCCATACATCCATACATCCATACATCCATACATCCATACATCCATACATCCATACATCCATACATCATACATCCATACATCCATACATCCATACATCCATACATCCATACATCCATACATCCATACATCCATACATCCATACATCCATACATCCATACATCCATACATCCATACATCCATACATCCATACATCCATACATCCATGCATCCATACATCAATACATCAATACATCAATACATCAATACATCCATACATCAATACATCCATACATCCATACATCCATACATCCATACATCCATACATCCATACATACATACATCCATACATCCATACATCCATACATCCATACATCCATACATCCATACATCCATACATCCATACATCCATACATCCATACATCCATACATCCATACATCCATACATCCATACATCCATACATCCATACATCCATACATCCATACATCCATACATCCATACATCCATACATCCATACATCCATACATCCATACATCCATACATCCATACATCCATACATCCATACATCCATACATCCATACATCCATACATCCATACATCCATACATCCATACATCCATACATCCATACATCCATACATCCATACATCCATACATCCATACATCCATACATCCATACATCCATACATCCATACATCCATACATCCATACATCCATACATCCATACATCCATACATCCATACATCCATACATCCATACATCCATACATCCATACATCCATACATCCATACATCCATACATCCATACATCCATACATCCAAACATCCATACATCCATACATCCATACATCCATACATCCATACATCCATACATCCATACATCCATACATCCATACATCCATACATCCATACATCCATACATCCATACATCCATACATCCATACATCCATACATCCATACATCCATACATCCATACATCCATACATCCATACATCCATACATCCATACATCCATACATCCATACATCCATACATCCATACATCCATACATCCATACATCCATACATCCATACATCCATACATCCATACATCCATACATCCATACATCCATACATCCATACATCCATACATCCATACATCCATACATCCATACATCCATACATCCATACATCCATACATCCATACATCCATACATCCATACATCCATACATCCATACATCCATACATCCATACATCCATACATCCATACATCCATACATCCATACATCCATACATCCATACATCCATACATCCATACATCCATACTTCCATACATCCATACATCCATACATCCATACATCCATACATCCATACATCCATACATCCATACATCCATACATCCATACATCCATACATCCATACATCCATACATCCATACATCCATACATCCATACATCCATACATCCATACATCCATACATCCATACATCCATACATCCATACATCCATACATCCATACATCCATACATCCATACATCCATACATCCATACATCCATACATCCATACATCCATACATCCATACATCCATACATCCATACATCCATACATCCATACATCCATACATCCATACATCCATACATCCATACATCCATACATCCATACATCCATACATCCATACATCCATACATCCATACATCCATACATCCATACATCCATACATCCATACATCCATACATACATACATCCATACATCCATACATCCATACATCCATACATCCATACATCCATACATCCATACATCCATACATCCATACATCCATACATCCATACATCCATACATCCATACATGCATACATCCATACATCCATACATCCATACATGCATAATTCCATACATCCATACATCCATACATCCATACATCCATATATCCATACATCCATACATCCATACATCCATACATCCATACATCCATACATCCATACATCCATACATCCATACATCCATACATCCACTCATCCATACATCCATACTCACAAACTATCGCGATTATAATATTAGTAGGAAGTAGGATTCGTCGTCATGATCATCCATCACCACGCGGGTGACACCGCGGAGCGCAGATTTTTATATTGTTGGCAGCAATGGAACTGTCACGGTCAAAAAAGCTTTCCCTTCTCAATCTTTAAAACAGTTCATAATAAAAAAAGTAAAGGAAAATTCAAATATATCTACTAAAGTAACTATAACAAAATACTAAGTAAATTAAAGTCTTTTTCCTGTCACGTCATATAGCAGTAGAATTTAATAGACTCTATATTGCGGCAAGGAATTTATAAGGAATAAAGCAAGGGCATTAAGGTAATTTAATTAGTAACATAGTCCTAAGGGTCGTCTTCTAATTATCTCAATTTAGTCGCAAAAGGCTCATTTTTATGAAGACAAATACCAGGTTTAACGAGCTTTTAGCAGCGGATCTTTAATCATGGTCAAAAATGTGATAATAAGTTACGATAATATTGTGACTATTATTTTGCGCCTGTAACTTGAGTTCGTCTTTAACAGATTTATTAAACGGAAATTTTGCAATTTAACAAGGCGAAGTGCGCGAATATTATGAACAAGTACAATTTGAAAAAATTAGTACCTACTTCGATTATATTTAGTTATTGGAGTGTATCTCAAAAACTACTGGACAGAATTTGATGAAATTTAAATGAGACCACACGGGAAGCACCAGCTTTCAGACAAAAATATAATAAATAAAAAATAAAATAGTTTTGAGAATCGGTTCACCGTATCAAAAGTTATGAGGTAACAAACTTAAAAAATAAAACAGCCGATATGAGTACCTCCTCCTTTTTTTGGAAGTCAGTAGAAAACTAATACTTAAATTGCCATAAGTACAGTTTATTACTAAGCAAAAGCATGGTAAAAGTAGTTTACGTTTCTGTCTATATTAAATTATTCCTAAAAATCAGGCTTAAAAGAAATCTAACTTATAATTATTATTCACGGGATGTAGAAATAAATAAATGAAATAAGCTTAAGTAAATTTTGGAACTCCCGATATTTTGGCACAGTTTCGTGCACCCGTGAATAACCGTGAAAGTCTAAAACAGTGTATGTAGACAAAACTTACAAATAATAACTATAAAAACAATAAGCGATTGGATGATTAATCGGAAGCGATTGTCTTGTCATTCATCGATAATGATGATATCATGAAGATAGGATAACAATTTTCAATTTTTGGAGTTTAACTCAAAAGCTGCTTGACCGAATTTGATTAAATTTAAATGGGACCACCTCGAAATCATACTCTACCTAACAAAAAAAAAAAAAAGAATCGGTCCACAAATGGGGGAGAAATCGATTAAATTACACATAAACTACTTCTTTTTGAAGTCGGTTAAAAAAAAGAAAAGTCTTGACGAACGCAGTAAATAAAACAAAACATCATGTTAAACTCGGATGCTGCTGCATCTGTCACGGGCGGAGCTTACCACCAGAAACACAACTTGCCCATCTCATCACTTGATAAAACTGTTCTGTGGGAGAATCCTGTAGGTCTATTATGTGTACAACTTTGACACCAATCGACGCTCGCTATCGACTGCTGCGAAAAAATGTATGAAAAATTAATAGTACCACCTTACGGTCACTTGTAGAACTAAAATTGCCAGCGAAGACGCCAATCACAAGCTTAATAGGTAGGCGAGATCGAGTATCGACTATAGATGACATTGCCAACTCATGGTAGAGATACTGTTTTGGCTACATGCGACATGGTATTATCACAGCATATACATAGACTGTGATATTATGGTGAAATCAAGTTCCGTTTAGAACGAAAACTCATGTCATGCTAATATTGTATATGCGAAAGAGTGGGTGTGTTACAAACGTTTTTATAAAGATTTTTTTAATAGTAGTTAGTAACAAGACTGGTATTTTGTTCGCCTGATGGTAAATGTCACACCTGCCCAAAGGTAATAAGATAAAATATGAGCGCGTTCATTAAAATTCATCAAATAAATATATTTCACCCTATTTTTTGAATACTGTAATATCTATATTTCAATAAATTCATTCTGTACCATAAAATATATACACTTTGTGTAAACACACAAAGTGTATATATTTTATGGTACGTATGGAAGCGTTATGGATAGCGTACATAAATAAGTCGCTTTATGTAGGTATGTTCTTCTCAATGAAGGTCAGATTTAAATCCCTTTCCCACGCAACTCATTTTTTTAGTTGGATATTGAGTATACGGAACCCTAAATACATAGTATTTTACCATCACATCATCTAGAAAATTTAAGCAGTAGGAGGACACAAAAATAGTGAAATAAAGTAAATTATTTTAATCACCTTGAATTTCAGCAGGGACAAATTATTATTTTACTTTCAGCCGTGCGATTCTGTAATGATGTGAGTTCGTCGACGAGCTCACCGATGTCAAATACTTTTAGAGATATCGCCCTTGTACACAAAGTTGCTTTTCCAACATTTCTTGTCATCTCGTCATTTGTTTCACGGAAGGTGTCAAAGATGCAACGATATTTGCTCTTAGAGAATCGGCACGGCACGCACATAATCAACGAGCCTTGCGATGACGAGATGTCAAGAAACGTTGGAAAAACAACCTTATGTACAAGCGCGATATCTTATAAAGTATTTGACATCGGTAGCTCGTCGACGAGCGCAACGACGAATCATTAGAAAATCGCTCGGCTGTTAAGTACTGTCAAATACGGTGTCGTCTTTGTAAGAAGTTAAATAGAGGTACGTAGAGAACTCTCTCTCACTAAATATCGATGATCATTATTTTATGAAATCATATACCTCGACCGGAGAACGAGAAGATCAAACTCAAATATACCTTCTTTCCACATTAATTGATGTCAATGTCGTAATAGGTGACAGGTGTACAATTACGCTATCAAGGCGGCTGGCGGCTTGCCAGAACGCCTGTCGAGCTTGCTCGAACGCTATCAATTCGGAACATCGCAATGGCTGACTACCACAGAAAAATGGCAGTTTTTTTGTTCGGGTGTGGATTATTCGTGGGGTATCAACTCAGCTGAAATCTCGCAACACCAATCAACATAAATGTTTTAGAGAGAAAATGACACGTCGTCGGACAGGATTCCAGCCCTCGTCTTCCGACAATTCGTGTCAGACGGGATGACTGCTTGGCTAGAGCTAATCCATTCCAATTACTTACTAATTACCAACTAACTACTATTACTAATTAACTAATAATCCAACCAAAAGTAACTACGGATATATTTTGTATAACTCTTAAGACGCGGTCCAACCCCAATTTTAAAATAATTTACGATGCTTTACGTAAGGTTGAAAATCGCTTGTTAGATTGGACGATGTAATGCCACAGAATAATAACTAGTAACTAGGTAATGCATTAATTTTGTACGTTTTCTTTATATCTTTCGATATATATTAATACAATTGAAAAAACTGCTGGTTACTACTTTAGTACTCTATGTTGGCTATCTATTACCTAAAAAATAATATAGTGTTATCGCTGAAAATTCTGAGAGTTTGGACGTGAAAGTTTATTTTTATGTACCTATTTAGGTTTTTTTTCTGCAGAGAGCGAGTAATATTTATGAATTCTGTTCGGTTATTACTCTTTGCCTGTTCCTTTTCTAACCTAAGTATTATTTTCATAGTATATTATCGATCTGTTTCGTTACACTAGATGTTTAAAGATTCTGCTTTTTACTATTATCAGCGTACGACCGCGCCTTAAAATTGTGTCTGTAAAATATGGAAAGGTTGTGTATTGTTGTAATTGAATTTTTGGTGGGAAGTGTTTCTATTTACTGGTTTTCTTTATATTCTAAGCGCTATAGAATTATAAAATGTATAACCTGTTTTCTGTAACCGTACCTATTATAAATAAATAAATATTCCAGCGATTGAAATAGTTAGTTTTCATATATAAGGTTCTAAAAATGTTAAACTAAAATAAAATGAAGTAAACACACTACTTTATACAAGAATGAAGCTCTTTAATTTCACGTAATGATCCACTTGACCTAATTGAAATGTTCAACCTTCGTTTTACAACCTCCCAACCGATTTGCCTCATATACGAATAATTATATTGATACGAACTACACTTTAGACAAAGTTCTTGGAAATTTGATTGCAATTATGGAAATTTGGAAGAGAACTTTCCAAAATTTCAATTGGCTTAACGGTCATACTTATAAAAGTTACATAAACTAAAATAACGTCATTTAGTACTGCGCACTACAACACTATTCTGCGCCGTATACTAAATGACGTTCCTTAAATCAACGCCGCGTTTATAAGTAAGGCCGTAAATCACTAATGGCTCTGTCACAGTCTGCAACTGTTATGGCAAAGCATGGGACTTACCTCAAGCGAAGGATGTACTTGAATATATATTTTTTAATTATGTACCGGACATGTCAGCACGTTAATGTCGCAGGATCTCAATCATGCTTAGGTTGGACATACATTTAAATAAATTCACAGTTTTTTTGTTGGGTTTCGTGGTCGAGTATACATTTAATCAGATAAAACACTATGTATGCTGTAACCATAAATGTTATTCATTTTCATAATCTTATTTCACTCATGCCCCAATCTGAAGATATGTCGGTATATTGACCATAACATAAGTGATGCTGAAAACTGCATACACGGTGTGATGAGCTCACACTCATACGAGTACAACTCATTTTCAACAGATCAATATGTAAGAACGCTTGCTGCGGCCACGACTTGGTCAGGTGACTTCTTTTTTAACTGATCGTTTCCGTGCTTCGGAGGGCACGTTAAGTCAGTCCTAGTTGTGTTAGGACTACAGTCACTTAAGCCTAAATAAAATATCTGAGCCTGGACGGGGAGTGGGCTTTAGCGGTCAACTTCGCCTGACCGGCCCCAAGGGTTTTGGGAGCTTAGGCTGGCTTTGAAAGGTTGCTGCACAACGTGGGTGGCCAGAACTCCAATTAACACAGGCCATTGATTAACGCCAGCGCAGAGATAGAATTCCAAAAGAACCTTAAATAATTATTTATAAATTTTATTTCCTAGTGTGTTTTAAAAGCCACGTAATAATTTAACAAAGTACCTTTTAAAAATATAAGAGCAATTTGCGCCGCAGCGCTTATTGGTTTTTTATTGCAGTGCACTCAAGATCAAGATGAGAAAAGCACAATTAAATTGCGGGTAAGTTACAGAGTACATGTAGTTATATAAAATGGAAGATTATATAGAGAATAGAATTAGAAAATTGGGACCTTATGTCATAAAATATTTCGAAGAATCTACACGAGGCATGATCAGGGTAGACTGAAATGGGCCTTCGGAGCAAATGGATGCTTTGTTTCACATTATGCTAGAAAACCATTAACATAAAACTATCACCACAGAGCCTGATATTCTAACTCGTAGTAGTAGTGCCTTGATTTGTCGGACCACTGTTAAATGATCTCTAGTATCTACTAGATAGATAGATCTAGACTGACGACTGGCCGTCGGATCAAACGGTGTGCTTAAAGACAGAATATTAATTTTAAGGTACTAGTCTAGTCTAGAAACTGCCGAACTACTATGCTATGGATATAAAACTATTGACTGCCTTATCGAGTACCTTCACTCATACGGAGTGACTAGCGCAGTACACAGTCGCGTAGACCTATCTCGTAAGTAAGGCATGATAGTAGATTATTTATGATATTATATTATTACAATACACAAGGTACTTGGGCATGCCTTTTCTATTTTGTAGGAAGATATATGTTCAGTTAAAATGTTACGGCACTAGTGGGCACTTAGGAACTAGATCCGTGCATTTTGCAGTGGCTGCTTGGTTCAATCTTTTTCCGTTTGATCGCTTGCGTGAATCATGGGTTACAGAGCTGAAGTTAGTACCTAATACCAATTTAAATCTTTAAGGTTTTACCAATTTTCTAATTTATATTACATTATTTTAAGAAATAATTTATAATTATTTCACGGCCATGTGTGCCGTTTTTTGTTTACTTTTATTTTAACGTAATGGTGATGATGGTTTGTATATATTATGTGCCTGTTGAAAATGTATAGCATCAATTTTGTTTAGCTTGTAGTGTTTGGTAGGTGAACAGGATTATCTTTCCAGAACATTGAAATTAGAAACAACGAATCAGTAATATGTGAAACCTTTTTGTTTATATAAATCAGTATTCCTTAATTAAAATAAAAAAAATGTGCTACATAGATATGCAAATAGGACGAATTATGTGGTGTGCTATGTAACCGTTTTGTATGAATCAAAGTAAAAACGTTTATACCAATAAATCAAAGATCAGCAATACAACTAAATAGGTCTTATAAGGAAAAAATAATCATGCCTTTGAAACTTGATTTGCTGTATTCATAGTTTAGTATTTATAAAACTCACACAAAATTTATCATCCAATTCTCAGACTACGATCATCTAGGTTTTAATTTTAAAGACTCATTAGCACTTATCTACCCGATAGTCACACAATAAGGCCTACGATATGTATATAACCTATTTTTAAACCCACATAATTACTTATTGTGTGTTAAGCCGGGCGTGTACGCGTGTATTATTAAAATAACTCAATTGTGTAGATCGGCCGAGTTCACGCAACCCTCATATTAGCTGCATTTAACCTGCCTACTTGTGGGTTAAAGGGCTGCTTGTGAACACGACAAGCTGAGCTGAGATAAAATATTGCGTAGATACAGGGTTCGAAATTATTCACGTATCCATTTGGGTTCGGATGGTATTAAATTTTGAAATATGTAAGCGCATAAATTTGTATATAGTAATTTTATCGAAACTTTAAAGTAGCTGCAACTTTGAACGCCTTGTGATTCGTTCAAAACAGGACATGGGATAGGTGATAGTTAATATGATTAATATTTTTATATATTTATCCGATAGTTGAGCTTGCCATTTAAGCAATAAACGTGCAGTAAATACTTCCTAATTAGGGCGACTTTTCCTTCAAAAACATCTCTGGTGACTTCGTAACCCGCGCTTAACCACCGCGACGTAACAGGCTGATTTCAAGCGCATAGCCATCCCTTTTATTTTCGGCTATTATTACAAAAACAACATATGAACCGTTAGCAGCTTACTCTATAAATAAATGAGTAAAATTAAATAAAAAGTGCAGTAGTAGCCAATAAAATATACCGCGGTAATATAAAAATATTAGATAACAATAACTGTAATCACTTATTTGTCCAGTCAAATCTAGAAAAACCATACTTTTAATGAAATAAGTATAAATATGTATCTTTATAAACCGTCTACTATTTCAGAGGCATTCAGCCTGCTACTAACATTAAAACTCAACCGAACTGGACCCGCGTAATGGGTTAGAGCTCCTCTGTCTGAGAGAAATATCTAGTGTCCCAGCAATATGTACTGTTTCAATTTAAAATATTCGGCTCCCGCCTAATTATGGAGCGTCTCATTAGCATGACGCTCCTTCACAGTGACTCCGCGCTGACATCACAGACTACACACGCACTCGCACACTCTATAACTGTCCGTTTACTATAACTGCACTTTGCAATAGTTGTAAAGCAGTTGTACGATAGGTCACCAGTCCGTCAATTGCATTGTAAACGCTTAACAACTATACTTATATGTAAAAACTATTTAGGGGTATATAAATATTTACCTAATACCTTTAAACGAGCAATACTTGTTTGTATATTAAAATCTGAATCTCGAAACGGCTCCAATGATTTTCATGAAATTAGCAAGCAAGGGGTTTCGGGGGCGATAAATCGATCTAGCTAGGTTTAATTTTTAGGAAATGTCGAAAACTGCTACAATAAACTGTTTTACCGACATAGCGACACTAAAGCCACTTGACAATAGATGGTGTTGTTAAGCAATTTTGAGCCAAAAACAGGTCAGCTTTCTCAAAAAAACAACTAGCTCGGTCAACCAGGTACTATAACATAAAACCCTTACATTTAATGTACAAAAATTGACCGGTTTAAATAAAATGCAATACTCAAACATTGATCTTTTTGATAAAAATGCAAATTGAACCTTTTGAATAAAATATTGAATTTCACCACAGAACTAAACTGTGCCAATATTGTTTGGTGTTTCGACGGAGCGTAGGCAGTTTTAACAAAGATATGGAAATAAAGCGTAAGCCTTATATTGTTGAAAGCTTTGGGAAATAAAGCTCGTATTGAGGATCTAAAATCTGAGGATTGTTTCGTACTTTATTTGGACTGAATGTGAAAGATTACTTTCCTTTTGGAGATGGAGTTAAAATATGTTACCTTCACCGTCGCATCGGGTTGCGAGTAACACAAGGCGAAAAATCCCGACTTATCATATCACCTGGGTAGATTGTGCAAGAATCAAGTTTGGTTAGCACCACCTCAGAACCAGATGTGAGAAATAAGTGTAATTTGTATTACTTTTATACATGCCAGGGTGATAAACGCAGTATTATGACTCCGTTATCAAGCTAAACTTCACATAACAACTCTGTGTGGCACTGCAATTGTTAGGGAGGAGTTCTTCAATGACCGGGTACTTGACTGAACTGCCACGGTTATATGATTGACCGATTTTATTACAATACTTACTACCACACTAATAATAAAAATGCGAAAGGTTATGAGTGAGGATGTGAGTGTGTGTTTGTTATTTTTTCATGCTAAACATGGTTTTTCGTATGTGGATGTAATTTTGAATGTAGGTAGCTTATACTTAGGTTTAACACCTATGCTACTTTTAATCTCGATTCACCGGTAGGTCATGAGGGATCGCTATTACCTAATTCCAAAATTAAGGGGAGAGTACTATATAAAATCCATTTAGATCCTTACTCGCAGATCAGCTACTCAACATTTACTTTACGACATCAAACATTCTCCGACTAGAAACTGATTTAATCAAAAACATCTTTCTTCTTTAAGTCTGGTATCAGATACACAAAGGCCTACGTTCGTAGCGCCGTAGCCGAGTGCTACAATCGCCTTTGTGATTGACAGACGCTGGTTTTTTCAGGGATTCATTGTTATTCACTTCCTTACAAATAACGAAGTGAAAAACTGTGGGCCGAGCACGAAAATCTGCTTAAGTGGAACGTTATCGTATCATTTACGTATTTACACAAACTATGAGTTATCTGTGCCACTATTGTACTAGACAAATGACAGTTTGTACTAAACACGTTAAGGATGCGATTACGTTACACTTAAACTGATTTTCGTGCTCGGCCCACTGAAGGTACTTATATAATTTTTTTTTTGTCAAGCTTTAAAAAGGTTAAAAATAATAAGGTTTTATCGGGAATCATTATTAAATGAGTACTTTCTTATCATAATATTTAGAACTGGAATTTTGGACATTAATTTCATAACATTTACGAGACTAGTAGAACTGCTGTACTTAAGAGTCGAGTAGTTAATTAGACATTTAACAACACCAGGAAGAACTGTGTATAACTTACACGGTTTTGACTACAATTAATCTCGGCTGTGTATTTATGAAAATTTAGTTTCATTTTTTTGGGTCAAGGTCACACAAATTTTAAACCGTGAATTTATGTTTATTGAATTTCACGTCAAAACAACTGGGCTTTGGTGTATTTAACATGCACGCTTCTTTTTGTCTTAGAAATTGGAAACTAGGACCTACGCGGGCAGAACTACAGTCTCACGACTGTAGTTATTCCCGCGGGCGGAGCCGTTAAGCACAGCTGGTTAATTTAAAAACAATTCTATACTACAATTACCTTCCAAAACAACAGTCGTTAAAAATCTTTATAAAAATGTATAAATATTTTTTAGAAAAAATCGAGTTACTTCTAAATGCTGCGTTGAAAGCTTTTGATTTCCCTGTAGGACTGCTACTATGGGGCGACCCTGTGGGATGAATGAAATTAATTTCACAACATTTTATAACGAAATCCACTCAATTTTGAGAAGGATTTTTCATAAGCCTTTGTTATGATTTTTTAATTGAAAAACGTGTAATACAAATACAGAAAGAATGGGCGTGGAATGGATAGGTTGTTATTTCGATGAAAAATATAAGGTATTTGTTAGTGAGTGCACAATATTGAACGGAGTGATTTGGAATCGACAACTGGTCATGACAGTGAAAGTAAAAAAAATACATATTTTTGTATTATTTTCTTACTAATACTAATATTATAAACGCGAAAGTTTGTGACTATGGATGTATTTGATGTACGGATGTGTGGATGTTTGTTACTCTTTCACGCTCAAACGGCGGGGCCAATTTTGATGAAATTTGGTATTGAGGTATAAGAGGCGCTGGATTAGCACATAGGATATTTTTTATTATCATCATCATCGATATCAGCATAGGCAAAATAACAAGATCTCCGCCTACGTTAAGATCGTAATGATGACAGTTTTGTCAAAGTTTGTGTCAGTTTCTGATAGTTTAGTCAAAAACAAGCTATTATTTTGACAGCTCGATACACTAAACGTGCTCGGCGACTGTCAAGGGTGATGAAATATAATAACGGTTTTTTCCATGGTGATTAATTTTATTATTTGTATTATTGTATAATTTGTATGTTCGTAGGTAATGTATTTTGTTATTAGTGTTGACTGATTGATTTACTAAGTACTTAGGTTTACTCATATAACCATGTAAATATTTTATGACATTTTGGTATAAAGATACGGCTTTGGAGAATATAATAAGCTACTCGAAGTACTAATCCTGCGTAGACGAAGTCTCGGGCACCAGCTAGTCAACCCATATGCACCACTCTGCGAAAGACCCATAGTGCGACTGACGCACGACGGCACCGCTACATCACAGAATAGATAATAGAAAATGCGCCAGACATACCTACCCACTTAGAATAGATACAACGTTGTACGATACGAACCTGCCTACTAAAATCGGCGGGGACGTTGTCCCGCCCGGGCCCACCGTCGGGCGCTAGGTTTAAGCATAAAGATCAGTGTAAACATTCGCGAGAAGGTAGGTTCGTACGTCGTTATATCTATTCTAAGTGAGTAGATAAGTTTGACGAAGCTATTGTTATCTATTCTGTGATGTAGCGGCGTCATTGTGCGTTTAGTTGCATATATTTATTTATTTATTTAATTCTTTATTGCACTAAAATAAAGTACAAATGGAGGACTTAATGCTAAAGCATTTTCTACCAGTCATCCTACACATTGTCAAAACAAGGGGAGTCGGGCGTGCATCAAAAGGAAAAGAATGCAAAGGACTGTATTAAAAATACCTACATTTAAATTATGATCATACTATATAAATAATATACACTACATATAATATACAATTACTATTTATAATATACTATAAATAAAAACATACACTATATACATTTATTTATATATACAAATATACATACATACAGAGAATACACAATAAATATAATATGAAATTATGTGACAATCGATTACAGATTCAATGACGCTTCATAAAAATGTTCGCGGACGAGCCGCTTAAAACTTTCCTTAGAAGGAGCTTGTTTTATATTTAGCGGTAATTTATTCCATAATCGCACTGCTGCGACTCCGAAGGATTTGTCTTGAAAGGAAGTGGAGTGTACTGGAGTGCTGAGCAATAGGTTATCAGTAGATCTGAGACTTAGGTCATGTGTATCAGAAATAAATTGGAAAGAACCTCTAAGATAAGAAGGAGTGTTAGGATCTTTTAGTAGAGAGTACAATAATCCGAGGATTCTCGCGTTTCTTCTGTCTCTAATCTGGAGCCACTTTAACTTTTTCCGATACTCTGACACATGATCATACTTACGAAGACAAAAAATGTATCGGATGCATGTGTTTAGAAGTCTGTCAAGTTTGTTAAGAAGATCTGAGGATAGATCGAGGTAGCAAATGTCGGCGTAATCAATAATTGGTAAAAGGAGTGTGTTTACTAGAGCGATTTTAGTGTCGGTAGGCAACAAGTTTTTTAGGCGAATAATATGGTGCAGTGAAGCGTAGAATTTACGAGATACTTCTTTTACCTGTGGTATCCAAGACAGACTGGCATCAATTTCCAAGCCGAGGTCTTTAACTGTAGAGGCAAGCGGGATGACACAATCGTTATACTTCAATGGGAACAAACAGGAGTAGTCAATTTTGCAGAGCTGGCGTGAGCTACCGACTAGAATAGCTTGGCATTTATCTGGGTTAACTTTGATACCAAATCGTTCAGACCAGGACAAAAGACGAAGTAAGTCCACATTAAGGGAATTTATCACATAGTTTAGGTCATGGACGCTGGAGCGGTGGTAAAGCTGAAGGTCATCAGCGTAGAAATGATGGTCACATTGGAGGTGAGAAGAGAGCATATTTATGAATACCGAAAATAGTAACGGCGAGAGGATTCCACCTTGCGGAACACCAGCTTCCAACGCACACCACTCAGAAAAGTTCTGACCGACACGAATAGCCTGCTTACGCCCTTTCAAATAAGATGAGAACCAGTTTATGGCCGTAGAAGAAAAACTTAGGTGGTTTAGTATAGCCAGGAGGAGGTCATGGTCAACCGCGTTAAAAGCATTACTAAAATCAATGAGAACTAAGATCGTTACTTGGGTGTCTTCCATACCGGCTCTAATATCCTCTGTGACTTTAAGCAACGCAGTCGTTGTGCTGTGCCCTGACCGAAAACCAGACTGGAGAGGATTAAGAAGATTGTTTTTTGAAAGATACTCAGTGATTTGCCTACGCACGACAGATTCAATTACCTTCGACAGAAATGGTAGAATAGAGATGGGTCGAAATTGACTAGGAAGAGTAGGTTCACATATTTTTGGTAGAGGCAATACGTAGGCTCTACGCCAAGAGTCGGGAAATTGACCAGATGAAAGCGAAAAGTTGATTATGTGAGTAAGAGCAGGAGTAACGTATTTAATTATATACATTAACATGATGCGACCCAATTCGTCGTTACCTGTAGCTTTAGATTTGAGACTTAGTACAACTTTACTTATCAAATCTAGGCTAACTGGTGAAAATTCAAAGGGAGATAGGGCAGTTGGACGAGCTTTATTCTCTATTTCTTTTAGAGTTTTATGTTTAATACGTGGATCCAGTATTGTGCAAGATGTAAAATGAGTATTTAGTGAGTTCAGATCTATAGTGATTTTAGAGTCTAGGAGTTTGGGTTTGCCGATGCCAATTGATCTTAGGAACTTCCAAATCCCCGCCGGGGAGCTATGTGAAATTTGATCAGCAATGTAGCGCCTTTTGGCATTACGACATAGCTGATTGCACCTATTTCTCAAAATTTTATAAGCAGACCAATTGTCTTCATTTCTGTAACGTTTGTATTTTCGGAAAGCTCGGTTTCTTCTAGACATTGCTTTGCGGATCAAATCATTCATCCACGGCGAGGGGTTATGTTTGAGTTTAACTGGGCGAATAGGGGCATGACGATCAAATAACTTTAAAATGTTAGTTTTCAGGCAATCAATCTTGTCATCTATGGTTAAGCAATTTTCTACAGAGGACCAGTTAGTTCCTAATGCATCCCTATTCAAATCATCAAAATTCATGCGCGCGAAATTCCTTTGATACAAAGTAATTGGCTTGGATTTATGTGTTTTTATTTTTATTGAGGCGTAGATTAAATCGTGGTGCGAAATACCTGGCGCATCCAACTGCCCATGAGAAGGAACGAGATCAGAGTCTGAAGTAATAATTAAATCTAGCAGCGAGTCACCATTGTGAAAGTGATAAGTGGGAGATAAAGGGAGACAGTGCAGGTTGTAAGATTCTATCAGTGAGTTAAGTTTATGACATCGAGCATCATGTTTATTCAAACAAGTATTAAAATCTCCCATTAAAAATATTTTATTATATTCTGGAAGTACACTTTCCAGAGCCAATTCTAGCTGAGAGAAGTAGTCAATATTGGGTGGGCAGTATACTACACCGAGAAGAAACTTGATACCCATAGTAATTTCTATAAAAAGAAATTCCGCTGCAGCACCGTAGACTGAAGGGGACTGGGTAATAATTTTATAAGGTATATGACTCTTTAAATATATGGCAACCCCCCCGCCAACTGGACCAATACGATCATTACGGATAAGAACACAATTTTGTAGCGGGAACATGGTGGAAGGGAGGGTAGGTTTTAGCCATGTTTCAGAAACTAAAACAGCATGTACTGAATCAGATGATAAGGAGTTAATTATTTCACAATAATGTGCAGGTATACTTTGAGCATTGATGTGGCAGATATTAAAATTTTTAGTATGGGTAGAAAAAGCATCTCTTAGTAAAATATCCAGAGTAGGTAGAGTATCATCATTGGCACTAACATAAGAGTCGGAGTCAGCAGTTAAAAAAGATTCGTCACTAGAATACATAAACAAAGAAAAACAATTATTTTATATATATAATACCTATGTAAATATATAAATTTATAAATAATATATAACTATATAAATAACCTAAATTCAAAAATTAATACTGATTTAACAACTAATATTAAAATTTAAAATTAATAGATTTTTTTTGGTGCAGACCCCACTGGCAGAAACACAAAATAGTTTGGAGTACAATGTTAAATTTACAACTATTACAGTTTCAATAGGGACATCTAAAAATCCAACTAAAACTAGAAATAAAGTCTTATATATTACATAGTATAGCCACTTTCCAAAGAAAAATTTGAAAAAAATCAAGTTTATCAATTAGGAAAGGCCAAGCCCTAAAGCATTATCATAAGATATCTAAGTTGGAATAGTAATACAAACTAATTACAATTCAAGATCAATTTGAGCTCATGTGACACTGAGACCAAACCATGGGCATGGCATTCCCTTCCAAAATGAGACAAAACAACAATGGTTACCTAATTATTTACATGTTAGTTTAAAATAACAACAAAAAGATCTTACAGTTAACAGTACCTATGAGTCTACTAGTAGACAAAAGTGGTTTAGGCAAATATAAGATAGCTGAGAAACAATACATGATGTACCTATTGGCATCAATTCATGACTCATAGTAAGTTATTAATATAGTGCTAAAATGTTTACAGAAGAGTTCAAGTAATAAACTGAACTATGTACTAAGCAGAAGCGATGGAAAGCTGAGTGAGTTGTTAAGTAGTTGTGTATTTATTAGACAGGGTTTATTATATACAAACTATAAAGGTTCATAAATAGACACAGATGCGTGAGCCTTGATCATAATGTAAGTCAATGCATTAGAGAGTCTTAGACAGTTAATATTAAACAACTGAAATAGTTAATGTAGGTACTGGTACCTATTATATAACCATTCGAATATAACATAGTAAGTAGGGGAGTCAAAAAGACTAGCCTAACTGAGTACAGCATTTGTTGTGAACTAAGGCAATGAATGTTATTTGCTAACAAACCAATCATCATTACAAGGTACCTAATTATGTCTTATTATGTGTAGTGTGGTAATATATAATATGCGCACACATAGGGCTATGGATAATCTCAGTCCAACTACTAGGTACACAAAATTGGCATTGGCAAATAGTGTTAAATTACTAAGAACATGCTGTGCTGGCACATAACTATGTCTACTGTACTATTGAGAAATAAGAATAATCAATATAATAAAATATTAACTTACTGAGTATATCACATAAATAATATGTGGAAATACTTTTCCACAAATAGCAACCAACATTTTAATATTTGGAAAGAGCCTATACAAGTCACACATTTCACAGGCTAACAGATGAAGGATATATCAATCAACAAGGTTCACTGCGAGATCACTTGTACACTTTGCCTTTTGCCGCAGCTGCATTCCTGCCCTGTGACCTTTGTCTGCTGGTTCTCGAAAGTGATATGCTAGTCGGTGCTGATGAGGAGTTTTCTGCTGATTGAGACTGCTTAGGGTGATCTCCTGAAAACATGCGGACCGGTGCTGCTGCCGGGAACTTCAACATTAAACGTTCCAACTCCTGCATTGACAGTACACGTTTGCGTTCATTGTCTGAAGGTTTGACAAAGATATGTCCTGCTTGTGTCCAACAATGGGCCATACCAAAATGCTTACGGGCGCTGATGAAAATCTCCTGTCTTGTTTTAGTCAGAAACTCACTAACTACTGCAGTACTGCCCTTTAGCCTTTTCTTCTCCCTCCAGACCAGATTGCGAATTAGCAGGTCAGCGAATCGAACTAATATGGGACGGTTTCTTTTGTTGTTCTTAGGTCCCAGACGATGGCAGACCAGAAATAACGATGCGTCAGCGTCGGCGAGGCTCATTTTGTTCTGAATTATGTCCAAGATGAGAGCTGAGCAATTCTCGTCGTCACCGCCTTCTTTGATTCCATTAAACAATAATGCGTTTTGACGACTCTGAGAATCCAAATCGTCCAACCGAGCTAAGAGAGTTTGGATAAGAGATCGAAGGGACGACAATATTGTCCACACTATGTTCTTGAAATCTAAAAAATCTTGACTTAGTTTTTCCAGGTTGGGTTTAGTGTCAGAAGAGGCTAACCTTAACTGCTTCTCAAATTCATTTAGTCTTGAAAACAGACTATCTTCAATCTGCTTCTGAGTGTCCAATACTTCTTGCACGTTGGACATATTGCAGTCTTTAAAGTAATAGATGTAGCATATAGGTTACTAATAAAAAAAATAAGCTTTTTTCTTTCACTTTCATGACCTTTTATCGAAACCAAACCACCCTGTTCAATATTGTGCACTAATTAACAAAGAACTTATATAGGTTGACTTTGCATAAGGAGGTTTATGCAATAAAACACAGTGTGTGTATATATAAACTATCAAGTGACGAGACAGGCAGCTTGCTGCACCACTACGGGTGCCCATGGCAGTACAGTGCTGACCAGAGCTTAGAGCTAATGTATTGAGGGGCATTATTTTCCACATTGACTTTTGAGTTTCGTTCGCCCAAATTGCAGTGCTCTTCATCCCTGAACACAGTAATAGCAAATAGCTTGCTCACTATTGCTTTGCAGCAGAGTATATGGAGCAGAATACATTGGTGGTAACAACCAAGACAATTTCTTGCACAAGAGGCCTACAACCTAAAAAGTTGGGTTTCATTGCGTCATACGATTGGCATCCCAACGGTGGTGGAGCGATTATTCTTTAACTTTGTACCCGCACGGAATATAAATGTAGTCAAAATGTTTGTATCCTAATTGATGTACTTAGTCGTTTTTTTGGGATAGTTTTGGCAAACGAGCAGACGGGTCACTTGATGGTAACTGACCACCGTCGCCCACGGACATCCGTAATGACAGAGTTCTCGAGGATGATTTGCCGGCTTTTGAGGAAGGGAAGAGAGGAATAAGCTCTCTTCTTGAAGGTTCCTAAGTCGTATCGGTTCGAAAATATTTCAAATGGCAGCTGTTAGTAGTGTGAGCTAGAAAGAGCCGTCGGAATCGCACGGTTGTGGACTTCCAGACGTCAACGTGATGTTTTAATGCTATTTTGCCTCTCCCGTGCGATTGTCTATGAGCAAACATCGTTGCATCTTTGACAACATCCGTGATACAAATGACGGGATGACAAGAAACGTTGGAAAAAACAACCTTATGTGAAAGGGCGATACCTCATAAAATATTTGACATCCGTGAGCTCGTCGACGAGCGCATCGACGAATGATTAGAGAATCGCATAGCTGGATATAGCTATAATTATATATAATGTATGTACGTATGACTACGTCAATGATAGAGGTTAAACTTATGCGGGTAGTAACATTCATAAGCACTCATATATTGTTTGCTGGTACACACTTACTTGGTGCCCGGCGTAGGTGCCCGGGTTATTTTCCGCAACTAGGATGTTTTATGCCCTAGCGTGTAGTATGTCAGTGAACATTTTATGCAGTTAATATCATAAATTGAATATCTCTTAGAAAATAAAAATGAAATATAATAATTCTTGTACTTATGACATTTTGTTGGAAAATCGTGAAAAGATAAAGAAAATTGAATTGTACCGTACGTGTATAATACCTATTGTCATTTGAAAGAAAACGTACAGAATAAAAATGGTATACAAGTATTTTACTCTCTATATTCTATTTTTCGTAGTATATAATATACCCATATTTTTTATTAGAAGAAACATGTAATGACGATGAAGAGAACACATGTTATCTTATAATAATGGGGAGAATAATAATAGGACACGTTCTCGGAATAAAAAGAGTTACATAATGAATCTAAGGTACGAGTATGTTCGAAAAATAAGATATAGATAGATAGATAGATAATTCTTTATTGTTACACCACTTAATATACAAAAATAACATAAAAGTAAAAGAAAGCTTAAAATAAAGTGTTACAATGGGCGGCCTTATCACTAATAGTGATCTCTTCCAGGCAACCTTAGGATGGAGAGGAAATACAGGAATAACAAGACGGGGCGTAATATAAAGATAAAGGTACAATCAAATCAAGACAATAATACATTACTAAATCAAATTAATAACAAATTATAAACAAGAAAAGAAAAATATCTACTAATACATAAAAATACACTAATACATATTGAAATATATATAAACATATAATTAATTCATTGATATACTTACATATTATATATATATATTGGTTAAACTAATTGGCGAGATAGAAACTTTTTACTTGGCTTTTGAAGGAAGGAAAGATTGTGCACGCCTGATAGTAACTGGTAATAAGTTCCATAAGCGAACAGCTTTCACTGAAAAAGAGTGATCATAAAATACTGTGCCATGCTGAGGCATACTGAGGGCAAGATTTTCTGATGACCTAAGATAAGATATAATGAATTGTGTTATGAAATCTCTAATTTGCCGCTTCATTGAAGTTTGGTTTTATATTTAGAATTTTAACAGAATTCAATAAAAGCAAGTATTAGGCTTGCGTTTAATTATTTCCTTAACAAAATGTACGAGTATTTATAGAATCTTATTCATTTAACAATTTTATTATCATTTTTGTAACTCAATATTATAACTTCATATCAAACTATTGCGATTATTAAATGTTATCATGTTGTTATATAGCGCTCGTAGCGGAGCATGATCTGGCGATCTTGGCCGATTAACAATGTAAAGCAACGCTTGCTGCGGTCAGGAGTTGGATGGGTGACCGCAAGTGGCATTGTTCAACTGATCGCTTTCGTGCTTCGGAGGGCACGTTAAACCATCAGTCCCGGTTGTTTGCCTTGGGGCAACAGTCGTTAGGCTACGTCGAAAGCCTTCAGGTGGCTTGAAAACTTCGAGATGGGATGATGGTCACTAGCCTATCCACCACGCCGCACTGGGCCCGCGTGGTGGATCATGGCCCAAATCCTCTCTCTGAGAGGAAAGCTTGAGTCCCAGCAGTGGGAGCATTATGGCTGATTATGATAAATAAATATCCAAAAGCCCTTTAATGCAGTGGGTATTACGTCGGGTTCTTAAGAAGTAGACGATAAACATAAATTAAACGTTATTGCAGGCAAATTATTCTTATTGTTCTTCAACTAACGATGCAGCCGTGCGATTCTGTAATGATTCGTCGATGCACTCGTCGACGAGATCACCGATGAAAAATACTTTATAAGATATCACCCTTGTGCATAAGGTTGTTTTTCCAATGTTGCTTGGCATCTCGTCATTTGTTTCACGGATGTTGTCAAAGATGCAACGATGTTTGCTCTTAGAGAATCGCACGGCTGAGCATGAGTACCAAGTGCATATAAAAATATGTATATGTCCATAATATATAATTAACTTGTTCGATTAATGTAACGTGTGAAAATAGGCCACAAATATTTCATTTTTACACAAATATGGCACTGGCTTTAATCACAGCAGGCTAAAATGCACAACCCAATTTAATTTAGTCCAGTAAAAATTGTTAAGAGCACGAACCTAAGTTTAGTATATTACCTGCTTACTCAAGTTCTTTTACCTATATTTATTAATTATTTCCTAAAAGTAAGCATTTCACATTATAAAACACAACCTGTTTTTTGGATAGTACCTACTTATTGTAAGCCGTATAGAGCAGTACAACTTACTTATTCCTAAGCTTGTGGCAATTGTTGCTAATGTTTGGTGAGATTCAAGAATTCATTTTATAGAATGCACATAATTTAAAGAATAGAATAACGCTATCGCTATTCCAAAAACACATGATCTGATAGTGAACTTTTATGTATACCATGGCATAGTTTCCACTGAAAACGTGTTTAAAATTTAATTGCTTCGTCAAATAATACCAGAAATGTAGGACCAGAGGTTTATTGATTTCTACTCGTAATATTTAAGATAAGAGAAATTGATGGATTATATACCATACATATTTTGTCTAGAACCAGGATTAATAATAAGCCTGCAGAATTACGACGCGGTGTTAAAAGTTGACACCTCTAGTAACATTACGTAGCACAGTCTAGTCAGTCATACAAAATCATAACAGCAGAAGTTGCGTAAACTATAATTATACTAAACGACATGAATTGTTAAGACACATTTGTAAATAGGATCAGCTGTGGTCAACCACCGCATATTTCCCGCCCATCGCTCCAGGAAGCTTAATTTTCAAATTATTTTAGAAACGGACACTTAATAAGGGCAATAAAGTCGTAATCCAAACACAGATTAAATAACATCGTTAAATTTATCCTACCCGCCATTAATATCAACTTTTACTGGTTATATCAAATTCATGTAACAATACCGTAGCATAGTTCAAGTTTGCCGAAAAGGTTCTCACAATGGTTTTAAGTGTCACAAAGGGCGCGAATACTAAACGAATGGAGCCTTCGTGGGCCCGGACCCGTTGGGCGGGCGGGGAGCGACTCGAGGGCGGGGGAGCGCACCGGTCGGGAGTGTTGCTATCTTATTGACATCGGCAGTTTTATGGGGAAATTATTATTAATATATTATTAGGTATATGAGTGCTATAATATGATTATATTACATAATCTGTATAAAAGTCACTTCATCAAACTGTACACGCTAATCAATTAATGTGTAAGTAAATTAGCGCATAAATTATGCATATTGTGATAACTTACAGTCACATAATACCTAATACCAGCCGTTTTCATACATCACCATAGAACTAAATATATTTATTATGTATGGTATTTTGGCCATAATATTATGTATTGACTTTTAGATTCGACCAGAATCATTTATTGCTGTAAAATTAAGTGAAAAAATATTTTTTTCTATTCTTGACCATGTTTGTTTTTTGTTTGGTCGATATTATTCATTACAGTTTCGAATATGGTAAACATGCCATAAACCTCATCTGTGTTTTACTACTTATAAGAAGAAAATTAAACATGATTAAAAACTAAAAATAAAAAATTACTAAATATAACTATTAACTATATTTAACTCTCCTCTCTCTGCTCAAATATTGACATAACTTATATATTTCTAATTCATATAAAATGTCACTACGGAGGGTAACTTTTCAGCCCCTGTGGCATCCCCGCAAACGCAAGCAGACTCGAGCGCGCGATACCGGCGTGCGAACGCCGCGCCAGCTTCTTCGGACCTCGCTGCCTACAACAAAACTTGCTGAGTGCTAAATCTGTGTGAACTCTCCAAAGCATGTATCAGCATCAGTGAGTGCGCGTACCTACCCTCAGTTCAAAAAATCCTGTTGCATATCCTTCGCCCGAAACGCCGAATTTCCAAGGCCGCGCCTTTTTGGGCTCTCGTCGATAAATTCGTAAGTACCTGAACGTTTTCTTTTGTTATCGTCAAGCTACGTGGATCAACGGATTTTTGGTTACTGTAACTTAGAACTTTTTTTAATTTTAGATGTTCTAGCGCGAGCGGGAGAAGTTAATTTCAAACGGCAGCGTTGTTCCGAATTGCAGTTTGGATGTTAGTAGTTCAGTATTCCAAGTGTGTCATAAAATTTGATTTATGAATCTACCATTTATTTATTCAAATATAGCTTAACATGTTAGCTTTACGTAAGAGGTTTTGCTTTTTATTCAAAGTTACTTTCAACTTAATATTAAATCAACTTCTTACATAAAAATTAAGCGTTATATAAAAGGAAATGGTGTACGTATAGGCAGTTATCTACCTTGGTATTATATATTTTAATTAAAGGTTTAGTTTTTTTCGTATGTGCGGTAATAAGTTAGTTAACAGTTTCTTATTTTCTTTGTCTACAAGTGCAAAGTCGATGAAAATAAAACAAACTTTAGGTATATTTAATTTCTAACTATCCAGACAATAGTAATGTATTACTAAACCAGAATAACCAAACAATTGGACATAACATATCACTATTAATATTTAATGTTTCCCTTCACGTTCCAGCCCGGGCTCGGTATGAAGGTTTGAAATATGGTTTCCTTCCTACGTCGGTACCGCGTGACGACACATTGGCTTCCTGGGACTTTCCTTTTGTAATCAAACCCTTACTGAAATTTCGGGCTTCGAGCTAGTATTCTTAATACTTACTTGGCCATTAGGTTCACATTACAGTGTCACTTACATGCTAGAAATAAGATTTGTCGAAAGAATGATATAGTAGATACATTAATGTTACATGTACCCATAGATATATAAGGATTAATCAAATAATAGGAGGAAGATGTCAGTTACATTACAACATGATGAATTGGATTCATTCACGAGTGTATACCAATATCACGAGTGTATAACAATAGACAAACTATATCTTTTAGATATATACCTAAAAGATATAGTTTGTCACGTAGTTGTAGTTGTGTTTGTTTGTAGGTATATACCTAAAAGATGTAGTTTGTCTATTATTGGATTGGATATCCAAAAAATCTATATCTTACATTGATATCCGAAAAAATCCAAAATAATTTATTCAATTAGATCAGAGTATAATGTCAATAAATCAGCCAGAATATGAAGTAAAATAAAATATAATAAAATGAAAACGTCAAATAATAGTTAATTAATCTTGGCTCTTGTTCCTCAGAATTCTATTGTACAACAGATTTCCAGAAAATACGAGCATGCTGGTTAAAATAAAGTGCAAGAATCTGGCGCCGCGTTCAAAAACGAATAGGGAGAATTTTCGAATAAAGATTGGGGAGGCATTACCGAGAAAACATTTTTAAAATATAGGCTTTTGCAATATATTATTAAAAGATTAAGGTAATTATATGACCTGCAGATGACAGGTTAGCAGTTGACCAACTCTATCCTCTATATGATATGTCACCTTCACACAACATGTGACAAAACCGCTAACTCGTTTATTTTTCCTGAGCTCTGTGTAAAGCTTCTTGTAATTTCATTGAACCGGAATGATCCCACGCTGTGTACCTATAATCTGATTCTCATACTTTCAATGTCGTCGGAACTTGAAACAATCCACTTCTGTTTGTTATCAGCCGTAAGAAGTCCTTGCCGACTCGTTAAAACTTCGAAACGCCCGCGTGCAGATATAAAATTTCCGGAACAAAGAAACGTCGGGGCGGTGGGATAATTTATTCCCCCGGGACTTCATGGGTTTATTCTAGATGGACAACATGAACTGACCCGGTTAACAACCAAATGGGGATACACAGCCAGAATTATTTAGTACATTATATGGTTGTAGTACGTTGTGTTCCCAGCTGCGGCATATAGTTAGCAAAATTATTATTTATAATACATTCAACACTTCGCGTTCAAAGTATATAATTGGCATATTAACATATTCTAAGATTGATTATTCGAGATGACATATTTTTCATAGGCAATATTTTAAATTGATTGCTTTACTTTTAAGTTGTGCTATATTTTTGACTTTAACAAAAACCATTTATGGACGTAAAGGCAAATCCGAAGAGGATTTGAATAATAATTTGTTAAGGGTACGGTAGGTTTTAGTATAGGCCTTTCAGTGTTGTCCTTACGGTAAACCAGTTAGAAGTATATCTTTATTCAGAACTAATGGCACTAGAAAACAAAGTTGGCAAATTTTCACAATTATGTTTATACTGTTTTGTAAAAATTTGCTAACATTGAGCTTTAGTTCTATAAGTAAAGAGAGAGGTAAGGCTGTGTTTTTGGATTGAAATGCAGCTCACACTAATGAAGCTCCATACAACGACCCCATTTGTCAATTAGGCCGTTTTGATATTCAGACGACGATTTGCTTCAATAGAAATGTACCGCTGTCTCTGCTGGCAGTCGTGTCGACTGGAATTTGAATGTTGTTTATCAATTGCCGATTGTGCTATTTGAACGATGCTTTCATTCAGGTAAGTGAAGTAAATATTTTGTTTATTTCATTTCATTTATTATATCGGTAATTATTACCATTTTTAATTACTTTGTTGTATGTTATAACAAATAAATAATATAAACAAGTACAAGTTGAACACGTACAATTTGAAAAATTTAATACCGACTTCCATTCTACTCAATTATTGGAGTGTAACTCAAAAACTACTGCACCGAATTTGATGAAATTTAAATGGGACTACACGGAAAGCACCAGCTTTCAAACAAAAAATAAACTTTGAGAATCGGTTCACCCAGTCGAAAGTAAGGAAGTAACAAACCTAAAAACAAAAAAAAAGTAAAATTGAGTACTTCCTCCTTTTTGGAAGTCGGTAGAAAATTATACAATATCTGGGACTGGAATAGTTTACGAAAAATGTCAGTCATTAATATGTATTTGTATTCTGTGACATAACCTAAAATTAATGCCTTCAATATGAATGAGTCGCCATGACGAGCTCGTTATCGGAAAACAAATGAAAGTAATCAAGTTGAAAATGGGTCGGTGCGTCATATTTAACGATTATTCAAATGAAGTAATCCGTGTTAACTTTCTCCTATTGTCCCGGCAGGCCTGGCTGCTATAAAAGCCGGTCTCGTAATGGGGTGAACAAGAAAAATGCGAATTTACATAATTCTACGGCCGCAATCTAGACTGGGAAATGAAAAAAAAAGCTCGAAATCATAAATATGCAAGGTTTATTTAGGAATCTGTTTTCATTTGTTAGTAACTTTTAAGGTATACAAATTTCCCCCACACGTTTGGGGCTTAGCATTTTTGTGAAAATATGAAAATATTCAAAGTTCTCGAACTGCCGTTGCTTTTTCCTGTCTAATTTGACAACATTTTTGGCTTTGGATTAGGTTTTTTTTTTTTTTACTATTTTTTATACTTTATACTATTTAATTATAATTTAAATTAGAAGGTAATAGTAAGTAAAAGTAATAAATATTATTATAGGTATTAGTTATGTTTGGTCGCATGTGTGTGTGTGTGTGTGTGAGTGTGTGTGTGTGTTTGTAACACTGATTTACTTGTATGCCTGAGTAGGTCCACATCATCACTATTTAAAATCAGTAGTAGTTCTGCTTAAATGCCAGTTCACTACCTTGGAATGTATCAGCAGTGTTCAAATACTTATCATAATTAGTTTGCAAGCGATTAACAAGTGCATTTTGAGCGTAAATCATTTTAGACTGAGAAACTGCAAATAAGTTTGTATGTCTGGTTCTTTTTTTTGGACAGCGTAAGCGTGTAATATTTTGTACAGTAGCTCAGAACAGTCACTGCGTCCATTACATATATCAAAAAGGAAGGACATGTCAGCTTGGATCCGTCGACTTTCAAGTGAAGTGAGACGGTAAAATCTACAAGCCTCATGGTAATCTAAGGCGCTATGATGACACCGAAAATTAAGATGTTTTATACATTGATATTGAATTTTTTCTAACTGTTGCTTGTAGGTTATATAGTGAGGAGTCCAAATTACACTGCAGTACTCTAGAATACTTCTCACATAGGAGTAATAGAAAACCTTTAAACAACTCAAATCAGATGTGTAGAAAAACACCGTTGTTAAACCCAAAAAAAAAGTATAATAATTTCAGTGGTCTATCCATTTCATAAATTAGGAATGTTATTAAGAACTCTGTTCATAACATTCTGAATAAATTCTGGAACAATACAATAGAAACAGTCTCTAAAGTTGTATTCAGACAGATGTGATTTATTACTTGGGACTTGGCATAAATATAATCTGAATGAAATATGACGGAAGGAGAAGAAGGGAGTATAGTAGAGCTCCTGCTTATCTATAAAATAGATGTTGAGTCAATTTAGTTAAGGAATAAAACAAAAGAGGTATGGATATATGCCATTAACGAAGTCCAAGGAAATCTGCTTCGTCGTACGTCATTAAAAAATATATATTACCAGATAGATCTGCCCAGTACCAGTTTGTCGATTGAAAGAAGTGCTAAGAAAATCAGTGATGATGACGAGCTGTTCTGTATAAGTTTTCAGAGCTTAGAGAAGTGTATTGTCGCGAGGTTATATTTTTGACAGTTTTTTTTACATTTTAGGGAGTGTGGCATGGATTTGTATAGTTTGATTCCACCATCCCAATTCTACCGTCGATAAAATAGACTTGTTACCATGCGTTACAGTTACGTGTTAGATATTCAAATATTCTTATATAAGTTCTGTTTCTATATTCTGAATACGTAACGCCAAGGAATGGAACTCCTGTTCCGCCTCAATCTGTTTTGCAATCTCACAAGTTGTATCCGAGATGCACAACTTGAGAGTCTTTATAACAAAACTTAGATATCTTCTCATACCTATTAAGTTTTGACACAAAGACAACTAACCTCTCGCTCGCACACCACATCATTAGATACGACAGTGGTTTTAGGAAAACCTATCAGGAATAAAAACATAGTCAAATTATCAATTGAACATTTTTTTTTACCAAAAAACGGAACCGACTTTACACCGTCAGAACACCAAAAAGTGTGAGACAACTTGTTGAAGTCGGTACCATGATACACCACGGTACACCTATTATCATGGTAGACCTAATAAAAACTAAACTAACTACGACTTTAACAAGTTATCTCACACTTTTTGGTGCTGAAGTCGGTTCCGTTTTATGCCAAAAAATTTACACCCTTTTTAGTGACCCTTGCTAAACGGGATCGAGTCATTCACAGTCAATGATGATATCATCAAAATAGACGAAACACTTTTCAGTTATTGGAGTGTTACTAAAAAAAATTCCGGACCGAATTTAATGAAATTTAAAAAAAAAATAAAAATAAAAAAATAAAGGACCACCTCGGAAGTATACTCTACCAAACTTTTACAGAATTTTGAGAATCAGTTTACAAATAGGAGAGAAATCGGTGAACATACAAGAAAATCATACAGTTGAACATATTACCTCCACCTTTTTGGAAGTCGGTTAATAAAAATACAAACGAAACTTTGGGAAGGGCAACCTACTCGCCTTTATTATTTTTTATTTTCTGAAATCCAATCTGCTGTTATGCGGTGAGAATATTCAATAATAAAAAAACTGATCCCTCTAAATTGAATGAGCAAAAAGAACCGCCATAGGTCCAGCACTAATACCTTTGTCATTCCGGAGCAGGAAAAGGTTAAGTTCATTAACTGAGTGGGAAGCGTAATAACGTTCACCGCTCGTTTTTAATCTAATAACGCTTTTGCGGATGAAAGTTGTATTATTGTCTTCATGTTTTTAAAGACACATGCAACTGCTTAGTTTTGTGTTTAGGAACAATGATTTCATGGGTCTCTATTTTTTTTTAACGATGTTCGGACGGTGATGTTAGGCCACCAAGAGGTGGCTTAGTGGTCATGGCGTCTGACACGGACTGTCGGAAGAATAATGTGATAAAAGTTCGAATCCTATCCATAGATGTGTATTTTTCTCTCTAAAATTGCAAAGTACAGTAAAGTTTCATATTGTGGAATCAGTAAATAATAATTATTATTTATCATGTTTAAGTATTCATTAATATTGTTTTCCTGTAAAAATAATAAGTAATTTTGACAAAAAATCCCCGCGGTACAGTTAGATAACTGCAGGATGCTCCACAAGGCGTCTAGTACTATGGTATGTACATTTGAAATCAGAAATTACTCGTAGTTCAAAATACTTACTGATAACAGTTTTTAATCACAAGGAACCTTTTATAAAAAACCTTATTATATATTTCATATCAGCTATAGCAAAAAACAGTAAAATAAGATTTGACTGTTTTGTGATATGATATCTTTGGAAGATGAAATAAAGTAGATTATAAACGAACTGTGTAACACCAGCCTTTCTTGGTAAATTACTTTTGGTAATGTACATTATAAAATAATAATAATATACATGACAACTCCACTATAAGGTTTGTATTGATATTTTGATAATGTTTAATAAAATATAACAATGAATATTTCAGCATATTGGCGGATATCCAAACCACCATGAAGAAATTACCGTATCTTCTATAAAATAGAAAAAAGAGATAGATAACTTGCAAAGCTAAGTATAGTAGATAATATAGCTGACAGCTTATTGCTAACCACCAGCATAGTACATAATTTTATTGTATACTACACAAACTAAATTTACCTAAGTCTGCTAAGATTTAAAGGTCAATGGACCTTTGAACTTAAATGTCTTAAGTATTTTGCAGTATTTTCTCTATTACTCGAAAAGTTATTATCAGATTGTGCTAGAAGTAATTAAAATGTGAGATTTCAGAATCTAAGTAGTCCCTATAATGACCACTTTTTAGGGTTCCGTACCCATAGTTTAAAACGGAACCCTATTACTAATACTCCGCAGTCCGTCCGTCATGCCTGTCTGTCTGCCACCAGGCTGTATCTCATAAACCGTGATAGTTAGATGAAATTTTCACAGATGATTTATTTCTATTACTGCTATAACAACAAATACAAAAAAAAAGTAATAAAATTAATATTCAAGGCCATTCCCATACAACACACGTGATTTTTTGCTCGTGTTTGCTCGATATTTATAACGGCATCACGTACACGCTTGAAATATTCACGAATATTCAGTTATATTTTTAATTAAAAATAAATAATAAAATTATCATTTAAGGGGGCTCCCATACAATAAACGTGATTGTCCCCTTTTTCGGTCTTATTAAAGATAACTGGTAGAAACTAGAAATATTTACTATTGATAATGGCGCGGAACCGACTTGCACTTGGCCGGTTTTTCTTATTTTATTTTGGCGGTAATAAGTTTTCTGTAACGGCGCTTGCCGCCTGCTGAATTTCAGATGGCATCAAAATATTTTCATCGCACTGACTATTTTTGTAAGACTGACGATTTGCGTAACAAAAATAAAACGAGGCTGGTGTTGTGTACATATCTGCGATACCGCAGTAAGACCCAAAGGTTGCCTGGAAGAAATTAGCCGCCTTGCTATGACGGACGGGAAGCGTATTTAATAGTTGTGTTGCAAGTGGTGTATTTCCTGACCTAATGAAGCACAGTAAATTGGTTACCTTATTCAAATCAGGTAGTACTACTGATATAACAAATTTTCGGCCTATTTCTGTACTACCTACGCTAAGTAACATTTTCGAAAAAATATAGTATTCTATTCTTCAATTAGAAAGTAATTTTAGTGCCAACAAATTTATCCATAAAAATCAATTTGGGTTTACAAGGAATCGCTCTACTATAGACGCTGGTATATAACTTATAAAAGATGTGTTTGATGCCTGGGAGAACTCTCAGGATGCCTTAGGTGTTTTTTGTGACTTATCTAAGGCATTTGACTGCGTCCGACATGATATACTTGTCAGGAAACTACGGTATTAGGAACATGTCTCTCAACCATGACTTCATATTTATACGATAGAATTCAAAGGGTTGACATAAATGGTAAAAAATCGCCCGGCTCTATAATCTCAATGGTCGTTCCACAAGGTTCAATACTAGGGCCGATCTTGTTTTTAATCTATATTAATGACTTACCTTATTATGTAGAGAATAATCACGAGATTGTATTGTTTGCAGATGACAATTCACTGTTATTTAAAATTAAAAGGCAGTTATTAAACTATGACGATGTTAACAATGCATTAGCTAAAGTTGTTAACTGGTTTAATACAAATAATCTTCTCCTCAATGAGAAGAAAACTAATTGTATAAAGTTCTCGACACCAAATGTGAGACAAGTAGAATCCAATATACAATTGAATGGAACAGGGTTGGACCTTGTGGAATCAACGGCCTGTTTAGGTATTACTATAGACGTTAAATTGCAATGGGGTCCCCACATTAAAAAATTGTCTAGTAAACTCAGTTCAGCGGCAACTGTTAAAAAAATTAGACTATTAACTGATGTAGACACAGCTAGAATATATTTTGGTTATTTCCATAGCGTTATGACTTATGGCATACTGCTCTGGGGATGTTCTGCAGATCTTAATTCTATTTTATACTGCAAAAAAGGGTACGCTATACGAGCGTTCTACAGTTTAGCTCCCAGAGTTTCCCTTAGACAGAAGTTTAACGACATAAACATTCTAACTGTTGTCTCTCAGTTTATCTATTAAAATCTAATGTTAGTAAAGAAAAACATTAGCAGTTTTGATAAAAGAAGTGATGCTCATTCCATCAACACGTGAAATAAGCACAAGCTATCCGTACCTGTAACACGTCTCCACAGAATAAGTCATTATTTTATGGTACAATGTATACGATTCTATAATAAAGTTCCCAATGTTATCCGAGTTTGCCTATTAATCAGTTTAAAATTACTATTAAAACTAAAATCTGTCGAAAAGGTTTATACAAAATTTCGAATTACTTGGAGGATAAAACAGCTTGGGACTGATCGCTCCAGGATCTATCTACTCGTGTACTAAGATATCAAAGTGTAGCGTGTGTTGCCCTACTGATACCATTATTATGTTCTCTTTTGTAAGGCAACTCACTGGAGCTAATATTTGTAGTACCTAAGTAAAAACATTGTAAAAACATCTATATAAAAAGAATGGCCCCGAGTTTCTTGCCGCTTCTTCTCGGTAGGCTCTATATATTTTGGCACGCGGCGGTAGTCTTTAAAGTACATTATAATGAAAAATTTACGTTCATAAGTGTGTCTTTGATGCTTAAATTGAATAAATGATTTTGACTTTGACTTTGACTTTGGTACATATAGCTTTATAAAAAAGCACTAAAGCATAATGGAATCTTGGTTCACAAAAAAATATAGTGATAAATACGTACGTATGGTATAAATGAGTCAAAACTTTACATCATTCAATCAAAAAGCCTCAAACTCGATTCAATGTCTATATATATCATGAACCAAATCCCAATCACCCACACATCGTCATATTTCATTTGAAGCGTGTTTCGAATCCGATCTGAAAGTGATAAATCACTGTAATATGTTATCGTAGACTAACTTTTCAGACTGTTACTTTATTGGCGAGACTTTACAAAATCGATATATGTGCTTAAACTGTCATGGCCACTTTGGAATACCACTAATCATAAGTAAGTAGTTTTAAAAATAAATGAAACACAACTAGACATATTTTATACTTATGATCACTTATTGTTACAAGTTTCCGTAAGTGTCTGACATATATCTGTGGTAAACTAAACAAGTATATTAAGAACCAAGTCCTTTCTGGAGTGATGCAAATTTAAGTCAACTATTGTTTAAGGTTCTATTATTGTTACAAGTAAAAACTTAAAACAAAAACAAACACTAAGTATCCTTTAACCCATCTAGTGCCTACTTCTTTCGATGTATTTCCCAACTACGCATAAAAGTTCAGATAAAAATACTACTCTTGAATAGTTTGACCACCTAAAACCTAGTTTATACCGGCGGAGTTCATTTGATCTGATTAAATTAGTTACAAACCAGAGGTATAAAAATATATATACATTAGCGGCCTTATTAATAAACTTGTAATAAGCCCGGAGTAGTTAAAACATCTATCTGTCAATTTTTCGCTTGCAGTAAATGTCACGCGTGAAAGCAAGACAAAGCATGTTACGCCTAATCTATGTTTACGCAACGTTTATTAATAAAGGCCTAGGTGTACGCGCAACATAGCATGGCACTTTTTAGTACGTACACATGGTGTACGCGCGACACGCGACGGGATAACCTAAACACCTACAAGTATTTATACATAAGTACCATTTGGGCACCATTGCTTATATGCTGAATAAATAATACCACGATGGAACATAAACGGATACGCTATGAGGCCTGCCACCTGGTGATACATTTCTGTACTATCGTAAATCTACTACTACGAAGCTTCGTCGTTCCATTGCTTACGTAAGTAGAAGAAACATATTCTGAGTACTGCTATTTTATTGCCGCAACTGCCTGGTAACGGAGATACGAATCAGCTCAATGGATAATAAAGCCCAGCACCGTCTGCTTCATAGCATAAACCTGTCGTAATCCAATGTCTAAGACTACCTACTAAGAACATTGAGTACTTCATCCCTCTACCCTAATGGTTATCGACTCTCTAGGCTCCACTGATCGGTTGATTGATAGAATGGGAATTCCGCAGTCACAAATCAGAACTGTTATTAGTATGTGAATGTGAGTAAAATACATACAACAATATTAGCGCGCTCAAGTGTCCCGAAATTGTGTGAGCGAGCAAATGTGAAGTCGTTACTGACGTCATTTCCGGACTTACAGTGTGGTCTTGCATGAAATCGTCGTGAGCGTCGAGTTGATGTCAAATTTGACATTTGTTTATGTCCGAGAGACGGATTTGCTTGCTTTATTTACCTACGGTCTGATTTCATGAGCATGCTGGCAGCGCTGTGAGAGACAAAATTGCTCTTTTTATAGACCAGCGGAGATAGACGACAGCACCATAAGAGGTAAAAGGGAATAACATATAACCTAAAAACATTTATCTATTAGTTCATCTAAAAAATTGGCTTGTATACTTGATCTTCATCAAAGATGTAGGGAATAATATTTAGCCTAGAGATTCATTATTTAAGAACCTGTTATAAGTGTATATATAATTGCGATGGAAGGATACCTATATCACATTATAAATGCGAAAGTTTGTAAAAAGTATGTTTGTTGGCTGGAACAATTTGGATGAAAATGGGTATAGAGATATATGAGTCGCTAGATTAAAACATACTTTTCATAATCATCATCATCATCATCCATCACCACACGAGTGTAACCGTGGGGCGCCGCTAGTATACTTAAGTACACTATAAGTACAAAAACTATTACAGTTAAAAACCAGTTTGGTATGTAAAAGGTAATGGGCATGTACATTATAAAATGAGGGTCTCAATTAGTAATTAAGGGGACAGTGTTGGAGGGGTCGCAAGGGTTGTCAAACCTCTAGTTTTACTTTTTGAAGACCAACCTTGAAGCTTTTTGGGTCTTGCTTTTGCGTTTCCACCCACGGATCAGGGGATTTGATATTATTTCAACTTATCAAAATGATCTCGTCCTAAGTAAGGCCATTCACAAAAGCATATGTAGGCCGCAACAACACGAAGATGCATTTTCAGTCTAAAAAAAACTGTTAGTAGATAGGTACCTACTGTTAAACATATGATAAAACGATTTTACAATTATTGGTAAAAAGATAGCTTACGGAGATCAATAACTAAAGGTACGAACACAGCCTAGGAATAAAACTACCGCTCTTGCCAATTCGTCCCAAATAAATGTATTATTTAGGTGATGACTCGCCATTCACTACGTGGAGGTCTAATGAGGAGGTCTCCTTTATGCTAGTCCAGATCGTGATAAGCCAATGCAAAATGTATCTAGCTGTCATTATCAGAGCAAGTGCAGTCAGGTGTATGTAGCAGTGATCTATAAAGAAATGACCCATAACGATGCGAAACAAATAAATTAGCACAAAAACAGTTGAGATTCTAGATTACACACATAGACACATTATTACCCGTGAAAGTATCAATCAAGTTAAAAGGCACCATGTCGCGACAGATTCCAATTACTCTGTTGTCGGTGCTCAAAAAGTGCCTATAAAGTGTCACCAACGAGTTTTACTCAACTATTTGCCGATTCGCCGCACATTGTTTCGTCAAGTAGAGCTGTATGCGTGGGTAATGCCAACGCTATCCGACCGCGAAATAGCTTATTTCCCTCGACCATTAACTCAACGACTAAGTTCCACAGACACGTCCTTACATAAAAAACTCGATTTTTTTGCAACAAAGTGCTTTGCTATATTATTCTGTTACGTAGACGGGTTTTTAGATTTTTATGGGGTCACGTACAGCCTCCTGCAGTGAAAGCCTCGCGCATAAACCTTTATGACATGTAAATCGTAATGTTTACACGTAGATAGGTGGTGATATATGTGTACTGTAGCGAATACAGGATCTCAGGAAAGTTAATGCTGTGCCTTACAACCCAGATATATAAATAACGAGAAAACTATATTGCACATGAAAATCATCAAACCCAGAAAGACTACCGTGTAATAAATTGCAATTTACCATGTCTTTAATCGGATAAAGACAGATGATCTGCACATTATACATGCAAAAGTATCTCTCTCTCCCTCTATGTTCTCTCTGATATAATTTGGTATACCTAAGATCCTGGACCTAGACATAAAATGCATCTCATTACGCGAGTGAAAATACGGGATGCTTATAGGCTGAAATGATGATGATTCTTTACACTTGTTCTCCTGACTGTACAACATTTTCAATAATATTACTCATAAACAAACGTCAATAATTTTATTTAAATAACATTCACATATATTCAATAACTACGTTATACGTTCTATGATAGTATAATGTAATGAAACCAAGCTTTTAGGCCAATGTTCGTTTAGTTCACCCGAGTGAAAACTATATATAAAAAATGTGATAACTTTTAAAATATTTCTATAATGCTTTTAAAATAAAACTATATCAACGTTTATTTTATTAAAATATACAAAAGTAACTTCTTTTTAAATATTTTTAACATGTAAATTTTTCAGTTGTTTTCGAAAAATGTGCTACGATATCCGATATGCAAAGTTTGTACACGTTTTCGTATTTCGTATTGCTACGACGAACTGATAAACATACTCAACCGTATAACAACTGTATTAAAAGCATTTTTATAACCAACCAACTTAATTGCGACCCAGTGATTTATTGTCAGTATTCGATGCCTTAATATAGTCAAGTTATCCAATTCGCTTCTTTAAATTATACAGCGCCAGAAATAACGGCCTAAAAGGTGAAATTCGGATAAAGAAAATCTTGTTATACGTTGTTACGCAATATCTGTCCAGATTACGGAAACTGTAGGTTATCTGTTGGACTTTTCCGACTTCCATTACGCAACATAAACGCAATACTAGGGTTGATTTGTAATAAAACGAAATAAGGGAAGGTTTTCTCCGTCTTGATTAAGTCAGGGTTAAATATTATTACTGGAATCGTCGGCAACACGAAATTGGGTTGAACGTGTGTCCCGTACGTGTGTATGAGTAGAGCAAGGGCTCGGTACCTTTCACCCTGTGTTGGTAAAGATTATTTCCTCTAAATGAGCATAGATTTTCCAGTTTTCTCATGAAATGTGCTTCTTAAGATAGTTAAGTATTAGATAGAGACGTTCCAAGAAAAATAGTTTTTGAATACATTCAGATATACAAACGAATACCCACAAAATAGATCAACAAAAATATACCTCAATCACAAATTTTCGCAGTTATAATATTAGTGTGGGTAATATTACCGCAAATGTCTAGAGACACCCGGAGCATATGTAGCGGTAATAATTTACGAAAACAATAGTCTAATCAACACGAGTTTGCAAAACGGTTTTCCTGTTCCTCATTGCATACAAAATAATAAGGACAACCAAGTAACCGTCACTGCTAAATAATTGGGAAAAACGTGTAGGTATAAAGAAAAGTAAGATTTTCCAGTTTTCTCGTGAAATGTGCTTCTTGAGATAGTTAAGTATTAGATAGAGACGTTCCAAGAAAAATAGTTTTTGAATACATTCAGATATTAAAACAAACGGATATCCCACATAATAGATCAACAAAAATATACCTCAATCACAAATTTTCGCATTTATAATATTAGTGTGGGTAATATTACCGCAAATGTCTAGAGACACCCGGAGCATATGTAGCGGTAATAATTTACGAAAACAATAGTCTAATCAACACGATTTGCAAAACGGTTTTCCTGTTCCACATTGCATACAAAATAATAAGGACAACCAAGTAACCGTCACTGCTAAATAATTGGGAAAAACGTGTAGGTATAAAGAAAAGTAAGATTTTCCAGTTTTCTCGTGAAATGTGCTCCATGAGATAGTTAAGTATTAAATAGAGACGTTCCAAGAAAAATTGTTTTTGAATACATTCAGATATTAAAACAAATGGATATCCCACAAAATAGACCAACAAAAATATACCTCAATCACAAATTTTCGCATTTATAATATTAGTGTGGGTAATATTACCGCAAATGTCTAGAGACACCCGGAGCATATGTAGCGGTAATAATTTACGAAAACAATAGTCTAATCAACACGATTTGCAAAACGGTTTTCCTGTTCCACATTGCATACAAAATAATAAGGACAACCAAGTAACCGTCACTGCTAAATAATTGGGAAAAACGTGTAGGTATAAAGAAAAGTAAGATTTTCCAGTTTTCTCGTGAAATGTGCTCCATGAGATAGTTAAGTATTAAATAGAGACGTTCCAAGAAAAATTGTTTTTGAATACATTCAGATATTAAAACAAATGGATATCCCACAAAATAGACCAACAAAAATATACCTCAATCACAAATTTTCGCAGTTATAATATTAGTGATATACGAATCAGCTCAATGGATAATAAAGCCCAGCACCGTCTGCTTCATAGCATAAACCTGTCGTAATCCAATGTCTAAGACTACCTACTAAGAACATTGAGTACTTCATCCCTCTACCCTAATGGTTATCGACTCTCTAGGCTCCACTGATCGGTTGATTGATAGAATGGGAATTCCGCAGTCACAAATCAGAACTGTTATTAGTATGTGAATGTGAGTAAAATACATACAACAATATTAGCGCGCTCAAGTGTCCCGAAATTGTGTGAGCGAGCAAATGTGAAGTCGTTACTGACGTCATTTCCGGACTTACAGTGTGGTCTTGCATGAAATCGTCGTGAGCGTCGAGTTGATGTCAAATTTGACATTTGTTTATGTCCGAGAGACGGATTTGCTTGCTTTATTTACCTACGGTCTGATTTCATGAGCATGCTGGCAGCGCTGTGAGAGACAAAATTGCTCTTTTTATAGACCAGCGGAGATAGACGACAGCACCATAAGAGGTAAAAGGGAATAACATATAACCTAAAAACATTTATCTATTAGTTCATCTAAAAAATTGGCTTGTATACTTGATCTTCATCAAAGATGTAGGGAATAATATTTAGCCTAGAGATTCATTATTTAAGAACCTGTTATAAGTGTATATATAATTGCGATGGAAGGATACCTATATCACATTATAAATGCGAAAGTTTGTAAAAAGTATGTTTGTTGGCTGGAACAATTTGGATGAAAATGGGTATAGAGATATATGAGTGGCTAGATTAAAACATACTTTTCATAATCATCATCATCATCATCCATCACCACACGAGTGTAACCGTGGGGCGCCGCTAGTATACTTAAGTACACTATAAGTACAAAAACTATTACAGTTAAAAACCAGTTTGGTATGTAAAAGGTAATGGGCATGTACATTATAAAATGAGGGTCTCAATTAGTAATTAAGGGGACAGTGTTGGAGGGGTCGCAAGGGTTGTCAAACCTCTAGTTTTACTTTTTGAAGACCAACCTTGAAGCTTTTTGGGTCTTGCTTTTGCGTTTCCACCCACGGATCAGGGGATTTGATATTATTTCAACTTATCAAAATGATCTCGTCCTAAGTAAGGCCATTCACAAAAGCATATGTAGGCCGCAACAACACGAAGATGCATTTTCAGTCTAAAAAAAACTGTTAGTAGATAGGTACCTACTGTTAAACATATGATAAAACGATTTTACAATTATTGGTAAAAAGATAGCTTACGGAGATCAATAACTAAAGGTACGAACACAGCCTAGGAATAAAACTACCGCTCTTGCCAATTCGTCCCAAATAAATGTATTATTTAGGTGATGACTCGCCATTCACTACGTGGAGGTCTAATGAGGAGGTCTCCTTTATGCTAGTCCAGATCGTGATAAGCCAATGCAAAATGTATCTAGCTGTCATTATCAGAGCAAGTGCAGTCAGGTGTATGTAGCAGTGATCTATAAAGAAATGACCCATAACGATGCGAAACAAATAAATTAGCACAAAAACAGTTGAGATTCTAGATTACACACATAGACACATTATTACCCGTGAAAGTATCAATCAAGTTAAAAGGCACCATGTCGCGACAGATTCCAATTACTCTGTTGTCGGTGCTCAAAAAGTGCCTATAAAGTGTCACCAACGAGTTTTACTCAACTATTTGCCGATTCGCCGCACATTGTTTCGTCAAGTAGAGCTGTATGCGTGGGTAATGCCAACGCTATCCGACCGCGAAATAGCTTATTTCCCTCGACCATTAACTCAACGACTAAGTTCCACAGACACGTCCTTACATAAAAAACTCGATTTTTTTGCAACAAAGTGCTTTGCTATATTATTCTGTTACGTAGACGGGTTTTTAGATTTTTATGGGGTCACGTACAGCCTCCTGCAGTGAAAGCCTCGCGCATAAACCTTTATGACATGTAAATCGTAATGTTTACACGTAGATAGGTGGTGATATATGTGTACTGTAGCGAATACAGGATCTCAGGAAAGTTAATGCTGTGCCTTACAACCCAGATATATAAATAACGAGAAAACTATATTGCACATGAAAATCATCAAACCCAGAAAGACTACCGTGTAATAAATTGCAATTTACCATGTCTTTAATCGGATAAAGACAGATGATCTGCACATTATACATGCAAAAGTATCTCTCTCTCCCTCTATGTTCTCTCTGATATAATTTGGTATACCTAAGATCCTGGACCTAGACATAAAATGCATCTCATTACGCGAGTGAAAATACGGGATGCTTATAGGCTGAAATGATGATGATTCTTTACACTTGTTCTCCTGACTGTACAACATTTTCAATAATATTACTCATAAACAAACGTCAATAATTTTATTTAAATAACATTCACATATATTCAATAACTACGTTATACGTTCTATGATAGTATAATGTAATGAAACCAAGCTTTTAGGCCAATGTTCGTTTAGTTCACCCGAGTGAAAACTATATATAAAAAATGTGATAACTTTTAAAATATTTCTATAATGCTTTTAAAATAAAACTATATCAACGTTTATTTTATTAAAATATACAAAAGTAACTTCTTTTTAAATATTTTTAACATGTAAATTTTTCAGTTGTTTTCGAAAAATGTGCTACGATATCCGATATGCAAAGTTTGTACACGTTTTCGTATTTCGTATTGCTACGACGAACTGATAAACATACTCAACCGTATAACAACTGTATTAAAAGCATTTTTATAACCAACCAACTTAATTGCGACCCAGTGATTTATTGTCAGTATTCGATGCCTTAATATAGTCAAGTTATCCAATTCGCTTCTTTAAATTATACAGCGCCAGAAATAACGGCCTAAAAGGTGAAATTCGGATAAAGAAAATCTTGTTATACGTTGTTACGCAATATCTGTCCAGATTACGGAAACTGTAGGTTATCTGTTGGACTTTTCCGACTTCCATTACGCAACATAAACGCAATACTAGGGTTGATTTGTAATAAAACGAAATAAGGGAAGGTTTTCTCCGTCTTGATTAAGTCAGGGTTAAATATTATTACTGGAATCGTCGGCAACACGAAATTGGGTTGAACGTGTGTCCCGTACGTGTGTATGAGTAGAGCAAGGGCTCGGTACCTTTCACCCTGTGTTGGTAAAGATTATTTCCTCTAAATGAGCATAGATTTTCCAGTTTTCTCATGAAATGTGCTTCTTAAGATAGTTAAGTATTAGATAGAGACGTTCCAAGAAAAATAGTTTTTGAATACATTCAGATATACAAACGAATACCCACAAAATAGATCAACAAAAATATACCTCAATCACAAATTTTCGCAGTTATAATATTAGTGTGGGTAATATTACCGCAAATGTCTAGAGACACCCGGAGCATATGTAGCGGTAATAATTTACGAAAACAATAGTCTAATCAACACGAGTTTGCAAAACGGTTTTCCTGTTCCTCATTGCATACAAAATAATAAGGACAACCAAGTAACCGTCACTGCTAAATAATTGGGAAAAACGTGTAGGTATAAAGAAAAGTAAGATTTTCCAGTTTTCTCGTGAAATGTGCTTCTTGAGATAGTTAAGTATTAGATAGAGACGTTCCAAGAAAAATAGTTTTTGAATACATTCAGATATTAAAACAAACGGATATCCCACATAATAGATCAACAAAAATATACCTCAATCACAAATTTTCGCATTTATAATATTAGTGTGGGTAATATTACCGCAAATGTCTAGAGACACCCGGAGCATATGTAGCGGTAATAATTTACGAAAACAATAGTCTAATCAACACGATTTGCAAAACGGTTTTCCTGTTCCACATTGCATACAAAATAATAAGGACAACCAAGTAACCGTCACTGCTAAATAATTGGGAAAAACGTGTAGGTATAAAGAAAAGTAAGATTTTCCAGTTTTCTCGTGAAATGTGCTCCATGAGATAGTTAAGTATTAAATAGAGACGTTCCAAGAAAAATTGTTTTTGAATACATTCAGATATTAAAACAAATGGATATCCCACAAAATAGACCAACAAAAATATACCTCAATCACAAATTTTCGCATTTATAATATTAGTGTGGGTAATATTACCGCAAATGTCTAGAGACACCCGGAGCATATGTAGCGGTAATAATTTACGAAAACAATAGTCTAATCAACACGATTTGCAAAACGGTTTTCCTGTTCCACATTGCATACAAAATAATAAGGACAACCAAGTAACCGTCACTGCTAAATAATTGGGAAAAACGTGTAGGTATAAAGAAAAGTAAGATTTTCCAGTTTTCTCGTGAAATGTGCTCCATGAGATAGTTAAGTATTAAATAGAGACGTTCCAAGAAAAATTGTTTTTGAATACATTCAGATATTAAAACAAATGGATATCCCACAAAATAGACCAACAAAAATATACCTCAATCACAAATTTTCGCAGTTATAATATTAGTGTGGGTAATATTACCGCAAATGTCTAGAGACACCCGGAGCATATGTAGCGGTAGTAAATTACGAAACCAATAGTCTAAGCAATACGAGTTTGCAAAACAGTTTTCCTGTTCCACATTGCATACACAAAGATAAGGACAACAGGTAACCGTCACTGCGACCTAATTGGGAAAAAACGTCTACAGAGAAAGGTTCGAATGTCAAACCTTTTTTGTAACCGTTCATAATATTTTCCAGTTTAAAATTTTTAATAAATCAAATAAACAAACTAATTTAACCCCTCACCAGTCGATTGTCAATATAACAATGAAATTTCTATTGTGTCTGGGTCGTTCGACTGATGAAGTACTAACCGTGACTGCGAGCTAATTGGGAAAAACGTCTACAAATAAAGGTACGCCAGTTTAGAGTTTTTAATAAATGAAATAAACAAATTAATTTCTGTCTCGCAACCTTAACACTGCTACGGCAGCTACGGGTATTGCCTATAGCCAATTAGTTGCTGAAACGATGTAAGCGTAGGGGCTTGAGCTTTCGGTGAAAGTAACATCGTGATGAAGTCCACAGCATGATGGTAAGGCACTTTTGGTGTCAGCATGGCTAGCTACCACCCTCATGTTTGAAAATCTGTCGCTAAGCACGTAACAGTGTGTTCCGGCAGCTGTCCATGAGAGCCGGTTGCTAGTTTAGGTCTAATGTTATACCACCTTGGACCACAATCACTAACTATCAAATGCGATAACGGTCAAACACTGTCATATAATATCTACAATAATTTAAGATTGAAATGGAAAGAACATTAGCCCGGTATTAGTTCGGCTCTATGGACAGATACCAGATCTTGCTGCGCAAATCCTTCTTAAGTTAAATTTATTTCCAACTAATTTCTAAACTTATAAAAACCTTTTCACAAATACTTCTTTCGTCGTACCGAGACAAACCTATCGGGATTTCCAGAAGGAACTGAAGCGGTAATGAAATATCAACACGAGGTATTACTGGCGACACTGGGGATCCATTCGATTATGCAAAGCACCAGATGTCTCACTCTTTTATGCATTGTGTTGTGTATAAGAGAAAGCTACTTTGAACGCACTTTTTGTTCTGATCATTTTGTTGCCATTAATCTGGTGTTGAGGGGATGTGCTTATTGATTAACATAATTATTGTTATTAGAATATAGAAGAGAAAGATTACAATTTTTATATACGACAATCCAGTATGCGTTCTCCACTCCACTACTGTTTAAATTAACCGACAGTTATTTGCGATGTCGAATGTAGTACACTAGACCTAAGTTGTTCAAACCCTATCTGTAAAAAAGTACATATTTGTTGTCAACTACTTGATTCTATTTTATCCATTCCCTTGAATTCATAAAACTATTATTTTATTAAAATTATTATATCTCACGTGCACTGTCATTATAATACTATTTGATCTGTTCCGTATTCTCCCGCATATTTGCCAAAAGCCAACTAAGGTATAAGATGACAATAGGTTCGCCTCTTATAACATAATATTATTATTGTTCATGTTTTGACATCCAGTTCGGTCATGACTGGCGAAATACGCTAGTACATCTCATACAACCACTTAAAAAATCGATACAAGGGTGTTGATATGTAATTACGTTTGTTGGTAACATACATATAACATTTGGTATTTCACATATAAGTTTTGTACGCAATATTATATAATATTCCTTGTTTTTGAATATCCTTCGATATGTGCATTCGCTCAAGTAAAGTGGCTAAGTTGGTGATGCCATTCATCTTGGGACACACCTAGGCACATATTAGGATAAACTTGGATTAAATAAATAAATAAATAAATAAATCATTTATTTGACAAAAATGGCATTCACAAGAATAGGGTCATAATTGAGCACCTGGTTCCCAAACTAGGCTTTTGACCCGTGGTATAGGACCCAGGCCTCTTTCGTCGAATAATTCACAAACTAGGCTCTTGACCCGTGGTATAGGACCCAGGCCCCTTTTGTCGGATAATTCACAAACTAGGCTCTTGACCCGTGGTATAGGACCCAGGCCTCCTTCGTCGGATAATTCACAAACTAGGCTCTTGACCCGTGGTATAGGACCCAGGCCTCTTTCGTCGGATAATTCACAAACTAGGCTCTTGACCCGTGGTATAGGACCCTGGCCTCTTTCGTCGGATAATTCACAAATTATTGCCTATTTAATATTTTTACATGAAATAGGTAGTTATTGCTTATTTATTATAAATTAACATTTTTGTTACAACGATATAATGATTAATCATTTTATGAACACACATGTACCACAAAGCAAAATTACAAAGTTAATTATAAATTATAATCGTATACATTAATGATAAGTTATTAATTTACATTGTCATTGTCATACTAATACATATAGGAATTCCTCTATTATTATTTTTTTCAATCTCATTACAATCATAATTTGTGTGTGTAAGTTTTTTAAGATTATTACTATACTAGATACATACTAAGATTTTTTTATATGTGATTGAAATGGAAAGTATAAGTGATATTTTATTATAATTTTTTTTTTAAATTCATTAGTTCAATATGTCATGATAATGAGTATTAATAATTACTTCTATGACCATAAAATATCATAATTTGATAAAAGTCAATATGCCTATTTCAAGATAATTTTGATAAGTGCATATTTATTTATTGGTGAGGCGGTATTAAACCTTGTCTTGAAATTGCTTATTTTGTACTACCTTATTCTGTCATTGTCATTTTCACGCAATCCAATGATCATAAACTTAATGTATCGTGCTATATAATTTCTGAAAGCCATAACCTGGAAACTTGTGCAAGCTACAGTTGGAACCTTCTACTATAAATAAGAAAAGATCATAAAAGTTGTCCGTATTTTACGATTTCGAGAAAACCATGGCACGCCAATTTTGCCTTCTCACGATATGTATCCGTGTTTTTAACAAGATCCTAAATAACGCGTAAAATTGAGTCAATCCATCATCAAAAATACTTTTAATAGAACGCATTTTTACGAGTCAAGCCATAAGTACATAGATTGTAATACAACTTTAATTCTTTATATTTGTATAGATCAAAAGAAAAAAATGAGCTAAATGTGAAATGAATCTTATTATTTATTTGTGCAATGTATTTTCGAAAAAAATGTGTTTTGGTTCGTTATACGGGATCCGCAATTCCGATTTAATAGGATAAGCGTAATTCCGAATCACGTTTGGGCGATTTCATTATTTTTGTTTTAGTTTAGATCGTGCAATAGAACCACATAAGCATGACGTGTATGTATTACGGTGTTCACGAGGGAGTAAAAATGTTATATTTATATTTTTTTTTATTTGTTTTATGTTAATATTGGTGGGCTGAAAAATCCACCCATTACCAATATTGAACTCCAATATTTTGATTCAGTCATATAAGAATAAGCTTTCATTCTGGATCATTACTAGCTCAGTATTTAAAAAAAAAACTTATATTAAATATATATCTACATACTAGCTGACCCGCCAGCGGCTTCACTCGCTTGGTCTTGGTATAGAGGTAAAAGTGCCGTTTTGGAACCTTGAGGTCCTGAGTGGATCCCCGGGTTGGACTGCCCAATAAATTTTGAAGGAGTGCCCCGTAGTTTGCAATAGACTCGCCTCTTAGGTCCAAAAAAGAATCCCCATGCAAAATTTTAAACTTTTAGCTCTCGCAGTAACGAAGTTTCATACAAACTATCAACCCAAAAAAAACCCTTAGGGGTTGAATTTCATAAAATCCCGTCTTCTCTCTAGGACGTAGGTGCTCACTAGAGCACCTACGTCCTAAAAAGAACCCCTATGCAAAATTTTAAACTCCTAGCACTTGTAATTTCTGAGATTTCGTGATGAGTGAGTGACCTTTCGCTTTTATATGTATATAATTTCCTATATATATGTATAAAAATATTAACGTAGCCGTGCTTGCTTAGATGTATTTAGCGTCAGAATAGTCAAAGGCAAATCTTTAAAAACATTTGCGAACTAATGTGAACAATTTAAATAAATTCCTTACTTAGTCATTTCCAAGCTGTACTTGAGAAATGAGATTAGAAAAACAATATTTTCCCAAAGATACATTCCTATCAAATACCTAGCACCGGTTCAGGCCTTTGATCTATTGTGTCATTACAAGCCAATTTACCGGAAATTTGGACGACCTAAATTGATTGGAAAATATATTGAGTCATTTACTGAGTTTAATTTTTGGTAGGTACCGTTATAATTTGAGTATTATTTTATAATGTTGTAGGAGATTCTGACAGGTTTTCTGAAATGAAATGCCCGTGCGATGCAAACTTCGTTGTATCCTTAACAACATCCGTGAAACAAATGACGAGATGACAAGAAACGTTGGAAAAACAACATTGTACAAAATGTACAAGGGCGATATCCGAAATATAAGAAATAATGTCAGGAAGCATAACTCAAAACAAATTTCACACAATAAGTGGTCCTTCAAACCAAAACGACGTATGATTGCAAATACGAATTACTTCCGAGGTTACAAATAGACATGTTCGGTGATTGGTTTAAATTTCAGAAGGAAAGCAGGGATTGGTCCACGCGCGTGCTGCAACGTCTACTATGACAGCTGATAGCGTCGTGAACGATGTAGCACGACTTATATTGGGTCATTTTTTTAAGGCAGTTACTCTTCCTGATATTATTTCTTCGTAGGCGATATCACAAAAAGTATTTGACATCGGTGAGCTCATTAGAGAAATCATTGGAGAATCGCACGGCAGGACCTAATGAAATGTCACCATTTAACCTAAATTTGCTTATTTCGATGTATCGGCATGGTGTCATTCATTTCAGTACCGATTGTCGTAGAGTTGATAAATAATGTGAGGCGGCGCAATCTCAGGGATTATTTTATTACATATAGCATGAAACATTTAATGCTCTCTTTTTTCATTTTTATGTAAAAATACGATAACATAATATTCTGGAGAAAACAAAAATATTATATGGTCACTATATTTCCTAAATCAGTTTATTTTTATTTAAAAAATATATTTATACTGCAGCAGCAGTCTGTGGGTTTTCCTGCATGCAATTAAGTTATCAAATTAAAAATTACTTTTAAGCAGTCGCCTAATTTGAATCGCCATCCTAAACATTACCGCTATATTATCTTTTAAATATTGTAGTAACTTTTTAAGCCAAATCGTTAAAAATATACACTACGATAGCAAATTACAAAAATTACAGAAGCTAAGACAACTAAAACTAGTGACAATTAAAAAAAAAGCATTCAATGCATGTATAGCAAATTTTTATAATACCAGTTGGCTTTTTTTTCAAAATTTAGATATATTTTGACGATGCAACTCCGTATCTGGATATATATCTTCGTAGAAATACATATGTGTGGCGCAAAAAAGAATACAACGTCGATTTTATTACTTGGAGCAGGTCCAGGAATCAAAATATTGACTACCAAGGGAATAAGAAAAGCAACAAACAACTTTTATAAGCAGGGCAACACGGTTTCATGTCAGAAGATAAAAAGTTTTGCCCATTCGTCCACCAATTACTCATAAGTTTGTATACGTAATCTTCATCCATAAGTCTATGATGACAAGGGTGAGTTTTGATTAAAGATGCCCCTGATGAGGCTTTGTAACTTTATGGAAAGTATGACGTGTTTATTATTTAGTTAGATTTGCAATTCATGAGCTCGAACGTAATAAGTTAGACGTTTCATATCTAAGGCAAGATCTTGATTGTGGCACGCGAAATAAATTATGCTGTTTTTTTGCATAACATGAAATAGGAGAGCTTCAGTTTCATTTTGAAGTGAACGATTGTGAGATGAAAGTGCGATTTGAACAACATTTAAAACAAGCATTGGGCAAATTGAAATAAAAACTTCAGGGGTTTTTGCGATGTCTATCCAGCTAGAAAATTTAATGAATATTGGATTATTAAATAAGAGACAAGCATTTAGTCTAATTTTAAGTTGATAGCTTTGTTAATCAGAACTTCGGTAGGTAAATTCAACCAAAGATGTTTATGAAGACTAGGTAAACTAAATTCGAAATTATTATACCTTGAAATCTCGACCTCTTATCTGTGCAAAGTTTGGCAAATATTTGGACATGACAGCATAACAAGTGATCAAAGAGCATTAGTTAGTTCAAGAAAACAATCGCCAGACAGACCACGAAGGCCTCCAGACAAATATAGTTATTATAAACTTTGTAACAAAGGTCACTTTGCCTTACTAATATTTGTAACGACAACTAATAACAACCCTATAATGTTGAAATTTCTATTTAGAAAAATTCACATCCTCGGACGGGATTCGAACCCGCATCTTCTGACTCTCCGTGTCAGACGACATTGACCAACCAGGCCACCGAGGTTCGGGTGCGGGCATTGAATTTTTACTCTCTATCTGATTTTAACCGTCTTACGGGGACGGAGCGACATCTATTGAACAGCTTTGAACGTACTATCCAACCGAAAGAAGCATTATTTAGAAATACTTAAACTTTCGTAATGTCATCGCAACCCTTGTAATTTTTATAGTAAGTAATACTATAAAAAACCTATAATGTACGGCCTCGGTAAAAACATTATCCATCACAATGACATATTTTAAGTTTGTTTCAACAATTACAATTAATTATTGCTTTAAATACTCGTATAATGCGAATGAATGTAATTTTAATTTTGTACTGTTTATTCTATTTCATAACACGCACTGGAAACTACTATTTTAGACCGTTAGCTGCACAGATCACAGAAACAAGGGAGATTTGAAAAGGAGGCGGGGCCGGTGTCGCAGCAATATACCCGAAAACAGAACACATTGCCCGAGGCGGTTCGCAACTTTTGTATTATGTGATTGAACGTCGGTCGCGATATTGCATGTAAACAGTTTCCAATGCTTACGAATATTAAAACGTTAAGTTTTAATACCGCAGTGTATTACGAACTTATTGAAGCTAACAGAATACATTGAATCGCGGAATACGGCCGGTGATTGAGACACCAGGTTTCGTACACGGCGCACGGATTGGCATCTCTTTAGATCTCTATGGTTAGCTCAGTTGGTAGAGGGCTTACCTGCGAAGCACGTCCCGGGTTCGATCTCTGGCCGGGGCAAATATTTGTGTGATGAGCAGAATTGAGTGTTCTCGGGCCTTGTGTGTTGTGATGTGTTTTTGTGTGTGTCCATGCCTCTCGCGACATAGGGAATTCTAGTGCGGAGTATGATATGAGTACGTAATAGTAGTTTATGTAACTGTCATATAATAAAGGGTGAAACATGAGTGTAGTTTCAAAATAAGATTACACGAGTGTTTTAATACCTAATTATATGCAGTTGCATACACTACTTTATTTATTCACATGACATCGTTGCTACTAAAGTTTTATCCAACAAAATATTACTCAAATTCGTATGTACGAAATAGCGCCAAAATAGAAAAAGTCTTCTTCTTCTTCTTGTTTGTATGGCTTGTGCGGCGTAACCACAATTTTGCCAATATCAGTGGAAAAAGTCTGTTATATAAAAGTCTATTGGCTCGAAACCAGCGCTCACCACAGATAATGTGTACTTAAATTGAATTGAAACCTCCTTGGTCGGGACACATTGTACATTAATAATTAAACAAATGTTTTAAAGCATTGTTTGGTTAGGAGAATAATGCTTTAATTAAATTTTTTAATTTTCTTAAAAAGTATGTAAATAAAATATGCCAATAAAAGTCTGTATTTCTTTTCATAATTAGAATATTACCGAATGAGATTATATAAATGTTATTATAACATTATTTTCCGGCTCATTAATGTCAGACTCTTCCATCCGGGACCATGTGTGGGGTCTACCATCCTTTGGACGTAGATAACACGGTACTGAAGTTGTACATACGAATTTTATTAAAACATATATGATGCACCTATAGCACAGATTACTGAATAAGAAAAGTATATATACCTATAGTAAGTAGGTGTATGTATATAGAATAATATAAAGACAAATTTAATAGATGTATGACAAATTTAATCATCAAATCCAATTGTCTTTTATTATTTCCATGGGAAGCTTATAGATACGGAAAACTTTCCCGTAATTTTCCTGTTAAATCCAATAATGTTTGTCTTTTTCGTTGTGTTTGTTTTCGGTTTGAGCGAGAACAGAACGGTTTTCAGAAATGTATGTCGTGTCGAATCATTTATTTCTCTTACGAGGAAAACATAAACATTGTTTTTTATTACATGTCTATTTGTCACACGCCTGTGTCACAATATATAACATGTATGTGTTTACTCTTTCATTCTAAATAAGTCGTAAGAACATGTTTCTGTTTTTATTTATTTATTCATCTACTTTCATATTATATAGACCAGGAGTTCTCAACCAGGGGGCACGCCTCTCTAGGGGGGCACGCTTCTCTAGGGGGGCATAGAGAGTTGTCAAGGGGGGCGTTAGCATTTTTTTTTAAATTTTATATATCACTAAGGTGGCAAACAGGTAAGAAAAAACAAAAAATAAACATCAACATAAACATATAAAATGTCAATGTAATGTTTACTTTACACGCATACAATTGAAATCAGATGACATTTCAATGAAGGTTGGCTTGCATAATTCATATGTTTGGTACCTTTAATGAGCTAAACTTGAAACTTCAGGGCAGAAACGGCACTATAATAAGCAATTATGGTTATAATCAGGGGTTCATAGCAACGAATTTCGCCGATACTATCGAGACATCGATTCAAAGTCACCAATATGGCACATGGCAAGAAATCCATTTGTTGTCGATGTGTTACAATTACCAAAAGCTCAGAAAGAATTTCTAGAAATGAAGGCTGATTCGTCGATCTTACTTCCATCTTTTGACATTGGAGAAATTTTGGATTAATAGATTGTCTCTTAATTCAAAACTTGCCTCTCTTGCTTTACGAGCACTAGTTACCTTCTCTTCAACTTACATGTGTGATACAGGCTTTTCTGCTCTAGTTTTAATTAAAACTAAACAGCAAAATCGTCTTGATGTCGATAGCGACCTGATGATAGCTCTGGCAAAAGTAGAACCTAACCAACTGGTACAGAATATGAAATCTCAAGTGTCTCATTAGTACATAACTCTATTTACATTACATTACATTTTTACATTTATTATTTTAATTTATATGATTAGGCGTAACATGCTTTGTCTTGCTTTTACGCGGGACATTTACTGCAAGCGAAAAATTGACAGATAGATGTTTTAACTACTCCGGGTTTACTACAAGTTTATTAATAAGGCCGTTAAAATTTGCTTTATAATAAAAAACTTTTAAGTACATCATATACGTTTTTTTGTTTTTATTGAAAATGTAAAGGGGGGCATGAACATACTATTAATAGTCCAGGGAGCCTAAACAAAAAAAGTTTGGGAAACCCTGATATAGACGGTCTCAGGACGACGTTGGATACAAGGCTTCCATTTTATTCTATTGTTCAGTAGTCGTCCTTTTGTTACGGGTTCTAAGCGGATCATCTGCTAATTATCTAGCTGAGATCTAGTAAGGGTCAGTGACTGATTTGGCAGTATTGGGTTTGAACCTTACGACATGTTTGAGGTCTTGTTGGAAGTACATCGAGATGATTATTCTTCATGGTGATATGGCAGTTCCTGCTGATTGAAGTGGCCACCTGAAAGATTAAAAGTCCGTCGCTAAGCACCTAACACCTGCCGTGCGATTCTCTAAGAGCAAACATCGTTGCATCTTTGACAACATCCGTGAAACAAATGAAGAGATGACAAGAAACGTTCGAAAAGCAACCTTATGTGCAAGGGCGAAGTATTTGACATCGGTGAGCTCGTCGACAAGCTCGTCGACGAATTATTACAGAATCGCACGGCTGTATGCAAGTGAAATAAATAAAAGTAAATCAAGCTAGTAAGACATGACAGACAATTACGTCAAAGCATAAAAATAATAAGAGTATTAAATTTTATTTTAGTTAGTGATTAAATCATCCTAATAACCACTATTCTAATTCTGATTTTACTGTCAAAAACGAGAATAAGTAATAGAATAAAAACAATCTATGAGCGACTCTTTAAACCAAAACGTTAGTGATTTTTAGATTACTTAGGTACCCTATATAAAAATAATATAATTTAGCAAACTGTTCGAAAGAATATTCTTTTCTTATTAAAACGATGGCATTCATATAGTTTTCCGAGTCTGATCAAAACACACCATCAGTTCAATAAAGTTTTACATAATACATACATAATAATAATAAGCCGTAGCGCACAGGTGGCGTCAAAAGCGGTTCAATAAAATAGTATCGCAAACAATTTTTCAACGCTAAGTTAATTTCGTAATTCTGTATGAAATAGTGCGTATTGGAGTGGATTTCAATGGCAATGGTCTTCCGAGAAAGCCATTCCATTTTTTATCAATGACCGTGAAATTTATATAATTTATAATATACAAGCTGCGACCTGCGATTTCATCCATGTGGTGATGCATGATGTTGATAAAAGTACCATACGTGCTTCCCCGGGATATAATGTAGATTATTGCCAAATTTTATTACGATCCGTTCAGCCGTTTAGACGTGATAAGGTAACAAACAGACAGAGAAATAGAGTTTTATATTAAAATTTATGGAGAGATAAATTCCATCCTCGGACGGGATTCGAACCCGCGTCTTCTGACTGTCCAGGTCAGACGCCATTGACCAACTAGGCCACTGAGGTTCTGGTCCGAGCATCGAATTTTAACCCTCTATTTGACTAACCGTCTTGCGGGGACGGAGCGACATCTATTGGACAGTTTAACAGTACCATCCAACCGAAAGTAGCATTATTTAGAAATACTTAAACTTTCGTATTGACATCGCAGCCCTTGTAATTTTTATAGTATTACTTATGAGAGTCAGAAGACGCGGGTTCGAATCCCGTCCGAGGATGGAATTTTTCTCTCTATAAATTTCAATGTTTGAGATCGCTAAAGCAGGCGTTAGTGCTTTAAAAAGAGTTTTATATATTTGATTTCTAAAACAAAAGCAGTATAAGTTACTCCTTATAACATAAGTTATCTGCTAATGAATGTCCCTTTAAAATTGGTCCAGCCGTTTCAGAGATTAGTCGGAACCAACAAACCACAGATATGGTCAGTGCAACAAATGGACAAAAATTTTAAAAAAATATTTTTGATGTAAGTACTGTTCATCTTTGTCTGTAGACATGGCCTGCCCAAGTCCATTTCAATAGTCTAATCATTTGTGTTACATCTGGTGCTTTAGTTCTCTTTCGTATTGTTTTATTCCTTACAATGTCTGAAGTTTTGATTCCTGAAATTCTTCTATCCATCTTTCGCTGGCAAATTGCAATTTTCTCTTCGTCTTTTCTCCTAAGCGACCATGCCTGGCAACCATATGATAAGCACGGTAATAGTGAACATATGGCACTGTGGACTTTTTTGTAGTTATAAATGTCCTCTATAATACCTACATCACTTTGCTCTATTATCAATAATTTCCGCATCGTAAGCAATTTAAGGATTTTTCGGCGATACATTTGTATATGTAAACATGGAAAAGCTTTTATTTTGACATAGCTTTAAAAATCAGACATATGGTATCGCTGACATTGACGTCTTCTAAAAAAGGGTACTACATCATTTTGCTTTTTGTCAATAGTTTTCGTAGCGTACGCGATATAAAGATTTATCACACAAGGTGTGAAAAATGTAAGGTTACATTAAGGTAAGAAGGGTTACATTATCGAAGTTTTCATACGTTTCCCTGAATATGTGCAAATCTCGACCTATGTTCATCAGGGATAATGTAGGATTCTAATGGTGAAAGAATTTGCCAAATCGGTCAATTAGCTTCGGAGCCTTTGCAATACAAAAAAACAAACAAATTATTCCTCTTTATTAATATTATTATATATTATATAAGTGTATATGTAGATGTAGATTTTATACAGTAAAGCCTGCGCGCTACGCTTACTAGCAGAACAGAGTATCTAGCACTGCAGTGGTACTAACCAAGGCGATCGCTTTCACAAAAATCGACCACCTAGAAAGTTCGGTTTCTTTGCCTCTTACGATTCGCAACTCAACGGCAGAGGGCAAATTGTAAGTCGTCCTCTTACGGAGTGAAGAACCCACATTTGATTATATATCCTGTTCTCTATTTTCTGTGTATTTTTTTATTTCTACCACACATAATTTGTTTTGAGATGTCGTAAATAAAACGTTCAACAGTTACTTTAAATAAGTTATTTAAATTTATCAAATTGAAATAAAAAGAAGCGCATAATTTAACAGCTTAAGCCAACAGACACCTAATCAAGGAACTATTAGTTAAACCCTGCTATAGACGTAAGCCAGTGATGATCTCGAGGGAAAGCGGGCTGAATGACGGATAAGCCACGACAAGCACTCGAAGCCAGTCGTCATACAAATTAAATGAGGTCGTATTATGTTGTGAAGGAATAATAAATGGTGGGGTACCGTGAATCCGGTTCCGTATGGAACAATAGCAGGAAACCATGAAAGTGGAAGAAAGGAAGGTATATTCCTTTTATCCTCGAGAAATGAATCAAACTTTCAGAGTACAAATAAACCATTTAAAATTTTAGGCGACAATGATAAACCATGGCAAAATGTAAAAAACTGTAATTATTATGTTTCAACAAAGTAAAATAATATTACAAAACAAAATACACAGGCAATGAAAGTATATGCTTGATAGACTCATGTTTAACTAGGGTTAGTGTCGAAATCCCCATTAGATTTCCCCGTCTACAACCTCATTTGATGGTTAGTGATGATGATTTTCTAGGGCAGCTGTAGGAGTTCACATTTAGTAGCTCAGCGACAGATTTTAATTTTGATAGTAACCCCCCGGTGCCTAGCCGGGTACCAGAAAGTGCCCACCCAGAAGGCACCACTATGCTGTGGGATTTCCTCACGGTGTTATCTTCACTGCAAAACTCAAGCCCGTGATAAGGATCGAACTAGCTGTCGTTGGATTGTCCATGCATCGACTCCTTAAAGTGGATATAATTTAAAGTAACATTAATATGGTGTGTGGGTGTCGGGAACAACACAAGCAGCACAAATAGTCAATTCAATAGCAGCATTTTTGTAAAGTGCATTAAATCACCTGTAGATTCTTATTTTGAGAAAAATACTTTGGATATAACAGATTAAGCACTGTGTTATATTTTAAACCAACTTCAAAAAAGGAGGTGGTTCTATGTTCGAGTGTATGTATTTTTTTGTGTATGTTCACAGATTTCTTCCTCATTTGGGGACTGATTTTCAAAATTATGTTCTTCTTTTTTTATTTGAAAGAGTATACTTAGTTTCCGAGGTGGTCCCAATTTAATTTCACCAAATTCGGTTTAGCAGTTTTTGAGTTATACTCCAATAACTGAAAAGTGTGTCAAATAACTGGTCGAAGTCGGTACCATGCGCACAATATTGTGATAATAAATACTTTTAGATTTTAGTGTTGAAGTAGGATCTATTTTTTGGTAAAAAAAATTTGGTTTTAAAATTCTCGTGAGTTTAACACATATTAAAATATCAATCAAGCAGACACCTGACCAGATATGGATCGAATACGTAAACCTAGGTTTCGAACATACCATTGGCAGCTCAGCGACGTCGATTGTCTTGGGCTTGAGAATCTTATATGCTTATAACACGGGTCGACTTTGATCCCTAACGTGAGTGTTTGCCAGACAATTAATCAATTTTTATGCCAGCATATATAATCTTCGACTGGATCATCACTGGCCTTCAAGTAAGAGAATAATTAAACAATGTATAAACAATAGTTTACCAGAAAGAAAATCATCAAGTTATCTTCTTTTACCGTGGTGGTACAGTCGTCAATATACATCATACTAATTTAATTAGCTGCAAATAAAACTGGAATATATAAATATATTATAAAGTAAGTGCCCATATGTTATTCCAAGATTTCATCTGCATAACGTTAAAATACTCAGCGAAATCAGTTCAGTCGTTTTGGATTGAAGGTATAACAAACAACCATACTATCAGTTACAATATTAATTATTATTAGCGATGATTAGAACCTTTATACCGCCTTATTATAAAACGTAGTCTAAAACTTGGTTTTACCATAGATTAATAAATATGTTTAACGCAATATCTCATACAAAATTTGATAAAACCATGTTTAAACGGGATTATCTTTAGTCGACGATATAAATAGGGTAGACAATGATTATTTTCTACTGACTTCCAAAAAAGTAGGAGGAGGTACTCAATTCAACGGTTTTTTTTTATGTTTTTTTTTCCTCATAGCTTTCGATAGGGTAAACCGATTCTCAAAATTCTTTTTTGTTTTTTGATAAGCTGGTGCTTCCCGTGTGGTCCCATAAAAATTTAATAAAATTCGGTCCAGTAGTTTTTGAGATACACTCCAATAACTGAATATAATGGAAGTCGGTATTAAATTTTTCAAATTGTACTTGTTTTAATACTAATTACTTCGTCTTTCATTCATAAGCACTGAAAATAAATATCTTAAAACGGCTTAAAACACTTATTTTATATTTTTTTAATCCCGACGTTTTGAACACATTATAATGAAAAGTCATGAGTAGACAATTTTGATGTTTACTAATCGCGAAAGTCTACTGCAGCAATTACGTTGAATATAAGAGTTTTGATATTTCTAACAGAAGTGTTATTAGATTTTTTCAGGTTTATATTTAGAAATAATCCCAGATTGAACTTAAGCTCTCTAGCTATAAAGCCTGCGGGATGTGGGACGTAAATTGAACGTTCCCGTTGTGGCGACGACCCACTCATTCGCGCCTCACCGACGCCGCCATATGAAGCCTGATCTCAGGGCGGGGGAAATCCATTTTGAGTTTTCCACATCTGGCATTTTGTAGGGTTCTCACGTACTTCATATCCTATTACGAGAACGACGGTCAGTTTGATAAAAAAAATATTAATCGACAAAATGGAGTAGTGGTATCGCTTAATATCTAAGGGGCTGACTTTTCATTATGCTTGTAAATCACACTAATACGCTGGTCCACAAAGAAAGCGTGAAAAACATGCGATAACTTGTACAATATTTAAGCAATCTTTTTAAAATAGAAATTTAATACTAAAATAAAGTAAATTTAATCAAATGTACGAAAAAAGCTAATTTATTACTTTTATAAAATAAAATATTTTTTACCTAGTTTTCGAAAAACTGTGTGGACAAACGTATTAGTGTTTACCATCAGGCACACACCAGGTCCGTCTCGTCATTTAACTGGTTTAAAAAAAATGATCTGCCCAATGTTGGTAGGTTAAAGGTTTTCAGCTAACGTTTGTCAATTGCAGTGCCATCCAGAGTTGTAAATAACAAATATTTGCAGGGCACGGCATTTCACTCATCACTCGACTATCAAGTTGATTAGCTACAATGCCCTTTAAGTCTAAACATAGTAGTGATTGAAGACTGCTTAAATAAATAAACGGCCTCTTATTAAAGCTGCCTACCATCTTCTTTATTATGATTTCATCACTAAACTTTGCCTAGAACAGATGCAATACCTAACAAATGACGACCTGCACTCCGCCTGTGACCACCCATGTGTCTGTAATTTCAGTGGCAACTATACATTCAATCCAAAACACAATATTGCGAATATTACTGAAAAAACTAGTATAAATTAACTATAAAAGTGGATTACTTACTATTAAACACAGATTAATACCAACTACCACTACCAGCTATAAAACCCATTTAAACAAATCAGTAGTTACGTAGCTTTACTTTCCTACATTCCATATAGTTCGTCGTTAATACCCAATTCTCTGTGCAATTCTGCAGGGGTGTCACGCAAAGGATTTTCTGCGCCAGCCTGCAGGGGTGTCAGGTAGAGGCTTGGTTAAATTACAGTCGATGGTAATTTAGTCGCTCGCACACCGGAGCAGAACCGCAGTCGATACTCTGACATTTTGTTGGCTGTGTTTATAACAAAACTGAATGAGTACGGATTCAAAATAAAAATCCTATCCTACTAATATTATAAACGCGAAAGTTTGTGAGCATGTATGGATGTGTGAATATATGTTACTCTTTCACGCTCAAACGGCTAATTTTGATGAAATTTGGTGTGGAGGTAGATGAGGTGCTGGATTAACATATAGGGTACTTTTTATCATCATTATCATTTCCTCACCACGCGGGTGATAAAGCGTAATATTCTTAGGCACAACATAGACAAAAAGAAAAAAAGACAAAATTCCCGGCTTACGTTAAGATGACAGTTCTGCCAAAGTTTGTGTCAGTTTCTGATAGCTTAGTCTAAGAAGAAGAAGAAGAAGAAGAACAGAACGCCAGCATTTTGACAGCTCGATACACTAGACGTGCTCGACGACCGTCAAGGGTGATGAAATGTGACACAAACACCGTCAAGGGTGATAAAATATGTAATGACAGTTTTTTCCATGGTGATTGATTTTAATTTTGTATGTACTGTATTTTATTATTAGTGTTTACTGATTGATTTACTAAGTACTTAAATTTACTCGTGTAAATATTTTATGACATTTTGGTATAAAGATATATTGCATTGGAGAAGATAACAAGCTACTCAAAGTATTAATCCTGCGCAGGCGACATCGGGGGCACCAGCTAATACCCTATACTTTGCTATCAAGGATGCTCGTACGATCGTCAATTTTCTACCGACTTCCCAAAAAAGGAGGACGTACTCAATTCGAATGTATGTTTTTTTTTATGTTTGTTACCTCATAACTTTCGACTGGGTCAACAGATTCTCAAAATTCTTTTTTTTTGAAAGCTGGTGCTCTTCGGGTGGTCCCATTTAAATTTTATCAAATTCGGCTAAGTAGTTTTTGAGATACACTCCAATAACTGAATATAATGGAAGTCGGTATTAAATTTATCAAATTGTACTTGTGTAGTAAACGAGTCCATCGGAGGAAGAAGGAAACGTGAGGAGAAAATGGTATGATTTATTACCGTGTGTTATGTTTATTGTTTACTAAAATTATTGAATTATTACCATTATTATAGTAACATTAGTATTAAAAATGCCATTTCATATTGTAAAGGTTATCCTTCAAATATCTGATAGATAAGGCAAATTGAGATAAGTAAGACAACAAATGGCAAATACTAGCAACGTTGATGGCATTCCCGCCTTTTTCATCCTATCATGGGCTTATAGATCGGTTTGTATTTAAAAAAAATATTTCCATTTTTAAGTTTGTATAATAATTTTACATTTGGCGGTTGTATATATGCAAATAAAACAAACCCTGTTGCTTGGAAAATGTTCTCGACGCACCTAATTTAGCAGCATTTAAGTCAAGAAGGATTGGCTTATTTACTAAGCGTTTTACAATTACGAGGAATTTATAAATAAATTTCGACATTAAAAAAAAACAAGTTCATAATAATTTTTTTTCATTATATTGAGATTATGTTTTTATTATTACTATTTAATTTATATCACGGATTTCATCAGGTCATTTACAAAGGCATAAGTGGGGCTGTAGCCCTGTAGCCAATACTTAGAGGCCTGTTTGGTATAAAAAAATACAAAGTAGTATAAAAACAGAATTTGGGATGACGGTGACATGGATTATCTATTACAAAAATGGGTAAAATAACAAGGCTAGTCATATTAACATATACATGTAAGGAAAATAGATGGCTATGGATGAGACTACGGTACCTGCCAATTTCAGTCTCATTTCAAAATATTTAGGCAGGTTTAGGTTTAGCAGGAGGTAACTTGCCACCCACTAAACGACCATACGGGCTTCCCATAAGGCCACCATCAATGGTGACAAAAGGAGCAACGTTGGTGTGGATAGCTAAGTCGAGAGGTGTGCTGCGCTTTCACTAGAGCGCTACTACCGGCGTTATGCTCTATTATTATTACTATTCATTTTTATTCACGGATTTGTTATCCGGTCCTTTACAAAGGCATAAGTGCGCTGTAGCCAACACTTAGGGCCTGTCTGGTGTAAAACATACAAAAGTGTATAAAAATTATTTGGGATGACGGTGACATGGATCTATTACAAAAATGGGTAAAATGACGAGACTATTGTTATGAACTTATAAATTATAAGGGAGATATGGACTATGGATAAGACTATGGACGAGACTACGGCACCTGCCAATTTCAGTCTCATTTCTAAATATTTAGGCAGGTGGTGATTTGCCACCCACTAAACGGGCCCCCCATAAGAGCCACCATCAGTGGTGACAAAAGGGGTAAAGTTGGTGTGGATGGCTGAAGGGTATTGAGAGGTGTGCTGCAGTTTCACTAGAGCGCTACTACCGGACACTTCCACCCTTGGAGCTTTTTGTTTCTTGCTCTTGCGTCTCCACCACCAGACGGCCAATTAAGGCAAGCCGGGGGTCAGGGGTCTTATTTAGCCCCAGGGAGAATCAGGGTCCGCGGTGTCGCCACTCACCGACGGCTCGCCACAAAGCCGCCCCTGCGGTATTATTACTGTTATTATTATCATGAATTATTCAATATATACTTTATTTTGAAATTGACATGACGAATTTTTATATTGTTTATATATTGGTATGACATAGATTTGGTGACATGTTTTTATTAATTACTTATTGAATGTGGTAGCAGTAATCCAACATGATTATGTAGGTATTAATTATACATAAGCATATAATTTATGAACAACAAAGTACAAATACACTATAGTACTTACCTACGTTGTTAATTAGGTTTTCGACACATTGTTTACTTATTATCAATATTGACGTATATGTATTTTTATACCAATAAAGTATGATAATGACAATGATTATGATGATTACCTTTGTTTACATTTGTAACCCATTAAGGCCCACTTGCACGTTTGCTCGGGTTGAATAAATTAGTCACATCAATTTTAAACTCTCATTTTGCCTTGCACGACTATAAAAGATCACCGGTGTTGCTAAACTGATATTTCTAATCTTTAGATGGGAACATTAAATTGTCTATGCGCTTATATTGTAAACTGACCAATAATGAATGAATCGAAGAAAAAGTGAAACTTATATCTATCTCTTTGGCACTACAGTACAATGTATTATATACATATGTATATATACTTGTTTATCCTTTGTTGTATGAAATTTTGACGACTTTTTATTCTATTCGTATTGTCTCGTGTCATTTCGTCCAAAGAGTACATTATGCAGCAGAATGTAACCTCAGTTTCTATTGACACAAAATTTCACTAACCCTAGTTAAAGACTTAACCCTCCCACATTGCTGGGTTAAATATCAATAAATAACCTTAGATTTACTCCTAACCTTTAATGGTGCAAGATAAATTAATTATAAAAACCCGTTCTAGCAGTTGACTCTGAGTTATTGAAGCTAACTCTGGAACGTGCAAGTGGGCCTTAGTTAACTAGGTATCGAAACATCCTGATAATTCCACAACTCAATGTAGAATAAAACAAAACACGATAAGTGCGTAAGCGTTCCACCTTAATCTTTCATAATACGCTTAGAAGCAGAAATACCGCACACTAGGGTCCATCTATCAAGACAACTTTTGCTTTAGCGGCCCGTAATTCGACGAGTGGGGGTCTGATATAAATAGATCTGCCTTATCCCAGAGTACATGCTCGTAGACTGTTTTGTTTATGGAACTCTGTTAAAGAAAATATACACCTTAGAACTCTTAGTGAATGAGTTCATCCGAGGAAGTACTGCCACATTTTACCTTACCTACTTTTATCTTGGAGCAGTAATGTTCGCAACACTGTGGTAACCTGCTTTTTAAAGCTGCTTGATAGATATCGTACAACTTTCTGGCATCATCTGTTTCTGGTTGAGATAAGATTGTATTGCAACCGCCTACCTGCCAGAAAACGTGGTCACTGGCGATCAATTGCCGCTGCAGACTTTCGTTCCTGGCAATGTCTCAGGGTTATGAGCGCAGTGCAGATCGTCACTTGTGACGAAATACATATATTCTAGGCAGAGATTACCACTTTACACCATGTAGGCGTCGTGCTTGTACCATCTCTTCATAACAAAAGTAAGAAAATAATGAAAAAATATCCTAGTATTGTAAAATATGTTAGAACGCTAAACATTTCTAGAATTCAAATTCAAATTCAAATTCAAATTCAAAAATTATTTATTCAGTTTAGGCATCATAGACACTCTTATGAACGTCAAAAATTTTTAAATGATTCTACCGCTGTCTTCGGAAAAGAACCACCGCCGAGAAGAAGCAGCAAGAAACTCGTGGGCCATTATTTTTTCAAGTCTTTGTACATTGAGGTTACATATGAGTAGTATTAAAATAACAAATTTATTCAATAGTTGGCTATTAGGCAGAAGTGGAAAGCTTCCAGGCATCTTTGTCTTCTAAGTAGTGACTCAATTTATAATAGGCTTTTTTCATTAGTATATTTTTGACACGTAACTTGAATTTCCCTTCAGTGAGCTCAGTAATGTCTTTCGGGATTTTATTATAGAAACGTACACAATTGCCTAAGAAGGACTTATTTTTAGTTTTCGTGAGTCTAAATTTAGATACAGCTATCCTATCCTTATTTCTAGTATTAATATTATGCATATCACTATTTATTCTAAACTTCTTTATATTTTTACGAACGTACATTATATTTTCTAGGATATACAAAGATGGAAGAGTTAATATATTAATTTCTTTGAACATTTGTCTTAAGGATTCGCGGGGACCCATTTCGTAGATGGCTCGAACTGCCCGCTTTTGCAATATAAAAACTGTCTCTATGTCCGCCGCTGACCCCCACAGCAGGATACCATATGACATTATGCTGTGGAAGTAAGCAAAGTAGACCAGTCGAGCAGTAGCTATATCTGTCAATTGCCTAATTTTATGAACCGCATATGCAGCTGAGCTCAGTCTTCCAGATAGTGCATCAATATGAGGACCCCATTGTAATATAGAGTCTATGCTAATACCTAGAAAGACTATTGCCTTGTCAATTTTCAATTTATTTCCGTCGAGTAATACGTTTGGCTCTATATGTCTTACATTAGGCATGGAAAATTTTAAACATTTCGTTTTCTTTGCGTTGAGAAGCAGGTTGTTTGCGACGAACCAATTTGAAACAATAGTTAACGCGTTGTTGACTTGAACTAGTTCTCTATCTTTCCTATCTACTTTAAAAATCAGAGAAGTATCATCCGCAAAAAGAACTATGTCAGCAAGGCCCTCAACCATATGTGGTAAGTCATTGATATATGCTAAGAATAAGAACGGACCCAAGATCGACCCCTGTGGAACCCCCATTCTAACCAAAGATCCAGAAGATGTCACGCCATTAATGCCAACTTTTTGCTGCCTATCAGATAAGTATGATTCTACAAGATTCAGAGCAGCTCCACGAATTCCATAGTGGTGTAGCTTATAAATTAGAGTGCGGTGCTCTACACAGTCGAAAGCTTTGGAGAGATCACAAAATACGCCAATGGCATCCTGTGAGCTCTCCCAAGCCTCCAGCACATGCTTAACTAACTGGACTCCTGCATCTGTTGTTGATCTGCTTTTCGTGAAACCGAACTGATTTTCGTGTAAAATCCTATGTTCATTAAAATGAGACAAGAGTTGTTGAAGCATTATCTTTTCGAATATTTTGCTCAAAGCCGGAAGCACAGAGACCGGTCTATAATTTGAGGGGTCGGCCTTACTACCTGATTTGAAAATAGGGGTGATTTTACTCATTTTCATTAGGTCAGGAAATGTACCTCTATCAATACATAAATTAAATATGATCATCAAATGTGGCGCTATAACTTCTATTATTGACTCTAGCATTTTTACGGATAACCCCCATAAATCCTCTGTTGCTTTAACGTTTAAACTTTTAAATGTTTTTATTATTTCAAAAGTAGATATATGTCGGAACCTAAACTCAGGAATTTGGAGCGGGAAGTTGTCTTTCAGAAAGCCCACTGCAACACAAGGGCAAGAATCAAGAGATTTGGTGACTTCTAGTGGTATATTGGAAAAGAAATTTTTAAATGAATTCGCAACATGACTTGGGTCTGAAACTTTTTGGTTATCTATTTCTAGCACATATTCTGAATTAAAAGATTTACTTTTGCCGGTCTCTGTATTAATAGTTTTCCAAACTGTTTTAATTTTGTCATTAGATTTTCGAATTTTATCCCTTATAAACAAAGCTTTTGCGCGTTTGCATACTGACTTAAAAACTTTTGAGTAATTTCTTACATAATCATGAAAATCTTTACTAGAAGTTAAAGATTTTTTGTGATATAACTCAAACATTATGTCTCTACTTTTTCGAATACCTCTAGTTGACCAGTCACCAAATTGTAACCTACCGTTGAGCTGCAGTTTTTTCTTCGGACAGATTTCATTAAATTCTGTACTTACTAATGAAAATAATGTACTATAAATGTCATGTGGATCTTCAGAAGTGAATTCCACCAGACTAAGTTTCAACTCTATATTTTGTTTAAGCTTTTCTAGTTTACCTTTTGTTAGCGGCCTATGTTCGATAATGGTATTTTTCTTAGTTCTCCCGATTTCGAATTTGATAGCGAGGCCATTGTGGTCTGATCTAACTCCCACCATTACTGATTTTTCTGTAGTCTTACAGTTTGAAAAAATATTATCAATGCAGGTGGATGAAGAGTCGGTTACTCTAGTTGGCTAACTGAACAAAAAATTCAAATTAAAAGATTTAAACAAAGAGATAAGATTAGTTTTATCAGTTGAATCTACCAAAATATCAATATTGAAGTCACCGCATACAATGATTGATTTATTGCTTTTAGTTAGTCTCTTGAGTACACATTCCATTATGGACATAAAATTACAGAAATTAGATGCTGGTGGCCGATATACACACAATAATATATGACTTTCCAGTTCTGCACAAGCAATTTCGCAGACACGTTCAACAGAAAAACCTACTATGTCAGACCGTTCCTTAAATTTTATGTTTCTTTTACAAAGAATAATACACCCTCCCCCTTCAGCAGATATTCTGTTAAACGCACTGGCTACCTCAAAATGTGTAACATTAAATAACATTTTATCTGGTTTTAGCCACGTTTCTGTAAAGCCTAATACATCAAATCTATGTTTATCTAATAAAAGTTCAATGTCTAATATTTTGCCAGAGAAGCGGTTAATATTTTGATAAAATAGCGATAAGATGTCAGCACACTTCTCTGTTGTCTTGTTTAAAAGTTTAAACAATTAATAACTACATTATTACTATTATTAGTACATGTACTAAAAACTACAACATTGTCAATACTCTTTGTTATATTTCCTATAACTGCCTCAATATTGAAAGCTACCAAAGTAGCAATTAGCTGTCTGGATTTTTTAGGACAGTACATGCTGTCCCATGTCAACTTAAAATTACAAATAAACTTATTGCAATCAAAAAATAAAAGTTTGTCACTATGACGACATGTCAAGTTATACATTAATGTGTTGAGTGAGTATATGTGCAAGTTCTCTTTTTCAGACAATAAATCTGAATAAGGGAAGGCACATAACATTATTTTACATGCCTTAAGTTCTAACAAAGTGGTTATTCTAGTAATAACCTCTTTTCTATCAATACCTAAACTATGACCTAAGAAGACAATATAATAAAAAAAATAGTTTGAAAGCTTATTGTTTTAAATTACAAAATCTGACGAAAATCTATTTTAATTAGATGGGGCTGGATTTCATTATAGTCATCTTTTTAAAAGGAGTCGTTTGTCTGAAATTAGCTGACCCGCCAGCGGCTACGTTTGCGTGGCCTCGCGTGATACGGTAATTACAGATTTTTAATTATCCCACGGGAACTCTTTAATTTACCCGGATCAAAAATATCCTATATGTTGATCTATCTGGTATATAAGCTACCACCATAAGAAATTTCATTTAAATCGGTCCAGTCGTTTCGGAGATTAGCTCGTACAAATAGACAGACAGACATACATACAGAGAAACAAACGATTTGAACTTATTTTTCACTCCTTACATCCCCTGACTCGGTTTTTAGCATTGTTCTCATTGTACAGAAATTTGACCTCTACAGTTTATAATATGTAGTAGTTTTTACATCCCTCGTTTTACCCCCTTAAGTCATCCCTGACAAAAATATTTAAAGCATCACTATTTGTTTTAAATCACCTATCCAGTTATCAATTTTCATCACTGTAGCTCGAAAAACAAAGAACATTTGAAAAAAATTTTACCCCGTTTCACCCCCTTTAGTCATCCCTGTCAATAAATATTGAAATCATCATTTTAAACTGTCCAAATCTACGAAGAAGACAATTATTTCTTCGTAGGTCCAAATGCTAATTTCTACCACTGTATGTTCGAAAACACAAAACTTTCCATACAAACTTTCACCCCTCCATTTCACCCTCTTAAAACACCACTATCAAAAAAAAATTACGCCAACATTTTTTATTTTGAATGACCTATCCAAATACAAATTTTCACAACTACAAGTTCAAAAACAAAGGAGTTTCATACCAACCCCTTTTGACCCCCTTAGGGGTGGAATTTCATAAAATCCCGTCTTAGTAAGCACCTACGTCCTAAAAAGAACCCGCATGCAAAATTTGAAACTCCTAGCACTTGTGGTTTCTGAGATTTCGTGATGAGTGAGTGAGTGAGTGACCTTTCGCTTTTATATATATAGATAATTAAAAAGAGGGGGAAAGTTAAATTAAAATAATAAACAACTTTGGAATCAGCTAATTGAATATAGACTTTCAAAGTACGATTTTGATAATTGTTGAAATTCAAAGCCAAACTTTAATTAAAGAGAGGTTTCATTAAGTTATCGTGAAAGTTAGTGAAGAGCGATTGGAATCACGAGCCAAGTTAAGCTCTATAATATAATAGTTGAAATAATAATGTAATAATTTGAAAGCTTTGGAGAATCTCTAAAGTATCAACTTACGACTTATTTGTTATAAATGTAAAATGAATAAAATACCAGAGAGGTTTGCTTGGGGAACAATGTACAATACAAGCACAACTTAAGAATATTGTTTTAATGTTGTTTTGTTTATTAAGACCAAAGTAAACTTGCTACACAGCAACATCACAACAATAAATATGAATAAATATACAATATTCTGCATAATTTCAGTTTTCAATCGACTTCAAAAAGGAGGAGGAGTCGACGCGTATATTTTTTTATATATAATAATTTTAATATAATTTTTTTACGCATAACTTTTTATAGAGTAGTCCGAAATCGATAAATATTTGCTTGTTTAGTAGAGTATACTTCCGAAGACTTACTGACCCTTCATCAAATTCGGTTAAGCGGTTTTTGTGTAATACTTCACTATCTGAAAAATGTTCCGCCTATCTTGATGATATCCTTATAGACCGTAAATGATAATCGATCCCGTAAGTAGAAATAAGGGTGAAAGGGTCTATACAAGAGTCACTAAATAGGGCATTTTTTTTTTCAACTAAATGGAACTGACTTCAACACTAAAAGGTGTGAGATAACTTGTCGAAGTCGTTACCATGCGCACAATAGATAATAGGTAATAATAATAATAATAATAATTTATTTCATAATATTAGCACTAACATAGTTTTGAACTTATATAATATGGCTAGAATGTTACATAAAAATGTTTGAAGTGTATGTCGCCGAACTAGGCTTATCGCCTGTGTTTCAGCATACAGCGCCCTCCCCCTATTTTATCTCATGGAGCTAGCCTGGTATTAATTACTAATAATCTTAAATATTTTAAACTTAAATCTAAGGCATATAATTAACAATGTAAGTACACTAAACTTAAATAGATTAAAACATTAAATACCAAAAATGTTGAAAAATAGTTTAAAATGTTGTAGATGTTCCTCTCTGTGTGTACAGTATAATTGCATGTGTGAGTGTGAGAGGGTGTCAGTTGTGAATCAAAACTAATTAAGGACCAAGTATTTTAAGTACATAACTTAATTATGGAAACAAAGACAAAGACAAAACTGAACAAAGACTGAAACGGAGCATACTTGCTATTAAAATGAGAATAAAATAACAATTATTATGAGTTTAATGTCTGCATCATAAAATAAACGATATTTGATTGGTTGAAATTTTAATTTATATTTATCTTTCAAACATGGTAAGATAAAACTACTACAAGTAAATAAATATAGACTGTGATATGTATCTATGATATTACATTCAAAAGCTCCTCTGTTTCATCATAACTAAGTTTTTTCAACCAAGACGTGACTTTGAATTTAACTTCAGATCTTGACAAAGGATATATGTTAAGGCATTTGTTTATTTTGTTGTAGAGATAAGGACCTAGAAAATAAGAGAAACGGTGACTGAATATTGTTCTGAGTTTATCCGGCAGGGTACAAACATTATGTTTCCTTCGTCTTTTTTCCATGTGGGGTTCAAAAGTTATCATGGAATGTTGTCTGAGAATAGTGCTCAGAATAAAAAGTTGTCGAACAGAAAGAACGTTACAAGACTCATACAATAAAATAGTAGGAAACCGAAAAGGTCTACCAGTGCTGACTTTCAATACAGCTCTTTGGGATATCTCTATAGGAAGTATGGTTGTTTTCGGTGCGCCTCCCCAGGATGAAATGCAATAAGTAACGAGTGATTGACATAAAGCTAAAAATATTTGTTTAATTAGGTTTGATTGTGCAATAGGTTTAAGTTTTTTAAAAATAAACATGACTTTACGAATTCGTCCACTTAAGTTCATAAAGTGTTTGGTTAATATTGAACGCACCCATAACGCCAAAAATCATAAAATGTGGGTACTTTGGTAACTCCTAAAACACCTCCCTACCTTTCCAAACGTCAAGTGACTGACGAGAACCTTTCGAGACTTCAAAGATACAAGTCATATTTGTTCCGTGTGCATTATCCGCCATTTTGCACAGCAGCAGCCAAAGTTAGCCGATCTACATAGCCGCGCCAATCTATCGGTCGTGCCATTGTATCGCCGCGAACTTTGCTCGCATCAACATCTTGTCTAACAAGGAAGTTAACCGCGCGTCGCCGCCTAACTCGCCATCAGTGCAGCTGCATGATACGGGCTCGAGATCGCGACCGCGTTCAGCGGCATATCAGTGCCCATCCAACGGAAACTCATCTAGGAATAGTGGACCCTCAGGCGAAGGAAGACCGAATCACTCGGACCAGCGCCATACCTAAAGGCTATCGAAGAATCACGGGTGAGTCAGTCACATTTTCCACCTCTTCAAATTTCCTCTCTGAAGTTCCACCATTTCCTTGGTCCTTCGAGCCGGATAAGTACCTACCTAAGCATTCGCGGATAAGTATAATTCTCATCCGTATATAATTTTTCGTTCAAGCTAAGTTTCAATCTAACAATTCATATTTTGTATTTTCATATCTCCGCCATACTTAATTCTATTGTGCAATTATTTGTCATTTCATTTCCAATACAAGCAAATTCAATTGGCGCTAAGATTCAAATTAGCAAATAAGATCATACCTCTGCATACAAAGATTACTTAATTCATGTTGTCTATGGTGATTTATTCGAATCGGTATACTTTTCGGAGTGTGTAGCGAACCTTATTTTATTTTTATTCTATAGCAACATCGGTCAATTTTATCAAACGTCAATCAAGTAAGGATACTTTCTAATCTGTGCAATCAAGTTTGTTTACTTTTGCATTTCAAGGTTAATTTCAATGTTATTACGGTTTTCGAGTGCTTACAAGTAAAATTGAGTAAATTACGTTTCAAAATGACTGCCGCGAAATTATCCAGTGTAGAGTTTGACTTTTGTGGTCGTTTTATACAAGAGTTATACGCGTTATCAACACGTCTTTCATCTCAGCCTAAAGTTATCAGTCATTCAGAAAAAGCGACATTTATCGCAAGGTTTCGTGACTTGGAAATGCATTGGCAGAAGTTAGAGACAGCATTCACTGTTATTATGGCCAATTTGGATGACGATGTTCAACGGAAAGACATAGAAGGCAAGTTTACACAATATTCAGATATGGTATATTCCTTGAAATCTTTGCATGGGCATGTCTTAGATGTGAATCAACAGCAGATATCTAAACCAAGTTTAGACTTTCACCTTCCGAAAATTTCACTAGCACGATTTACTGGAGTCCATGTTGAGTGGCCAAACTTCATCAATATCTTCAATAGTTTGATACATGACAGGGAAAGTCTTGACTCAGTGCAAAAATTTCATTTTCTTCTAAGCGTTCTAGACAAAGAACCTCTATCTTTAGTCAAACATTTGCCCATATCTAGTGAAAACTATGACGTAGCTTACAGGTTATTGACTGAACGCTATGAAAATAAGCGAATTATAGCAGATCGTCATGTCAGTGACATACTATCATTGGCCAACTTACAGCAGCTAAATTCCAAAAGCTTGACAAAGTTTCTAAATACATTGAAGGAAAATACTAACGCTCTAAAAGCCTTAAAATTTGATGTTGATTCATGGAGTTTTCTACTACTCCATATTATTCTAAAAAAATTGCCAGGTGAGTTACGCACCAAATTTGAGTCATCAATTGATACTATGATGATTCCATCTTTTAAGCAATTGATAAACTTTTTAGAAAAGCAACTCAGGATATTGGATAATGTTTCTGGTTCTACTTCTAGGACCAATGCAGGCAATACTTTGAGTATATTAGATAGTGGCAAATCGTATCAAAAATCAAGTTTAGTTGCCACATGTCCATGCTGCAAGGAGAATCATGCCATATATCGCTGTTCTAAATTTCTCAACATGATTCCTTCTCAAAGGAAAGGATTTGTGGTTCAACATAAATTATGTTTTAATTGCCTGCGCAACCATCATGTTTCAAAATGTACATCATCCAGTGTATGTAAGGTATGTCGTGGACGGCACCATACCAAACTTCACATTTCAAACAATGCAATGGAAAATAAACATTCAATGGGTAATCAACTAGTTGAAAATCAACAATCACACTCAACATCTGCACCAAAGTCTTTTGAGCCTGCTGTGTCGACTCATAGCTCCACAGTCCAGCCTCAAACATTACATGGTGTTGATACATCGTCCACCATGATTTTAGGCACTGCGTATGTTCGCGTGCAGGATGTTGATGGTCAGTTTCATTCCGCTCGTGCCTTAATTGACTCTGGATCTCAAGTATGCATTTTGAGTGAGAACATGGCTCAACGTTTAAAACTACCTCGCACTAGGTCAGGTGGTTTGTGTGGACTAGGTGCCGCGTCTGTTCGAGAAACTCGAGGCATGGTTCATTGCAGTGTCAAGCCAGTACGGGATGATTCATACATTTTATCAACTGATTTTATTATTTTGAAGCGAATAACGGGTCATATGCCCTCCGTTCCTGCTGATCCTAGTGTCTTAGCTCTTTGCAGTAATTTAATTTTAGCTGATAATAACTTCACCATTCCTGGACCAATTGACCTGCTTTTAGGTATTGAATTTTACGATCAGATTTTTGATGGGAGGAAGTTCAGTTTGGGTGACAACATGCCCACTGCCTACTCATCCATATTTGGATGGATCATTATGGGTAGAGCACCCGCAGCATCTATGTATGCACACCCTGCTGCATCAATGGCCTGCACTATGGATCTCGATCGTACTCTCTCCAGGTTTTGGGAGGTTGAAGAACCCCCTAAATTACCCATTCAAGATCCAGAAGATATTCAAGCTGAAAAACATTTCTCAGAAACTTATACCCGTGACAGTGGTGGTCGCTTTGCAGTTTCATTACCTTTCAAGGTCAATCATAAGCCCTTAGGTGATACTCATCTTGTTGTTTTAAAGCGCTTTCATAATTTGGAACGCAAGCTTCTCAAGGAGCCTCAACTGCGTGAACTTTATGTAGCCTTCATGAGGGACTACATTGAAGCCGGTCACATGCGTGAAGTGCCATGTCCGATTTCGAGTGAACGCTATTATATACCCCATCATGGGGTACTGAAAGAACACAGTACCAGTACCAAGCTTCGCGTCGTTTTCGATGCCTCGACATCTAGCACATCTGGTGTATCACTGAACCAAGTACTCAAGTCGGGTCCAAAACTTCAACAAAATATTGAGGACATAATTTTGCGTTTCAGATTGCATGGTATAGTTTTCACCTGCGACATTAAGCAGATGTATAGGCAGGTGCGTATGCGTGATGAGGACTGCAAATATCAAACCATATTGTGGCGCGAATCTCCTGACGCTCCGCTGAAGCATTTCGAATTAACCACAGTTACCTATGGTGTTTCAAGTTCGGCGTTCCAGGCTATTCGTGTTCTGCACGAGCTAGCTTACCTCAATGCGGACAAGCATCCCGCCGCTTCTAAAACTTTATTAGAGGACACGTTCGTTGATGACGTTGTAAGCGGGGCTCGCGACATCGACTCTGCCCAGAAACTGGCTCAGACTACAGCTGATATTCTCGCTCAAGGAGGTTTTCATTTGCGCAAATGGTCCAGCAATTCCCAAGAATTTTTAGAGGGTTTCCCTGTCGATCATCGTGAATCTCCTTACCGGTTTATAGAAGAGCGTGGCGAAAATATTTTTAAAATCCTGGGCATCGAGTGGAATGCTGATAATGACTACTTCGTCTATCACGTCTCCGAAATGAGCAACGTTCTTACAAAGCGCGGTGTTTTGTCCAACATTGCAAGGCTTTATGATCCCTGCGGATTTTTATCTCCGGTCACTTTTTTTGCCAAACTTTTTATGCAACGACTCTGGTCTATCGATTCAGGATGGGATGATCCTCTCCCTTCGGACATACATAAAATGTGGATTGACTTTATGTCAGACTTTCACAATTTGAACAAAATTTCAATACCACGATATGTGATCACTGATCAACCGGTGTCCATTATTTTGCTCGGTTTCAGTGGCGCTTCTGAGCGCGGGTTTGCAGCATGCATCTACCTGCGCGTTCAAAGCGCTTGCGGTCGCGTTTTAGTTCAGCTGTTGCTGGCTAAATCACGCGTTGCGCCGCTCAAGCAAAAATTGACTATTCCCAAGCTCGAGTTAAACGGAGCTTTACTGTTAGCTCGCTTGTTGGAACACGTCACTAATCTGCTCAACGGAAAACTTTCGTTGGACAGTACGATTGCGTGGTCTGATTCCACAATCGTGCTGTCATGGCTGAAAACTTCACCTCATAAATTACAAACTTACGAGGGAAATCGGGTGTCTCAAGTACAATCACTGGTTCCAAATGCTACTTGGCGGCACGTTCCTTCATCATTAAACCCATGCGACCCTGCCAGTCGTGGCTTAACACCATCAGAATTGGTCAACCACTCCTTGTGGTGGTCACCAGCAGGGCTCGAAGACAATCCTTCGTCATGGCCTGGTGATTTTAACATTATCGACGATGCAGATTTACCGGGACTCAAACCTGCGACTTCCAGCTCTTGCTCTCACACCGTCCAACTGGCGGAAACGTTCCCAGTTGCGGAAGGAAAAAATCATGAGAGTACTAGATCTTCAGAAAATCTCCTGACCAAATTCAGTTCGTTTCCCAAGTTACGGTCTACCGTAGCTTGGTGCAAACGGTTTATTCACAATGCACGCCATCCAAACAAAAGGCGTACTGGACCTCTATCACTTATTGAACTCAATGATAGTGTTTGCACCATTGTTAAATTAGTCCAGTGTACGTGCTTTTCCGAAGCCTTGAAGTCATTGCAAAACAGCAAGGCTCCCAAGGGCAGTCTGATGCGCTTGAATCTCTTTCTCGATTCTGAAGGTCTAGTGAGAGTCGGCGGTAGGCTTTTCAAATCTAGCCTAGCTTACGACAGTAAACACCCGCTCTTGCTCCCTAAATCTCATCATGTCACTAATCTTTTAGTCGATCACTACCACCGGATGTTCTTGCATCCTGGTATGAATACACTTTTAAGTTTACTTCAACGCAAGTTTTGGATCCTGTCTGCGCGTAGAGTCATACGCAATCGTATTTTTCAATGCCATAGATGTTACCGTCTACGGCCAAAATCTATTGAACCTTTCATGGCTGATCTACCGGCCAACCGTGTGACGCGTTGTCGACCATTTCAAAGGGTTGGTACTGACTTCGCTGGGCCTTTCATGTTGAAGACTTCTCGTGTGCGCAATGCTAAAATCGTCAAGGCCTATTTGTGCATTTTTGTGTGTTTCTCCACGAAGTGTTGTCATTTAGAGATAGTGTCTGAATTATCTACTGTCGCTTTTCTAGCATGCTTTGACCGCTTTGTATCACGAAGAGGACTCCCTAGCGATGTCTACAGTGATTGCGGCACAAATTTCGTAGGCGCACGTAACTATTTGAAGGAAATCACCAATTTTCTTAGGGACTCTCAGTCAGACATTCAGAAGTCTTTAACTAGTCATCAAGTTATATGGCACCTACAGGCACCAGCAAGCCCACACATGGGCGGCTTGTGGGAGACGGCGGTCAGATCAGCGAAACTCATCTTATCCCGTTTAATCGGCGACCGTTCTTTTGTCTTCGAAGAACTCGCAACCATATTTACGAAGGTTGAAGCCGCGTTGAACTCTCGGCCGTTGTGTCCCATTAGCAATGATCCCAACGACCTCGAGAGCTTAACGCCCGGCCACTTCCTCATAGGACAACCTCTCCTAGCTCTCCCTGAGCTGGACTCGTGTGATGAAGTCATAAGCCCATTGAAGCGATGGCAACTACTTCGCCAAATCACTCAACATTTCTGGAAGCGTTGGCAGACTGAGTATCTGCACACCCTTCAGCAGCGCCCGAAGTGGTTCCTCAAATCTCAAAATTTGCAGCTAGGTGATCTAGTTCTCATCAAGGAACCAAACTTGCCACCACTCCAATGGCGAAAGGGTCGCGTCGCTCGAATCTGCCCAGGCACAGATGGTACGGTGAGGGTCGTCGAACTTAAGACATCATCTGGCACTATGCTTAGACCAGCGGTGAAGCTGTGTCCTCTGCTGCCATGTGCCGAACAATAACCTCAACTTAATGATTATCATAATTTAACCTATTTTTTTTTTCTTTATTTTTGTCACTTAGCTTATTTTAATTTTTAACTTTATTTCCAATTCGAATTCATTACCATAGCACGTAGATTCAGCTAAAACTTTATCTCATACTTGAAAGAGCCGAGAAGCTCTTTGGGAGGCGGTATGGTTAATATTGAACGCACCCATAACGCCAAAAATCATAAAATGTGGGTACTTTGGTAACTCCTAAAACACCTCCCTACCTTTCCAAACGTCAAGTGACTGACGAGAACCTTTCGAGACTTCAAAGATACAAGTCATATTTGTTCCGTGTGCATTATCCGCCATTTTGCACAGCAGCAGCCAAAGTTAGCCGATCTACATAGCCGCGCCAATCTATCGGTCGTGCCATTGTATCGCCGCGAACTTTGCTCGCATCAACATCTTGTCTAACAAGGAAGTTAACCGCGCGTCGCCGCCTAACTCGCCATCAGTGCAGCTGCATGATACGGGCTCGAGATCGCGACCGCGTTCAGCGGCATATCAGTGCCCATCCAACGGAAACTCATCTAGGAATAGTGGACCCTCAGGCGAAGGAAGACCGAATCACTCGGACCAGCGCCATACCTAAAGGCTATCGAAGAATCACGGGTGAGTCAGTCACATTTTCCACCTCTTCAAATTTCCTCTCTGAAGTTCCACCAGTGTTGTTTAAAATTTAAATTGTTATCTATTGTAATGCCCAAGTATTTAATTGAAATAGAAGGTTCTATAGCTCGACATGAACAATTAGCTATATTGTTCAAAATACAGGAATAATTATGTGCATATAATTTTAGGTTGTTTAGGACTGGGGTGCTTCGAATTGAATACGTTAAATATTTGGTTTTTTCAATGTTGAGCAATAAAGCATTTTCGTGTAGCCATTTCGTAACGACATTGAAACCTTCTTGAGCAGCATCGAAAACATCGAACCATGACTTGGCAGCGAATTTTAGAACTGTATCATCCGCATAAGAAATTAGTTTCCCATTTCGAGGTGCTAACGAACAAAGATCGTTTATATAAATTAAAAATAAAGTAGGACCTAAGATGCTGCCCTGTGGCACGCCGCGGGTTACAGGGAGCCTAATACTGATGTAATCTTCAACTTTAACACTTTGAAATCTTTCTGATAAGTAGCTTTTTAATAAATTCAGTTGATTACCACGTATTCCTATTTTTTCCAATTTGGCAATCAGAATGGGGACAGAGACTGTATCAAAGGCTTTAGCCAAGTCCAGAAATACAGACAGACATTTCATTCCACTATCTATGTTTTGGGATATAAAATGAGTAAGATCATGCACTGCATCGTCAGTGGATTTAGCACGTCGAAAGCCAAATTGTTGCTTAGATAAAATATTATTTCGTTCTAAGTAGTTTGTTAATCTTTTATTTACTATACGTTCTAATAATTTTGAAATTGAAGGAAGAATAGAAATAGGTCTGTAGTTGTTGATACAATCTCTGTCACCAGTCTACTTACTACTACTAGGTACTTTTGAACTATCATGGTACCGACGTCAACAAGTTATTTCACACTGCTTATATTAGAAGTCAGTTCCATTTTCTACCAACTTCCAAAAAAAGGAGGAGGTACTCAATTCGACTGTATTTTTTTCATTTTTTTATTTTTATATTTGTTACCTCATAACTTTCGACTGGGTAAACCGATTCTCAAAATTTGTTTTTGTTCGTAAGCTGGTACTTCGCGTGTCCCATTTAAATTTCACCAAATTTGGTTCAGTATTTTTTGAGAGATACTCCAATAACTGAATAGAATGGAAGTCAATATTAAATTTTTCAAATTATACTTGTCGATTAAAAACATTTTTCATACCTACATGTGTATTTCCTGTCATGTAAAAACCAGTTTCTTACAGATTTCTTACAATTCTTAATATAATCATGAATTCCTATGATTATGGATAATATTATTGTTATAAGTAAGAGGTGCATATGAGTGAGTGAATACGAAGCATAATCAAATTAACGGACTCATGCTTACCTACACTAGTATCCCTGCACTAGGAATTCTTGGATTGCGTGAGGCATATATCCCCACACTAGCACAACACAAACTTACATACCTGAGAACAAACATTTCCACTCATCGAACTTATTTGCCCCGATTAGGATCAAAACTGGATCTCCCCGCTTCGAAGGTAAGGTTACCTAACCTACCAATTTAGCTAACGGGGTCTTCAAAAGTAGTACTTATGTAAGTATCAATAATTTATCGCTAATAGAAAATATCGATTTGATAATTATAACACCTACAGCTTTAAGCAAAAGTGTTGTGTGGCACTGCACTCATCACGCAGAAGGATTGGTTTTTAAATCACATTCGCTCAGTATTTGATATTCTACCCTTATGCATAGTGATAAAAAACTTGGATATACCTACCCCCGCCTTTTATGGTTTTAGGAGACGATGCAAGTTCAGCCCAGGAGCCGTGCGATTCTGTAAGAGAAAATATCGTTGCATCTTTGACAACATCCGTGTAACAAATGACGAGATGATTGAAAAACAACCTTATTTACAAGGGCGATATCTCTTAAAGTTGACATCGGTGAGCTCGTCGACCAGCTCGTCGTAGAAACATTACAGAATCGCATGGCTGGTGTTAAATGGTGACTTTTGCCTGTAGTAGATGTATTTCGTCAGAAATAACGAATGCACTGCGCCCGTAACCCTGAGATATTAAGTCTCATGTGCCTGTAATTTCGACGGTACCCGTACTCTTCCAACCAGATCACATTATTACGAAGATTACTGCTTTGCGGTAGAAATAGGGTAGCCCAATTAAATTTCATTTTTTTTTACTAACTTGCGTCATAAAACATAATCAAATTTAATGTGATAATTAAGAATTAATATCAGCCTGTACTTGGTGTCTTTTTTTTTTGTTTTTGAAATAGGACCTGATAAATTTACCACACTAATATAAATGTGGTAAAAAGGTAGTAAGTTTAGATGTTTGTAAACAGGTAAATAGATTTGGATGAAATTTGAAATGGTGATGGTTAGTACCCTAGATTAAAGGATATATATTTCTTTGTATGCTTATTCAATGCATAGTTCACGAGGGGTCGCGATAAACTTCTCAACCACGTAAGCAACGACGCATGCAGTAGTTAGTAATAATATTAACACGAATATTAAATCATAATCATAATCGGCCCATTTTGTTCCCACTGCTGGGACTCGAGCCTTCCTCTCAGAGAGAGGAGTTGGGCAATAATCCACCACGCTGGCCAGTGCGGATTGGTGGAAAGGTTGCCAGCTCATGTCGAAGTTTTCAGGCCGCCCGAAGGCCCTAGACATAGCTTAATGAATGTTGTCCTAAGAAAAACAATCGGGACCGACGGCTTAACGTGCCCTCCGAAGCACGGAAGCGCTCAGTTGAATAATGCCACTAGCGGTCACCCATCCAAGTCCTGACCGTAGCAAGTGTTGCTCAACTTGTTGGTCGGTTAAGATCGCCAAGTCGAGCTCCACTACGACCGCTTCCACTACGAGGTCTGCAACATGGGAATTTATTTTTGTTAATATTAAATAACAAAAATAAATTCCCATTTTGCAGACCTTAATACGAGTAAGTATAACCGTACCGCTGGTGAAAATAGAAAATTGTCATAACATAAATAGCAACTCTCTGCAGTTTCACTGACTTGGCCTCGATACTAAGCTGGAGTCTGACAGAATCGGTCGCAAGAGCAAACTTTCCAGGTTTTATCTGTTTCCTGAAGGTTTCCTGAAATACGGCTACAGCGCTTCGCTTCGAACTTATTTAATACAACTTGCAAGCGATTCAACTGCTCTTTGTTGTCTTTGCTACGAACGTTCGGGATAGAGACATCAGCTAATCTGGATAACATTACAATATTGAGTTCGATTCCTGTTCTTTTGTAACGCACATATTATTTTCTCGGATAGATACGAGATAGATTTATAAGATTTATTTTATTCAGCCAGCCACGTGCGGGAGTTTTATAAGAAAATAATCTTTTTTATATGATCTCTCATTTATCTATGAATCTATTATATATCTATTTGACTCTGAAAACAATAGTTTTTACTGAATTCCTGTAATCATCAATTGTAACTCTTGACTTAGTTCTGATTAGAAACCCAAATTTATAGAAAATTACCAGTCTTTTAAATAAGATTTTTTTCTGCTGTACAAAGGGACACGTAAACATTTGGTTTTTAAAAGAAAATGAGTTATTTTGTCTCAATCAAAGGTAACCCAACCCTTAAGAATTTGACCCTATCAACCAAACGGTGATTAACCCTCAATCTCTTAGCGGCTGTGTGAGTTTTCAACCTATATGAAGCTATTCTTTCTACTTATTACACATAATATTACATAGGTGTTCTGTTTATATTTATACATATATTGTTTTATGTGTCGTAGTGCCATGCTGCATCCCCACAGCCGAATGGGCCGGCACGACCTGAGAAGTACCACACTCCCACATAACACCGACGTGAAATAACATAGCTTGCTATTGCGTTTCGTCGGTTTGTGGGAGGTTCCGGAGGCCCGATTCCCCCCTTCCCCGTTCTCTCTCTCCTTCCCCTCCTCCTTCACCCCTTTCTTCCTTCCTTCTCTTCCTTCCTATCATCCTTACTCAAAAGTCGGCACTGCATCCTCGAGACCTCTGGTATTACAGATGTATGAGGGCGACGGTATCACTCACTATCAGGTTACCGGATTGCTCGTTTGCCAACCTATCCCATAAAAAATGTAATAACTTGTGCTAACTGACTGATTCCTTAAACCCCTAGAAATAAAGCTAAACTTGTAAGCATCCAATAAGGAAGGATTTTTGGAAATGTCTGCTCTAAGGGGTTGAAGCGACCGGAGTCACTGATAGGTCAGGTAGTTCTTTTAATAATTGTTTTAACCTTGGAATCATGTAAACAGATTATTCCTTTAATGACAATACAATTTAAGTAGATTTTATTCATTAGAATAACGTAGCGTAGGTAACCAAACAGTTGATAAATACCTCTTCAAATTTTTGGTGAGTGTATTCCTTTACTATAGAGCTTTACGTAGAGCGATAAATTGTGTAAGTGTTAGAAATGTACAATTGAATAGTTGTAATTAGTTGGTCTCATTTTTCAATTAGGTACAAACGTCAATGTACAGCTACATAAAAAATATCTTGAAAAATAAATCATGACCATTGTGAATACTTTCAACAGCGAATTTTATTTTATTTATTAATTTATATATATATAAAAGTGAATACATATCAATGGTTAATGTTGTCTTAAAAACCATTAAACTAAATTTAATATTCGTCAGCTATTTTACAAAAAATACTTCTTGTTATATATATACTACACTGGTCTAAATATACTTACTTTATCCTATATGTAAACATCTGTTATAAAATCATAATATTAAATACAAACTAACAATTCAAGTAAACAATAGTACCTCGGTATCTCAATGTTTACTACACACATAAAAATAAAAACCTATCAGTCGTGCGGTTCTCTAAGAGAAAACTTCGTTGCATCTTTGACAACATCCGTGAAACAAATGACGAGATGATAAGAAACGTTGGAAAAACAACCTTATGTAGAAGGGCGATATCTCATAAAGTATTTGACATCGGTGAGCTCGTCGACGAGCGCAACGACGAATCATTAGAGAATCGCACGGCAGCTTATACAGAGCCGTCACAGAACGTGAATTGGCTACATTAGTTATCTTCAAATTACTTCAAATGTTTAAATTACGAACTACCTATATAGGGTGTTTGGTAGACGGTCCGACAAACCAAATGAGCGTGTTCGGGGGCGGGCCCACTTGAAGAATACAAGTTGGTCAAAAAAATCCTCGACCCCAAATTTTTATAAAGTTTTTTTTGTGAATTTTTCCTTTTTCTCCGAAATTGTACATATTGAGTTAAACTAAGATTCTCATTTATCATTTACTTAACAAGCTGGTAAGTTTTATACCAACTTAGTATGTCATTGTACTCGTAATAAGTGATAAATAACAATTTCGGAGAAAACGGGAAAATTCACAAAAAAAAGTTAAAAAAGAATTGGCGGGTCGGGGATTTTTTTTGGCCAACTTGTATTCTCCAAGTGGGCCCCCGAACACGCTCATTTGGTTTGTCATCCCTCTACCAAAGACCCTGTATATTTACTTTCAAAACAGTTACAAAGTCTAAAAGAATTTCAATCAACCATGTATTGTATTCATGCTTATCCTGGGCCTCTAATGAATAATAATAATTACGTGAATATACACTCATATACTAGGATTATATGTGTCACGGGAGGTAGGACAAACACATTAATACATCACATCCATTATCTAAGAACAAACATTTCTGCTATTTGCCCTGGTCACCCCGGTGGCACTGCAACCGTCACGTTCTAGCATAATGCTAGAATATAACCATATATATATATATATATATAACCATCTGGCGCACGACCTGCCCGCCTCATCGCTTTATTGAATAATATTTGATATAATCCTCAAGAATTTCGCAGCGGAGCTTGACTTGACGATCTTAACCGATCAACAAGTTAGGCATCGTTTGCTGCGGTCAGGGCTTGGATGGGTGACCGCTAGTGGCATTATCAACTGAGCGCTTCCGTGCTTCAGAATGCACGTTAAGCTGTCGGTCTCGGTTGTTTGTCTTAGAACAACAGTCGTTAGGCTATATCGAAGGCCTTCGGGCGGCCAGAAAAACTCGACATGGGTCGGCCACTATCCTATTCACGCTACACTATGCCCGCGTGGCGGGTTAGGCCCAACTCATCTCTCTGAGAGGAAGGCTCGAGTACCAACAGTGGAAACATGCTGATTATAATTAATATAAACAGCACTTTCAGTTTTCACATTTCCAATTTGCTATTTTCCTATCAACCTTATTACCGGACTATTACGTATATTTTACAATAAACTAAATTAAGAATCGCGATTTCAATTTAATTGATTTAACGAGTCAGTTAACTCTCGCCGCACCGATAATTGGGTTCATAACAACGCAGGTATTGATCACTACTAACTAACCACCACTATTTAGTATAAATATAAAATATATTTATAAAATGAATAGCGTCCTAAGAAAATATTCATCAAGTTTATCAAAACTAGAGCAACTAACTAGATCTACGTTGATTTCATATTAATATTGTGGTTGGTGGCTTTGAGCGAAGTTTACTCAACCGCAGGCTGCCCTACTACGAATTAACTTCAATTGTATTACATTATTATAAAATGTTTATATAAATACATTTTATTCCACAATTAAATCCGAACTTGTTAATCAGACAGGTAGCAGTTCCTGAAAAAGTAGACTGATTTCTGCGAAATCTATTGTATTATTGGCCAAATATGGCGAATCGCGAGTCAACGAGTTAAACGATCGATTGAGCGTTGTTACAATTAATGTATTATTATGAACACTCTAAAGAGAGTTTTATAGGTTTCGTTGTCGAATAGAAGACCTTTGAAAGGCGAGCAATTTTCCGCAGTAAGTAAATTTTAACCAATCACCGAACATTCTATTTGTAACCTCAGAAGTAATTCGTATTTGGAATCATACGTCGTTTTGGTTTGAAGGACCACTTTTTGTGTGGAATTTGTTCTGAGTTATGCTTCCTGACATTATTTCTTCGTAGGTAAAACCGTACACTTGATTGATGTCAAAAGGCGGTCAAAGTAATTTCTAGGGGCAGGCTATTAATTAAATTATGTATTAGCAGAAGATTAGCCACTTAAGCCTAGTTCGGACTAGGCTAGTAATTTAGTAGAGTAACGAGTAATTTAGTGGCTAAAAGTGTGCGAACCACAACAATTTAGTCTAGTAGTTTAGTGAACGATTTAGTCGAGTCGATCCATTTTATTCTATTTTTTTCGGGCGAGTAGCACCTCCCACCACGCGTCCGTGCCTACTGGTTCACAGGCTAATAAGTCCGAACCTGTAGATTAGTCGAGTTGTCGAGTAGGCCGCTAAAATGCAGCCCGTCTATTTTTCAAAACACCACTCATGTACTGTACTCGACCCGTAATGCGAACGATTACTGGGCAGTAGTGAGTAGTTTAGCTACTAAATTACACGCTACTCTACTAAATTTTTAGCATAGTCCAAACTAGGCTTTAAAGTGGCAGTAGACAGGGCACATAGCACGCAGAACAGATGGCCGATGGGACCGGAAGGTTCTGTAATAGAGACCACGGACCGGTAAGCGCAGCGTAGGTCGTCAGGACAGACGACCTGATAAAGGTCGCACGACGACGTTGGATGCAGGCCGCTTCCAACAGGTCCTATTTGAAAATTATGGGAGAGGCATATGTTCGGCAGTGGACGTCCTATGGCTGAGATGATGATGATCATTAATGTATTATACTTATTTCCACGTAAATATTTCCGAAATTTGTCATAACAGCCTTAGAAACTCAACTTTAGAAACGTGCTGTCACATACCCTTAAAGGATGTTGTAAAACCAGCTAGTGAATGGGATGGTAATGACACGGTCCTATTAGTTCTTTTCATTTTATATCACAAGAACCAAAGCTCGATAGTCAAACTTTGGTTGTCATTAAACCTTAGCTGGCCGCTTCAGGATCTAAACCCGTGATGATATACGTAATGTTGTTTAACATTTATTGTCAGGAACCACTTTAGGCGCTATGCAGACGACGGCGCGGCGCGGTCTTTTTGCCCTCCGTGTGCGTTAGGTAGTAGGTATAGAATTCCCTTTGCGCTATCATTCGCGGCAAAATTGACCGCCCTGTGGGCCTAGACAAAGTAACATTCTCCAAGCGCTACCGCTAAGAGAAAAGTTAAAAAATGTATGGGATTGACATAAGGAAGCGATATATCACGTGATCATCGAAAAGGAATAGACAATTCGTAGACAATGTACAACAGTTATCTCTTCGTTAAAACGAAACGCTACCGTTTCTATTCCGTCAGACGCTAGTCCATACAAAGTCCTAGACAACACGCCATGTTGACAAGCGACAACGCCATCTATTCTATTCGTTTGATCGCTAGGTTAGCGGTCTCCGATACCCAGCAGATAACGCTACAAAATGGCGTCTTTTAGTCAGCTGACGAACGAAGTGGTGTTTTGTATCTATTTTTTTTGCGATTTGTTCAAGATGCATGCTTTAAAATTGATGTGGGCTGCGCTTAATAAATAAATATGGCTTAGAAGGCAGGCGAGAACCAACAATACGAGCATATTATTTTAACTTACTTTTATCCATCTCGCTATTTCTAAACATTGAAACATATAGGTACCTAGTACACTAAAAGTACTAAAACCTTTTATATTTTATTTGAACTCTGTAAAACATTACAACACAAATACTTTTTATTGCGTACCCAAATATACAGAAATAACAAGAGGACATTAAACTGTTATGTGACGCTTAACATAAGACGAGCGAGTTTCTCGTTTCGACACAAAGTCGAATGATGGTGTTTTGTTTGTTTTTGCCCGTTTTCTTCGTCCCTGCTGAGTGCACGGTGTGTGCATTGAGTGTTGCGGTTATGGTTGGTACGAGTAGGTGGATGTTTATGGTGAAGTTGAAGGCTCGCTTCGACGACTATATACCTACTCTGCCGAAGCCGTTTTTTACAAAGGCATAAGTGGGCTTGAGCCCCCCGAACGGGGCCTAGCTATATCTCCATTCCTACAAAACACGACAACAACAAAAGTAGTGCGTTTAAAATGATGACGAAATTGTTTATATTATGTACGGCGGCTCATAGTAAGGACAAGAATGGTGCTTTTATAACATTTGTTATGCACTTTTCTAGCTTAATAATTACTTCTACATAACTTTTTGTGAACTTTAAATTACACAAACATCGTTAATTTCAAAAGTTATATTAAACAAAAGACATACATCTCCATAAATTCAAGTGTTATCCTGAATTATTCCGCACTTACTCGCGCTTGGGTTCCATTGGCCAAAAGTAAACTGGAATTTAAAGCAACAATATTATTTTAAAGCTAGTATGTACTCGTAAGTACTGATTATTATTTATATAACACAATTACTTACTTTTTGTCACAAAAAACTTCACACAATACTTGAAGATAGTTCAAAACAGACGCTTTTCGCGGGTCAAGTTAGCAGCGGGAATGTCAGTTTGATATTTTGCTACGCTAACCATAGAGAATTGTAAACTTTTAGCGCACGAACGAAGAGAAGGAGCGTTCGCCGCGAACGCGTGACGTTGTCTACCAATCTCCTCGCTCAAACGCTGAAGCGTTAGCGACTGGAGAAAGAGAATCGCTATGAAGCGATGGCATCTTGTCTAGGCCTACTGGCCCGCCCTGTCGTCTGCAAAGCGCCTTAGAGGTATTTTAGGTATTTTTAAAGTTAATTTATTTAGGTAGAAATAACTTTCGTTTTCTAAGTATAAATAAATATTAAATTATATTAAAATTCTTAGGCCTTCAAGATTCTTAATACTTAATGTTAAACAACTTTAAACTGATAAAGTCGCGTATATTTTAATTATTTGTATCTTAACGTTTCGAACGTTTTTCAGTGAACTTGGTATATGGTCTATGTCTGGTATTTATTAGCAAGAATACAAAGTTAGGAAGTAATACTAGCATATTTTAAGTTGTGCAAATGTGTCACATCTCTATTGAGTCTGCAAGCAGACATGCAAATGTTTAACAGAAGTCGCATAACTTGAATTAAACATTAAATATCAATTATCATTAACAAATCCTTTAAAATTCTAAACCTTCTTTAACGATATACTTTACGGCACAAGTGTGTAATGTTGGTGGTTACCGCTGAGGCGCCATTGAGACCTGAGCCGTTAGGTGAGCGTCTTAAGAGAGCCGAGGACGGTAATCATCAATCCACACGTGCATCATACGACGTTCTTCAACACACTTGTGAAGAAAATAATACAAAAATACGGTTAAGTTGTCATACATTCGGTATTATTTTATTTTACATCATCATCATTATCAGCCGGAAGACGTCCACTGCTGAACATAGGCCTCCCCCATAGAACGCCACTTGGACCGGCTACTCGCTTCCTGCATCCAGCGATTCCCCGCGGTTTTTATGAGGTCGTCGGTCCACCTAGTGGGGGGCCTGCCTACACTACGCCTTCCGGTGCGTGGTCGCCACTCGAGAACCTTTCTTCCCCATCGGTTATCAGTTCTGCGAGCGATGTGGCCTGCCCATTGCCACTTCAACTTGCTAATTTTGAGAGCTATGTCGGTGACCTTAGTTCTCCTACGGATCTCCTCATTTCGGATCTTATCACGCAGGGAAACCCCAAGCATAGCCCTCTCCATTGCTCGTTGAGCGACTTCAAGCTTGTTAATGAGGCCCACAGTAAGGGACCACGTCTCAGTGCCATAAGTCATCACTGGCAACACACACTGGTTGAAAACCTTGGTTTTCAGGCTCTGAGGTATTGGGGACGAAAAGATGGATCGAAGCTTCCCGAACGCTGCCCATCCGAGCTGGATTCTTCGTGCGACCTCCTTGTCGAAGTTGGACCTACCTAATTGGACAGTCTGTCCCAGATAGACGTACTCGTCTACAACTTCGAGTGTATCGTTTCCAACAATTACCGGTATAGGTGGAACATGGACATTGGACATGATTTTCGTCTTATCCATGTTCATCTTAAGACCAACCTGTTGGGAAACTCTACTGAGGTCGTTGAGCATGGTGCCGATATCCTCGAGCGACTCCGCCATTATAACTATATCATCGGCAAAACGAAGGTTAGTGATGTATTCGCCATTAATGTTGATGCCACATCCTTTCCAGTCCAAAAGTTTGAAAACATCCTCCAATGCGTTAGTGAACAGTTTCGGAGAGATGACGTCTCCCTGTCTCACACCTCTCTGCAATGGAATTTGTTCCGTACTCTGGTCCTGTAATCGGACTGACATAGTGGCCTTGCTGTATAAACACTTCAACGCTTCGATATACCTATAGTCAATTTGGCATCGCTGCAAGGACTGCAGTATGGCCCACTTCTCGATAGAATCAAAGGCTTTCTCGTAATCCACAAACGCTAGACACAGTGGCTGATTATACTCTTCGGTCTTCTGTATAATCTGCCGTAGTGTATGAATGTGGTCTACGGTGCTAAAGCCTCTTCGGAAACCGGCTTGTTCAGGAGGCTGGAACTCATCAAACCTGCGTGCGAGACGGTTCGTGATGACTCTCGAAAACAGCTTGTACACGTGGCTCAAGAGCGATATGGGCCTATAATTCTTCAATAAGGTTTTATCACCTTTTTTGAAGAACAGCACCACCACGCTCTTGTGCCACGTTTCCGGCGTTTTGCCTTCGAAGATGACAGAATTGAATAGCTTCTGGAGGACTAAAAGTATCGGTCTACCACCCGCTCTCAGAAGTTCAGTCGTAATTCCGTCCTCTCCTGGCGCCTTGTTGTTCTTAAGCTGTTTGAGAGCCATTCTAATCTCGTACAGGCTGATGTCCGGGATGTCTTCGGTATAGTGTCGGACTAACTTTGCTCTGGTGTCCTGAGCTGCTTCAGTAACGGGTTCGCGCATCGAGGTATATAACTGTCGATAGAAGCTCTCAATCTCTCTCAGAATCTCAGGCTTGGATGAAACGATACTGCCATTTTCGGTCTTCAGTTTTGTCATTTGGCTTTGCCCAATAGACGAATCCTTTGCAAACACTTTAGAGCCCTGGTTCCGCTCAATTGCTGCCGTAATACGCGCAGTATTATAAGCACGCAAGTCGTGTCGCATGGACTTCCAAATTCGTCTATTGAGTTTACCGTAATCCGACATATCAACTGCGGACTGCAGTCTCATTTCGCTCCGTTCTGCCATTAGTTTCAGAGTTTCTTTTGAGAGTTTTTGAGCTTTCCTGCGGCGTTTGGTCTCACAGAATTCGGACCCAACCGCTTGGACAGTTTCCACGAACCCGTTGTTCAACTCATCCACTGTGTCGCATTCAGCTAAGCACTGAAAACGGTTTTGAAGTTCAAGTTGAAACTTTTCGGGGTTTTGGATTTGGGCACGATTTGGACGGAGCGTAGACTTCACCAGACGTGGCCTCTCAAGCTTGACATTGATATTCAATGCGCCTCTTACGATGCGGTGATCGCTGCCGGTTTTTACCTTGCTGATCACAGAGACGTCATTGAATATGCGCTTATTGGTCGTCATGATGAAGTCTATCTCGTTCGTAGTGGAACCGTCGGGACTCATCCACGTCCACTTCCTGGATGGCCGCTTCATGTAGAAGGAGTTCATCATAAAGAGTCCCTCCTTCTCCATGAAGTCAGCCAGCCTCTGTCCCCTCGAGTTCCGCTGCCCGTATCCAAATGGCCCTACTCTCAACTCATCACGTTTCCTTGTGCCTAGCTTTGCGTTGAAGTCTCCCATTACAACAGTGAAGTAGGTTTTAGAAGTATGCATGGCCCTGGATATATCCTCGTACATACTTTCTACTTCATTGTCTGAGTGTGCCGAGGTCGGTGCGTATACCTGTATAACCTTCAGCGAAAACCGTTTGGTTATTCTGAGTATAAGGAACGCTACCCTAGCCGACACACTATCGACTTTCACTACGTTGTTAACGAGAGACTTGCGGACGAGGAACCCGACACCACCCTGGGATTGTTGGTCTCCCTCCCGGTGGAAGAACAAGTTGCCGGAATTTAGAATTATCGTGTCCTGTCCCTGTCTTCGGACTTCAGATAATCCCATAACATCCCAGCGTAACTTGAGCGTCTCTTCCTCCAATTCGACCATCTTTTCGTCGGTCCTGAGCGTGCGTGTATTGTATGTTGCCAGGGCCAGGGGTCGTTTTTGGGATTGGTAGCCGGATCTCTGCCGGAGATTCTTCGCACCCCCTGCTCCACCGTTACAATGGCCGCTACCGTAGCCACGGATAGCAGAGCTGCCGGGAACTGGGGGCCGTGGTTTAATGTTAATTGTCATGGGGGGGATTTGCCTTAATGCACCACGCTTGGCAGGCGTTTTGGTGATCGCAGTGGATGTTGACGCAGACTGCGGGAAATGCTGCTGCCCATTTCCCGGATATTCCCTTAGCCGCCTCCCACGGCACCCACGGGAAAAGTTAGGGGGGGTACAATTCGTAGCCGGTACCACCACGGCATATTTTACATAAATTTACGTAAATAATTATATTTTGTAGTAATTACAATAGTTTTCATCCACACATATATTTCACAGTAGCGGAGTATCTAGTCAGAGCAAGTCACAATAGGTGCGACGACGAGCGAAGCGAGGAGGAGCGTTAGGTTGAAGGTGACCACACAACGCGCAATCTGAGTGAGCGCAGCGAGCGTGCCGCGGCAGCTGCCGACGAAGCGCCAGAATTAGGCTGACTTACACCCCAATAAGGGTATATAACTTTCTCAGAATTATAAATTTGAAAACCTTAAAAAGGGGCGGCTCCGCAGTTTTTCCTTTGAAGTAGGGGGTAGTTTTATTCTATTCTATTATGTCTTGAGGTTTGACACTTGATAGATTATATAAACTATTATATTAATACACGTATTACACACAATATTTCTTTTATAGATGTCCTTAAAGCCTCCGAAGGCAGGGTCTCCCGCAAGGCTATCGAGGCCGTTATAGAGCAGTCGAGTAGATAACAGTCAAGTTGTACTGCGCTTCCTTGTTAACAATCTAATAGTTGTTTGTTACACTAGTTATGGCATTACGTAGTTATTTTGTTACTTAGTTAAAGGAGCGTTGTTTCAAACTGTCATTAGAGCACATCCTCGAGTAAGCCGATAACTGCATTTAATTACTTAACAATTGTTAGTTTGTTGGAGCTTTAACTGGACCAAGTAAATATTGTTGCAGCAGTGACAAGTTTTGTTTGGTACAGTATTCAATGTTTTTGAAAATAATATATTATCATCTATGAACTACTTAGTCTAGGTTTTTTATATTCATATTCGTGCCTTACGTCAACGACCTGAACAGTCCTTGATTTAAACTACTTCTATAATGTATTTACGTATTAAATCGTCAAATCCATATGTAGAAATAGTAATAATAATATGTAGAAAATAATATTGAAATTTATGGAGAGGAAAATTCCCTATTTAATATTAAAGTTAAAAAAACTCTCTATTTGACTAACCGTCTTGCGGGTACGGAGCGACATCTATTGGACAGTTTAACAGTACCATCCAACGATCTCAACGTTTGAGATATTTTTTTACTATAGAAAATATATGTTGATATTTCAGTAAGATTTTAACTCTAATGCTACTCTCATTATTGAAGACTTAAATATCAAGATAACAAACTTTAGACAAGATAGATAGCTTTTATTACATAACAGTATTATCCTCATTACGATAGGAGTAAACCAGAACTCCGTATTTCACTACATTTCTATTTACACGATAACTTCCATGAAAAAGACGGCTAATTTGTAGTGAATAATTAGATGAAGGTAATTATATACTGAAACCTGTCGTTTCCGTGCCCTACTAGAGGAGCTGTGGTGATTACACGCTTGAGACTTAGTAGAAATACTTGAAGTTAAATAGTACCTGTGCTTACTATTTATTATAACTTACAGCTAAGGCCAAAAACTCATATATAAATTAAATAAAACAAAGGATACATTTACATACAATTATTGGGGTCAGTATGTAGTTCGGTATCTTATCAATGGACTAAAATATACAATAATAACGTAGATACGTAACTATATTTTTTACACAGCAATAGTTAGTTGTTTGTACTGTTTCGGCGTGGCTCTAGCGAGATACAAATTCATACACATACACATTCCAAGAATTACTTAAAGATCGTACAAGCCGAACTGTACAGACGTTGATCAGCAGGGTCATTATGAATCTCAGTTGCTAACAAATTTTAATTGAAATCTTGAAAAATGGCGGCCTTAAGTCAGTTTTGATGACTCCAGTAAGCTTAAATGTTAGTAAGTTGATGACTGGAGCTGACAAAAGTGATATACATAGAGCCGCCATTTTTTTCGATTTGAATTAATATTTGTTAGCAACTGAAATACATAATAGCCCTACAAGAACAATTGGCGTTTCAATCGTCAATAAGTCATCTCTTGTTTATATGAATAATTAATGCCAGAGCCAATACATACATACATACAAGACAATATTTCAAAGTAAACGGTAAAATACAAAACCTTGCGATTATTGGAATTTTGGTAAAATCTGTAAGTTTACCTAGTTTTATTTATAAGTCTCTTGATTCCACAGAGTAATATGAGTATCACTTCAACCCTTGAAGTATCCTACGATTATTAAAATTTGCGGACCAGTGTTCGCAAAAAACCCCGCGAAAATCCGCCATTTAAAAAATTGCGCTCGCTCGCGGTAATTTAGTTGTAGTAAAAAATCTATTGAAGCTATTTTGTATCTGTAAAACCTACGAATAAATATTATTTATTCGTAGCTGTACTCGTAAACGGCATTAAAATTACACTAAGTATCCAGAACACCCTCTTTGATTTTAAGAATAAATCGTCTGTTTCTTTTTAGTCAAACCATAGTGGTAAAGTCAACCAGATAACACAATTTAGATTAGATTAGACTTAGATTAGAATGTAAAAAACTCTATGCTTCAATTTATGTTTTAATTTTAAATGTTATATCTGGTCCATAACATTTAATTTATAAGCTAAATGATAATACTATTTGCCATAAGTGAAGACGCCCAAGTGCACGTTTTTTAAGAGATAAAGAGCCCTTTCGACTTCGCTAAAGGTGACCCAACCCTCAACCGTTCGACCCTGTCAACTGAACGGTGAAAATTTAACCTTCCACCTCTTAGCTCTACCGAGTTTTCAGCCTACATGAACCTCTTAATTATTCCCATTACTCATAATGTTCCCTGGAATATGCTTTTATCTCAATTTGTTTATTCTGAAATCTACGCACTAAAGACTCACGGTCCGTACCTTTTTTAGTTTTTTACTATATTCTAAAATTGATAGGGTGTTTGGTCATGTTTGAATATTGTATAATTAATTATTTTAATTAGTCGCTAAATTATTTATTGTTGTGTTGTTGATTGTTTGTTGTTAATATGAAAACAGATATTCTTTAAATGATAATCAATAACATATTTTTTTAATGCTTTTTCTTACGAATAATGACTAAATGTAATCAAAAAGTAGTAAAATGTTTGAAAGGGTTTTTACTCTAGCTAGAATATTCCCAACTTTACATTTAAGAAAAATGAGGCACATTTTTTCAGCCGATCGCAATACTCAGTCTGCAATGCAAAAATATACATAGAAATATATTCCTGCCAAGCGAGAGCAATTTAACGGTGAATAAAGGGTTGACACCATAAGAATCTATGTTTATCGGACATAGCGTCAGTTTTTCTCGTTATATATGACCGAATCAGTCTTAGCTCATTTTAAAGTATTCTTATTTATATATTGAACAGTGCATATAATGAATTTTTCAACACGCTTGCTCATAAAGTGGATCTAATTTAATTGCACCTGTAATCAAACCATAGATTAATCAAAATATATCTAAAGAAATCAAACTGTGACTTTACAACATTTCAATCACAAGTGAGTTATAGAGTTAGTTCATTTTATTTTATTGGTTGAGTTGGTTTGTTCTTAAAAAAGTTTCGATACAAAAACAATCGTATTCTATAGTAGGTACAAATAAATTAATGTACCTGTGGCTTGCTCATTTCATGCGACTTCGTATTTAAATAAATCATTTCAACTTGTATGTGTTTAATAAATAAAACTTTCACTCAAATATAACTTTTATTTTCTCTATAATAAAGAAAACTTGAAATTCCCTATTTTGTACGCAGCTAAAACGCTTACCGCGAAAAGCGGTAAAAAAAGTAATCTCATTTTTTCAGTCTATGCCATTGTCAGATGCGCGCGCATAGGAAAACTGATTCCTTTTATAGCTCTATATAAAACGGTTATTTTATGAACGATTTTCATTAAACCTAAACGGATATTTTTGCGAAACAGTAAAGAAACCCGTATTTAGTTGAAAATCTTTTCAATTTAACAAACTATCAGGTATGCTATTAAATGGAAGTGGTGGTAGGACTGTTGTAGAGACCGCCTGAGGAAGTACCACACCGTTGCCAGTTGTTCAACCGTGAAGCAGTAGTGTGCAAATATTTCTGTGTTTAGTTGAAGGGCAATATTTCAAGCCAAATAACATGGCCAAATATTTAACCTCTTATATCTCAGGGTGACGCGCGTGTGAGATTTATCAAGATAGAGGGCGTTGATGACTACTACATTGAAAGGTTTCATAGCATAACACACATGGTAACAAGCAGATGTGTCATATTATATCCTATGAAAAGGATCAATGATTATAATATTAATTTAACTACCTGTCTAGCTACGTATTCTACTAAGGAATGAAGGAAAACACTGAAGTAACATTAATAGCATTATAATAGAACCATATATTTTACACAAGAAACACAGTGTTCATTTTAATATAATTATACAACAGGATACAGATATGTCTTAGTACTAGGAAAGTATTTTATAGGCACACTATTTCAGGAAACAAAGCAAATATAGACACATTTAAGAGATACCATACACAATACATAGATATACAGCAGTATTTATAACAAGAAATATAACACTTAACTTTTGGCAAGCAGGAGGTCTTGATGCAACAGTCACTTGTGAAGTAGTATTTATTTTTAGAACGTACTAGACTAATGCTGTTTGCCTCTACCGGCATTTACAGCGTCACCGGACGGTTGGCGAGCGCAGATGGCACTCAGCCAGATGCGGGCGCAGAGGGCGCACCGCCTAAGGCGAGCGTTGAAGACGCTTCGCCGCAAGGAGAGGAGTAGGCGACTTGCTCAAGGGCACCACTAAGGTACGGACCTCGGCTTGGGCCGCCGCCAGGAGAGAGGGGAGTCGGAGAGAATCGCCCCGGTACATAAGTGTACCGTTGAAAGTGGGCCCTATGAATTTTTACTATATGACTATTTGGAGAAAATCTAAGACATAATTTTTGCCTCGAGCTCGCCGGCGAGCTCGGTGTCTGAATGTGTTTACCTGGGAAACATAACTTTGTGTACCTCGCCCACAGTCATTACCTCGGCCGGTGCCTACACCGTGATCGGAATCACTACCTTGACTGGGGCTACAAACTGAATTACCTCGGCTCCCCCCATTTCCGCGACATGAGTCCACACCGCGACCAGGACCGTCGCGTTGTGTACTCATGACTGTACTTTGGGAGGGGCTACAAATAGAGAGTGGAGTACCTCGCCCACAGCAGTTACCTGGGCCGGAGTCTACATCGAGGCCGGGGCCGCGGTGTAGACTCCTGCCCGAACCGTGGCTGGGACTACTATCGTGTGTGTGTGGATTACCTCGACTGCGACTGGGGCTGCGAGGAAGATCTCGGCCGGAGCCTACAACGCGATCGAGATCACAGCCCTGGTCAAAGTCAAAGTCAAAGTCAAAAGCATTTATTCAATTTAGGCATCAAAGACGCACTTATGAACGTCAACTTTTCATTATAATGTACTTTAAAGACTACCGCCGCGTTCCAAAATATATAGAACCCACCGAGAAGAAGCGGCAAGAAACTCGGGGCCAATATGTGTTTAAAATGTTTCTACTTAGGTACTACAAATATTACATTTTATGGGTGGCAGCAAGACAGCTTGCCAGAAGTAGAGTATTCCAAGCATCTTTATCTTCTATATAATGTCGAACTTTATAGTAAGCTTTTTTATTAAAACGCTTTTTACAGTCAACTTGAATTTGCCCTCTGTGAGCTCAGTTATGTGCTTTGGGATTTTATTGTAAAAACGCACACAATTTCCTAGGAATTACTTATTAGTCTTCGCAAGTCTAAAACTAGGTACAGCTATCCTATTTGTATTTCTGGTATTAAAAGTGTGGTGATCACTATTTAACTTATATTTATGTAAATTTTTACGAACATACATTATATCGGTCGGGTCGGGTCTCCAACCATTACCGGGGTTTCCTTGGGACGACGCTAAAGCTGCCAAAGTAACGGCTGTGATGGGGTCGTCCGGGTCACCCAAAATATGCCTTGGACGGCGACGAGGGGGGGGCTCGGCAATCTCAGATATTGGCTTATATAGCAATGTTTACCGCCAAGAGACTGTCCCACTACTATTACACCTCCCGCCAAACCCTAGTCAGAAACAAGATACTACCCGCCAAACCAAAATAGCCTATCAGAAATCAAGAGGATGCTACGTCACTCGCTACAAATTAAACGAGGTAGGATTTCAGTGTGGCATTTGCTAAAATTATACTAATTACAGTTCCGTTAACATTTAATTATTTAACCGTTAACATTATTAATAATTCAGCTAATTTACACAGTTCACGATTTTTTATAAATATCTGACGTATACAATTCTAACACACGCAGTGCATTTCCATGCAGGGGTTTTAAACTCTTGTAGTATGAAATTTTGAATGCAGTGAACTATTATAAGCAAGCATGATGATCAACATCAGACGAGCGACTAACTTGTCCCATCACCGATGGGCAGAACAAAAGTACAACAGATTGCGATATTAATTATAGTTTGTACGACACAGGGTGACACAGTATACAATGTACGACCAGAGAAAAGTCTTACAGAGCTGAAGTTGAAGAGAGACCAGAACAAAAGTATGGTAAATGAAGGAAAAAATATATTAAAGGAAGGCGATATTTTAAAAGATATGTAGCCATCATTCAGTGTTAATTATCAATATAGTCTGCTAACGTAGCATTAAGGATGCCTGTAATTCTATTCTCGGCAGTTCACCAGTGCTACAAAGTCAAAGTCAAAGTCAAAATCATTTATTCAATTTAGGCATCAAAGACGCATTTATGAACGTCCATTTTTCATTATAGTGTACTTTAAAGACTACCGCCGCGTTCCAAAATATATAGAGCCTACCGAGAAGAAGCGGCAAGAAACTCGGGGCCATTCTTTTTATAAAGATGTTTACAATGTTTCTACTTAGGTACTACGAATATTGCATTTTATGGGTGGCAGAATGACAACTTGCCAGAAGTGGAGTATTCCAAGCATCTTTGTCTTCTATATGTATAATGTCGGACTGTATCGTCAATTTCTTAAATGAGATAACTAATGTTAGCTTACCAGTGTGTTGCCTTACAAAAGAGTACATAATAATAGTAGGGCAAGACACGCTACACTTTGACATCTTAGTACACGAGTAGATAGATCCTGGAGTGATCAGTCCCAAGCTGTTTTATCCTCCAAGGAATCCGAAATTTTGTAATAAACTTTTTGTAATAACACGGCACTCACTGGGCACAAATGCAAATTTGACCTTGTTGTTTACCGTCCATTGTCAAAAAGCCACAGCGCATATATTGCCTGACTCGAGGCGTTGCTCGTTATATGCAAATCATCTTGATGTGCTTCGTGTGATCCCATGCATAGGGGAATAAGATATTCCTAATTATTACCGTAACATTCCATACACACTGCTAGCGACTTTAAATAAGAAATAGACTTTAGAAAATTTAACCATTTAACAATTTCTCATAAATTGCATTATCAAACCTAAATCAATGTTTTACTTCCACGTTTATTACAAAATTATTCTAGGTGACAGGCAGTTTCTAATAAAGATCACGTCACATTACCTAATGTATATTAACAATTTTAAAATGCAGGGAACTGTTTAATTCTTAATGCATTTTAAAATTTTTGGTCATGTCTACGCACTGATGTAATTTAGAAATATAAAAGAACATAACTTTGTGACCATTTTTCCTACTTACATAATTAATTTATTACATTTTGTTATAGACAGACGCAGACTTTATTGTATACTACGTTAGTAACCAAAGTTTTATACTTAGTAAAAGTGTAACTATATAATGCTGTACTATACATCTAGTAAACAATATTCTGTATTATGAAACTGTATAATTATATAACAATATGTATGTTATGCAAGAAATTATTAATAAAGCCAAAATCTTTGACAATATATGCATGTATGGTTAGCGAAATATATATTGTACAGACAATACCTCAAAGGTTGAATAAGCGTGGGAATTCATAGAAGTAAGTTTCAATTCTAGTACTACTTTTAATTGAATTAACTGTAAATAACCTTGAACTGTTATTACTTACCCTCATTAACACAGGACTAGACCAGAACGCAGTGGAAAAAATACGGCTAATTTATTGTGATTAATAAGATGTAATTATGTACACTAAAGCCCGTTGTTTCCGTGGCCTACCACCACAAGGGGTGTGGTAATTACGTCATTTAGCTCTTTGTGAGGTGGCTTTGTGACTGGCTCAAGGATTTTGGGACATTAAAAGAGGCTGTTTAAAGTGCTGTTGTACTTAGTTCTGTGTATGTAGACTGGTCGAGGTGGCATAATATTCTAAAGTTAAAGCCTGGATTATTGCTCCTACTTGTACATTTTGTAATCAGATGGTTGGTAAAGTTAAATCTATGGTTCCTAAATCCAATGTTCAGCGAACGGGACATAGTCCACAATATAATTATTTAAAAATAAATGCATATATAATTGTACTATTATGATACAATTGTCTTATATATATAAAAGTACCTGTTACTGTCGTTTCGAACACTTTTCAGTGAATATGGTGGAAACGTCAGGATAAAATAACGTACAATTATACGCGATTTAATTCCCATTAAACCAATTCATTGAAATTAAACATCTTTACGTAAAAGTTGTTTAATTTCAATGAATTGGTTACAGTGCTCGCCCGACCGTCCGCGCGTATCGTCGGTCCTGACGATTTGCATAACCGATCGTACGGTATACGTGCGTACGGTCGGTCGAGCACTGTAACCATTTGTGAGTTTTCATACAAATGATAAGTGCGACCGACTGTACGCGCGGACGGTCGGTCGAGCACGGAATGCGGCCTAAGAATCGCGAAAGCCTAACAAATCATTAAAATCATTTTCTTAAAGTAGTTACACCCCTTACGTGCTTGAGCTCGTTCTCTATGATATATGTATTGAACATCGCAGACTAAGTAGTCTACCGTACGCACGCGTATACCGTAGGATCGGTTATGCAAATCGTCAGGACCGACGGTACGCGTGGACGGTCGGGCGAGCACTGTAACCAAATCATTGAAATCAAACAACTTTAGGTACGTGGATTCGGTCGATCAACATTCATCAAGATACATTTGCAGGACGATGATGTGTGTAGGAGTTCGATGAATTATGTCTAGTTATGCAATTTCAGACACGTTTTGTCAGAAGATGCGGATTCGAATCCCGTCTGAGGATGTGTAATTTTACGCTTTCAAATTGCAAAGTTTGGTCTCGCTTATGTTTTAATGATTTAAAAATCATACAATTAAAATACTTATGTTAGGAAAGAGAATTTATTCCTATAATGGATTGTAAGTCGAAGAAGTCGATATCAAAAGAGTCGTTACAAAAATAATTAAAATCAGTTGGCACTCAAGTAGAAGATGAAAATAGGTGAGGTATCATTTACAAAGGGAGCACTTCTGAGACTAACGAAGGCTTGATAAAAGCTTAGCGGTGTTGCTAGAATCTTTAGTATTTTTGTAAAACTGCACGACTTCAAAAAAGGAGGAGGTTATAATGTTCATATATTTTTTTATGTGTATGTTAGCTGATACAAAAAAATTACAAATGGGGGAGTCCCCATTATGATTATGTCCTCAAATGATTATGTGATAATTTACTTGGTGGTAGAATTCTCCTGCATGCATCTGTCCTGCATGACATGATATCATATGAATGATATCAATGATAACAATCATGCATCTCATGGTCATCTGCAGCAGCGCATATTCTGCATGTACAACATGGTCTGCCTCTAGATTGTAGTAAAAACACTTCTCTAGGCAGTGTAGGGCACTATACCAATTGAAATTAATGGGACTAAACAGCTATATCATCATATATACATCGAGATATCGAGCCCAATGAAGTGCCGAACTTTAAAGGTAAAAACTGGATCGCATGGCAACTCACAGGCATGCAGGCGTAACGCTTTATAATAAAATATAAAATAAATAAAATTTAATTGCTCGTTCTGTCACGTAAAATAAACAAAAAAGCTCGAGTGCCAGTTACTACTCCGTAAAGGCACTTCACAGGAGTGTTTTTGCCAGAAATATTATACATACTAGCTGCACCCCGCGGGGTGAAGGATGATGATGATGAAAATTATCCTATGAGTTGTTCCAGCGCATCATCTATCCACATACCAAAGTTCATCCGTTGTTGTTCTGGCGTGATTGAGTAACATACCTCCATCCATCCAATCATTCGCATTTATAATATTAGTAGGAGTAAAATTAGATTTTGACTTTCATTAGGTACTTAGTTTCCAATTTGTAATTAATGAAAAAATAATTTTTTTCATGTAGAACTTATGTTATCTATTTTTACCAAGTTAATAGTATACATAAATAAGTCACTAATTACATAAATTAACAAACACAACAGTCAAAAAAGAAAATCAATTAAATAACACACCCCGTACTGTACCCGGTGCAAAGGTGCCCATGACGCTGGCTGCATTTCCACGCTGGATGGCTATGGCTAACCTTTGCACCAGGAACGAGCCGGAGCAGGAGTCGCTTGTTTTCTCCTTTATCCTTTGTCCTATCTCACTTACCAATTTCTTGGCCTCCGCGCCCCAACAGCCCATGGTCTCCACGGCAAAAGGCACAAAATAGTAATGTGCCTCTAATGCCGCGCACTTCAGCCTCTTTTTGTTCGCCTCCACACTGGAACCGCAGGTGCATATATGGGGTTCACACACCTTACAGCCCAGGCAAAGAGCCACCGCCATACGCAACGAGTCGTTATCCAACAAAGTGCCCAGGTGAGGTGAAGACAGCGCGTATAACCATGCCCCCGATTCTGGCTGCGACACAGCCCTGAGTCTGGCCCGATCAGCGCCTGAGGCACCCTCCAACAACTGCTCCTTAATTTTTTTGGCAGTGACGTCACCCCAAGCACGCTGCATGTGCGACGCTACAGGGATCGTTGCACCTGCGTTGAGGGCCGCCCAAGCTGACACAGCATCTGACGCAAAAGTTATCGTCGTCCCGCCACCATTGGAATGTAAAATTATAGTGACAAGGTCTGACACCCCGTGCGCCGCCGCCAGAAAAGCCGGTAAGCCCACATCACAGGCGCACCGCTCCCCCAGACATCCTATCCTTCCTACATAATAGGAAGGGCAGCTTGTCTCCACTGAGACTCGACGTTAAGGATCGATCCGACCGCGGATTTCAAGGCTTCATCAAACGAAGAGACTTCCTCAGGACAAAGCCAGGTAGGAGTAGTTCGCAAAAGATATGTTATTTTGGGAAGAGCGAAGCACATGCGCAGTAACACAATCGCGACGTGTGGAGAAAGATTTTGGAGACGTTCTTTAGCAATTAAGAGAAGCTTTTTGCGACAAGTAATAGCTTCTGGCACTCCGTCGACAAAAATAGGAGACCCTAAAAGAGTGTGATGTAAGTTCTCTGAGGCCAGGCAAAAGACAATTGAAGCGTGAAAAGTGTGTACGAGCACCAGTGCTGCAAGGGTAAAATTCACACTTAGAGGGGTTCACCTCCAGACCCAGTTCTTTGAGACGCGGTACAAGAGTCTCAAGATCCTGGTAAACATCCTCCGGTGAACCCCCAAGGGTCCCATCGTCTAGATACCATAGGTTCAGAGAAGATTTAAGTTCTAAAATGACCTTGTGGATCGCTAAACTTATTAGTTAATAGTGAAATATCGTTAATAGAATTCCGCGAAGCTTAATTCTTTGTTTAAGTTCTTAGTTTCGCATAAGTTTAGTCTTTCAAGTTATATGCGTCGAACTTAAACGTAACACGTAGTCAAAACAACATGCGAATAGTTACTAGAAAATCCGTTTAAATGCCAAAAGGACATTAAAAAGGCCATAAACCGCCATTTAAATCCAACCCCCATAGTGTGGGGGTAATAATTCGTAAAGTTAGCAGGAATACATCTCATGGGAGGTATAGCCTTAATCTAATTCTGGGGTTTATACAGGTACCCATATGAAGGGTTAAACATGGAAGCAGCCTTTGAAACCTCTGAAACGTATAACTACTAAATATAATAAAACTTGAATATTACTTTATAACAATCAACATGTTCGATGCCTCGTATGTGTAAATCAAGGTAACATGACTTGTAGAGGATCATAAAAGCATGTTTATGTTTATCTATGATTCTATTTTAGTCGCGTACTTTAGACGTGTTTCTATACAATTAACTATATTGTTTTAAACTATATGATAGTTACCTATATGTCTGAAACGTCATATCATAACAGACATTTCTGTAGCCTTGTAAGTAACAAAGCTCCCTTACTCAAAGGCAGACATTATTTTAAAAGCTCATTATTCTAAGGCAGATACATTTTTTCAAGTCTTATGTTTACTTAATACTGGAAGAGCTATTAGGAATATAACGTTACAAGTTCAGACGGTATTATTAAATTCGTGTAATGGTGAAGTCGTTAATTAAAAGTAGTTCTTTATTGTCAAATACTATATTCAGTGCAGAACTTTGAAGATAAGTTGTTCAAGAAGAAAGATTTATAGGTGATACGGCGACAGCTATTGCCAGGGTTGACGCATAAACCCAGAAGAATCCATAATCTAGCTAATAGTACAGTAAAAATAGAATTTAACTATGCACTAATTTTCCGATCCAAATTTTGGGTTTTATAAGGTTCAGGATCACTTACTGAGCATAAAATCACAAAATGCTGACAGATCCAGGTGACGCCACATTCGCCATCTTGAAAAAACGTTTTCGGCCGATATCTCGGAAACTATGCACTTTATGGCAAAAGTTATTGAGACTATTATTATAGAAAATAAAATTTCGCATCTTTTGTTGCCAGTAAACTTTTTTGTAAAACTTACCGTTTACGATTTATGGCCCATTTAATGAACCAGTTTTTCTATCGCGGTCAATAAATAACTCTTGAAATATTAGATCAATCAATAAAATGCAGCAATCTATTCTTAAAGATCAGTTTATTCTCTACAACTTTTGTTTCGAGCTTTTTTTTCTAATGTCCGTACTTTTTGAGTTATAGGACGTTTAATGTAGAAATGCCGACGCTCAGAAAACGTATTTTCAAGATGGCGATTGTGGCGTCACCTGGATCTATCAGGATTTTGTGATTTTATGCTCAGTAAGTATCCTAAACCTTATAAAAAGCAAAATTTGGATTGGAAATTTAGTGGAAAGTTGACCCAAAAAACGTCTATTTTTACTGGCCTATACGAGCAAACAACGTTGCATCTTTGACAAAATCCGTGAAACAAAAGACGAGATGACAATAAACGTTGGAAAAGCAAATGTACAAGGGCGATATCTAATAAAGAGTATGACATCGATGAGCTCGTCGACGAGCGCATCGACGAATCGTTAGAGAATCGCACGGGTGGTCACTTCCCCATCTTGTCACTTGATACTACGCGATGGCGCAAAAGCTTAGCTAATTACATCATAAGCCGAACTTTGTGGTAATATCGCTTTGTAGAATATTTATAACATTGGTATATTATAGAAAATGTTATCTACCAAAACACTGTTAATTACTTCACAAAAAGACGGCGCCTAACGTTTATTGTGTGTTTACCCACAGTGCAAAGTGCTTTAGTTTTTACTTCCTTCTATACGCCAACGTCTGGGCCTGGTTTATATATGTCTTTTAGGTGGTATTGGTAAGATGATACTTTGCCTAATTTGAATAATTATCTACTCTGTTTCATTACCAGGAAGGTTTGAAACTGTTTTTTGACGTTTTTTTTTTCAATTGCATCTCAACAGACTGCAATGCTACATCTAGATAAACTACATATGGGACATTTCACGTGAAGCGGACAGGGAAAAAAAAGTGAGGTTCTGAAAATCGACCACATTCGGCCCATTTGTACTTCTAGTAGGTATGAATGTGTACGCAAAATATTTTTTTTGTATAGTGTATATTTACTAAGTTATAGGTTTCAAAAGAATTGTCGTTGATTGGTACTACAATTTTTCGAAAGTAATTTTTCGAATATAACAAATCTACTATAAAATATTTTACATAGCGATACATATTTAAAATATACTGTTCTTTTTGAAAGTAAAAAAAAAATAAAAAATAAAAAAATATGGCCAAAACCGGAAGTAAACTTTTCAAACCAGAATTACAGTCACTTCGACCAATTTTTTTTTATTTTTTTTTCTTTCAAAATATAGCTTAAATGATAATGAAAGTACACTAGAAAAATTTAAAATGGGATCTCTATTAGTTTAGGAGATACGTTGAATAACATACACCCGCGTCGCAAGGGGCGTCATATGTAGCACTTGCTTAGATCGGTTGGTGTGCGTCAAATAAAATGACTTGTATAAATTACTGTGATAAAATAGTTCAAACATAATAAAACAACATTGGTACAACACAAGAACTGTTTATTTTGTAATTTTAACAATTTTACAATGGGAATCTATGGCAGAACTGGTCCTCTTTACAAGAAGGCCTGTGGTTGTTGGAATGAAGCTGTGAAACTTTTTGGTTCCTGAAATGGTGACCGTAGACGCAAACCGGGGTTCCAAAAAAATTCTCTGACTCTCTATATCATCTTTAGAACAGAAATAAATGGCGGTTTGTTTTAAAGATGATTTTGCCCATTCATATAATCGCATTGGTGTTATAATTGCTTTACTTGGAGGTAACTGTAAACTTGCACGCGCAGCTAAACGTTTCAGATTCCCCCCTAGACCATCGCATGGCCCCTTTCCGTGAGATGTAGCATGAAAATGCAACTCTGCATCTGCGTTAAAATCTTCTTTGTAATAAAACAGATTCACAAAGTTAAATCTATTTTTAAAATGTTGGGAAGCCCCGTCAGTTATGTATATAATTTTTGATTCAACTATCGATTTTTCTAAAAGATGCTTGTGTAGTAGCTTTTGGAAAGCATAAAAGGTGGCTGTGTCATGCTTCAGGTCGTCAGAAATCATAACAATGCTTCCGTGTTTTACTTCATTACCGTCTCTGTAGTAAAAAACTGACGTTAGAAGCATTGCCTGTGCATTATTCCAATGAAAGGATTGAGCAGCATCTTGGACAATAAAACTATAGTTTTCTGCAAAATCACATTGTACGAGAATTTGACCTTCATCGATAGTCTCCTTAAGAGTTTTAAAATAAACCGCCTGTTGCTCTGCAATGTAAGCATGAGGTTTCAAAAGGTCCAAAGCGTCACATAACTCATCTACAAAACTATCGGAAGATAAAAGTCGAGTAGATATCGTGTAGCGGTCTGTGCCATCCCATTTTTCAAACTGCACTTCTGTGACTTGATTGTTATCAAATTGTATTTTTAAATGCTCTCGAATTGCACTTAAGCCTGGACAAGAATTACAGCGTTCATTTGGCGGTGTCTAAGTAGTCATTAAATGACACGTCAGTGTTGGATTGGGACACATCATCTGGCGAAGGCAATCCTTATAAGATGAAAGTTGCATAGCAGACCCAGCTGTAAGATTAGCAATGTCTCCTCCATTCAACATCAATTTCACGTTTTGATGGTAAGTACAAACACATACCATATGTGTTCCGGAGTCGCCTGCGAGGATACATTGTTTGGGTCTTAGTGTAAAAAACTTTGTTAAGCCTACCTTGATGTTAGGGTATTCATCTTTAAACCTCTGATAAAGTTCGTCAATGTTACAGAGAAGGAGCTGTTTCTGTATGTGCGTTCTTTTTCCATCGTCTAATTTAACAGATATAAAATCTTTTTTACCAGGCATTATGCGGCTAATGTCTTCTCGTAGATAAAAATCTTTAACCAAGTTCTCCGTCTCGGCTGGTAGTTTACGACCACCGCGTGGGTTCGGAGAGGATAAGATACCGAACTGATTGACAAGTTGTTTTGCTTTTCTTGCTTGTCGCCTGGACGTTCCAAATTCTTCTGCAAGTTTATTTTCACTCCATGACGTGGGTGCTATTGTTAATATCATAGTCTTCATAGAAGTAGAAGTAGAAGGATGATTGAATTTCTCCTTTAGCTGCTTTAAAATTTCTTCGTTTTCTATGGATGTGTCGGTTTGGGTGGAAATATGTTTAAACTTATCTTCGGGAATAAACGGTTCATCTTCAATGTTTTGCGAAGGTTCACTAGATGTTTGACTGCATTGCACAATGTCTTCATTAGCTACTGGAGGAGATTCAGTCAAAAGTCGTTTCCTGCAGGAAGCACATACGTAAAGATCTTGTGAAAAACTCCAATTTTGAGCTAAACATTTAGATATTTTCCTTAAATTTTTAAATTTTCGATGAAGTACCAAGTGAAATGGGTTAAAACATCGATCACCGTACGGCGCCATTAATAATAACAACTGTCACAGATTAAAACGTGCACAAGTCGCTGAGCGGTTAAAGCAACATTAAACTTTAAGTTACGAAACCGCTAGGCGTCATATTTCTATCTCTTTCTTGTAGATAGGTTTGACCGTTTGACTCTATCTGAGACAAAAAAGTACTACACGTTACTAACAGATGGCGCTATTAGTCACGTTTCGCAAATAATAAAACTTTTCTACTGCTCCAAAAACGTTTTTTCTTTATAATATATTATTAACTTATAAATTTTGTATTATGTAGTTATATTTATATTATATTAATAAAACTTATTTCATATTATTAAATGAGGTTAAATATACGCTAAAACGATATAAAATATTAATAAAGTTGCAATATCGCGCAAACTGCTCAACCTTGCAAGCGCTACATATGACGCCCCTTGCGACGCGGGTGTATATTATTCAACGTATCTCCTAAACTAATAGAGATCCCATTTTAAATTTTCTAGTGTACTTTCATTATCATTTAAGCTATATTTTGAAAGAAAAAAAAATAAAAAAAAATTGGTCGAAGTGACTGTAATTCTGGTTTGAAAAGTTTACTTCCGGTTTTGGCCATATTTTTTTTTTTTTTTAATTTTTTTTACTGTCAAAAAGAACAGTATATTTTAAATATGTATCGCTATGTAAAATATTTTATAGTAGATTTGTTATATTCGAAAAATTACTTTCGAAAAATTGTAGTACCAATCAACGACAATTCTTTTGAAACCTATAACTTAGTAAATATACACTATACAAAAAAAATATTTTGCGTACACATTCATACCTACTAGAAGTACAAATGGGCCGAATGTGGTCGATTTTCAGAACCTCACTTTTTTTTTCCTGTCCGCTTCACGTGAAATGTCCCATATTGTATTATGCGTTTTTAAAATAACCAAAGGTTATGTGGGTGAAAGGACCCAAGGATCTAGATATGTGGTTTCTCGAATAACGGTTAACAATATATTACTTACGTAATTAATAATGAACTTGTATTGCATTTTTGCTCTTATAATAATAAAATATAAAAAAAATATTCTCCCCCTAGATTTCGTAGAATCGTTCACCATCGTGGATGTTATATTTTCAGTATGTAGGTAGATAGATTAGGAACTGGAATAACATATTGGGCACTTTTCATCATCATCATCCATCACAACGCGGGTGTAACCGCAGGGTGCAGCTAGGATAATATATGCCTGACAGAACGCTGTAAGTGTCCATCTAAGGGAAAATAGGCAAAAGTGGACAAAATCGTAAAACGTTTTCATATGTGATCTCGTCCAACGCAGTAAAAAGTTAGAAGTGCATTCACGGTTTTGACTTCCAATATCTAAATTCACTTGTTCCACGAACTAATTTAACACCAATGCTACGTCAAAGGTAGAGGTAGAGAACTAAAGAAAAGTCTAGACAACAACAATCTCACCACAATCTCAACGGCGGACCCGACCAACTGGCCTACTGACCCCAAACGACTTCCTGACGTCATAGACTTCTTCATTACAAAGGGACTATCTACACTATTCTACCACATACAAACATGTTTAGACTCAGATACTAACCATGTTCCAGTAATATTATCTATTGGCACCACTGTTCTCAACATGGATAGAAACCTTAAATTGTACAATAAGCGCACAGATTGGAACTCTTTCCGTGAACTGGTACAAGAAAGATTAGATCTAAAGGTAGCCTTAAAAACCGAGTCCGATATTGAAAACGCTACTAAGTCAATAACTTCAGTGATCCAAGAAAGTTGTTGGATGGCTACGCCTGAAGATACCAATAGACCGCCTCAGAGTAAAATTTACTCGGAAGCTATACGACAAAAAATACTAGAAAAAAGAAGACTACGTCGAGTATGGCACACTAGTAGGCACCCAAGCGACAAAACAGCATTTAACAAAGCTATTCGAGAACTCAAAGCCCTCATATCTAAAGCAAATGAAACTGCTGTAGACACCTACTTGGTAAGCCTGTCAGCCACAAAAACAACTGGCTACTCGCTATGGAAAGCATGCAAAAACTTTGATCGACCATTACATCAAAAGCCTCCCCTACGTACAAATGGTGCACAGTGGATCAGAACTGCTCAATCCAAAGCCGAGGCTTTTGCAAACCACCTCAGCCAAATATTCAGACCAAATGATCCCATGCCGAATGCAGATGAATCAGATATCGACTTGATTCTCAATCAAGACATACAACTTGAATTACCTCTAAAATCAGTGACACCTAGAGAAATATGTATGAACATTAAATCAATGAAGAACAACAAAGCTCCGGGATATGACCTCATCGACAAAAAGGTTCTGGAAGAATCACCTCGCAAAGTAATAGTATACCTCACAGTGCTGTTTAATGCGATAATGAGAGTCGGACACTTCCCAGACATATGGAAAGTATCGCAAGTCACAATGATACACAAACCTGGAAAGCCTATGTATGAGGTTACATCGTACCGACCGATTAGTCTTCTTCCTATAATGTCGAAGTTGCTCGAGAGGTGTATACTACACAGAATGTTAAACCACATCAAAGAGAGATCAATTATACCTGATCACCAATTCGGCTTTCGAAAAGAACACGCCACCGTGGAACAAGTCCATAGAGTGTGCAGGACAATTAGATCATCACTAGAGAAAAAAGAATACTGCTCTTCGGCTTTTCTTGACATACAACAAGCCTTTGACAGAGTTTGGCACAAGGGTTTGTTGTATAAAATAAAGCTACTATTACCACACACACTCTATGTAGTCTTAAAATCATATATTTCCAATAGAATATTCCAAGTAAGAGAGAGTGACTGCACATCTGGCTTCTGCGATATATACGCTGGTGTGCCACAAGGTTCTGTCCTCGGTCCTGTCTTGTATACACTGTACACGTATGACCTGCCACACAGCCCAGAGGTTACAGTTGCGACTTTCGCTGATGACACGGCACTACTTGCCTCTAACAAATGTCCAATTCAAGCTTCCAAGATCTTGCAAAAGAGCTTGAATGAAGTAGAGAAATGGTTAGCCAAATGGAGAATTGCCGCCAGTGTATCCAAATCGGTACACGTAACATTTACCCTTCGAAAGGGAGATTGCTCCCCTGTTACCCTTAATGGTATCCAACTACCACACCATGATGTAGTGAAGTACTTGGGTATGCACTTGGACCGGAGACTCACCTGGAAGAAACACGTCCAAACAAAACGAGACGAAATAAACCTAAAATACAAGGGTCTTTATTGGCTCCTGGGACGAAATTCAAAACTTTCTGTTGACAACAAGCTGCTTGTTTACAAAACAATTCTAAAACCCATTTGGACATATGGTATACAGTTATGGGGTTCTGCCAGTGCTTCAAACATAATGATCATACAAAGGGCACAAAATTTCATCCTTAAACAATTATCAAATGCGCCATGGTTCACAAGAATAACTGAGGTCCATGAAAACTTAAATATGGCTATGATAAGAGAGGAAATCCTTACTCATGGAGCCAGCTACAAACAGAGACTAGAAAAGCACCCGAATCAGCTTGCGGGACAGCTTACTATCCCTGAAGCAGTACGTCGGCTAAAAAAACGGCGGGACATCTTTGATCAAGATAGTCAGATGGACTGAGTTAAAAAAAGGGGCTAACTCCACTGGGAGTAGCACCCTCCACGCCAAAAAGCCTTAACCTCATCTGTTTATAGTCAATATGACTGATTGCAAGATAAAACACAAAAAAAAAAAAAAAAAAAAAAAAAAAAAAAAATGCTACGTCAAAAATTCTTAATAAAAACGCGTATTGTTCGTGTAGTAACCGAGTTTTGAGATAAATACATTATTTATGCCGTCCGAGCAAAACAACAATTTAAAACGCGCCAAGTCCAAGTTAGGAACGCGCGTCCAATTCTAGCTTGAAACTTTTGCAATACAAATTGTATTGTTTATATTTCACGAGTTTCTGATTCTAGTTCCGTTTGTGAGGTGAATATTTTTTAAAACGAAAAAGTTTGCTCCTGCATTAAGGATGAAGTTTGTTGTTAAAAATGTAGCACATTTTTGCAAATTCCGAAGCGCTTCATGTTATTTGTACTTATGTAAAGTACTCGTAATCTTAAAAATTTTGTACCCGACGCCGCATAAGATTTTAAACTTTGTGTACACATTTGCTTGGTTGTAATTTTTAAAGCGCACATTGAGGTTATATTTAAATAATTTAATTAAAGTTGGTACAAAATTATGCGATGTAAAATTGGTCAATAAAATCCATCAACGTTTTTAGTTTATACACATTTTATCACATGCTAAACATTATTTAATCACTAGCGACTGCCTGCGACTTCGTTCGCGTAGTAGTCTTGGTCTTCGGCCTCACCTCCTTTTCTTGGTTTTTCTTTCATAAGAACCATCCGAATATTATTAACACAACAAAAAAGAATTAACGAGATTGTTCCATCCGTTTCATCCACCAGGAGAAATAGGAGTTCATTTTTATATAGTATTACTATAGAAGATAATTACGATCAAATCAATGTCAGTTTTTTTTACCAATGTCAAGAATAGCTGATGTGAAATGTTATTAAAATGTTAAAATGTTATTCTTACTAAGGCATTTTTTATATACATATAACAGCTATATAGCAAATCGCTTGTTACGAACACCAAACTAAACTAGCGAACAAAAACATATTTTAAGTCATTTATGGTAGTTCTTATGTTGTCCAAGCTTAAGTCCAAATTCATATAACACTTATGCAAATGACAATTATTAAATTTGCTTTTCTACCGACTTCCAAAAAAAAAGAGGAGGTACTCAATTCGATTGTTTTTTTAATGATTGTTATCTCATAAGTTTCGATAGGATGAACTGATTCTCCAAATTCTTTTTTTGTTTGAAAGCCGGTGCTTCTCGTGTGGTTCCATTTAAATTTTATCAAATTCGGTTCAGTACTTTTTGAGTTACACTCCAATAACTGATTTTTACCAAAGTAATAGAATGGAAGTCTGTATTAAATTTTTCAAATAATAATAATAATAAGCATTTTTATTGATACCAAAAAACAACTTTGTAACTTACAATTAACATAAAATTAATTTCAAATTTCAATAATTACTCGCAACACTAAAACTTTTTGGGATACAAATATAAGCTTACAAAGTTAGACTTTGCTTAGAACCCTAGCTCTCACGGTAGGATACCCTGTGTTTGTGAGAGGTAGTTCTTCCTAAATTCATGCAATATTCCTGAACAAGTTGTATAGCTATGGAATCAGAGGAACTGAAACTGATTAGATCATATCTAGACAATAGAAAGCAAATAAACCAAATAAACAGAATCTGTACAGAAACATGTACAGAGACTGAATATAAATCCGACATGAGAAAAGTAAGTCACGGTAGCACCGCAAGGCAGTGTTTTTGGGTCATCTTTTATTTATATGCTAAATAAATGATTTCTCAAATATAACTACTAATGCTATGACATTATTTGCGGATGACAGTACAATTTTAATTATTGATAATGATTATGATAATGATAATTTCTATAGTGACATTAATAATACATTGACATGTTTAGTAGCATGGCTTCATGCGCACAATTTAAATATTAATTTTGATAAAACATACCTCACAGACTTTAAACTGTAACATAAAGAATCTTCAAGTTTTGATATTCATTATCTAGATAATAATATAATAAAATAGACATTACTAATTTTTTAGGCTTCACAATAGACAATAAACTAACATGGAAACAATTGAACTTGTTCTGTTCAATTATGGGCATATTTAATCGTCATGTAAGTTCGTGCTCTCTAAACTAGTCTGAACTGATGTAAAACTACCCACATAATAAAATAATTATATTTTTAGAATCATCATTCTAAGTGTTACACGAATGTGGATTTTAGTTTAAACAGAATAAGAACTACCATAGAGAATCTTGTTTAGTGTACGCACAAGCAAATCACTACCCTTTACATATAAATAACAAGGTTTTAGGGAAAGAAAAATATTTAAAAATTACCTTAAAATTTAACAATTTCGGCAAATCTGACCTGATTATGAATTCTGGACTACAAATAATAAAAATATAATAAAAGTACTTCTCCAAAGATTGGTATTGCCACCATCGCGGTTGTTACCGCACCTTTAATCGAAAATACTTTTCTACTACAAATTACAGGTTTTGCCAGAAAAGTGACCCAAATATAAAATATTCACGACACAGGAGCAGATATGCAAATTAGGAACCCAAATACATAATTACCCTAAATCCGGGACTACCTACGGCTTAAAGCAAAACTGTGTTTATTATCGCTAGGGTTCCATGAGCTGATACAACATTTGTACTCACAGATCAGACAATCATCTGGTGTTTGCACTACTATGGGGTTTTAGAATCGAATATTTTAATTAGGTTGATCAACACCCTCCTCCGGAAAGGTTACATGCGGTTCCAAAGTTCAAATACAAAGTACTTTTTTTGTAATTAATTAGCTAACAAATAGCTCTTAGCTTATATAGTATAACAAAAGGTTAAATTAAAACATGATATATTGTGTAGTGTGCGTGTGTGTGTGTGGGTGTGTGTGTGTGTGTGTGTGTGTGTGTGTGTGTGAAACCAGTATCTTATAAAGGTCGTGGGACGACGTTGGATGCAAGCCGCTTCCAACCGGCGGCCTTATTGTCTGTCTATCTTTACGGCGAATGGGAATGGGCTTCATTTTGACATTTGAACCCCATACTGGGCGAAACTCCGCAAGCCTATTGGCTGGAACCAACAATGGGAATGAGAATGAAGTCACATTTCATTCTCCTTCAAGTTAGACAATATGGCGGCGGTTAATTTGGAAGTTTATGGGAAAGGCCTATGTTCAGTAGTAAACGTCCTACCGCTGAGATGATGATGATTACCGTGTACTCGTAGAGTTATGGAGTGAGAATTTTAAAAACTACCCGTTGTATCGGGATTAAAAGAAGCCTATGTGTTGGTTCCGAGTAAAAACCATATCTCAACTCTAAATGTTATTATAGTAGGATTAGTGTTTGAATTCCTGGTGCGCAATAAACTAGTTTTGAAAACCATTTCAAACTGTTCGTTAATAATACAAAATTCTACGAAGGTTATAAACGAAGAAAGGTTGTAAAAATACTAAATGGGTTTTAATAAAATTTGGTCTGTAGATAGAATAGGCGCTGGAAATAGAGTATACAATTTCTTCATCATCATCATCTTCATTCATCACCAAACGGGTGTTACCGCTGGGCGCAGCAACTAATAAATATAAGATACAAACAATAATAAACACAGCACAATCTGTATTTTGTTTGCAATGAATATTTAAGGCATAAATATGTTCAGAAAGGAATGGCTGTAGTACAGGTGTTTTGTCATGCATATAATAAGTAAAGTGATATATGCTTGTATTTAAATTTCCATTGTATATAATTTATTCGTTCCGTATATAAGGTGAAATATCATTCTGAGGGCCCTTAGTCAGCTATAGCTGGGGACTAACCCAGAAAATGTACGTATGTATGTTTTTACTTAATGACTTTATATTCTTTTTCATTTATGATACTGGCTCCAGGCTATGTTTTTCAATATAATTAATATCATAGTTATAAGCTTATACCTTAGCATTTACATAAGTTAACAATACATATATCTGAAGTGTCACGAAAATTCAACCTGATGGGAAAGTTATATTTCATGTAATAGTTATTACGTGGATTAATTAATCCTTTTTAATAACTAGTTATGAATTAGTGAAGAAAAATATTCATCAGTAGCTTGTTATGAAAATAGTACCTAAAAACAGTTGTAAATGTAAAATATTTTCAGTTATAAGTAAAATAAAAATCTAATTAGGTGAAAAATGAAGAGATGAATGTAGCAGAAAAGCTGACAAGCAGCTTAAGCTATTTCAAACAGACGATAGCTTCAACGGCTTAAGCTGTAATATTTATTCGTTTCGCAGCTTTTGGCCCAATTTATCTCACTTTGTATTAATGGTTTTTTCTTTAAGCTGACGCTTTCTGTTCGGCGTTTCTTCCCTGTCAATGTTATCTGGATTTATGAGATTATAAATCTATGCACAAATATTTTTGTATGAATTAAAGAGGCTGGCTTTTATAACTGAAGGATCGTAGTTTAAAAATGTTTGTGAGACTCCTACTAATAAGTTCTACTCGAAATTGTTACCAATACCTAATATTTGGATAAAAAAATGCTGTATCTTTCTCTCACATGTTATTTGGAATTTACAATACAAAGCTTACTTTTACTTAATAACAGTGATCTAATGATTAATGTTTAACGCAATTCAGTTTTGTTAGTAGATATTCGTTAGTAATTTAGTTTAATGTTTCATGGTTCAGATAATAAGTGTAATTTTTTTTTTGATGGGATAGGTTGGCAAAGGAGCAAGCGGCTCAACTGATGGTAAGTGATACCGTCGCCCACGGACATCCGCAATACCAGAGGTCTCGAGAATGCGTTGCCGACCTTTGAAGAAGGATGATAGGAAGGAAGAGATAAAAGGGGTTAGGGTGGAGGGGGAGGGGGAAGGAGACGGAGAATGGGGAAGGGGGAATCGGGACTCCGGAACCGCCCACAAACCGACGAAACGCAAAAGCAAGCTATGTAACTTCACGTCAGTGTTATGTTGGAGTGTGGTACTTCCCCGGTCGTGCCGGCCCATTCGGCTGTGGTGTTACAGCGTGGCACCGAAAAAATTTAATGTCTATAAAAGTAGAACGTCTTCCCTACTAGCGTTGATTCAAGTAAGTTTGGCGTGAGACGCGTGTAGGGAAGTCAACATCGCCACAAAACAAGTACACATCACACACTTTTATCACTATTTATCGCGATGACGTTCTACTTACTCGGGGCCGCGCGGTCTAAGTACTTTGGTTCAGGCATTGATGGGTTCAGGCATCAATTTTATTAGCTATTATTAGCATCGCTTATTAGTATTATTATTATCATTCATTCATTTATTAGTATTCGCTACCTACACATAAACAAATATATATTTGCGCCATTATAGGTAGGCGCACTTACGTGTGAAGACAGAAATCCCCTGACAGGCTTCGCCATCTGTTGCAATGATAGATGGCGAAGCCTGTCAGGGAAGGACAGTGATGTTCCGAAGATTAAGCCGGCGCCATTTCACTCAAACAACTTAACTGACATGATGGCATTTGTGCTTACCACAATTACTCGCGGGACCCATGTTGGAAAACACATGGAAGCTAGCAAACTTCCGTCGTGCAGTCATTGAAGATACGGGAACTAGCACTCGTATTTATAAACAAATAATTACTTGTTGCTAAGTAATTCTAATGAAATAATTACTTGACGATAGAGAACTTCAATAGAAAATCTTATTCTATATCCGTGATGTTTCTTACTGAAGTAAATGCTTAAGTAAGTAATGAACTAACCCTATCAAAATTGGATGCATCTATTTACACTTGTATCAGGTTGTTGTCATAGGATTTTATTTTTTACATCATAATAGATCCTTCACAATTCAGACTTGTGTGCGAATGTAATTTTTATACAACTTCACTATTGCAATAAGAACGAAAAATTTACGTGTTCTCATTGCTTAAGTAAAGGAAATGGTGACTATTAGGTACTCATTCTAGCTTTTGATAGTTCTAACTTCAAGCAAATACTAATCTATAGAATCATATCAAATTGTTGCTTAATTAATTAAATTTTACTCGTTTATAAATACGGCAGTTAGAATTACATTTAATGTAATAAATAATAAAGTAAATCAAGTAAAATTTATCATCCCACTATTGGGGCCTTTGTAAATTATTATACAAAATGAAATAAACTATCTCTTTACATTTTATCTTTGGTAACACATTGACTGCAGTTTTTTATTAAATTGTTATCTATTCATAACATTGTTACGATTTCTTTTCATACTGTGTTTACAAGTATGCACGTCTTTTTGAGGTTCAGTTTGTTGACATGTAATATTAACCAATAGCATAATGTGCCTATGTTTAGCTTTTTTTTAAGTTAGGGAAGATACCGATTTGGTAGCATTTATTCAATAATGTAATTATTGCCTCAAAATATACTTAAGTAAAATCCGGTGGCATTATATACATTTACATTTGAGTATCTATTTTATTTTAAACTAGCGACTGCCCGCGACTGCGTTCGCTAGGTATCGATAAGGTATTATCCTAGAAACTTATTCGCTGTTAATAAAACTGTCAATGCGTACCTAAAGGCTTTCACGTGCCTGAGTGCACGTTCTACTACGTGTCACCATTCGATATTGACTAGAGTAAAGCACTTACTTCTTGAGCCTTTGACGACGTCGTGATTTAGTTGAGCTCCAGCCTCCGTGAGCAGTACACATCTAAAAGGTGTGTAACAGAAAATCTTCTCCGCTTCGCTTATTTTTTATTTTGCTTGCTTTAACCCCAGTCACGTCTAGCGACGGTGTGCTTAGTTTGTTCATTACGTGTCGTTTCTAATGTCCTGGATTGTTTCATTAGCGAGCGGTGCATACTGCGGTTTGCTTTAAAGCCATTTTATTGCCATATATACAATAGGTGAATCAGCAGGGTGTACTAGATAGATGCCTTTAACTCGAATAGATTTTACTATTTCAAAAACTTTTCTAATAACACAGTTGTTTCAGCATGTAGTTTCGAGTCTATTATCTCAAATCTGTCACTTAAGCCCTGATTCACTACTTAGCGTACTTATAGAATACGGTTCTTAATCTATTATCTAACTTCATAATAACCCGAAAATGCCTGTAAGACAGGCAAAAACTCCACTTTAAAGTAAGCCATGTTTGCTCAAGACAATCGCTGGCTCATTTAGAGCTTTAAGCTTACTGGCGCGGGCTTGACACCCCCGAAACGCAACAGTTCTTTTGTGCTTCACTCACCCATTAAATTCAATTGCCACTGTGTCTCTTATTCCTAAATATGGTTGGTATTTTATATTATTTAACAACACAGAATCTTGCTGAAAATGTCGACCGTCTGGTAAAATATTTGTTTGTTTCGTGTATTGTCTTTATAATTGATATTTAGTGATAAGATCGAAGTTGAATTGGGTTAGGATTAAATGTGATTACGTGGTATCAGAGTCTCGTTACCGTCGTAGTGTTCAATAACTTTGGAATACTCTAGAACTCATTTAAATTTCGCAGTTGTGAAAATAAAGTTGTCCAACTGAGACGTTGAAAACTGTAATAGCATTTCCAGTGCAAGAATACGAGTTTGCAATAGTTTTCTTGTAAATATGTAGGTATATGCAAAGCGGCAGACGTGCGATTATGAAGTTGAGTTTTTTCTCAGAAAACTTTGATATTGAACGCCTTTATGTAAGTAATTGAGACAGCTTTTTCTTACAAACTATTAAAATAAAATTAGAGAAAAAGATCGTCTGATGCAAAGTGAATAATACCTTTCTGAAAACGTTCAATAAATCTCAGAACAGACTTTTATGAAGGTAAGCTCTTTGTTTAATAGGATGGCCCTGGAGTATAGAATAGTCTTTCTTTGGAATATCACCTAACTATACTTTTTATACGTTTTTAATTTATAACTTTCTCTACAAATTGATTGAAAAAATAATTACCTCTACAAGGGTTAGTTTTTAGAATATGCAATTGTGTTTTGATTCTACACTATACAGACTCAAAGCGTTTCTAAGATTAATTCTTCATATACCGTGATAATTAAAACAAAAGATTTATGAATGAAACAGACTCAAATGTACGTCTCTGGTACGCAAAGGGTTAATAGTTTATGAGGATTGTATGTCCCATCTGAGGCCGTCGTACAAACAATTTGGGAAAAAATATATAAGCGACAACGCGTCACGCTTTGGCGTAAAGTATGAGTTATCTGTGTCACAATTTCCCTAGACAAATGACAGTTTGCACTGTTTCACGTAAACGACATGTTACGGTACACTTACGCAGTTATTAATATATGTTATGCGTCGTAGGTAGTCGTTCTTAAAATGCAAGTTAGAGACAAGACAGGCAAGTTGTTCGCCTGGTGGTAGGTGGTAAGCATTACGCTTGTCCATGAGAGTTACAGTGCAACCAAGAGCTTAGTACTGCAGTTTTGCGTAGCACTGCATTGTGCCCGTCTCCCCGACATTGGTTGTTGAGTCTCTTTCGCCCAGTTTTCACTTGCTACAGTGCCCTTCAAATCTTCACACGGTGATTGCTTTGTGGTAAAATATCTGATACTGCGATAGTACTAACCAAAACTTTGCACAAGAGACCTACAACTTAATAATTCGGTTATATGCTTTAATTATTTTCTCACGCCCAGCGTAATTAAAATATGTGTGTGTATTTACTCTTGATAATGGAATAGATTCATTTTTACTTGCATACATAATTGTTGTAGTACGCCATATACGTTCTACATAAACATTGACATCAAAACGGGAAAACTTTTCATCTATTCAAGGCACGGCTTATAAAGTCCCCTTCAGAAAGGTTTTGCCAACGTCGCCGTCTGAGGGTATAGCTTTGTGAAGTTTCCTCAAAAAGTAGACTAAACACGTAATTGGGGATCTGCGGTCCCCATTTCACAAACACACCTGATGATTCATTCTTTGACATCACTTTGTAAGGTAAAGTAGAAAAGTGTTCAACTTCTCAAGGTTAATCTGATTAGTCTTTGTTTGAGTTTTCCACCAGATTGTTGTTGGGGATAGCGGATTTATAGGGATTACTTTATTTGATTACATTTTTCTTTTGCTCCTCAGATTGTTGAGGTTTATATTTCCGATGAGAAGAAAATTTATCGTGTCCATAGAGCAGTGGAAATTTTATTAAATATGACAATTAATAGTCGTACATATTGATATAAATAACTAATTAAGTATATGTACAAAAACGACGATATTAAGATAATAATCTAAATAAAGCGTAACAAACAGTAAACTAAGTTTCGATTCTGTACTTTTGATTATTAAGACTACAACATTCTATGGTTATGAAAAGTTACAAACATGCCATATATAAATATGGCATGTTTGCTAATTCTACTAAATCCGCTAATTTAAAAAAAAGAAGATGAAGTCATACGTTTTTTGTAAATCAAGAAGAAGAACCTTACCAAATATAGGAAATATTAAATAATACACTGATATGACTTAACTTAATAAACATAAAATTAATGCCTTTAACACCATTTCAAAAAAAAAATTGTTCGTATCGTATATTGAGTTCCAGCCACGTGGTCTATTCGTATGAACCGCGTTTTTTTACCTGGATACGCGATTCAATTATTTAAGTATAAGAAAATAATCTTATTCTAAATTTATGATTTTATATTATGGTTTAAAATATAATTTATTGGTTACGTATGATACATTATATTCTTTAATCTAAAAGTTTTATCATAATCAGATTTTCCTACATTTCAACCGGCAGATATTTGATGAAACATGAACGTTTGATATACATAAACGCACTAAAAGCAACTTGAGGATAGTCAGCAAAGTATCTGGCAAAAGTAGGCCCTGCCAAATTGATTTAACTCTCAGCGAAGACTTGCCTCCAAGAGAATAAATAAATCTACACAAATTCAATTTCTTCAGGAACACGCATGAATGCCATATTTTCTTTATTTCTCAACGTATTCAGTCACTATTACATTTTTGAGAGTGTAATTTATATACATATGTATAAATAGTGGTAGTGTCTGTTTACGTAACGTTAGGAATATTTTCATCGTAGCATTCTGGTATAAATTTGCTATCGCGTCGAGTTCGTGAACCTTCCAACCAAGGTATCAGCTTATCGATTGCTTCAAAATTGGTTCGTGACGTCAGCAGATCCGTCGGCTTATATAAGAAAACACGGGAAGTAAGCTAAATAAACGAGTCCGGTAACTTAATTCTTAACCAAAGACCGAATAACCTAAAACGATAGATAGACATTAATTCTAAGTAGTATAACTGGTAATTATGTAATTATAATGAAGTCACAATTCTATTTACTCGCTCACATTGTATAATAATTAATGGGAAGTGCTAGTTACACGTAAGTTTAAGATATTTTCAGCTATTTTAATTTAGTATTTATAAGTATACAACGTCTGCTATTATGCCACTCCTTCCATTGGCACCGAATCATCATCATCATATCAGCCGTAGGACGTCCACTGCTGAACATACGCTTCCCCCATAATTTTCCAAAAGGACCGGTTGGAAGCTGCCTGCATCCAACTTCGTACTGCGACCTTTATAAGGTCGTCTGTCCACCGTGTTGGTGAACGACCTACGTTGAGCTTGCCGTCCGTGCTCTCCATTCCAGAACCTTCCGGCACCATCAGCCATCTGTCCTGCTTGCTATGTGCCCTGCCCACTGCCACTTTAACTGGCTTATCTTTTGGGCTATGTAGGTGACTTTCGTTCTTCTACGGATCTCCTCATTTCTGATTCGATCACGTAGAGAAACCCCGAGTATAGCCCTCTCCATAGCTCGTTTTGCGACTTTGAGCTTATATATGAGGCCCATAGCGGTATTGAATACACAAACGATTTAGAGTTCATAATTTAGTTTTAAATTCAATTATTATACTCGTAGCAATGTCGTAATAACAGTAAAAAATAACGGTACTGGCAAAGTTCCGGTACTTTTTACTGTATAAATTTCATAAATACCGTTAGATATCTACCATTAGCGGTCCCTGTTCAAAATGACCGGGCTCAAGTAGCCGTAAAATGAACCCACAGCGTCTTTGTAAGGAAACTATCAGAAAGTTTGTAAGGAAAACGAAATGTCGTGGCTTAATTTAGATTAACAGTCTAGTAAGATAATGAGAGCCATTCCAGGTAGACGCGACTTAATTGTGTAGGGTAGTATCGTAAATTGTGCCTATGGGTAGAAACTTAGGTCTTTGCCTTTATGCTGAAAATAAATGAGAATCCAACTTAAATTTGGGTTTTAACAAATAGTTGGTACAAGTCGCACTTAAAACAATGCGAGTGCTATTTTTCCTACCCACTGCCACTTTGACAGGTGTATCTCTATCCAAGGCTATGTTGATGACTTTCGTTCGTCTACTGACCTTCTCATTTCTGATCCCATAAAAATCACCATTTAGAGATTTTAGAGAAACCCCGAGCATAGCGCACCCCCATAACGTGCTGCGCGGCTTTGAACTTATTTATGAGGCTTATAGTAAGAGACCATGTTTCAGTAGGTACCTTAAATAATTATTGGTAGCGCTCACTGATCAATACACGTGTCTTGAGAAAAGGACGATAAGACTTCGCGTAGTTTGTCTTCTTAAACCATATGCTTACATTATTATTTTACTTTAATTTTCAATAATTTCTAAGTTTATATCTAAATGTAAATACTCTCTCGATTATTTTTTAACTTTAAGTGATGATAACATGCTTCACAGATTTATTTTGAAGAATATGCATGTTCACTCGAGATTTAAACATTTCGAGTTTGTATCCGAGATTATATGACTGAATGATGTTGTCCCATATAAAGCGATGGGGCGTCTTTGCCTACCATTAGGTATAGCGATGCCGCATAGACGTACACCGTATCTGGTGGAATTGGGATAGGGGAATGAAATTACGTCATCCGAACTCACATTTGCTGAAATGTACCTGATAGATAAAATAGTGAAACGCTAGCAGTCTACCTCGGTGTTCAAGGCTTCACTAGATTATTTAGGAAATATGAAACTCCAAAGTGGCGTTTTCTTGCGAGAGTTATTATAATGAAATGATAATAGTCAGCCACCACGTCTGCTTATATCAAAGCTAAAGCTAAACTTTAAAAACAGAATCGCAACGATTGTTTTTGGTAACAACCTGCGAATGCTTGAGTAATTGGGTACTGGTACACTGCCGTGTAGCTTTGGAGAGCTTTCACAAGTTTTTAGCCAACTGCATTTTATTCTTAACTAACTGGGGGCCTAGCACAAACATTTGCTTAAGTGTAACATAATCGTACGTTGACGTACACAGTACAAACTATGAGTTATCTGTACCACAGTTGTACTAGATAAATGATAGTTGGTATTGTCAACATTACGATTAGGTACGTTATAGTAAAATTTTCGTGCTTTGCCCACGGCCCACGGGTGATTAGTAAATACGAGAGCATTCGAATTAGTACGTGACTGCCTATCATCTTAATCCATTTGTATTTTGATATATTAAGTAAGTATTATATGAAATTCCTATATATATCACAATAATAACACCATTTTTTTATACATGCCATTTGTTGAAGGAAACCCTAAACTGATATTGCATATGAGAATCTGAAGAGAAGAGAAAAAAGAGAATCTAAGCATCCAGGTCCCAAAATAATAAACTTTTTCTTTTATCATTAAAAAAATAAACGTTATATTTATGTTGTCGATGTGAATTCGATTATAATTCCGTCGTATGCACGGCATTTCCAATAATATTTTAATTGGCTCTCGTGCTATACAAATTACTTTTAATCGAATACTAAGCCGTGTTTATTCTGTGCCCACTATCGGACAATAGAACGATGCGGCGGCGGCAAACTCGCCTTGTTAAAAGCAAACAAACATAACTCCACTATCTGGAGAGGAACACGGTCTTATTAGTTTATTTCGAAAACCAAATACTGTTCAGCGTGTGATCTTAAAATATTCAGTTTATATGTGTTTGAACCTTATAAGAATCTTTAAGTGTAAGTGACAAGGAATTTAGTTGAATCGTATCAATCCAACACTAAGCCTGCTTCCTCTTCTTCATCATCATCATCAGCCTGTAACAGTGTTGGACATAGGCCTCACCCAAAGCGCGCCACTGAGCCCGATCTTCGGCTCTGCGCATCCAGTGACAGCCAGCTACCTTGCGCAGATCGTTGCTCCATCTGGCTGAAGGTCGTCCCACGCTACGCTTGCCGACACGTGGTCTCCATTCGAGAACCCGTCTATTCCATCGGTTATCGGTTCTACGACTGATGTGCTTTCTCTTATGCTTTGTTATCTGTTCATTTTGGTAAAACACATAGATTATAAAACCTCCCTATGAGCTATAACCATGCTATATCTGCTATATCATCTCCGAAGCACAAACCTTGCAAATCTGTTAACAGTTACTGGTTTTTAAAATGCGTTATTAAAATGCTAGTCACAATAATGTGAATTGTAAATAATAAATTGAGAATATTGTATACTAGCTGGTGCCTGCGACTACGTCTGCGCAGGATTAGTACTTCGAGTAGCTTATTCTTTCTCCAAAGGCATATCTATCTTTATACCAAAATGTTATAAAATATGTACATGGTCAAACGCATTAGCTATAACAGTATTAAATAAGTACATTTAAATACTTAGTAAATCAATCAGTAAACATTAACAATAAAATATTGGACGGATAAGGACGGATAACAAAATTTACGGACATACAAATATAAAATTAATCACAAAGGAAAAACCTTGACGATATTTGTGCTACATTTCATCACCCTTGATGGTCGCCGAGCACGTTTCGGTATCGATACTGACAACCGAAACAGCTCGAGCTGTCAAATTGATATGGCTTTTGACCAAGCTATCAGAAACTGACACAAACTTTGACAGAACTGTCATCATTACGATCTTGACGTAGGCGGAGATCTTATTATTTTGTCTATGCTGTGCCCAAGCATATAATGCTTTTTCACCCGCTTGGTGCTTCACAGGGATAAGAAAACAATAGGCTCGAACCCTAAATTTTGTGGAACTTTGACTTTAATAGCGATAAGGGTGTATTCTTACACCTCTGCTGATCGCTTCAGGGACGTACAGGTATAATGTTATGTTTGTGTTATGTGATTATATCGTTATAGCTTGCCATTCGTCAAAACAACAAAGTAATCTTTTAACAGATTCGTTATATCTTTTTGTTTGTTTGACGACTAAACTTTTAAACAAACGCCATATGAACCATTTGATACAGCCACGAAATCGTTGCAGCTATTCAAAGTTTATTGTTTCTATTAAGGAAGTTCCCGTATGATTTACACGGAAACTTTAGTTGGGCTGGCAATGAAGGCAGTAAAGGGAAAATTACTCGTAAAAAGTAATTTACGATCCCCCACGCACATGTGCTATCTCTGTGTTAGTTATAGAAACCTACCTAATAATGTACGTGATGGTAAACACATGACTCACAAGGAAGTCATAATGTATTAACCAAAAAGTAATGGTCTTAAGAGGTTTGAGCTTAAGAGGATTCGAGTTTCGACAAGTGAGTAGTTTATTATACTTATTTCCGCAAAATGCTAAGCTCAAACTTCAGCAAATGCTAAATATCAACACAAAACTAAAAATGATCTAGGCACTTTGCGGTAAATCTATATCTATCTATATACATATAACTACATATAATAAAAATGTAAAGGTCAAATTTCTGTACAATGTAGAAAAAGGTAAAAACTGAGTCAGGGGGATTTAAGGAGTAAAATCGAACTAATTTAATTTTCTTTTCAATTTTTTGTTTCTCTGTTTGTACGGGCTAATCTCCAAAACTACTGAACCGATTTTAATGAAATTTTGAATGGTTGTAGCATATATCCCTGGTCAACTTTTCCGGTATCAACTTTTGATACAGGTTAATAAAACACTTACGTGGGATAGTTAAAACAATATAATTAACCGTATCCTTCGGGGCACGTGAGCGAAGCCGCTGGCAGGTCAGGTAATTAATATTTAAAAGAACAAAATAGTACCGTAAATTATGCTGAAACATTTGACAGCGTAACATTCAATATATTAATAGTTTATTTTCCAAATCTTACCCGTTGGAACCCATTGCTCTAAGTTCGCAACTCGGACTTTGATTTAATTGGTTGCGTTTAATGAGTTTGTAACGTAACACGATGCGTTCCGCTCAGGCCACAAATATAGACAAATATATAACTCTAAAACTAAGAGTGAAGCTACTTTATTCTTATTATTACTCATGGCGATAAACAAAGAATGTTCTAAATTTGAATGCATCGCGACATGAGATTCCACGAATTGTTTAAAAATGGAACATGAAATAAATGATTTTTGATTGGCCGCCGAGATAGCTTCAAGATTGCCTCAAACGATGATTCGTCGCGACGTAGCTTCAGAATGCCTTCAGTCTAAATTCAAAGAATTAAATTTGGAACACGTTCGAATTCCTCGAAATTAATGAATTGGCAGGCTCTGATTGGTAGATGAACCGGCTTCAATTCAGCGTCAAGAGCGTGGTATATAAGGGAGACAAGTACTGGGAGGAATTTCATTATACATCAAGCATTCGGCAAGAATTCATCGCGCAGTACAGTGACACGAAATTATCAGCCTAGTGGCTATATCGACGTAGTAATCCCTATAGTTTTCGTTTATCGTAAACTATCGCGGTTCGGGTTGGAGTGGTTACTAAGTTGCTATAGTGTTGCAAAATCGTAAGTTTTAAGTGTAAAGTTATTGTACTGTGTGACGATCGGTAAATCGAAAAACGAGTGTTTTTCGTAGTATAGACTGGAGACTAACGGTGCCATAATATGATGGTCTATACTTATCTTCGAGCCTGGGAATTGAGTCGAACCAGGAGTCGTATTCTTGCTCAGCAAGCGGCTAACAGTCTCCTCTCATAGCTTTGTCTGGTATCAGTCTTTGGTACTCGTCAAGTGTGTCATGTTCTAGACACCAATGTATGGATACTAAGAACTGTTATGGGCGCTCTATCTTTATACTAATATATGTATATATTCGCACTCTGCAGGTATTATTTCCCGGACCAGATTCAATCCCAAAGTCGCAAATCGATGATGGTCCATTACACACGCGACCCTAGTTGTTAGATCTTACGGGGGAGATCGACCCGAATTCGTTCTTTTAGGGAAACCAGCTAGCGGGATCATTCTGCTGTGCAGATTTTCCCTTTGTTAAGGACTGGACCCTTTGCTAAGGAGAAAGTCAACACTACACGTTTAAATGTAAATGTGAAACACGGGTTTCTAGTTTTGAATTACACTTTAGATAGATTGATAGGAGATCGTAGGCATTGTAGGATAGTGAATATTAGGTTAAAGTTAGATTTTTCTAAATAGTCAAATATTTAAATATGGCATTTATGTAAAACAAATATTTAAACGGAAACTTCAAATTTTATAAAGCAATATAATTTATTTGCAATACCAAAATAAGGACTTTTAAATAAAAGTTTTAATAAATAAAAGCAATTTGAAATAAAGTCAAGTTAAAACAATACTGACTAAATAATGATTCAAGATGATCAGTTCAGAATAAATAGTCTAGAAGATATATTTTCACTTCGTCACAATATATAACGCTTCTAAAATAGTGAGGCAAAAGTTGATAAATTTATTAATAGCTGGAATAAAACAATTCCGTGCAAATTCTCAAAGCAAAAAATGTAGAGAGAATTCTCCCAACTTGCTATTCGTGATACTATCAATTCTAACTAAAGATGTTAGATAAATTGGAAATAATATATCCTAAAGACGTTGATCTGTCTGATTATTCTAATTAGAAAAAAATGAAGTAAAAATAAATGTCTACCAATAACAATACTATAAAAGAAACAATTTAATAATAAAAGCCAATATTATGCTAGTATCATATTAGTAGCATACTAATAGCATAAAATAAACTATTTAACAATATACAGTTGGAATGAAATAAAACCAATAAAATACATGTAAAACGTTGAGGAAGAATCTATATCAAACTTAGTAAGATATTTCTTACAACTCTATTGGGAAACAATATCTCAGCATTGAGCCGCATATATATAGCTAGCGCCATAGATAGTCGAAGGATAGGATCTGGTGTGGCTAAAGGGGAGAGTTTGAGACTCAGTAAAGGCCTTAACCCTACGACAATTTTCACGGTCATAAGTCCGTAGAAACACCAAAAGATCCCTTCCACCTAGTTGAATTAGACTCAGTATACTCAGAACCTAGTGAACAGTCTAATACAATTATATTAAACAAAAGCGTTTGAAAAGACAAATAGCTTAACTAATCATAACAATCGCGACTGCCTAGGTTTAGCCAACAACCATTATAAAGTAACAAAACATTAATAAACAGAATTAGAACAAAATGTTTAAATACCTACCTATTAACATAATTATGCAAACTTATGTAGCCATCGACTACATATTCAAGCAACGTACCTACTTGTAAGATATCAAAGTACGAACAAGATTAATATTTAGTACTAACCATACTAGTTCAATCTAACAAAACCTACTTCGAACTGTAAATAATAGTAAAATACTCTCAAGATAAATCCATTAATAAAATCTGTCTTGAAGGTAAGACGTAAATAGGAATACTAATAATAATTCTATTATCACAAGGAAGCTACAATAAAATACTAAGCTTTTAGGATATGTATTTAATAACCTATCAAATACATTTCACTAAAGTCAACAAGGATACTTAAAAGTATAAGCTAGTAATAAAAAGGAATTATTTAATCTCAAATAAATAATCATGAAACAAATTGTCCCTACCTACCCAATTCAGTATGCTGTCAAGGTTACAAAGATAATTAGACAAGCTTGATTCTAAACGGTATTTTAGCAGAATAATCTAGTCATTCAGCAAAAACAAAACAGTTATATTGTAAAAATATTTTCATTTACCAAAATAAGTCAAAAGGACCATAGACAAGAATAATATAGTAAGGTATATGACCGACGACCTATAGACGATTCTCACGCGAGCTAGTATAATACTTTAGGATAATAGATCTGTGGTTTAGGCTGCTAGGAACTATGGTTAAAAGTTTAGACAATCGCGGAAATAATGTTACCAGTTAATTTAATAACAACAATTTAATATCTGTCTCATCATCAAAATAGATTTTATAAGTACATACTAGGTTTTGCTTAGGATTTCATTAGCCACATTTATCAGTTTTATAGTCTCTTTATCTCAATTCACCCTGAAAAGAGCTAAGGTTACTACAACACTTCGCAATGTTAGGGTCCTCATTAGGTAGACGATCACTGGCCAAATCAAATCAAGTTAGTCATAAGTACCATTAGAATTGATGTTACAAAATTTAAATAGTAGGTTTGCTCAGGGTTTATAGGTAGCGTTCAGTATAGGTTACAGTTAGGATTACCACGTCAACGACTAGGATAACCGCGTCAGATAATATAAAAAGGGGGGGTTACAATTGGTATAGCCGTAACCAGGATTCTATAAATAGGTTTACCAAAATTGAGGTTCAACAACAGTATACAATATAGAGATAAGGTGATTACAATTTGAGTCCGATGCATGGATTCAACAAGTTATAATAGGTTCCGTGACCATGGATGCGAATGGTTACAAGTTTTAGTTATATAAAACAGCAACATTATTATCTTATGTGTAGGACGTCCAGTTGAAAGCAGGCTGTATCCAATATTGTTCCACGACTTTCATTAAGTCTTCAGTTTATCTTGCTAGTTTGAAGAACTCAAACTTCGTCCGCAAATAATATAAACATGAAAGTAAAAGGCTTGCCAAATTGAGAACTCTCTTAACTAATATTTAAGGTGGTAGGACGTAAGCTCTTAGAGTGGCGCCTTAAAACAGGTCTCAGAACAACTACGTGCATGTACTAGGTATATATTGTATATCATGTATATATAATATACATCTATTATGGTGACATAATTTTTGACAGTGGTAAAAAATAACTTTCAAATGTAAAAACATATTCTTTTAATCTCGCGAATCGCAAAATCAATGCATAGCCCTATCCATGACTCCGTGTGTGACACCGAGCGTATTTAAAAGAGCCACAGATACGGGCTTATGAACTGTATGGGCTGATTGCGATACGCAGCAACAGGGCTTCTATCCGTGTGTTTTTTTCTACAGACTTCCAAAAAGGAGGAGGTTACCAATTCGAATGTGTTTTATGTTTATTACCTCATAACTTTCGATAAGGTGAACCGATTCTCAAAATTATATCTTTGTTTGAATGCTGGTGCTTCCCGTGTGGTCCCATTTATCAATTTTGTTAAATTTGTTCCAGTAGTTTTTGAGTTACACTCCAATAACTGAATAGAATGGAAGTCTGTATTAAATTTTTCAAATTGTACTTGTTTTTTGCCGCTATATACCGAAACACAACTACATAGTGTTATCTCTATAATTTTTGTTCTAGATCTCTTTGATTAAGGCATAGTACTTATATTATTAAAATACTTTGGTTCTTCAATATTATTATTTGACATATATTATAATATAACATGATAATTAGCATTCGTAATTTCGTCTTAATTTTTGGGTACTCTTTGTGCGTAATTGTAATTGACGTAATTATGTGATCACCTTTCTCTATTCCAAGTATAAGACATTAAAGCATATAAGGTATTCCTTTTAATTTTATAAAGGGAAATGATAAAATTGTGTTGTACTCCTCACATCCCATTAGCTCCATATTGCTATGAGAATATCAAAAGGTTCAATTAGCCGCGAATATATTGGGACATCAAAATTATTCGGGCAAACGACGTTTTCGGATAATTGAATCTATCCGAAGGTCCACTTCGTGTGTTGAATGTGGACGGTGGACAACATTCAAAACTGGCCACATTGGACCCGTTTCTGTATACCTGTAGGATCGGGTACAGTTAATATTGGGATTATTGAGTTGTTACACCTATAGGCCTAGTGAGAGTTATTTTTGATGATTGATGAGAATTATTCGTATAGTTAATGTGAACATTCGATCGAAAGATCGATCGCGTCGGTAAACAACAATGACATATCCTGTGCCAAAGTTGCGCCAGGTAAATTAATACCAAATTCAATTGTTTCCCTGACCCACAATATGTATTTTCGTTTTAGACAAGTCAACATTCAAATCTAGTCTGCCGCAACCATCGTCGTCGCGTCGTTCTCCTCATTACTGAGGGTCGTGATTCCCCTTCTGAATAATTTTATCTCTGACTAAGCTTCGCCATCTGTTTCTATTATTTGCGTCCTGAAGCGCCTTATGAAGATTTGTGTCCAGAGCAGAGGGGATCTGGTCGGACCACCTTAAAGGGCTGCGCCCTCTTGATCGTTTTCCTTCGACGTTGCCGCAACCATACGAGAATCAAAAAATCTCATTAGAAAAGTTTCAAATAAGTTACAGAGTAGTTACAGCTATAAGTTACAGAATATTTCTTGAATTAAACATCTTACAAGAAATTATTAGTAATTATAACCTAACTTATTTGAAACCGATGCGATCAACGTCAAATGTGTATTTGACGTTGATCGCTTGAGCTCAAACGATTATTTAATGAAGTTCAACCGCCTTGCATCGGTTTCAAATAAGTTAGGTTATAATTACTAATAATTTCTTGTAAGAGGTGGTAAAATCCGAAGTCGCTCAACTGACTAGGTAATTAGTACTTAGTTTAAGCGGAACGTCGCCATATCTCAAAATGCAGGTTTCAAATAAGTAGGGTTTTAATATACATATATTTTTATTTGTATTACATTCAGAAGAGCTATATACTCGTACCAAAGGCTGATCGATTTTCAAGCTTGCGCGAACAAAATGTTGGTTTAATAATTTAAGTCCCAATCTACGTCACAGTTTTACTAAGGATATACCAATTATCCTCCATAAGCCACCTCAATGTACGAACAGCCCATAACCATATTCAAGACTTAATGGCTTTAAGAACTTGCCCTCCACCGATTTCTGAAATTCATTGGGCCGACACAAGCGTAGCCCAAGAAGACCTGCCGAGCGATTCTATAATGATTCGTCATTGCCATCGTCGACGAGCTCACCGATGTCAAATACTCATAAGATATCGCCCTTGTTCACAAGGTTGATTTCCTAATATTCCTTGTCATCTCGTCGTTGTTTCACAGATGTTGTCAAAGCTGCAACGATGTTTGCTCTATCGGCCGATCCCAATAATCTATCTATCGGCTGTTTAGCATAGTAGAGATATATTTGACACTATTTGTATGGACGTTATGTCTTTGTTTCGTTCATGTAGTAAGGAAAACTGACGTGCGATTCTCTAGGAGCAAACATCTTTGCATCTTTGACAACATCCGTGAAACAAATGACGAGACAACAATAATCGTTGCAAAAACAACCTTTTGTACAAAGGCGATATCTCATAAAGTATTTGACATCGTCACCGATGTCACCGATCTAATGATTCGTCGATGAGAGCTTCGACGAATCATTAGATAATCGCACGGCTATGGATAGATATTTTATTGGGATTGGCCGTTAGAGAATCGCAGGGCTGGTATCACCTGGGTGATTGGGGAAGCGAAGGATCAAAGTCAAAGTAAAAATCATTTATTCAATTTAGGCATCATAGTCTTATGAACTTATGACCGTAAATTTTTCATTATATGTTCTTTAAAGACTCTGCTTCCGCGTTCCAAAATATATAGAGCCTACCGAGAAGAAGCGGTAAGAAACTCGGGGCCATTCTTTTTATATAGATGTTTACAATCTACTTAGGTAGTACAAATATCACATTTTATGGGTGGCAGAGTGACAGCTTGCTAGAAGTGGAGTAATCCCAGCATCTTTATCTTCTATATAATGTCGAACTTTATAATAAGCTTTTTTTAATTAAAACGTTTTTTACAGTCATATTGAATTGGCCCTCTGTGAGCTCAGTTATGTGTTTTGGGATTTTATTGTAAAAACGCACACGATTTCCTATTAATGGCTTATTAGTCTTTGCAAGTCTAAAACTAGGTACAGCTATCCTATTTGTATTGCTAGTATTAAAAGTGTGGTGATCACTATTTAACTTATATATATGTAAATTTTTACGTTTTTAAGTTTCAGCAACTGAACCCCATAGCAATATCCCATATGACATTACGCTGTGGAAATATGCGAAATATACTAACCGCGCCGTAGAAGCGTCTGTTAGCTCTCTATTTTACGTACCGCATATGCAGCAGAACTGAGTCTCCCAGACAGTGCATTTATATGAGAACCCCATTGTAATTTTGCGTCAATTTTAATGATTAGGAAGACTGTTGCCTTGTCTATACCGATATCGGTTTAACCTGGAGTGAGGCCGTTCAAGATAGACTCATTAGTATCTGCTCTCTTCTCGACGTCAGGTCTTAGAAAATTAAGAAGATTATACTTTTACTAATAATTATATGAGTAGGTTATTCATTAAGTTTTTGTCTAAGTCAAAGGAAGCCTCATATAAGTAACTATACTTGGAATATAAAATATTTTTAACTATTATTATATAATATATAAGTCGATAGTTAAATATATATATAATATATATTTAACTATCGACTGTACTTCGTCTTACCTATATAACAAAACTAGCTAGTGCCCGCGACGTCGTCTGCGCAGGATTAGTACTTCGAGTAGCTTATTATCTTCTCCAAAACCATATCTATCTCTGTATAGGTACCACAATGTCCATACATCCATACATCCATACATCCATACATCCATACATCCATACATCCATACATCCATACATCCATACATCCATACATCCATACATCCATACATCCATACATCCATACATCCACACATCCACACATCCATACATCCATACATCCATACATCCATACATCCATACATCCATACATCCATACATCCATACATCCATACATCCACACATCCACACATCCATACATCCATACATCCATACATCCATACATCCATACATCCATACATCCATACATCCATACATCCATACATCCATACATCCATACATCCATACATCCATACATCCATACATCCATACATCCATACATCCATACATCCATACATCCATACATCCATACATCCATACATCCATACATCCATACATCCATACATCCATACATCCATACATCCATACATCCATACATCCATACATCCATACATCCATACATCCATACATCCATACATCCATACATCCATACATCCATACATCCATACATCCATACATCCATACATCCATACATCCATACATCCATACATCCATACATCCATACATCCATACATCCATACATCCATACATCCATACATCCATACATCCATACATCCATACATCCATACATCCATACATCCATACATCCATACATCCATACATCCATACATCCATACATCCATACATCCATACATCCATACATCCATACATCCATACATCCATACATCCATACATCCATACATCCATACATCCATACATCCATACATCCATACATCCATACATCCATACATCCATACATCCATACATCCATACATCCATACATCCATACATCCATACATCCATACATCCATACATCCATACATCCATACATCCATACATCCATACATCCATACATCCATACATCCATACATCCATACATCCATACATCCATACATCCATACATCCATACATCCATACATCCATACATCCATACATCCATACATCCATACATCCATACATCCATACATCCATACATCCATACATCCATACATCCATACATCCATACATCCATACATCCATACATCCATACATCCATACATCCATACATCCATACATCCATACATCCATACATCCATACATCCATACATCCATACATCCATACATCCATACATCCATACATCCATACATCCATACATCCATACATCCATACATCCATACATCCATACATCCATACATCCATACATCCATACATCTATACATCCATACATCCATACATCCATACATCCATACATCCATACATCCATACATCCATACATCCATACTCACAAACTTTCGCGTTTATAATATTAGTAGGATGTGTTGTTGATGATGTGATTTAAGCGACTCATTTATTTTCATGCAGATTTTGACGAAGTACAAATTCGCGTCGTATGCATTGTATAACGGTTTTAACCCTACTGTGTTGATATCACATTGTTAAATTTAGTTAGTCTCGTAACTGCACTCCAGTTAAGTTATAGTTTGCTATCGGGTTAAACTGAACCACTCCGCTGAGTTTAGTTGCTTACGTTATTTGGTTACAGGTTAAATTGGTTTTAAAGCTACTATAGTGATAGAGCTACAGCAGGGAAAAGTTTATATATAAAACTAGCTAAGTCACCCGCAGGTTCGGTCGCTTGGTCTACGGGAGACTTAGCCACATAAATTATTGGTCATATCTTTTTAAGATTTACATAGTTAATTGCAAGAAAGAGGAGGTTTTCTTTAAGATACAAATTAGTTCGCTATCTATGGGCTGAAATATGGAAAAATTATTACATACAGATCTTTAAAAGATATTTTGCCCTTTTCAATAAGGGCACGGCATCATTCATCGGCATAGAATCATATTTACAATATTGTATTTACTTACACTTAAAAGTTAGATCCAATATTACCTACGTTAATATAATGTCAAAACTACGGTCATTCCAATAAGATGCACGTCATGCACGTGACCTCCTTGCTTATCAGCAGACTCTCAAAAGTCGAGTCTAAACTTAAATGCATCACCACGTTCTTAATATGAACTATGCCTGATGAATAATTGAATTGTTACTTTAAATCGACCATCAAAAGATCACCCGATCTTATATGGACTATAAGTATGTCAAATGAACAAATGAATTTAATTTAGCCATGCGTCGGAATATGGCAATTTTCATGGATATCTATTTACTTTTAACTATACAGTCAAACCTAACAGACTTCCGTGCGATTCGCTAAGAGCAATAATCGTTGCATCTTTGACAACATCCGTGAAACAAATGACGAGATGACAAGAAAAACGACCTTATGTACAAGGGCGATATCACATAAAGTATTTGACATCGGTGAGCTCGTCGACGAGCGCATCGACGAATCATTAGAGAATCGCACGGCTGTAATAATTCGTCGATGCGCATGCGCATGGTTGTTTTTCCAACGTTTATTGTCATCCCGTCATTTGTTTCACGGATTTTGTCAAAGATGCAATGATGTTTGCTCTTAGAGAATCGCTCGGCTGGCCGTTTCCGTCACTGATATCTAGTTGATTTTTCCCTGATGATGAGCAGACCCTCAAAAGTTCTAGCCTAGAAGCGATATAACAATACTTAGGTACTCAAAAATCAAATCCTGACCGCCGTTTCTATCACTGAGATCCAGTTGAGCTTTTCCTGCTCATTAGCAAACCCTCAAGTGTTCCAATCTGAAAACGTCAGCCCAACGTTACTATAAATAAAGTCAAACATCGATTCAATTATCTTCTTCTTCTTCTAGTGCCTCTCCAGCTATTGAAGGCTGGCTGTCAGCTCCGCATATTTCACCCAGTCTTTGGCGAGTTTAAATAGCTCCGCGACACTTCCGATTCCGGTCCATTCACGGATATTACGCAGCCTAGAAATTATAAAAAGAAATATTGGCTACTTAAACTTTCCTAGATACCATAACAAATGTTATTTGCTAATTATTATCGTGTACAGACTCGTTTTTATAAAACTGTTAGTTACAGTTTTACAAAAAGGTTAAAGATATTTTGTTGACCCCCTTGTTAAGTTGGATTTTAGGGTCACGAGTGATCTACACGTGCTAGATTATATTTTTAAAATAATAAATTTATGGATATATTATTATTTAATTAAGATATTAAAACAGTGTTTGTGTATTAATATTATGGATGGAAAATAAAGTAACTGGGTTGTTCGTGTAGCCTGTTCATTTATTTTCTTTCGACTGACCGGACCATAGAAATAATGTATCTGGACCGAACTGACTATATTATGTTGACATTACACATGACGTTCAATTCTATTGTTGTTATAAAAACTAACGTGGTTTTCAATCATTATTAATTAAAAATACGGGATTACTCACGTAATATTTATCGGATAGGTCCGACTATAGTTTCGACCACATTCGGTGGCCTTTTTCAAGGAGTGTTCGGGACGATGATCGTCTCGCTTAGCACTTCTATTGTTATTAAATTTAAATATAATTTTCGAACATATAAGCTAAAAAGGTCGATAGCGGTGGAGGTTGCCAACAATTAATATGTAATAAACATATTAAAAATTTGTGTGTACAAGTATGTGAATGTGTGAGTAGATCAAGCTGGTTGTTAGATCAGCTTTCTTTAGCCAATTTCCGTCTAACTGGAATAAAAGGTACTTGCGAAATAACTGTGTATAGAATTATACTAAGCCTTAAGCTAGGTTAAGCTTACTCAGGTATTCAGAGTAAGCCAGGATATATGGAAATTAGTTAAATGATAGCTGAATAAATTTTCAAAGCGTGACAACTTTATTTATAGAACACCTGCCTCGTCGTTTAAATAGAGGATTGTAAATCGGTAGAAACAATAACATAATGTCATTATAATAACCGTATCATTTATTAAATCTGCTGGTTTGGTTAATCTTTTATAGGAGAATATGGAACCCTGATATGGGGATATCTTAAGTATTTAGTATTATGTCTAAGAAGGAGAATACTAACCCTGACGCAACCGTCGACGTGTTGTTCTAGGCAATTTCAAAATCAGTTTTTTTTATTTGATCTAAATTCATTAAATTTTATTACTTATACCCAGCCCTGTTGCCCTAGTAGGTAATTCCTTACCTTCGAAGAGTAAGATTTCAGGCCACCTAAGAACGTGGAGATCCATTAAGCATAAATAAATATACACACATTTTCCTCGTACATAATTTTAATATTTTAGGCCGCTAAATATAAGTTGAATATCAAAGGAAATTATTTACGGTACATATACGTGAAAACCCGTTATAATAATAATTAGCAAAGTTTTAAAATTTAATAACTATAAAAGTTTTACAATAATCTAATCTGACGAGATCGCTATTATAATAGCTATGTTCAAAAATATATTTTTGTAATTTAATGTTATTTATATACATAAAGTTACTGGTAAAAATAAATATGTATGAATTTACTATTTATTTATGTATAAGTATCACGCTCTACCAATATTTGAATTTATATATCTGCGGAAACAAATGACAGTGAACATTTTTTGACAATAATAATTGATAACAATATATATGACCGCTCAGTGCGCATATGACTCAAATAGAATTTTATGGTAAACGTACATAGTTTTCATTGCAGCTTTACCTACATATTACGAACACGTAATACTAATACAACAAAAACTAAAAATAATCATTTTGCATAAAATATTACACGGTACCATTACTTGGATATAATTATATTTGAGAGATCGGAGTATTTTGCAAAGTTAAATAGCAGCTGAAATATTAAACCTTCTAGGTAAATATACCAGTGGAGTTCCGTCGGCGATGCTGTTTGATGTAACAACCTGAGAAACTGTTTACATTACACACACGAAACTCAATAATAGTCATATAAATTCGCAATCCGAATTCAAAAACCATCATGATCATCATAGTCAAGCGATAATCTGTAAGCATGATAATTGCGAAAAAAATACACTCAGGCTCATTTCTTAGATTTCGTCTCAACAATCCAGTCTAAAACCCATGCCTTCGTACGCACGTTGCAAGCTCGTCCAGGACATGATGGCGTTTCGCATTTTTTACATGCACTAGTCAACAGTCTAGCCGATGGATTGTTCGTCCTTTTTGGATCCTTCGTTCGTTCATTTCTCCATACAAGTCGCAGTCGTATAAGGTTTCATGCTTATAGAAACAATGGTATCAATAGTAAATTAAAATCATCAATGCTGCTCAGTTTCTAGTCATGTGGTAATCCACTTGATTTTTTTTAGTCTAAGTGTTGAAAAACTCATGTGCTATGATAGCACGTCGTCTGGCCACTGGGTCATTAATCTGCTTAGGCAAAATTATAATTGCCGTCATAATAGTCGGTTAAATTAAGCTTATGTTATACACATGAAAATTCAAATTTCTCAAAGAGCCGCACGATTGATCTTTCACGCGGCATGTTTTTTTTGGGTATACCTATGGATAGTTCCAACATCAACATGCCATCAACAAATGGAAACCAACTCCAGTGAGAAATGTATGTTTCCTCTCTAAAATGTAAATGGCATTGGATACGACTTACCGCGCTGTTAGAGCCCCGCATATAGCGTAAGGTAACCACAGAACCAACATTATAAACGACGAACAGTCAAGTAGACGGGCATGCGTACCATCAGGTTGTTATAAAAACAATCCTTCTTTTAATGCCAGTATAATTAATTATACGCCATTTAATCCGTTTAAAGTTGTTTAATTTCGATATAGTTAATTAGCAACATTAAAAATGCCTTATTATTTTTTTTGTAGAGTAAGAATTCAAGTTCATATTATATCAAGTCAAACAGTATCCAAACAATGTTAGGGCTCCTGATAAATGCACTACAAAAAAAATTATGCCATGCATTTTTATATAGTTTGTAACTTATGCTGTACTATGTCAAAGTCAAAGTCAAAGTCAAAATCATTTATTCAATTTAGGCATCAAAGACGCACTTATGAACGTCAATTTTTCATTATAATGTACTTTAAAGACTACCGCCGCGTTCCAAAATACATAGAGCCTACCGAGAAGAAGCGGCAAGAAACTCGGGGCCATTCTTTTTATAAAGATGTTTTTACAATGTTTTTACTTAGGTACTACAAATATTGGCTCCAGTGTGTTGCCTTACAAAAGAGAACATAATAATGGTATCAGTAGGGCAAGACACGCTACACTTTGACATCTTAGTACACGAGTAGATAGATCCTGGAGTGATCAGTCCCAAGCTGTTTTATCATATCATATTCTATTTCAGCTCTAATTTTCATACTAGGGTGTTATAAATAAGTAATAAATATAACGCAGGTAGACATATAGATAAGTATTATTCTTAGTTAATTTTAATTTTCTAAGTACGTGTAAAACTATGTCTGATCTAGTTATTCAAATGCTACTTATATTGAGGATGTAAACTAGACCATAAGAATAAATAATACACTGTGTTTCATTCGTTCCAACCTCTTTCCATTATTCCGGGGATTACCCGAGGGTTCCCCTACTCGGGTTCCTTTTCACCTACCCTCGGTGCTGTCACAGGTCTCGTGTTTATTTGTGTCACCCACAGTTTAATTCCGCATTTCAAGAAAATGTATGTTATGTAAGATTTGTTTTGTTCGGTTTGTTATTGGTTAGTTCTGTACCGGAAAATAATTATTCAACCCATTTGTCGAGAAAATGCATTTACGAAGCCTGTAGTCATTGTTAGAAAGTTCAAAATTACGCTTCATTCATACAACGGAATATGCGGTAAAATTGGTACTCTCACCTAAGTAACTGTAAACTCCGTTATAAGTATACATATTTAGCATGTGCGTGTCCTTTACTGTTTTTTTTTTTAATTTCAATAAAAATACAAGTACGATACTGATATAAGTACGATTTTTACCAAGAATTTTCACATTATGAGAATAAATATGATAGTTGAATGATCGAATCTCCTTGGAAGCATATTATACGTTTGTCGCACTTTAATACTAGAGAGAAAATAAAGATGTAGTTTACATTTTCACCACGTGCAACAGGCGCCATTACAATTTGCTCTATTTTCATACTAACCACACCATAAAATGTCTCATTTCTCTGAATTATTTGAAAAAAATAATTAAATATATTATTACACGAGTTCGAAATCCTATATTAATATATGGTAAATACTCAACGTGAAACCTAGAATGAGGCGCAAATTGTGGAAAATGGTATCTTTTAGTAATGAGTTACAATAATTGGAAGAGTCGAAGAAATATTCAATCATTATCTGTAAATTTTGTTTTTATGGTACGAATTTCATTGAAAAATCAATGAGTTTGTGAAGTATATGCCGTCCTCTATGTGGTCGATACATATTCGGTGTTGAAAAGCACATTAAATCCTGTAATTACATAGATTAGGGTTGCCATACGTCTCACATATAAAAGACTGTCGCCATATTTCACCTTTGTGTAAAACGATGTATGACACACGTGTGGATATTGGTATTTACAAACTCGTGACTATGGTAATACGAGTATACCCTTCGTCGATTGTAAAAACCAACTATCTCAACTATAGACTATTATTATTTACTCTATGATACAAAAATGTAACGCCGACATCGCCGACCAATCAGAGGAAAGTTCACAATTTTGTAATAGGTTTTCTCTGCAAATTTGCGAGTTTCGGTCTTGATTACGCATGGTGCATCTATGGTGCACCATAAGGGCCAAACCATAAAAACTACCTAACCATCACTCAGGATTATATACGAACATTCATTTTTCGTTTTACAATCTGACACATGAACGTTGTTAGATAACAACCTGACCCACTCTCCAGCGTTTGAGATAAACTAATTAAAAAAACTCACAATTCAACTCCTTTTTATTATATACTAGCGACTTCGTTCGCGTAGTGGGTTTGGCCGTGGGCTCGCTATGAGCTCCCATCTATTCTTGGTTATTTTTTCATAAGAACCTTCTCCTGACAATAATTAACGCAACAAAAAAAGAACTAGCGAGATTGTTGCATCCGTTCTCAAGTCATAGCGTGACCAGGAGAATTAGGGGCAAATTTATATATATATTCAAATCTAGCTTCATAATGCGTACGGCTGAAGTATGGAACAACCTACCAGCGTCTATATTTCCTGACATATACAATCTAGGAGTCTTCAGATACAGAGTGAATAGGTACCTAGGCAAGCATGTACCACCGTAGACCGCGTCATCACTTTCCATCACTGAGACTGTGGTCAAATGCTCGTTTATCAAATGTAAAAAAAAATATACAGATTACTAAATTTTTCATACTTGTCGACGGTTAGCTAACCAGTGTTCCGTAAGCTAGGTGCTTTGTGGAGTAAGTTTTTTTATTTTAACTCATACCTACTATATTTTGTATTTAGCGCCCTGTGAAACTACCACCCAGAGCGGGTGCCCCGGTCCCCCCTAGATCTGATGCTGGTTTAAAAACATACAAATATTGAAACGTTATATTGCAATTTTAATTGGCTGTTCCCAACCTAACGACGGTTTACAATTTGACGGGATTTTATAGGTAAACTAACGGTTTTAACAACAATAAGGTGACATAAACCACTTGCCCACGACTTCGTCCACGTATAGTATTATTTTTTTAAATAACTATCTAAATACACATCTTTATACCAATAATTAAAAAACAAAAAAATCCATACAAAGTTTCTTCCTCCATTTCACCCCCGTAGGGCATCCCTGTAAAAAAATATTAAATAACAACATTTTTTATATTAAATGAATTATCAAAATACAAACGTTCACACTTACAAGTTCAAGAACAAAGGACTTTCATACAAAAGTTTTCACCCATTTTCCCCCCTTGGTAAAAAGGTGGTAGGGGTTGAATTTCGGAAAGTCGGAAAGCCTTTTCTTAGTACACCTCTAGCCACCAAGACAAAAACACGCTCAAAAGATTCTTAACGAACAGCGGTTTATGCTATGCGTTGTCTGTCAGTCAGACTTAGATTCTTATATGTATTGATTGAATTAAAAAATATTTACCAACATGGCATTTATAATTAAGAACAAGTAAGTTTAGACCAGTAACTAATTATAAGAGTTCGCTCCCCACAGACAGCTGGTCTCGGCACTCGGCGGAGTAGGTACAGCTAGTTTAGACTGCCAAGTAACCTCCCCAACTTTAGAATAACTTTGCTTTCCAAGTTGCCTTTGACTGGCTTCGTATTAAAGATGTTCATGTGTAAAGTTTTCGTAACTGTCTGTCTGGTTTTATATTTCATACTTTAGTTCAGGTATTATAAACAAAAAACGCAGAAAGCATTAAGTAGGGCTTGGCATGGGTAATGGTAACTTTGAAAGTCAGCAAATAACTTTGACATCAACATTCCATACTAATATTTAAAAAAGTGTGGTATTTTAAAAATAACATTTCCGACGCCTATAACAATGCATATTCGATTACAAAAACGTAATTGAAGACAAAGTGCCCACACGTCTTAATTTGGGCAATAAATTTTGTGTAATTAATTTACTAACATGTTTGTCTCTTCACTATGCGTCTTAAAAGATACCCAATAATATCTACTGCTTTTTTAACTACGCATGATTACACAGACGTAATTGAGGGCAGAATGTTGAACTCGTGATATATGAAGTAAGAATAGTGACGATAAAATAAAATAAACATGCATGCTGATATCTTTTCTGTGCATGTTAAAAGATACGTTATAATATCTACTACTTTGTCTAACAAAGTATGATTATGTTGACGTAATTGGGAGTAGAACGGTGAACACACATTATGTTAAGTACAGTTTTTGGAAATAAAACCAGGTATTATACAATTACTATTTACCGGCGAAACACCGGTAATATGTGTCAAACTCACGAGAATTTCAATACAAAAAACAAGGTATGCTGGAATCTTCGATATGCCTGTTAAAAGATACGTAATAGTATCCACTGCTTCCTCTATCAACGCATTGTACACATATAAAACATACATTGTAATTGAAGGCAGAACGGTAAACACACTAAATGTTGAGTTACATTTGTCACGTGAAATGAAATATACTGATATGCTGGTCTTTTAAGGATACATGTTAAAAGATACGTAATAATATCCACTGCTTCCTCTATCAACGCATTGTACAGATATAATACATACATTGTAATTGAAGGCAGAACGGTAAACACACTAAATGTTAAGTTACATATTTTGTCACGTGAAATGAAATATACTGATATGCTAGTCTTTTAAGGATAATGTTAAAAGATACGTAATAATATCCACTGCTTCCTCTATCAACGCATTGTACAGATATAATACATACATTGTAATTGAAGGCAGAACGGTAAACACACTAAATATTAAGTTACATTTGTCACGTGAAATGAAATATACTGATATGCTAGTCTTTTAAGGATAATGTTAAAAGATACGTAATAATATCCACTGCTTATTCTATCAACGCATTGTACACATATAATACTTACATTGTAATTGAAAGCAGAACGGTAAACACACTAAATGTTTAAGTTACATTTGTCACGTGAAATGAAATATACTGATATGCTGGTCTTTTAAGGATAAATGTTAAAAGATACGTAATAATATCCACTGCTTCCTCTATCAACGCATTGTACAGATATAATACATACATTGTAATTGAAGGCAGAACGGTAAACACACTAAATGTTAAGTTACATATTTTGTCACGTGAAATGAAATATACTGATATGCTGGTCTTTTAAGGATAAATGTTAAAAGATACGTAATAATATCCACTGCTTCCTCTATCAACGCATTGTACAGATATAATACATACATTGTAATTGAAGGCAGAACGGTAAACACACTAAATGTTAAGTTACATATTTTGTCACGTGAAATGAAATATACTGATATGCTAGTCTTTTAAGGATAATGTTAAAAGATACGTAATAATATCCACTGCTTCCTCTATCAACGCATTGTACAGATATAATACATACATTGTAATTGAAGGCAGAACGGTAAACACACTAAATGTTAAGTTACATATTTTGTCACGTGAAATGAAATATACTGATATGCTGGTTTTTTAAGGATAAATGTTAAAAGATACGTAATAGTATCTACTAATTTCTCTATCAAAGCATTGTACAGATATAATACATACATTGTAATTGAAGGCAGAACGGTAAACACACTAAATGTTAAGTTACATTTGTTACGTGAAATGAAATATACTGATATGCTGGTCTTTTAAGGATAAATGTTAAAATATACGTAATAGTATCCACTCCTTCCTCTATCAACGCATTGTACACATATAATACATACATTGTAATTGAAGGCAGAACGGTAAACACACTAAATGTTAAGTTACATTTGTCACGTGAAATGAAATATACTGATATGCTGGTCTTTTAAGGATAAATGTTAAAAGATACGTAATAATATGACAGAGTAAATAATCCATCAAAGGTCATTGGTCATCATGCGAACAGACACAATAGAAATTTCATTGTTATAATATAACGACTCTTGAAGGGTAAGTTAATATCCACTACTTTGTCTAAAAAGCTAAAAAGATGTAATTAGGAGAAGATTAGAGTAGTAGGCACATCATATGGGCAGTAAGATTGGATACCTATAGTGTTATGTTGAACTTTTACCTATGACTCTTTAAAAACATCCGCGTTAATATCCAGTGCTTCGTCCAACAACGCGTGATTACACGAACGTAATTGGGGGCAGAGAAGCGAACACGTAATAACCGTCCGTGTACGGGCTTTAAATTGTACAGCCCATTGTTAGAGCATTATTGTGTGTTGTGTACGCAGTTCATTGGACATGGGATTGTCTGTGATTTCTGTTGTTTTTGTAAGTAGAGCGAATGTTCGGGAGTAGCAACAGGAGACTGAGCAATGAACAATGAGATGCAAACGGCCCTGATTAAACTGTGCTTTATGTTTGTGTTTTATATTTTTCTGAATTATATGAATGCGTTAGATGATGAGATGACACTAGACAGAACCAAATTAGCTGCATTTTCTATAATCTGGCGCGGCACGGTGGGTACGTGATTAAATAAGTCTTGAAAAATTGGGACGGGCGGTTTAGCAACGGACATAGTGTATTCATTTTAAAAATCAGAATCATTTTTATAATACTCCATTCTATTATCAGGTGACATTTTCAGTATAAACATGATTTATAATACAGATAAAACTGCTCTGTATAAATATAAACTGGACTAAATAACTTTACAGCTACCAAGCAAGTTGCTGTAAAGTTCTTATATAGTCTCCATCTGATTTTAACCGTCTTTCGGGGACGGAGCGACATCTATTGAACAGCTTTGACAGCATTATCCAATCGAAAGTAGAATTTCTAGATATACTTACAACTTTTGAATTGACGTCACAACCCTTTATATTTTTTATAGTATTACTTTTTTAAATCACTATCGCCTGCTTAGCGATATATTACAAACATTGCAATTTTTCTGACACAATTTACAATAATCCGTATCAGAAAAATTGCAATGTTTGTAACATTGCAATTTTTCTGATACGGATTATCGGAAGACGCGGGTTTGAATCCCGTCCGAGGATGTGAATTTTCTCTCTAAAAATTGCAATGTATCGCTAAGCAGGCGCTAGTGCTGTAAAAAGTAATACTATAAAAAATCTTATTTAGTGTTAGTGAATAGAAACAATTTTTTTCTACTGTGACTTTGTATTAATATTATTAAGATATACTTATAAAACTTTACTTTGACACGGCACTGTCACCCAGGGGCGGTTTTTTATAGATATATATGCATTTTCAATTAATATAAAGTTATAGTGTACCTATATAACATGTTTAAGTACAAACTATTATATCTTTATTCAGTTTTATCGGGTTCTGAGTCAACAATATTCGTTGAGCTTATTAATTTCGATTAGATTATCAATTTTAACACTTCTGGTCAGATCTTCATTTATTATATTCCTTATGTTGGTAATCATTTTCTGTGTGGTGATCAGTGGCTTAGTGTTTTGACGTGCACCTTAGCCACAGATCACAGCACTAGGGATATGTGAAAAGGGAGCGGGGCTGGTGTTGCAGTAATATGCTCAAAAACAGAACACATTGCTCGCAGTGGTTCGCAGCTTTTGCATTATGTGACTGAACGCCGGTCGCGATATTGCATGTAAACAGTTTCCAATGCTTGCTCTGTACTTACAAATATTCAAAAGTTAAGTTATAATACCGCAGTGGATAATGAACTTATTGAAGCTAACAATAAGTAAAAACCGGAATACGGCCGCTGCTTGCGACACAAGCTTTTGTAGCCAGCGCACGGATTGGCATCTCTCTAGATCTCTATGGAAAACACAAACATATTTCTGAGATCGTAAACATGTACCCGTCTGTATGCTATTTGCTAAAACAGATTATAAAACCCGAGTCTTTGTCTGCTACCAATGACGTGTCGTTCCTTATTTCTGTATTAGCCCGGCTCCGTGAATAGACTAAAGATAACTGATCAAAAATGCTGAAAAACAGCGCAAGCGCTGCTTATGCTAAGCATAACCCTTTTGTCTGCTGGTTATGATATTTTAATTTACGTTCGTTTTTTTTTTATAATTTTGTACTAATAAGGTAATAAATGTTTATTTTTTTAATCATATTGTTTTGAAGTCAAAAAATGCTACGTGTGACAAAAAGCATATCATATCAAATCGTATCCATAAACGACCAAGCTTTTTATAATACTTACTATAATAATAAAGATACAAATTAATACTCTTGTTTTACCCAGTTAGTGCATAGCAAAATGATACTTATTTATTGTTAGCCAGTCACGAGAGTCCCATGTCCCATTGACTTGGGGAAGGTTTAGCCACCAGCGTGGGCTGGTAGATACTGTTATCCATAATGTTAGAGTTCAGACTGCCTGAAAGTCTCTGACATACTTTAACAACTGTTTCCTAAGACAATCAGGATTGATGGCTAACGTGTCCTCCGAAGCACAGAAGCATAATTCATAATAAATATTGAATAATAGTATATATATTATTATTTTAATTGAACTGAGTGACTCGGCCGAGTATTCGGTTTGACAAACTTAAAATCGAGTATACTCGGTACTCGGTTACTCGGTAAAAGTTGTACTCAGCGAATTTCTAATAATTATTATAATTAACTTAGCCGCATTACATTCATGTTAGGGTTCGCATACGTCGCTCCGGGTTTCTAGTATATTTGGAGAGGTTTTCATATTTTTTTGATTATTCTAGATCAATATACAGAATTAAAAATACATGTCTTTGGTGACATGCTACAAATATTTTTTATATTACAATGGAAAGGGTGGCGAGGAAAACGTTTGTTTTTCTGGAGAAAATAAGGGGTTTTAATGTGCTTCTCGGGCACGAAACTGCACGCACGGCATTGTCATTTCGTTTGCTGCATTAGTTTAATGCAACTTTTGATTATTATAAAAAAATATGATGTATTGCTTATGACATTTCATACTAAATATGCTTTTATTTCTTTTCAGAATACTAAAATAAACTTCTATCAAGTCAATACAACATTGGTCTCCAAGGTGAGTCAAGATTAATACGTTCATAAACCAATTATCGTATGATACTATTCCAATGTACATAGATCTATAAAAACCAGTCAAGTGCGAGTCGGACTTGTGCATGAAGAGTTCCGTACTATACTATCTATAATTATCGTCTGACTTGCACTTGGCGGGTTTTTCAGTATTTGTTGCTATAGCGGTTCATGAGATACAGCTTGGTGACAGGCGGACAGGCAGACAGACAGACGGATAGCGGAGTCTTAATAATAGGGTCCCGTTTTATCCTTTGAGTATATAAAAAAAGAAGTACAAAAGCCTAATATAATGAAAATGTACGCTTTGATTTACTCCAAGGGAACGCAGTTGATGCTTATTTCCTCCTTCGTCAGGATGTCAATCGTAAGAGATGAGGAAACCCATCTAAATTAGGTGGCACAGACTGAACACGGGTGGTGCAGACAAGACTTCCTATACTATTTCAAGTCAAATTTGTGAATACGTTTAGCGGTTACATACATAACTTTAACTAAATTTAAAAAACCACATTAGCTGAAATCGGTCGAGATGTTTACGGCTATTGAATGCATATTTATAACATAGTGGGAACAACGTTAATAACTCTAAAGGGCGCTGTAGTGCATGATATTATTGAGCGAATGAAACTCATAAACATAGGTTACTTGATAGTTTAAAAAAGTAACGATGTAATGTGCGGATAGTTTGATTGCGCAACAAAGATACAGTCAACACCTATTCCTTTTTCAAATAGGCACGGTTACGTCAACCCACATCGTCTCGTTAGTGCCAAAGGGAATTGTGAAATCCTGGGACTCTTTGCACTATGCAGTTAACTTTTACAGGGAATACCTTTTGTTGCTCACTGGACCGTGCTTAATTGTAATACGAGCATTGGACCGACGCGATGTGCGCCCTTTATTGGATATCCTAGGTTACGTGGGCGAGAGGCAGATAAATGTATCGGTATGGAACGGTAATGGAACTTTCGTTGTAATAGCTTCCTCATTACACAAGCTAGATATTGTACGGCCAATAATACGCAACCAAATAATATACATGCAATAACATGCATCCAATATTACGTGGAAATTCCACGGTGGATGGGCTTTATTTGTCATCCGTGTAAAATTGTACGTATAAAATCACGCATTGATTTTACGCAATCAATAAATTGAAAAATAAACATTATATTGGCTGTACAATATTCACTGAGTGTTGTCAATACCAATACCAAAATGTACAACCAATAATTCGCGGCGAGAAAAGCCGAACAAGTATTTTATATGCATATAGACGAAGTAAAACGAAGTTCGACGAGGTAAAATGACGTATGGACCAGAACCGCAATGGACAAAATGAAGAAAATATGGAGGAACAGTAATATCACCTAATCCACATAGATCAGACTAGTGCGAACTCTTATTTTCCCCATATTTTTGTACGTCGAAGAGGTGGACCCTACGAGAGATCGAAAAGAAGAAAATAGACGCTTCTAGAGATGTGATGCTGGAGAACAATGCTTGGGGTGTCGTGGACCGCGTTTCGTACAAACGTCTCGATACTTCAAGAACTTGGCATCAAGCAGCGTCTTTCAGCTTTGTTGCAATCGCGGATCCTCGCATTCTTCGGACACGTTTCAAGGCGGGGCAGCCAGTTTACAGAGCAGCTTGTCGTTCAGGGCAAAGTAGAAGGTGATCGCGCAGGAGGTGACCCATGCGATGGACTGGTCAGATCAAATCTGCGGTTGGAGATCCTTGCATGAGTGCACCAGGATGACTGCGAATAGAGAGGGATGGCATAACATCGTGAGGCGCATTACATCTGCCTCCATCACAACTACATGATGACCACGACCGCTCTGTCAAGAGCGTAACGACTGAGAAGATAGACGAAGTATCGACCGTGCGATTTCGGATGCACTTTAGTGGTCTTACAACTATTACCTCCCTGCCTTAGATTAATGATTAGTCTCCGCGCGCGCGCGCTTCGACTAGATACCGCCGGCGTACTTGCAAAATGCGGCAACTAATACTACGCCGAATTCGGCGTACTCGAGCCTACTCGAGCCAGTCACGTCCCAAGCAGCGTGGTGTCAACGTACCGAGTGTTTTTTCGTAATTTTGGTCGTAATACAAAGTAAAATGCCTGTTTGCAAAGTGAAAATGAGTAAAAATAATACTACACGACATAATAAATACACTAGGATCATATACCATTAGTAAATACGATATAATTTCAAAATTTCAACATAAAATAACATCAACCTTAAACGCCATTCAGTGTTGCCGTATAATATAAGAATCAAGTACTTGAGATTTTTATAATGTGAATTTATTGTTATTATATTTTACTACTAAATATACGAAACCGAAATATTATACTGACGAACTCAAGAAATTATGTTCTAAACTGTTACTCTCTATCTGCATACGAGTATAATTACGTGAGGAGTAAATAACGGTGCTATATATAAAATTAAATGTTTCGGCTAACCAAGTATTCACTTCTCAACCACAAGCTGAATCAAATTCTCTTTTCGATATTCTTCTCGTACCTATATACTATTATAATAGAGATAAAAATAAAGTGTAAATTCCAAAAGGCAAATGTATCGTAAACTAGTACAAGCTAGTTGAATGTGATATTTAATTAATAATAATTATTTTATACTCTCCATTGTACATAATAGTAGGTTTAACTATGCTTATAAGATAATTGTTTTATTTCTTTTTTTTTTGTTTCTACGCAGTTATTAATTGTAAACTAACCTAAGATGTTACGTACAAAAGGTAGAACCAAATTACTGACTGGTAGAATGGAAATAGAAAGCACTGTAGGTACGAGTATTACTTAATACTTGTTATTTGTCTTCTCATATAAATATATAAATGCATAGTTAATTAATAGTATACTATGATATGAGTGAGCTAAGTTTCTCATTATACACGAGGCTTATGTATTTTTCTGAACTACATTTATAAGTAACATACATACTTAATCACAACATACAATATTTTTTCCCATTAATTAGGTGACAGTTAGTAGCTAGCAACACAATTCTTCACGCACACTAGCATCCTCCCTATTTTCATTACACACACTACAATATTGAGTTGCCGCATTCACGGAGCCGTTGTTTTTAAATAGCGCGGTATCTAGTCGAAGCGAGAGCGAGACCAATGATTAATCTAAGCTCCCTGCATACTCTACTCTTCACCAATAACATTGTCTCCTACTATCCTACACGTACATTACACCGAGTAGGCATATGTATTTGTAACCACTTACAGCCTTACTTATAAACGCTGCTTAAATTTAAATAACTTCGTTTAGCACGGTGCAGAACTATTTTGCTGTGCGCACTAAAGGTGCAAGTTGGTAGCCGGCTACACGTAGCAGCAGCACACGACGTGTCGTTGCTTCATGTCGCCGGGACACGTCGTCGCTTCATGTCGCTGCAGTCATGATTTCGAACACGACTGTAAACAGCCAATGCAGATGGCATAAACCATTTGAAAATTGCGATACGTAAGGTTCCTTTAAAAGCTTTTTAGTTGTTTTACTATGTAGATTGGTACCCGCGAGCGGCACTACTGATCTGCGGTCGGGCGACCATAGACTAAAATATATACTAGGAAACGGGCGACAGTGTCGTCTGCTGCTCGGCGATGTGACGCTATATATATATATATATAACTTATAACTACAAATGTTATTTCAAAGAAATACATAGAAACCAGTAGTGTCGCTGCGACACGTCGTCTGCTGCGGCTTCATGTAGCCGGCTACCAACCCGCACCTTAATAAATAACGTCATTTAAAGTTAAGCAGCGTTTATATGTAAGGCAATTAGAACAGAAACTGATGTATAAACCATTTCGATGAGCTTTAGAATTTAGGTAGTCAATACCCTGAATTAATACATTTATTCATCCCGATTCAAGTGTTCAACGAATGCTACCTGAAGGATGGCGATACTCTTATTCCATACGGACTAAGATGCACTCGGTAACAAGAATAGATTTAAAAAGAGATGTAACAGTCATTAACAAATTGTTTACTCATAAGAGCCCCACATCAGACTATTCCTTATCCACCATATCTACTTATGTCTAGTAGCGCTCTAGTTAATACATAATTGTCGTAGATATATTTTATTCACTAGTGAATATTCAATGTTGTAATTGCCCATGTGTATTCGACAGTAAATTACACGTTCCTACTATCGCTCATGAATTAACGTCAGAGTAGTTACTAATCCAATTGTTACTGAAATTGTAGTACTCGTATTAGTAGTAGATAAGCGAGTACAAATTTCAATGTTATTGTGACTGTTTGAAATAAATAAGTTTATAATTTGTATTTGATTGTATTTTGTGACATATTTTGAAGTATTTTTGTATGCTTTTTATACTGGGGCTTGCGAAATAGACTGGGTTCCGACTGGACTTAAGGTTACATTTTCTGCCTTAGTCGTCAAAATAAATTAACGTTTACATAATTAGCCCATTATGTTCTCACTGCTAGGACTCGAGCCTTCCTCTCAGAGAGAGGAGTTGGGCCATAATCCTCCCTGCGGGCCCAGTACAGCTTGATAGATAGGGTAGTGACATATCCATGTCGAAATTTTCAGGCCGCCTGAAGACCTTCGACATAGCCTAACGACTGTTGTCCTAAGATAAACAACCGAGACCAACGGCTTAACGTGCCCTCCGTAGCACGGAAGCGCTCAGTTGAATAATGCTACTAGCGGCCAACCATCCTACTTCTTTGATTGGTTAAGATCGCCATATCAAGCTCCACTGCGAGCGTTTCTACTGCGCACACAACTAATGTTTTCACACTCATAACTAGACATTAGAATTACACATTAGGAAGGCATGAAAGCGCACAATAACTATCGCAAAATCTGATACCCGAGACTTTTCCTCATCGTAAAAACATATTTACCCCGACAAGAGAACGTACCTGGGACCCTGCGCTTCGAAGGCAGGGTCACTACCAACTCAACAACAACAAGCTAACAGAGCCGACATGCTGAATCAGAACTCATAATATTCATGACTCGTGCAGCGTCACGCTACCTATCAATGTCATTTTATTTATGTGTATTGCGTAAAAAAAAAAACATATATTTTTTATTTGGATTTGGCGGCAACAAGTTGACTTGATTTTAGACTTTCACGGTTGTTAACTAATTTATAATTAGTACCTACTCATGGGATGGGACCTACTAGATTTTCCAGTAGTAGGTTGTCAAAAAAGGAATAATAATCGTCCCAAATGTGATCAAAACGACATGTGCAGTGATACAGTTAGCGTGTGTATTTTCGAGACTTACAATGAGTTAATAGTAGCCATAGTAAAAGAGTGAGAAAGAGGGTAGACCGTTTTGTCAGCTCTTGAACTTTTTTTCAAATCCACCGACATCTTTACTACCCTTGAACATGGTGCATGTAAAAATTTATTAAGTAAATCGTGGTCTATATCCCGTGAGTACTAATTATAACTAAATTATCTTGACTTGACCGGGCTTGCAATGGATTCTTTATCTTCTGTGACTAAATTGTCACAATTCTGCTGTGTCCGTACATAGGCAACGAGTTTTCTATTACCTTAAATTCCAAAATCTGAAGAACTGTATTTTTACTGATAGAACATCTCCGGTGGTGTATACGTCTCCGTTCTTTGGTATGTTCACTAAGATTTTTCTTTGTTGGTTGAATAGGTTTGACTTACGCGCGGCGTGAATCAGGTTATCGCGTCTTTTCACGCGCTAACTGTTCATTTGTTTTTTTTTTACTGTACATCTTTCAATCGCAACTTATTTAGGTAGTTCGATAACCTGAAATCATTCTTCAGTCATCCTTGGTTGCCATGTTCCGAGTAAAAAGTGCGCTTAATTTTTTTAATAACAAGTTCTTATCATTATTTAATTGGCATATTAACACGACGGAAGGTGGGAAAAAAACCAATGGATATAGTTTACAAATAAAATTTGATAAAAGCAAGTACAGAAATTTAAAAACATAACCCATGTTAGTCTATGAATATAAAGTCATCGGCTGGCGAATAAGTACATTAATTTATATTCCTTTGATTGCAAGCCAATAATTAATCAGAATAATTAATTTGAATGTTGAAGGTAGTATGTAGATCTACATAAGAATTATTAAAATTTGTAATTTTTCAAATTATTGCTAATATAAATACTTATATCCAAATAGTCATAGAGAAGTCCCTAGTTAATTTAAATGTTAATTAAGTCACATGCTAGTACAGTGGTGGATACATTACTAGAACTTTCTAGGGCGATTGACAAGGAGAATACGAAAATAACGTTATATTTTTTTGTATACATTGTCTTTACTCGTGCTCACTGAAAAATACTGAATGATTAATAATCTGACTTACTAAGTATATATCACTATACTGTTACTTTATCTATGTCAAAACTCGAGCAAGAACAAAAGCTAAAAATAACAATCGTTGCCATTATTGGGATTTTTCCCGCCGAAACCAATACAGACTTCACACCTTATGATCTACATCCGTAGATGCCGTGTGCTGAATAATTATAATAACAAGACTGCGTGTTTAACTAGTACCCTACTATAAATTATTCTACAACATTGTTTATTATCCAAGTCATTTTTCTTTTTATTACTTACCTGGACTCCGTTTACGGAGCCAGTCTTGAATATAAAAAAATCTACACCCTTAACACGCTAGCTTTGCATTATGCAAAAACAACGGTGTATATATTTTTTATATTTAATAGTTTAGCTTGGTGAGCGCTTAACGGACAACCTTCCTATGTGCCTAGCACGAATAACTGCGTAAGTGTAACATAACGTGTAGTTTACGTGAAATAGTACAAACTGTCATTTGTGTAGAGCAACTGTGACACAGATAACTCACAGTTTGTACGCTAAAGCGTGATGCGTTGACGTTTACGAAATTAAAAGTTTTTCGCAAATTGTTTGTGCTACGGCCTCTTCAGACACCAGGATGTTTTATTCAGCGTTATTGGAGCGTAGTTCAATATTCTTGATCTCAGATTTTGCATAAAAGGCTTTGTAAGATATCTCCATTCGTATTTCTTCTTCCATTTCATGAGGCTTGTAACGTCACGTTCGTACAAAACGGATGGCAGAAGCTGTCTTTCATTTACTCGTACATTTCTTAGCTATGTTTCTTTTATGAGTTTTTGCCTTTCATAAACCGTTCTTTGCGTTTGCAGGAAAAGGCGAGTTTCCCTACAGGTTTTTATGTTCAGATTTTCATTTAATTGCCAGTTTTAACGTGACAAGCCTGAATGGTTTCACATGTAGGAAGATACTTTCTTTGACTGATAATTCATTTTAAAAACGTTTAGTTATATATACGGAGGTATTTACTTCCTGGGGTATCACGATTATTTAACATTATAATAAAAATCGATTAAAATGGATTTATAGATAATGGCACAGAATTTACATTATTTTTAATCACGACTTTTTTTTCTGTGATAATGGCTTGAGGTAGACTAGATAGTAGTAGCATACTAAAGTTATAAATTATTTTTATCTGTTTACAAGTTATCTGGAAAAAAATTAAGGTTGTTTGGAAGAAATCGCTTTAAGCGATAAGACCGCCTTTTGTATATTTATGTATTTTTTTATTCCTCGTATGTTTTTCTCTTTTATGTTTTACAATAGTGTACAAATAAAGAGTTTTCTATCTATCTACCACCTACGATGTCTTCCGCTGTTGTTAACCAGGATAAAAATTGATTATCTATGTTTCTGGTTCTGCGATAGTTGAAGGCTATTGCAAACGTTCCATATGCAGTACCTACGCAGTACTCGCTCACTTTGCTGTGTCCTGCATTCACCGCGAACCTCCTCTCTCTAAAGGCCTTGTTAAATACACAACGAGACGAAAGCATGGCGAGGCAAATTTAAATGAAAAAACACGCCACTTGAACGAATTGGACAACATAAACTTTATTCAATGCAAAAACACCTGATATCTACAATTGTACACCTGAACTAAACTACAAATGTTAATAAACTACAAATATGATATGGGAAGAAATAGCCACATAAATTAATCACGCTTCATCTCCGCCTCGGGTTGCTTCGGTTCGCTGTGTTTGACGACTTGCCTTGGTCGTTTTCGCCACGCATTCGGTTTGGTTCGCTTCGCTTTTGTATTTGAGAAGGCCTTAGATGGTTGCCAAATAAAATTTCCAAACCCCCACCTCGGAATAAATAATATTATATTCTTATCATTTAAAGTATTTCTCTCTTGCACAGTTGCGAGTTGCATGCACACTCACATGTATGGGACTTGTACGTGTGCCACGAAAACGCACTGTTTGTGCGTGTTAACACTTACTTACCCAGAGGAAACCTATTTGTGGATGAGAATTTACTCAGTTTAAGATTCACGACAAGAGTCTTTGACCATTGTGTGTTACCAGTGATAACTTATGGCACTGAAACGTGGTCTCTTACTATGGGCCTCATAACTAAGCAAAGTCGCACAACAAGCTATGGAGAGGGCTATGCTCGGGGTTTCTCTACGTGATCGAATCAGAAATGAGAAGATCCGTAGAAGAACGAAAGTCACCAACATAGCCCAGAAGATTAGCCAGTTAAGTGGCAGTGGGCAGGTCACATAGCACGCAGAACAGATGGCCGATGGGCCGGAAGGTTCTGGAATGGAGACCGGCAAGTGCAGCGTAAGTCGTCCACCGACACGGTGGATAGACCACCTTATAAAGGTCGCAGGACGACGTTGGATGCAGGCCGCTTCGAACTGGTCCTTTTGGAAAATCATGAGGGAGGCATATGTTCAGCAGTGGACGTCCTACGACTGAGATGATGATGATGATGAAGTGATCCACAACTGCCAGAAAACCCCAACAATGGCTAATAATGATTTTGTTTAATAATCTTGTGTAATAAACGTTCAATGTTTGTAACGATCCACGATTGTAGGCAAGTGTGTGTGTGTGTGTGTGTGTGTGTGTGTGTGTGTGTGTGTGTGTGTGTGTGTGTGTGTGTGTCATGAAACCTATTTTTTGTGTTTACCTTGTCAATCGCCTTAGAAAGTTTTAGCAATGTATTCTCCGCTTTACTAGAAACGTGATTTAGACAGTACAATGACTTAATGACAGACTTATTTATATGACTGTGACTTGATTTAGATAATTTGAATGGCAATCTCACTTGATACTGCTTTATTTACATTAACTCGAGGAATGGCAAATGTACCTATGTACAATAGTACGAGACCAATATCAATACCTTAAGAAAAAAAAGTTATTCACAAATTTTCGTAGCGGTACGGTATTGTGTACATTATAATAATACCGTAAAGTAGGACTAGTTCAGTCATTACCTCGGAATAAACGAGAAAAGAATGTGAATCGGAAAAGCTGAATTTTGAATACTACGTGGAAGCTAAAATGGGGTAAACTTGAAAATCTCGACCAAGATTTATAGGCCGCTATCTTGAAAAAAGCGTGTGAAAAATTAATTCAGTCTTACACTCTGCTCTCCGTCGAGATTAGAAAATTGTGATGGAATACTTTTTTGTTGCTTTTATTATGTTCTATAATTTAGGTCCTATACATTTTTCACCTGCCGGTCATCGTTATCCAGATATCGATTGAAAAGTCACAAAAAATAGGCAATGAAATACGTTTATTGCAATTTTCTTTTTTTTTTGTAGAAAGATATCGAAAAAATGTCTATGTTAAAACTTGTACTAGTAGAATGTGTTCTGCTGGGCTATTATGTATCTCAGTTGCTAACAAATTTTCATTGAAACCGAAAAAAGTGGCGGCTCTATGTCATTTATGTCAGCTTCAGTCATCATCTTACTAACATTTTTGCTTATTGGAGTCGTCAAAACTGACATAGAGCCGCCATTTTTCATGATTTCAATCAACATTTGTTAGCAACTGAGATGCATAATAGCTCTGCAGATCTACAATTTATTTTTTAGATATTTTTATTTTAGACCAAAAATAAGACCTCTAGCGGGCCACAAAGTCGGTGAGTCTATGCCCAGTTTCAATGTAGGCGCTCGCACAGTTGTATCTAAAAACATGTCAAACCGGATGAAATGTTGTATAAGGAATTATTGCGATATAATATAAATAAATAAAGCAGTCACATTTGCCTACACACGCGATGTTTATTAAACCAAAATGTTATAGGCGGAATTTTTTTTTTCTTCCTTTTTCGGTCCTGGCTGGGAGATGTTCCTCCACGAGACACTCTTTTAGTAGTGGAGACTCTCGAAATGTTCGAAATGATGGTGAAATGCTCGAAATATCATCGTCGTCGTCGTCGTCGTTGAGAAAATGTCGACTCTGGCGACGTTGTTGCATGTTTCTCCACTCCTCACAGCGCAGGCAAATGACCGAACATCCTACAATATCCACTAATTCCTGCTTTTCTGTACCCACAAGCAGCCTCACAATTTGCGTAACACCTGCAGGAAATAAACTTTAAATGTCGAGGTGGACATGTTTTCGATATCTATCACCATTAAAAAAATTCGATTTCGATTTTCGATCGATATGTCGATAACGATGAACGGTAGGTGAAAAACGTGTAGGATCTAAATTAGGTATATAACATTAAAAATCATCAAAATGTATTTCATTACAATTTTCGTATCTCAACGGAGACCCGAACGAGTGGTTGTAAAACAAGTACAATTTGAAAATGTTAATACTCACTTCCATTCTATTCAGTTATTGGAGTGTAACTCACAAACTACTGAACTGAATTTGATGAAATTTAAACAGGACTACAGAGGAAGCACCAGCTTTAAAACAAAAAAAAATATTATTTTAAGAATCGGTTCACCCTATGGAAAGTTATGAGGTAACAAACATAAAAAAATACAGTCGAATTGAGTACCTCCTCCTTTTTGGAAGTCCGTAGAAAAACTGAATTAACGTCTTTTTCAAGATGGCGGAAAATGCGACCAAGAAATCTTGGTCGAATTTTTCGACTTAAGATTTTTAAGCCTCCCTCGCGTAATATCCAAAATCTAGCTTTCCCGGTTCATATTATTTTCCAAATGTTTAAATTGACTGGAGTACACTACTTCCCTTTAATAATTTCCCTTTGACGGTGCTGTTAGCCTACTTGACAATATCTCTGCCTTCGGAATCAAATACTCAAATACTCAAATACACATTTATTCATAAACTTGTTTACATGTCAAATTCATTTAGGTTCAGGTAGAGTAAATTTATTACATAACGAAACTGTATACACAATAATATACAGTGTCCTCAAATAAAGACATGCTCAATAGTAAAAATTAAAAATTATAATAATATAAATAGGTACCTATATATTGTGCAGGTACAGTTATACTTTTGTTTGTCACCATTTCAATCAATAATATAAATAACAACATAAAATTAAACTAGAATAATACAGTTGAATAATTTCAATTGAATAAATTAAGACAATAAACAATTATTTAAATTATTAATTAAAAATACGGGATTACTCACGTAATATTTATCGGATAGGTCCGACTATAGTTTCGACCACATTCGGTGGCCTTTTTCAAGGAGTGTTCGGGACGCCCGCGTCGATGACGTCTCGCTTAGCACCCCCGATTAATAATGATTGAAAACCATGTTAGTTTTTATAACAAAACTATTTAAATGTCATAAATTCGTCAAAAGTATAGAATGTTTGCTCGATAAGCCAGCGTTTTAATTTAATTTTAAAACATGCTAAACTCGATGCAGCAGTGATATGAATGGGAAGCTTGTTATACACCGCAGGTCCCATCACATGGGTGAGCTTGCTGGACTTGGCAAGAGTGCGGGGTATAGTTGCGAGCTTGTGTGCGTTGCGCGTCCTATGTGAGTGCATGTCACTATTCGCCTTATATTTTTCGGCATTATTTCTCACATAGACAGCCACCTGAAAGATCACTATTGAAGGTAGTGTGATTATTCCAAGTTTCTTAAAAAGAGGCCTTGCCGAGGTATCACGCGGCACCCGAACCAATGCTCTGAGAGCTCGCTTCTGCATACGAAACGCGCGTTCCCATTCGGCACAGCGGCCCTACAGTTCCGCTCCGTATTGCAGAAGCGAGTGCACCGTCGCGAAGTAGCAGGACCGCGCGATGTCCACGGACACCACTCGAGATATCCGACCCAGTGCGTAACATGCACTACCTACTTCCCACACAACTTTCCCGACTCGATAATTATGGTCGTGCAAATGTTTGCGTGGTGAGCAGAAATATTTGTTCTCGGATCTTGCATGTTTGTGATGTATTCAAGCGCGTCTAGCTACCCGCGATACAGGAAATCCTAGTGCGGTAAGAATAAACGCTTGTTTCCCCACTACCTTATAACACACAGGTACTATGTCCCATAGATTGTATTGTACGCCCACCCTATTATATGCTGTACGAGCACTTACCCAGCTTTGAACACAATGACACTCGGATGCTTGAAAAATGAGGGCTTGTCACCTGTTGCTGTTGACATGACAGGTTTCTGGTTCCGATCGAATCTGACGTTCGGGCATAATGAATATTGATGAGTAGGCACGATCTCAAGACGTTAAGCCTCAATACTTTAAAACGAATTTAAAGGTAGACGGTTATTAATGGGTTTGGTATAGGAATATTTTATAGAATTTCATTAGATATAGTGAATACTGTATATTCAGGAATGCATGAAATGAGAATATAAACGTTAATATTATGCGAGTATGTATACGATCTTATTGTTTATTTGTCAGTACTGCCCAATTATGCAATTATTACATATGTATAAAACTAAATAAATCTAAAGAGCTCTTACATACGAACGGCATGTTGCCAACGGCAGAGATAACTGCTGCCGTCGACCTATAGCGACACTTGCAGTTGTAGCGTGCCCCGTTCGCCGTTTAGTCAGTCAACTGCAAATAGTTCAAGAGCGCACATACGTCGATTCTAAGTATTTCTGAGTATAGTTATGTACTGTTAATTATTATTATCGTTCCTATAGGTAGTAAGTTACTTGCTTTTTATTTCCAACTGCAAGCTTTGTATACTGAATTAAAAAATATGCCCAATTATATTGATCACCTTAAAGTAATAATATAAATTACTTAAATCTTTTTTTCCTCATCCCAGATCCCATACTTTTCCTTTTTCCTCTTTCTTGTCGGAGTTCCTTCTCTTCGTTTCTTCGGGGAATCCATTATGTAACCGACTCCTATACTATGTGAGCGGATGACGGCTGCCGCTGATCTTCAAAGTTAGAATGTCGACGGCTGCCGTCGACACGTCAACGACTGCTTCGACGCGTCGGCAGCTGCCAGCGACGCGTGATGACGGCTGCAGTTACCACTGCCGTTGGCAACATGCCGCTCGTGTGTAAGAGCTCTAATATAATATAATATAATATAATATAACATAATATAATATAATATAATATAATATAATATAATATAATATAATATAATATAATATAATATAATATAATATAATATAATATAATATAATATAATATAATATGTCGACGCAAGACCAAAATAGACTTAAAACACATGCTCAAAGTTTAACAATGTCGGTTAAAATATAGTTGGATAAGTTTAAGATTTTATTGTTGTAGTTGAGTTGTTCAGTTAAGTGTAAAATTAGCTTCCGAGTTGTAAGATGTATAGTTATGGTTTGTCGACTTCCGGTCAGTAAACAATAACTCAGAACAATTTAAACTTTGAATAATTATCAAATAATTCTATTGTTAAATTCATGTCTGGATTTATAAAATGACAAGCTTAAGGTTTAAGATCATTTGGATTCGTTTTATTTATAAAACGCAATAGATTTGAAATCGCATTTGCACAGTGTAAAGTCTGACACGTGGTTTCCGATGTTTAAATGCTTTAACTAAAATAAAATTGATTGAACGATAAATACATGTTTAATAAATAAGTAAACGAATTAACAAATCATAATTCGTCATTATAAACTAAGTTATTTGTAAACCGATGTTTGAATTAAAGTGTGATGACTTCACAACTAGACTACGCCATCTTTGTTATAAAAAGGCGTGCCGTTGGGAAGTCAAACTGATTCTATTGCGAGTTGTGGTCGAGTGAAGTGTTGTTCTGTGGAAATCTTGTGAGTACCATTTTTAACTATTAGTTTAGACTTAACTGTGTAAGCTGTGTAGCGCTAAGAATAAACTGTGTGAAGCAAGTTGGGTTCTTCATTCTTTAATAGTTCGTAATGAATAAACCCGATGAGGGAAGTGGTGACGGCAGCCCTGCTGACATCACTACGTTAAATAATCCTACTGGCCTTGGTACTCCGTTATCAGAAGTGGGATCTGCCCCCACTTCTGCCCGTCCATCTGACTCAAATAATGAAAACGTTAATACTTCTGTTAATGGGGTACCGACGGAGTTTTTTTAGTAAGATGTTGCAAATGATGCAACATTATGTCTGATCGTATTACGACACAACCAGATACCCAAAACTAAGATAAATGAGTTTTATTTGCCATCATACGATCCGGACACCAACATTGGGGTTAGAGAATGGTGTCAGCATGTGACCACAGCTATGGAAACTTATAAGCTGAGCGATTATGAAGTGCGAATGAAGGCTAGTAGTTTGCTCAAAGGTCGCGCAAGGTTATGGGTTGGCAATTGGCTGGTATCTACAACCACATGGCAGGAATTGCGCGATGTTTTTAAAATGTCTTTCGAACCGGAGAATAGATATTCTCGGGACATTGCGCGCTTTAGAGAACATGTTTATGATAATTCCAAAGACATTGCGCGATTCTTGTCACAGGCTTGGGTTCTATGGCGACGTATCACTAAGGATAAGTTATCGAATGATGACGCAGTTGAGGCAGTAATTGGTTGCATTGGGGATGAGCGGTTGAGAATAGAACTTTTAAATACGAGGGCCACATCAGCACCAGAATTTATTTACTTTTTTTTTTGAATTTATTTATTTACTTACTTATTTCGGTTGCATCTTCTATACGAAGCATTAAGCGACCTCATCCTGGGACATCGGGTGTACAACAGGGCCCTGGTAAGCGATCGCGGTTCGATAAACCATTGCTATATTGCCAAGTCTGTAAAAAGCCGGGTCACGATACACGCGACTGTCGTTGCCGTTACAAGACTGATAACTCTCAACAGCATCATCAGGATAATAAAACTACTCCTCGAAATGCTGGTAGACCAACATGCACGTTCTTTTCAATGATGGGTCATACTTATGAAACGTGTTATAAGCGAGAACGTGCAGTAGTTTCCAACGTTGCATAAATAGGGCTCTAGCTCACCTCTTGAGCTCAAGCGATCAGGTTTGCCAAGTTTACGTTGATGACGTATTGTCAAAATGTTCGGAATTTGCTGAGGGTCTATCCCACCTTGAACGCATATTAACTGCCCTCCAAGAAGCTGGGTTTTCTATAAATGTCGATAAAACTGCCTTCTTTAAACGCTCCATTGAGTATTTGGGCAATATCATAGCAGATGGACAAGTTAGTCCTAGCCCAAGAAAGGTGGAGGCTTTAACGAAGGCACCAACACCGAAAACTGTTAAACAAGTTAGACAGTTTAACGGCCTAGCGGGATATTTTAGACGTTTCATTCCCAATTTCTCGCGTGTGATGGTCCCCCTATATGAACTGACCAAAAATGATATGAAGTAGGAATGGAACGAGAGACACAATGAGGCTCGAAATCAAATTGTACAACACCTGTCTACTGCGCCTACTCTTATGCTTTTCAAGGAAGACGCACCAATCGATCTTTACACGGACGCTAGCAGCATCGGCAACGGAGCGGTGTTGGTCCAGACCATCGGAGGCCGCCAGCATCCAGTCGCGTACATGAGCCAGCGCACTACCGACGCCGAGAGCCGCTACCACTCTTACGAGCTTGAGACCCTGGCAGTAGTAAGGGCCATCAAACATTTTCGGCATTACCTCTACGGCCGGAAATTCAAGGTTATAACAGACTGTAACGCCTTGAAAGCGTCCAAGAAGAAGAAGGATCTCCTGCCTCGAATCCATAGCTGGTGGGCCTTCCTGCAGAATTACGAGTTTGAGGTCGAATATAGAAAAGGTGAAAGACTGCAGCACGCAGATTTTTTCAGTAGGAACCCATCGCCCGAAATGTCTATCAACGTCATGACCCGAGACATGGAGTGGCTGCAGATCGAACAACACCGCGACAATGTTCTCCGTCCGCTGATAGATAGCATGACCGGTGATAGCCCTGTTGAAAGCTACGTTCTGGAGGAAGGCGTACTTAAGAAGCCTATCACGGATTCTACATTTGGTAGGTATAAACCAATTGTAGTCCCTAAGTCGTTCCAGTGGAGTTTGATAAACTCTTTCCATATTGCGCTAAAACACCCCAGATGGGAGAAAACTCTGCAGAAGCTGAGAGAAACATACTGGTTTGACAAAATGAACACAACTGTCTGAAGGTTTGTAGACAATTGTGTTATATGTAGAACCTCGAAGGGGCCGTCTGGGGCTATCCAAGCGCAGCTTCACCCGATCCAAAAACTCACTGCAGCATTCCAGGTCATCCATATGGATATTACAGACAAGCTGGGTACAAGAAATGCTGAGGGACGAGACGAGTATGTAATAGTCATTATTGACGCATTCACCAAATACATACTGCTTAGCTATTCCAACGACAAAAGCCCAAGTAGCAGCCTCGCAGCTCTGAAACGAGTCGTTCACCTGTTCGGAACCCCTGTGCAGATCGTGGTTGATGGAGGTAGAGAGTTCCTTGGAGAATTTAAAATTTATTGCGATCGTTATGGAATCAATATACATTACATTGCGCCAGGAATAAGCCGAGCTAACGGACAAGTCGAACGCGTTATGAGCACATTGAAAAATGAATTAACTATGATCAAGAACTATGATACCGAAGATTGGGAGTCAGCGCTAAAAGCATTACAGCTCGCTTTTAACTGTACCCCACATCGAGTAACTGGGGTTGCACCACTAACACTACTGACCCGCCGCCAACAGAGTGTACCACCAGAACTTTTAAGGTTGGTGAATATTGACAACGAATGCGTAGACTTTGATTTGCTTGAGCAATACGTGCGACAGAAAATGGCTGCTTCGGCGCTATATGATAAGGAGCGATTTGACAAGAGCAAGGCTAAAATACGTCCATTTCAGCGAGGAGACTATGTTCTCATCAAGAACAATCCCCGCAACCAGACATCGCTAGATCTAAAATACAGCGAGCCGTACGAGATACACAGGATCCTTGACAATAACCGATACATGGTGAAACGGGTGACCAGCAGAGGGCGTCCATGTAAGGTCGCTCATGACCAGTTGCGCCGAGCACCACAACCAGGTGAGCAGGAAACCGTGTCGACAAAGATAACCTAACCGAATAAGTGACACCTCGACCAGCTGATAATTCATCAATGACCTTAGTTGAAACTTCTCAACAGCAAGTTTTATCCCCGCTCAATTGTTCGTTGGAGGATCCGCTACCATCAACCTCCAAAGTGGCTCCAGTGCTGGATATATAAAAAATGGTGAGTTCCTTTCTTCTTGTCATAGTTCTCATACAAATTTATTAAGACAAGCTAGTAATAAAAGTTTACTGACGTTTATTCGTGTAGACAAGCGGGTATATGACGTCACTCAATAAAGAAAAAAATCAGTAAGTCTGTACATGTCTGTCATCCCCGCTTACTTACCTTTACTTTTTCAGAGCCTCTGTGGAACACGGTCAAAATAATAAGACCTAGGCCACAGCATCGTCCATTCCTTTTCCATTAGTGCCTCTGTGGAACACGGCGTACGAGACCGCTCAGGACCACAGCATCATCCCGAACGAGTTATATAAACAAAACAATATTTTTTAGAGCCCCTGCGGACACGGTCAAAATTATAAGGCCCAGACCGCAGCATCGACCTAGTTCCCATTTCCTTTAGAGCCCCTGTGGAACACGGCGTACGAGACCGCTCAGGACCACAGCATCATCCCGAACGAGTTATATAAACAAAACAATAACTTTTAGAGCCCCTGCGGACACGGTCAAAATTATAAGGCCCAGACCGCAGCATCGACCTAGTTCCCATTTCCTTTAGAGCCCCTGTGGAACACGGCGTACGAGACCGCTCAGGACCACAGCAACATCCCGAACGAAGTATATAAATAAAACAATAACTTTTAGAACCCCTGCGGACACGGTCACAATGATAAGGCCCAGACCGCAGCAACGACCTAGTTCCGATTTCCTTTAGAGCCCCTGTGGAACACGGCGTACGAGACCGCTCAGGACCATAGCATCATCCCGAACGAGGTATATAATTAAAACAATAACTTTTAGAACCCCTGCGGACACGGTCACAATGATAAGGCCCAGACCGCAGCAACGACCTAGTTCCTATTTCCTTTAGAGCCTCTGTGGAACACGGCGTTCAAGACCGCTCAGGACCACAGCATCATCCTGAACGATATACACCATATCAAAACCTATCTACGTCATACAAAATCGTGCAAGTATGCGTGGAGCATTTGCATTAACATAAATCGTGCGAGAATGCGTGGAGCATTACAAGCATTACAATATCTTCACTTACTTTCCTTATATACCGCAAATCTTACCTAAATAGGTATGAACTTTCTAGAGGTGCATAGCTACGAGTATAATACTCACCTACATAGCCTTTGAACATGATTCGTTTAAAATTGTCAGTGTGAAAACATTGGTTGATAACTTGTATTGTTGGAATCGGTTATCATTAAGACATTCAGACTACATCCTATCATTTCCGAAATAGAAGCACCGACCACTCACAAGTTGTCAGCTAGTGTACCGGAGGACGGATGCCTAGCTCAGAAAGTCATTTCTATCTTTCAGAACCGCGACTGGTGCAGGGCACGCACAAACAGTCTCGCAGAATGGCCGTGTCGACGCAAGACCAAAATAGACTTAAAACACATGCTCAAAGTTTAACAATGTCGGTTAAAATATAGTTGGATAAGTTTAAGATTTTATTGTTGTAGTTGAGTTGTTCAGTTAAGTGTAAAATTAGCTTCCGAGTTGTAAGATGTATAGTTATGGTTTGTCGACTTCCGGTCAGTAAACAATAACTCAGAACAATTTAAACTTTGAATAATTATCAAATAATTCTATTGTTAAATTCATGTCTGGATTTATAAAATGACAAGCTTAAGGTTTAAGATCATTTGGATTCGTTTTATTTATAAAACGCAATAGATTTGAAATCGCATTTGCACAGTGTAAAGTCTGACACGTGGTTTCCGATGTTTAAATGCTTTAACTAAAATAAAATTGATTGAACGATAAATACATGTTTAATAAATAAGTAAACGAATTAACAAATCATAATTCGTCATTATAAACTAAGTTATTTGTAAACCGATGTTTGAATTAAAGTGTGATGACTTCACAACTAGACTACGCCATCTTTGTTATAAAAAGGCGTGCCGTTGGGAAGTCAAACTGATTCTATTGCGAGTTGTGGTCGAGTGAAGTGTTGTTCTGTGGAAATCTTGTGAGTACCATTTTTAACTATTAGTTTAGACTTAACTGTGTAAGCTGTGTAGCGCTAAGAATAAACTGTGTGAAGCAAGTTGGGTTCTTCATTCTTTAATAGTTCGTAATGAATAAACCCGATGAGGGAAGTGGTGACGGCAGCCCTGCTGACATCACTACGTTAAATAATCCTACTGGCCTTGGTACTCCGTTAAATATAATATAATATAATATAATATAATATAATATAATATAATATAATATAATATAATATAATATAATATAATATAATATAATATAATATAATATAATATAATATAATATAATATAATATAATATAATATAATATAATATAATATAATATAATATAATATAATATAATATAATATAATATAATATAATATAATATAATATAATATATTTTTGATGTAAAACGCTCTGCGGTCAAATATGACATGCGGAAGACAGCTAGCAGAAACTGAATGTTAAGCAGAAGAACGTAGAACTACCGTACAAAGTCGCATTTAAACTTTCAAACATTTACTTGAAAACAAAGCTTAGGGTCGTGTACCAGAAGTACGTTTAGTAGTGAATGTAGACTTGAGTACAGATAAGAATAGAAGATAATGAATTAATTTAAAGAGGCATATGCTGTCAAATCTCCACTCATAGATAGGAATCTCAATTCCTATTTGAGAATTTTTCTGGAATACGGCCGACACTATGATAAATAAGATAATATAAAAATATAATTAGTTGTTCTGTATTTAACGAATTCGTTACAGTTACCGTACCAAAAAATAACCGTTACTTTCTACATTATGTAACAAAATAAATGTACTGATACAAAAGCAGTACTGGCCCTTATCGCAATTGACCATATTTGACCAATAACATTAGAATTCCTAAAAAACTGCTACAATTCCAAAAATGCAACGTTTATTTAAACTTCTCTCGTATTTTAATTACTTTACTGCTAATATGTTAAATGAGTCAGTGCATAATTCCTTTTGGTGACTGTACGAGTAATATTTAAATTTACACAACCGCCTTATGTTAATTTCGTGCCACTCGTAATTTCATTTGTGTCCTGGACAAATGAGGTCGCAACGCAACTGTCGTAACAGTGTCCGCTTTATATATACGAGTACTTACATAATTGAGAGGACGGTTGTAATACTGCTAATTTTAAGAAATACAAGGGTTTTTTTACCCTTCCTCCTCGCCTTAATCCTACGTCGTTAATGTAGAACATATAACCATAAGGCACAAGGTGTATTAAAACTTTGCTGACAACAAAAGTGTGTTATCGGCGGGATCTTAGTAAGGAGGCTGTTAGAAAAGTTTTCACTGTAAAACCAGCTGTATAAAACTCATAGTATCTTACCTCACATCGTATGAGGCCGTGTCTTGGAGACTGCTAAATCAATTTCAAGTGAGCCATTACGAAAAATCACGCTATAAACAAACAATCTAGTCGTGCACGGACCACTTGATTTGCAGCTTCGCCACAGGCTGCTGAGAAAGAAGTAAAACTTTTATAACACCTTAAATAACCCTCTTCTATGTCCCGGGCTGGCATTACTTCTATATTCGTAGTTTTCTGAAACAATTCTAACTTCGCCGACGGTATACGCTTCGAGTTCATTGCTGCATCCATTTACCAGCTAACACGCTGTTGCAGTGTATCTCCATCGTCCTCTAATGCACAAGACACAGTTCACATCTTGTGGAGTCATTCCTTTTTTGTTTAACTGAAAATGTACATTTATTTCATAAGATAAGTGTTTTAAACAACAATGTGTGAACAACTTTTGAAAGGGTTAAGGGGCAAGTTGGTAGCCAGCTACACGCAGCAGCAGCTAACGACGTGTCGTCGCGACGCTATTGGTTTATATGTATTTTTATGGAATACCGTCCGTAGTTAGCGACACGAAGCTACTACACTAGCAATGCGTCGTCGAGTGGCAGACGACACTGTCGCCCAACCGCAGATCAGTAGTGCCGCTCGTGGGTACCAATCTACCCAGTAAAAAAACTAAAAAAATTTAAGCTAAGGCTTTCATATAGCTTTTCAAATGGTTGATGCCATCTGCAGTTGCCGTCTGCAGTCGGATTCGAAATCATGACTACATTCATTGGTCAATGGTATTGTATGACGCGATATGTGACCAACCAGCCAGTCAGTATTCCATCTGTTAGCTGATCAAACTTTAACTGGAGGTTGGGTACCTACTTCATGACATCTCCAATATTGTAGTTAGGCATGCAATACAAAGCGTTTTACCACTAATGCTGTGGATTTAATCACCGAAAGCTCAAGTATTATATAAGGGTCGACCAGACAACGACTGGCTGTAAAAAAGCTTTTTTACAGTTAACACATTACTCCAAAACAAAAGACCATACGAGAGCACTGAAGAGACGTACCCATGATATGCACTGAGAGCTGCCTCTGTGGATACTGTTAGTCTCAATCTCCTTATCGCATACACAAATCTAGCCAACCTGTCACAAACGTTACTAACTACACAATTTCTACTCTAGTATCGGATCATTTCAAAAGAGAGATAAGTACATTCAATTCAAGTCATTTCTTTATACTTATAATAGAGTTCTTGATTTACTGTGACATCACTCCATGCTCATCAAGTTAAGCTAAGATAAAACTTCGCACTTGGCTACACTCACTCTCATATGAAGAGACTGAGAGTTTAGTGACAGAAGGTGATTCCGAAGGGAGGTCACGACCCTCATTACTGAGAAATACGACGCAAGGAGGAGGATTATAACATTACTTCTGTTCGCATAACATTTACACAACCGCAACAGCTCATATACACCCTCACTCCATACTCATACATTTCTCTTTACATCAGACACATATAAAGCACTTGTGAAAAATTTAAGGGTATCCAAGATACAGGCCGCGCCTAGTTTGGAGCCCATTGCTTGAAGATGCAACTGTATTTAAGATAAATTTTATATTATAAAACAATTTGTCATGCATGTAATAACAAGTGTTTCTAGTATTTGTAACCAATGATTAATAAACAATAAGCAATTTGTAAATTGATATCCATGACATTTTCCACTCTGTTTTCTTAGCTTGCATGCACTCTTCAGCTATATCAGTCTAATAAAAAGCCGTTCATACAATGCTAATGCTTGCATAACGATTTGTTAATTTATTGCGGTAGTTGCTCTGTTTAATTCATTAAAACTTTTCGCGAACTGGGAACGGGTAAACATCTGAATGTTAGCTCGACGGATGTCACTTAATTAAGGCTTAATTTCACGCCCAACTTAATTTAAGCAAAGTTGAGTAAAAATAAAGTTATTCCAGCTTTTGTCTGCGCCAGACATTGTACTTACCTGTTGCGCTGAGCTCGGCTACATCCAGTGACATCGAAACAAAAGATAGACTTCCTCTTTGTTACGAACTTTGCTCTGCCCACAGGCGTACAGCTAATCTACAAGCAGTTGACACTTTCCAAGTTGTTTTCTTTGACATCTATTTATAAGTTAAGCTAAGTTGATCAACATACATACATATTTAAAATCAAAGCACGTTAAGTTTTGATATGACAGTAATATTAAGACGAGGCGTAATTTTAATGTTATTTGACGGTTTAACTTACGCGGTAGGTATAGTCGAATATCTCGACCGGTTTCGTGACCGTCCGGGCCACTTCTTCATGGAGTACGTGCGCACCCGGCTGCGTTCGCGCTATCGTATAGCGCGAACGCAGCCGGGTGCGAGCACGTACTCGAAACCGGTCAAGATATTCGACTATACCTACTGCGTAAGTTAAACCGTCAAATAACATTAAAGAGGCGTAATTTGTACATGATTTCTAACTTTGGTAAAAAATATTCTGATCAGAAGAAACACAATATTTTTCCCTAAATCGCTCCCTTTTCTAAAGGAGAAAATGAAATCGCAATATTAAGCCGACGAGCCTTTCAGAAGCTTTGGCGATCAAAGGTAGCCTTTCGCCAGTTTGCTAATAGTTCGGTACTGAAGGATGTCAATATTCGTATATCAACTTAGGTATTTTAAGGCAAATATAAATCTATTGATTTAATATATTTAGAAATTATGTAGCCATATTCTGAATAATCTTTAACTTCTAACGTAATAAAAAGCGGGAAAATCGGGCTAGTTTCGAATTTTATACTAAATCATCTCTACCTACTCTTAAGTCTTTTCCAGAGAGTTAACTTAACCGGATATCTTAGAAAATCGTTTGGTTGACGTCAACAAGTTGAAAGACGCATCAGCAACTTAGGACATCTTTGTTAATAGGAAATACGGCTAAGATTAAAATAATATTCACTATTTATATCTTTGGCGTCATGTGCATATCCATATCAACGTATTACCTGATTTCCTCTTTGGCTATTGACTAGGGCCAATATTATTCAACGGAACATAGATGTTGAGCATTATATGTACTCGTATAGTATAAATAACATAAGTAACTATCAAAACAACTAAGCTCAGTAACTTAGACAATGTTTAGTATTTATTATAAAAAAACATGCAGGGCAGTCTTTGTGGACTGCCGATAGACGTAAAAACTATTCGAAATCGTTTTAAGACACAATCAACAACAATACTCATGGAAACCATTATTGCGCCTAAACAAATTTTCACTTCAAAACTACATATTATCTATGACAAAGCGTTCGATGACGGTGAGGATGACGCGCGTTCTTTGATTATTCTTCACCCAAATAGCGTAACGTTCGGTGAGGATGACGCGCGTTCTTTGATTATTCTTCACCCAAATAGCGTAACGTTCGGTGAGGTTGACGCGCGTTATTTGATTATTCTTCCCCCAAATAGCATAACGTTCGTGAGGTTGACACGCGTTCTTTGATTATTCTTCACCCAAATAGCGTAACTTTCGGTGAGGATGATGCGCGTTCTTTGATTATTCTTCACCCTAATAGCGTAACGTTCGGTGAGGTTGACGCGCGTTCTTTGATTATTCTTCACCCAAATAGCGTAAGGTTCGGTGAGGATGACGCGCGTTCTTTGATTATTCTTCACCCAAATAGCGTAACGTTCGGTGAGGTTGACGCGCGTTCTTTGATAATTCTTCAGCCAAATAGCGTAACGATCGGCGAGGATGACGCCATTTCCTTGATTATTATTCACCCAAATAGCGTAATGTTCGGCGAGGTTGACGCGCGTTCTTTGATTATTCTTCACCCAAATAGCGTAACGTTCGGTGAGGTTGACGCGCGTTCTTTGATTATTCTTCACCCAAATAGCGTAACGTTCGGTGAGGATGTCGCCAGTTCCTTGATTATTTTTCACCCAAATAGCGTAACATTCGGTGAGGTTGACGCGCGTTCTTTGATTATTCTTCACCCAAATAGCGTAACGTTCCGTGAGGTTGACGCGCGTTCTTTGATTATTTTTCACCCAAATAGCGTAACGTTCGGTGAGGTTGACGCGCGTTCTTTGATTATTCTTCACCCAAATAGCGTAACGTTCGGTGAGGCTGACGCGCGTTCTTTGATTATTCTTCACCCAAATAGCGTAACGTTCAGTGACGATGACGCGCGTTCTTTGATTATTTTTCACCCAAATAGCGTAACGTTCGGGGAGGTTGACGCGCGTTCTTTGATTATTCTTCACCTAAATAGCGTAACGTTCGGTGAGGTTGACGCGCGTTCTATGATTATTCTTCACCCAAATAGCGTAACTTTCAGTGAGGTTGACGCGCGTTCTTTGATTATTCTTCACCCAAATAGCGTAACGTTCGGTGAGGTTGACGCGCGTTCTTTGATTATTCTTCACCCAAATAGCGTAACGTTCGGCGAGGATGACGCCATTTCCTTGATTATTATTCACCCAAATAGCGTAATGTTCGGTGAGGTTGACGCGCGTTCTTTGATTATTTTTCGACCAAATAGCGTAACATTCGGTGAGGTTGACGCGCGTTCTTTGATTATTCTTCACCCAAATAGCGTAACGTTCGGTGAGGTTGACGCGCGTTCTTTGATTATTTTTCACCCAAATAGCGTAACGTTCGGTGAGGTTGACGCGCGTTCTTTGATTATTCTTCACCCAAATAGCGTAACGTTCGGTGAGGTTGACGCGCGTTCTTTGATTATTCTTCACCCAAATAGCGTAACGTTCGGTGAGGTTGACGCGCGTTCTTTGATTATTTTTCACCCAAATAGAGTATCGTTCGGTGAGGTTGACGCGCGTTCTTTGATTATTCTTCACCCAAATAGCGTAACGTTCGGTGAGGTTGACGCGCGTTCTTTGATTATTTTTCACCCAAATAGCGTAACGTTTGGTGAGGATGACGCCAGTTCCTTGATTTTTTTTCACCCAAAAAGCCGATGACAATGACGCGAGTTCCATAATTTTTGTTAACCCAAAAAGTGCTTACCGCGTCTAAAGAAGTTTTCACTTTAAAAAATAAGATACCCCTATACATGGAATCTATCTAATACATATTTTCTCGTACTTACCTATTACACAAAAGTTATATGTTTATATAAATAAGGTAAACATAATTACTAGATATTTTATTACAATAATGTACCTCTTAATAATTATAGTAAGTCCAGAATTTGCCTACGGTAATACTTACTTCCCTACGGGTACCAAAACGCTAATTGCAATGAATAAGAACTCTTACACACGAGCGGCATATTGCCAACAGCAGAGGTAACTGCAGCCGTCGACCTATAGCGACACTTGCAGTTGGAGCGTGCCGCGTCCGCCGTCTTGGCAGGCGACTGCAAATAGTTCAAGAGCGAACATAGGTACGTCGGAAATATGTAAATTGTTGAGGTAAGTAACTGCTGTCGCCGACGCATGTCGACGGCTGCAGTTACCTCTGCCATCGACCTATAGCGACACTTGCAGTTGGAGCGAGCCGCGTCCGCCGTTTTGGCAGTCGTCTGCGAATAGTTCAAAAGCGCACATACGTCGTAAATATGTAAATTATTGAGGTAACTGCTGCCGTCGACGCGTTTCAACGGCTGCAGTTACCTCTGCTGTGGGCAACATGCCGCTCGTGTGTAAGAGCTCTATAATGTTGTGAAATAAAAATAAATGTAAGTATTTATTTTTATAACACGCCAAAGCCTAAGTAATAATAATTAAACATTTTTAATTATTAACACACAACACAAATTAATAACAGCTATCGCTAAGCAGGCTGCAGGTGTTTTAAAATACATATTATTATAATAATAATTAATTTATAATTTAGTAATTTCCCTTAATAATCCGTGTTTAGTGTATTCATAATGCAATAGCATTTGCTCTTGAGTACATATCTTCACTCCTACATTATGTACGATGATAGTTTGTGCAGATACAGGTTCATACATATTACGTTAGTCGCAGTAAATATTCAAATAGGAAACGGAAGCAGAGTTAATGGAATTGGGAATGGCGTTCGCAGATTCGCATAAACATGCAACAACTCAGTGATTTGGTTGTTGGTGGGCTTTCTAGGTAATGCTCTTTAGCGCTTTGAGTGTATCCAACATTCATAGAAGATTATAGGTTATGCAATTTTAGGTTCTCACAGGAAGGGCATAGATATTTTCCCCGCTAAATAAATAAAGATATGCTTAAATAAGTTTAAATAATTCAGATTAGAGAAGATGTGTACAGGCTGGATCAAACCAATGTCTCCCACGAGGGAAAGTACCCTAGATATTGAAGTTTTTGAAGGCAGTTTATTTTCTACATTTGTCGAGTTCGCTTCCCAGCCCTGAAAGTGACTTTTTATATCTAAAAATAAAAAATAAAATTGCCTTTGAGTAAAATTTGCTAACATCAATATTTAGGGTATTTTCCTCCGGGGGGGCATTAGTTTGGTCTCCCCTGTGTATATAAAATTAAACAAGTATAATACATTTTTAATGTTATGCCCTGAGGTTGCAATCTCTTAAATAAACGTATTTCTTTCATTTATTAATAACACTTGCAGATTTAAAAGAGATAGAAAGTAACAAAATTTTACTTTTGATTCAGAATTACGTGTACAAACCCTAAGTCAATTTGACAACTGGTACCTATGGTTATTTTAAGCATAATCATAAGTCTGTTAGATTAACGGCCTTACTTTTATACGCTTCTTTAAACTCCCAAGCACGACCACCAATCATTTATCATCATGGAAGAAACTCAAAAATTTCCATAACCTTATTAATAATAATTTAAAAAATCCCCATAATAAGTAACAAAACAAATGAGATAGGTACTTATTTTGTTAACGGATTATACGTTAGTTGAAATGATATTCCAAATACAAAACATAATTGGTTCATAATGGCTTCTGAAAACTTGCAACATTATTCAAAGTTCTGTTGTAAATTCATTTATGTACCAAAGTTTTCACGGAAAAGCGCAGCTATGCAAAATACGTTTACTCACGCTCAAGTAACTTTGTATTTTCAGTGTGTAAACTTGAGCCCATAGCGTTCAGCCCATATGTTTGCTATAACGAGTAATATGGAAGAATTCTGTTTTTTCAGTGGCGTCAGGCTTTGCGACAGTATCTGATAGCTCCATGTTGTGTTTATTTGTACTCGTACAGCTTGTACATTTACCATAATGTCAACTATAAAATTATTATTTTAACCAAGCAAAATTTTAGAGATATAGTTAAAGTCAAATAATTTTACGTTAAAATGTAGCCAATAAGTCAAAGTCAGACAGAAAAGCAGTTGTAGTGTGCATAAGATGGTAAAGCGGTGATCAGTAAGCGCAAACATCTATTATATCTCTATCTATATATTTTATAAAACAAAGTCATGTCTCGTTATATCTTGTCTTTTCTCGGGGAAGGACAGATACTTTTCACTATCGTCATCATCATCCATCACCACACGGTGAAACCACGGGCGCAACTAGTTACATAAATATTGTTTTACAATGACTGATGAGGAAAATACATTTCTTGAATTTGACATTGTCTGTAACGCGAATTTGTGCGCAAGTTATTATCAATAGAATATGTGTTTATAGTCTACCAACTCGTTTAAGAACTGTAGAAACACAAAATATGACATAATATTTTGCCTATTATTGCCTTTCTCGCCAAATTGGTTGTTTCATTTTGAAATTACCAAAGGAAATAAACATCGGAACTGAGAACACCAAAAGTTGTTTAATTAAACTTGGTACAGGTATATTGCGTTAATTTATAGAGTCACAAAAGCCAGTAGAAAAAACGGAAATAAAACGATTATTTTGTGTGCCCGTATCTGAGCTGGCTAAAGACGAATGTATCGCTTAACGATCACATTATGCATATTGCAGTAAATAACAGTTTCACCGACGTGGTGAGGGATGGTGATGATGGTGAAAAGTATCCCATGTGTTAATCTAGGGCCTTATCACCCCATACCAAAATTAATCATAATTTGCCCATTTCACCCTTTGTGATGGATCATGATGATGATTATTATTATTATTATGATGATGAAAAGTGTCCTATGTGTTAATCCGGAGCCTTACCTACCTCCATACCAAATTTCATTAAAATTGGCCAGCCATTTGAGCGTGAAAGAGTAACAAACACCCATACATCCAATACATCCATACTCACAAACTTTCGCGACAATATTAGTAGGATGCTACTGTGATCGAGATTGTTATAACTCTTTCCTTGGCAAAGCAGAAAATAAACTCACCTTTTGTTTATCTAGATATTGTAATGCATGACTGGGTATGAAACTAAAATACTCCTTTTATATAAGCTAAAAATACCTTATTTATGCCCGAGTTCTCATCAACAGTTCACGTGTAACATTGTTCCACTTATCTTGACGTGACTTGCATGCATGTCTTGTGGAAAATACAGTACCGGGTACATGTGCCTTTATCTTGACATACAACACGCTAATGCTGGAAGGGTTTCATTAAAAAATAAATGCCTGGCCTCACAAGTATCCAGATTTCTTGCTTTCAACTCTCTTACATTGGCAGATTTAAGCAGCTTAGTTCATAACGATTCCACTGAAATCTGTTTGGTCACAAACCTTACCAAAGCTGAGTCTGAATGAAATATATCGTTAACTATTATGTTTTTACTACAAATTGTAAAGCTTTATCTAGCAGCGCCCCGCGGTTCTTATCCCGCGTGTAGATGGATTATGATGATGATGATGATGATCATGATGAAAAGTATCCCACGTCTTTCCTTCCCTTCCTACGCTGGGGAAACTATAACAATAGAGCAAAGTGATATATTATAGTTTTATGGAAGACATCAATGGCTACAAAAAGTATGCGATAACATAAGTCTAACTTACAGTTACATCACAATAACTTCTTTCCCGTGTTAAAATATGCAGTATTAACGCCGGTACAAACTAGGCCACATTAATCGTACCTGGTTTTATATAGTTGGTTGATGGTTGGTATTAATCCTTTCCACTCCACTCCTTTCCACTTTCATTATAAATGAAGAGGAAAGATTTGAAAGTTTGTTTTTAACGCATAAACGCAAAAACACTACATAACTGGTTAAAAAAAAACATTTAACCAATACAAAGCTGTGTTATAGCTGAGTAACATACGCTATATTTGATTCATCTTCATCATCATCGTATAATTAGATATATATAAAAAAAGTGATATAATATTATAATAATAAACCTAAACCTTCGAAGTATGAGTATAACCGAACAAAGTTAGACACAATCCCTTTTCTGTGTCCTTTTTTTTTCGATATATTTTTATGTCCATACACCTCGCCAAAGATGAGCAATTATAGTTTGAATGTGTAAAGGCACAGTCAGTTACTATTACTCCATAAAAATAGCTCAGGATTATAGTTAGAATTACAAGAGTCATCTCACCTTACAACTAATTGATTTCTAATGTGTAATTCTACAATGTCTTATGTGAAGGTTCAGAGAGTAGCTGACAATCGGTACGTGTAATATCAGAAATAGCTGAACAAATACGTATAGCCCGATCAATTTCAGTATCAGGAATTGTACTGTTCTATCTCTATCGTAGTAACATCAAGTGTTGACTCGTGCCAACCGGAGCAGGTCAACTCAAACTATTCAACCGTAAAGTAAATGCCTATGCAATTCAATCAGTTGGCCTCAGATTGACCGAAATGAAGTAGGTATATCGGTCAATGGGCTTTGGGAATATGCGATACACGCCCCAAGAGAGTTCTTTTGCAAATACGTATTATTTGTGTTTTGTAATCAAGCACAGCAATGAGAATTGCTTTTTTGCGTAAATATGTACTTGATTATGAGTGGTATCAGAAAACATTAGTAAAATGAAATAAATATGATTGACAAGATAGCGAAATTATAGTTAGTACTCACGGGATATATACCATGGTGGTGCACGTAACTGTGCCGCAATATCGGGAACTCCTAAATATAGTAAATCGTGGTCTACATCGCATGAGTACTAATTATGATTTAGTTAACAACAGCGAAAGTCTAAAACAGAAGATATTAATATGATATCGTATATATCTTTATATAATTTTTTTAAGTATACACGTTTCGAATACTTTCCAGAGATCTACACTTGCAATGATCACGAGCACGAAACCCTAATTCAACATTAATTAGGACTGTATGTACAGAACAATTATAATAAAATGTTGTTAATGCCCAATTGAAATAACTCTAGTAATTAACAATAAAAAAATCCAAATAATATAATATCACACTATGGTACTAAGTGTGTAATGTTGGTGATTACTGTTGATCGAAACTTTTTTACTATTTATTTGTAAAACGAACGAAAAAGAACAAAGCAACTCATCCAATAAATTAGAAAAACTCACTTGTGAATAATAGCAATGAAAAAGTCAGTTTGATTACAGGTGTCATTATGTGGCTAACTGCGGTGAAATTAGAGCCACTTTATGAGCAAGTGTGTTGATAATCATTTTATTTCTATCATTGTTTACTATATTAATTATTACCAATTGTTCGAGTTACTTTGAAAAGCTTTCAAAGCTTTGTGCGTAACTGACATCTATGTTAATTGGTATGGGATTTTGGGATAAAAATATATTGCTCATTTTGTGCCCCGAGAGGTTTCTGTCAAGATTCACGTCTGAATGCGTAAAGAGCCCGTTATTTAACGATCCCAATTCTTGTTTTTATCTCCCCCTATTCCATTTCCCCCTACCTAGTTTAATTATCTAAAGAAATGTATAATGCAGGTTCGTTAGCTTGAGCTTCCGTATAAAACAGGTCGGTCTGGGTGTTCGTGAAAATTCAAGGCAGCGACAATGGACTAGTATATTGGCCATTACTACAGAACTTTCGTGTATAAACTATAACTAACACTGATATTTTAGTTTTAAATGAAGAAGTATCAATGCCCGCACATATGTAGTATTTAGCAGCGGATATTCTTTTTAGTTTATTTTTCATTTCAATATTATAAACATATTTTGACAAAAAGGTACCTACTTACATGCTCCCATATAACGTTTGTGTTTAACTGTTCGACAGTTGACGTTTAAGTATAATATTTTTTGAACATCCTCTGATTTTATAAACGCTATCTTTGCATTAAATATAAATTGTTATAAATAATTTCTTACATTAACATCGTTGACAGTCAACGATTGGTACGTAGTATGTATGCTAGTATAATGTATGTATGTAGCAGAGGCATGTTTCGAATATAAACATACATACATATGAACATAATATTCTTACTAATTTGTACATTAATGAAAATATTTCACAATATAAAAAATGTGTTATTCATTGCGCGTACGATTTAGAAATTGAATTCACGAATATACCTTTAACGACAATGTTAAATTTATTTTGAATTAAATAACTGACGATGGAGTACCTGCTTAGTTAAGAGTATAGTGCCTGTAAATGCTAGCAGATATTTTATATGTGACAATATTGTTGCGTTCTTTTTTGGTCGTACGTTGTGTATTAGTTTCGCAGCATTTCCGAGTTTCGTCGTTTGGTATTTATAACCGACTTCAAAAAAGGGGGAGATTAGTATGTTGTTGTATATTTATTTTTTTATGTGTATGTTAGCCGATTTCTCCTCCATTTGTGGACTGATTCTCAAAAATCCTTTTTTTGTTCAGTAGAGGTTACTTTCGAGGTGGTCCTATTTAAATTTTATTACTTTCGGTCTAGCAGTTTTTTAATTACACTCCGAAAACTGAAAAGTGTCGATTTATCTTGATGACATCATTATTGACAATCGATCCCTACGGTAACTAGCGGCCACTAAAATAGGTGAAACATAAAATTTTACCAAATATGGAACCGACTTCAGCACCAAAAGTGTGAAATAAGTGGTCGAATCCGGTACCATGCGCACAATATTGTGATAACAGGTAACATAATATTGTGAACTATCTATCATGGTACCGATTTCAAAAAGTTATTTCACACTTTTTGGTGTTGAGGTCGGTTCCAATTTTTGTTTTTTTTTGTTTATAGTTAAAGTTACTTAGAATTTACTTCTTAAAACAATAATACTAATTTCTCATGTGTGTATTGTGTTGGGTTTTTGTGTAGTTAAATAAGTTTTTAAAAGCGTTGCACAACATATTTTATTCGCTTCTTTAAATATCAGTAGAAATAAGGTTTTACGTTTCCAAAGAACTTCACAATATTGAAACTTCTCGACAGAGAATAGCGAATTTAAATTTAAACTGGATAGAAATATTAATATTTTTATTAATATAAATGTACTTATATTATATTTATAAATTTAGATTTTAACTCATTTAATTTTAATTCCTTTAAACTATAAATTTTTATTTATAGTTAAGAGGAATCATGAGAAAATGTTATCTGTAGTGAACTTCATTACAATTATTCCCACCATGGGGCTTGTAGATTCGTTTTTATACCGACTTCCAAAAAAGGAGGAGGTACTCAATTCGACTGTTTTTTTTTAATGGTGTTACCTCATAACTTTCGACTGGGTGAACCGATGCTCAAAATTATTTTTTTGTTTGAAAGCTAGTGCTTCCCGTGTGGTCCCATTTAGTTATTTCGTCAAATTCGGTCCAGTAGCTTTTGAGATGCACTCCTAACTAAATAGAATGGAACTGGATAACTGAATAGAATGGAAGTCAGTATAATTTTTTTTAAATTATATTTGTATTTATACTTTAAATTCTTTGTAAATAATATTTAATGATTTACTTGAATAATTCATATGTTCATAATAAGATAAAATTGCATTTGTTTTGAGATTGTACTTTAATCTTAAAATACATCCATTGGTGTTTAGTTTACATTCTGAATTACTCGTTTGATAATCTTTTATTATAATCTCGCTTTTTATTTAGTAATATCCTAAGTTTAAGTTGAATATCAACGTTTATTTTTCATACAAACCGAGAACGAACCCGAAGGTGCTTATAATCGCCCAACCGCGCGGAAACGATAAATCACTTAATGCGGCAATGAAGAATATCAAACTTGGCAGATACTTTAACAAAAATAGGGGTCAAAAAGCTCCGCAGGGCGTGCCAAAGTGTTTGTTGGCCGAGGGCCCTTACCCGGCACTCAAGTAAGATTTTCGTATATTAATTAAATTTCCGGCACCGTCTCAAAGATATTTTCACAAAGTAGGTAAACTGTTTTAATTAAGTTAAATGGAAAAAAATTGAACACGGACAGCTTAATTAAGTCATTTGTTTGATGTAGTAATATATACCTGCACTCGGAATTCACTTTGACGCAACAAAAAAGTATTAATACTTTTCTTTAGACCTTTATTTTTGTAACGTGAAATTAAATTGTAATTTAGAAATTGTTGGAAAACCAGCCAGCATTGTGATGGGTCCAAGAGATTTGTAAGTCTATACGTTTAAGTTCCATACATTAGCCCACGATTAGCCTGAAATATGAATGAAACCATAGGGCTACATTTGATTGGGTTCCCTTTTTCAACGTCTAACAATTTGAGATTGTTATGTTGCTTTTTTCTTGGGCTTCGATTCCAAAAAAAAATATAGTTAGGTGGCATCAAAGGGTGGCAATGCGATCTGACATATAACAATTTCGTTTGATACACTAGTAACACATATCATTATAATCGTACACTCTACTGCCGTGCGATTCTCTAATGATTCGTCGATGAGCTCACCGATGTCAAATAAAACAGCTTGGGACTGATCACTCCAGGATCTATCTACTCGTGTGCTAAGATGTTAAAGTATAGCCTGTCTTGCCCTACTGATACCATTATAATGTTCTCTTTTGTAAGGCAGCACACTGGAGCTAATATTTGTAGTACCTAAGTAAAAACATTGTAAAAACATCTATATAAAAAGAATGGCCCCGAGTTTCTTGCCGCTTCTTCTCGGTAGGCTCTATGTATTTTGGAACGCGGCGGTAGTCTTTAAAGTACATTATAATGAAAAATTGACGTTCATAAGTGCGTCTTTGATGCCTAAATTGAATAAATGATTTTGACTTTGACTTTGAAATACTTTATAAGATATCTAGCTTGTTTATAAGATTTTCCAACGTTTCTTGTCATCTCGTCATTTGTTTCACGGATGTTGTCAAAGATGCAACGATGTTTGCTCTTTGAGAATTGCACGGCTGGTTAGTGCTACATGTTAGTTTTCAAACATAACAGTATTCTGCACAAGCAGATCAAAATGCATTAGTGTAGGTACGCATTTTGCGTCTTACGCGACTGTAAAGTCTTCAAAGTACATTATAATGAGTGCGTTTTTGATGCATAACCTAAATAAATGATTTTCACTTGATAACCGTCAGAGAGGTTCGAATTTGAACAATTGCTTTTAAATTACAGTGATTCACAGTACCTCTTGTAATCTTACTAGCAACCCGCCCCGGCTTTGCACGGGTGCAATGCATACTAAATATACTACAGCCCATCTAAGAGATACACCTAAGGCATATACCATCACGAACCACATTTTTGTAGACCTATTTAAGTTAATAAATTATTTTGATCTATAATCTATATCATAGGGCGTATAGCCGTTTGCAATCCTTTCGATATGTAAGCGCAAAAAAATGTGTTTATTTACGACATCACATTAGGAACCTCTAAAATTATCAGTGTTTCTCTAATATATAATGCATGTATTGTACATATAAATCTTCCTCTATAATCACTCTATCTATTAAAAAAACCGCATCAAAATCTGTTTCGCAGTTTTAACCCGTAAAGCTGCCTTGGCATACCTGTATGCCAAGGCCAAATCAAATAAGGATCCAATTAAAAATGTTATCTATTCAAATATACAATAGATTTCAGCTAATGTTTTGTTTTTTGATACTGTAAAGGACCTGGAATTTTTTTGTACTTAACAAATTATCATTTGAAAGATACCAGATAGGTAATATCAACGAAATAGCGACAGTCACTTGTTTTTTTGCGGGGTTTTTGCAACTCTGGTTTGCAAATTTGATCATAGTCGGGAGCTTACTAGGTTAAAGATCTATGCATACATAGGGACGGACAGACAGCGGAAAACGACTTTGTTTTATAATATGTAGTGATATGCTAGACGAAACGCATCCACGAGGGAAAATTATACTTCTTGAAAAATGTTGAATTAGAAACACTAAGCAACCCACATTCAACAGGCCTGTTGGTCTAGTGGTTAGTGACCCTGACTGCTATGCCGGAGGTCGTGGGTTCGATTCCCACCCAGGACAAATGTTTGTGTAATGAGCACGATCATTTGTTCTGTGTCTGGGTGTAATTTATCAATAATATTTATGTATTTAGAAATATATAAGTATGTTTATCAGTTGTCTAGTACCCATAACACAAGCTCTGCTTAGCTTCGGACTAGATGGCGTTGTGTGATAGTTGTGGAATATTTATTTATTTATTATTATTATTATTATTCTGCAAAGGGTACGTCTTATAAAAATATGTAGGTATTTCCTACCCGCCTTTTACTACCTACCTTTTTACCCTTTTTAATAGGCATCCCATATCATCAAATCCTCATCAACAAGAAGTAGGTTAGGGAAAGAATATCTAAACATTGCATTAAACTGTACGGGCACTTCAACAATTTTTATCTATAGTACCTATCTGACAATTTTTGTAGTGCAGTGAAAACAGTAGTGTGCAAACACTTCTGTTCTAAATACCTTTGCAGTTATAACAGCATATTAAAATGTTTCGTCCAAAAATGAGGAAAGTTGATTAGAGAAAGTAAGGTGAAAAGAGTTTTGGTGCATTTATCAAGATCTAAGTGCCCTATTGTGTTTTTTAAGGTATCTGGCCCGGAGAACCAAAGGGTGTACGATAACAGTTTAGTATCCGTTATAACCACCTGTAGAAACTCTAAAACCATTTATATATCGAGACATTGGTGGTAAAACTTTACTCATACTAATGGGAATATTACAGTTGACCGTAATAAATCCAATCGGCCATTTTGTGCCTCAGGGACGATACAACTACCTAAATATATTTATATTAAATACAACAGATAATTGGTTTCGTCTGCCATTGGCTACCGAGTTATCATGACGTGACAAGAATATAGCCTTATTCTATGTTAACGTGGTGACAGAAGTTTGGTAGATTATAGAGGGTGAGACAAACAAACGGGTCTTGGAATTAAAGTACCGCAGTACTTCACTTACTTGAGAGTTGGTTCTCTATTATTAATACAGAGAGAAAGCTAAAAATAGATGGTCGCAGCGAGGATCTCAAAAAAAACAAATTTATTTTAACTTAATTTAATTTTATATAAAAAGTTAAAATTTATTCTAAATCTAGAGTGACTGCTTCGACCAAAGATAGGTACAAAAGTGAGTCTTACAAACTACAAACACGCGCCACGAAAACGACACTCGATGCTGATGCGGCGTTTGCGCGGCGATTGACGTCAATGCTGAACTGGGTCGGCGCGAAGTGCAACTATGCATTCCTCATAGTGGTGCCGCACATAACAAGCTTTAAGTCGTAGTATTTACATTTAGGTAAGAAATACTGCACATATTGTTATATGTGTTTACTTATTTATTTATTTATCACATATATATACATGTGTTTCGCCTCTACTGAAGGCATCTTAAAAGCGTGTAGAGCTGAAACATGAAGAGATTTATATCAATTGAGTTCCTTCTGTGTTGCTTATTCTGTATACTTTGCATTTTATGTATGGGGGAGGGTTGTGCACACTGCATGTCTGTCATAAGCATTTTTTAAGTGGAAGTGTCACTAAATATATCGCCTGCAGTGCAAGTACCGAAGTAACCGATCGATAAATTTGAGTCTTCAATTCATCATACTTCGAAAAAACTGGCTATATCGATCATTGCAAGTAAGTAACAAAAATCACCGCAGCCAACGCGGGGCGCAGCTAGTATTCAATAAAAAATAGACTTCGGCCTTCTTTTGATCGTAGAAGAAGAGCGATATGCTCTTAGAAATCTTCAAAATAGAAGGACGCATTGTGGAATGCAAACAATTCGTAATAATTGATATACTGTCGACAATTTGACGATCGTATCGTCGATAATGTGACTTCCATACTTGCTAAGGGCGATACGATACGTTAAATTTATCGATCTTTGCGGCTCGACAAATTTAAGGACTATACTACGGTACTTGTACTGCTGAATCACTAAATAAGCGAAATAAGAAAGTTAACTAAACGAAGGGTCAAGATTAGAAATTTAAGCGCACGCTGGCCATTCAAATATCATGGTATTAGCATATAATTATTATGTAAACTTAACTTAGCCACAGTATCATCATTGCATCCTTTAGCAGTCCACTACTGGATGTAGATGTCTCTAAGTGCACGGCACTGAGCAGAACCCTTTATTCGACCGGGAAGGTCGTCGCTACACCTATTCTCGGGACGTCCTAATCTAAATCTAATCTCTATCTCTAATCTACGAGTAAATCTCATGTGCCTATAATTTCACCGGCAATCATACCCATCAAATCGAAACCAAAACAGAATAATAGATTCATAACTGCTTCATGGTAGAAATAAAAGTTTATAACATAATATATATTATATTATATACTAGCGACTACCCGCGACGGGCCATTTTATATCTAAATCGGTTCAGCCAATCTTAAGTTATGCACTTACCAACGAGCAGCATTTAATAAATATAATAGAAGATACTTTAACATGGCTTATATGTACTATAGTTTTTTTATGTAACGCTTAGCAGGATTATCTCGACTCATACTCCATCGGTATTATATGTATTTAATACATCGACTTTTGATTGAATTCAAAATTCGTTATTCGAGAACCATATGGAGGCTGAACACCTATCAATTTTTTACGTAACTTATTTTCGAGGCAGTTTGCATAAAGCATTAATCAGACTGAAATTTACCTGGTGTCTTCAGATACCTACGAATACCAGGAAATAAAAAAAAAGAAGAGAAGTAAGAAGAGTATCGAAAGATACATGAGTGAGCCCTTATAACATAACTACCTATGAGTTTATAAAAGTGACAACCAATTTATTGAAGATATACGCTATATGTATTATGCTATGTAAAAAACCAGTTTCTTTGTAAAGTGGCATACATTCATATGTATAGAACTAACATAAAGATAAAAATATATTTAAAAAATATAGAGAATTACTAATTGGGCTCACCTAGGAATAAGTATAAACAACATCTATAGTTTAAGATTTTTGCAACATGAAATGCTTGGAAATCGAAATTACTAATCTTCAAATTATGTAAAAATATCTAAAGAGGTACGGACCATGAGTCTGTAGTCAGACAGAGAGCCATAAGACGGACCACAAAGTGGTTTTATAAAGGTTTCTTCTTCTATTTGAAGTATGGGATCCTCATAAAGTAACATTGAAATCTCCTCATTTACTGTTACATTTAGGTAATACTAGGCACGTTTATAATTGGGTTCTGAAGACGGCTCCTCGTGACTTATCCCACGAAACGTGCTGCAGTCAAGTTCAAGAGTTTCATTTGATTTTCAATGCAATATCCAAATCATTTGTTTGATATTTTTTCTATCTTATTCAAATCTTGAAACTCGCTCTGACGTCGTTCTGTATAGATCAGTTAAGTAAAATCCTTACTAGGTATTTGTATGGATGACCGTAGAAAATGTCTACTGAGTGTTTCCGTACTTTGGCGTATCAGCCCGGGGTCTTCTTCCCACATCGTATTTTGCAGGTTCCATTGCGTTCTGGTTTGCCTTATCGCAAGTCTAGTCTGCCTAAAATACTCACAAAACGCCACACATTCTCAGAATACACAAAACCTACTTGCTATGTATAGGCTCAATGTTGGCAGAAACTAGTGCTTGTAAATGAACGTAGGTAGAAGCAAGCATTCAAGTAAAACTTCATAATGAACTGGGAAGGTTTCAAAGTAGTTTCGTACCATACTCGAGGAGATATGAGTTGCGAGTAATGGATACCACTGTCAGAAAGTTAAAACAGTATGGGAACTGCCTTACTTTGCAGTATGATTTAATAATTATTTGACTATTTCTTCGCAAACCTTTTATCTTTTGTACGGTTCTAGATCTGTTACTTTCGTATTTTGTCAATTGTCGGACGTGAAGTCGCATCGTAATCGTATCTATTTTATGGTAAGCTAGCGTCAAGACTAATATATAATTCATGCTTAGTTTATTATTTATTATTGCCAGTCCTGCTTAAGTGTGCTCACATGCAAAGTAGTTGCATAAATGACCGTACGTGATCGATTGCTCAGTGACTCGGTACCGTGAAGTTTGAATGAAACTTCTATGTATAAAACATTTTTAAAATGTTTTCAAATCCGGATACAGTAAGCTTCATAATTTTATTTTGCTACATTTGGAATATTATTAATCTATCATAATTGCTCCTGTAGGTATTCTACATACTGAAAGTATTGTGTATTACTACTAAATGCGAAGTATTATCATTTTGAATAATGTATACCACATTTAGCAAGTTGTGTTGTTATGTAAGTAGTTAGACGACAGAAACTTTTGGGTTACATTTCACTGTAACGCGTATTTAAACTGGATTAGCATATTAAATTTTAAACGTCTGTTGGAAGAACGTGGAAGAATCAGTCTTGAAGGTCTTATTTTGGAGTTATAGTGTGAATAGCATGACCCATTGGATTATAATTTATCATAAAAAATAGTGTCTAGTTTTCGTGGATGCATGTAAACTGCTCAGTGGGTCTAGTTGCTGTACTGTGACCTTATCTTTGCATCAAACGTTTGATCTCTGGTCGGGAAAAATAAAAGTTTTTTAGAAATATATATATTAATTTTATTTTTTACTTCAAAGTAATTAAATAATAATAATATGGATCTTGTCGATAAATGAATTAAATATATTTGAATTTGAATTGGTGTGATAAGCAGATAATATGTTCTCGGAACATGGATGTTTAATGTGTGAATGTTTTATGCATAAATGAAAGTACTAGATCTAGCAGTATTTAAATAAAGACCAGCTAATTGGGAGTTAGACTCGCGCATCGATTAGAGCAACATGGTTGCTCTAACTAAAGACAAAGTAGGTTAAAGTACAAACTTAACTTTGCCGTTTGATCCCTAGACATGGCTATTGTACCAACCGCAAATAATAAGTTTGTAACAGTAAATGGTTTTTTATACAAACTACATATTTCAGTATTTTCGTTTGTATGTGCTTTAAAATATTGCTTTGTGACAAATTTCATGATTCTAGGTCAACGGGAAGTGCTTTATAGGTTTTGGTCCCTCAACCAAATCGCAAAATATGCGAAAAAATGCGACATAAACGGTCATTTCTTTCGATCGCGTTGACTTACAAGTTTACCTTTTTCACAGCTGACAGACAGCAAAAAAGTTGATACCTCTAGGAGTCCCTGATAAAAAGGGTCTTGACAGACATACAGACGAACAGAAGGACAACAAAGTAATCCTATAAGGGTCATTTTTTTACTTTTGAGGTACGGATCCCTAAAAACAACAAAACATTTTTGTGGTGAGTTGTGCTGATCTGCAGAACTTTTCTACTGACAATGTGCATGTAAAAAAGTTATACTTATGGAACTGTATTGCTTTTCAAAATAAGACGTATTTTCAACACGTGGATCATAACTAGCCTCATACATAGTTCTAAAGAATAAAATCAATCTGTAAAGTAGCTTTAGGTTTGTACCTACTCAAGATTTTTGCCAAACTTTAACTCATGTACCTAAGGCGCCAAGGAATCCGAGGCGTGGAGCTTTTTTTTCTCTCGTAATGCTATCTAAAGTGCCACCCCGTATTTTATATATTATGATCTTGTCCTAATATTTTTAAAGTTACTAGCAATGCAAGTAGGTTAAAAACAAGTTTTAAACAGTACGTAGTAAAAAACGATATTAAAAAATATTAGTGACACTTCCGCTGAAAAAACAATGATTTTAGCCTATTTGGGGGTGTGCACTACCCTCCCTCCCGCACAAACTGCTAATAGGAAGAATACAAAAAAAACACAAGAAACCCAGAGACTTACTGTCGGTCTAGCGCTCGACGAGTCAACATTTCCTGAGGATGCCTCGTGTAGAGGCGAAACACGTGTCGAATCGTTTTTAGTTTTTTTTTGGGTTTTCTTGTGTGTTTTTTATTTTGTATTCTTCCTATTAGCAGTTTGTGCTGGAGGCAGGGTGGTGCACACCCCCAAATAGGCCAAAATCATTGTTTTTTCAGCGGAAGTGTCACTAAATATTTTTTTATACAGTTTTTTGATAATGGATTTCCGCAAAGTAACGCCTGAATCAATAAACTATCAGTACGTAGTACTTTCGTATTTCAAAAATATATTTGATCATTCATCTGAACATACGTTACTGATGCGTCAAGTCAATATTATTTATCAGAAAACAAAAATACAATCAATTTTTATAGTCCTAATATTTGGATCTATTATTGTCTAACCTCTCAGATATATGGACAGTAACCTGCACGGTTTCACATTACTCTTAATTTGCTATAACGTATCCTTTTCGTCTCGCCGCTATAACTCTCCATTTTAGGACGCTTTCAATATATAACACTGAAAGTAAGTTCAATACTGGATTAGGAATGTTGTGTATTTTTAATATTGATAATGGACTTGTATTTTGAGGTCACACAATAAAAGTAATCTATTAGAGTATAGAATCGTTAAAAAGATACAACCAAGCAAGAATAAAGTGGTCATCATAATCAGCCTTTTTTGTTCCCACTGCTGGAACTTGAGCCTTCCTCTCAGAGAGAGGAGTTGGGCTATAATCTACCACGCGGACCCAGTGTAGTTTAGTGGATAGGTTAGTGGCCATCCTTTGTCATAGTTTTCAGGCTTTCGGTTGACTGTTGTCCTAAGACAAACAACTGGGACCGACGACTTAACGTGTCCTGCGAAACACGGAAGCGCTCAGTTGAAGAATGCCACTAGCGGTCACCCATCCAAGTCCTGAGCGCAGCAAGTGTTGCTTAACTTGTTGATCAGTTAAGATCGCAAGCTCCACTATGAGCGCTTTGTCGTGTGTCATGATAAATGATAGCTAATAAGTTATGAACGACATGATGATTTAATAGTTAACATACAAAATTTTTTTTTGCGTACGATAATAATTGATATAAAATATACGGCCTTACTTATAAATGCTGCTTAACCCGTAGACTCGCCATTCGCCATATTTGGCCAATAATACAATAGATTTCGCAGAAATCAACCTACTTATCCAGGAACTGCAACGTGTGTGGTTAAAGATAAATTACGTCACTTACGGCGCAGAACAATTTTGTTGTGAGCACAACTAAATAACGTCGTTGTATAAGTAACGCCCTTACGCTTTATGGCACAACTCAGCCCTTTTTCAAGCTTATCTATTTACCGCTTGATATAAACACTGTATAAGTTTTAATAACGTCATTTACACAGCATGCATTGCACGTACTGTGCAGAAACGTTATATTGTGCGCAGTAAGTAGGAAATGACGTTAATTTCATTCATAAAGCGTTTATAAGTAAGGCCATTAAATTCGGAAATTTTGTGTAGTTCTGTAGACATTTTCCAAAACAGGTCTAACTCGTTTGTTAACACTGAAATAATGTTTTTTTTTCACGTTTTGTACAACTAACAAAAAATATAACAGAACACTATTTATTTACTAGATTATTATAGGGTAACACTTTTTGCTAGGCCAATCGTTGAAAGCCGATTGGAATTTTGAATGCCAATTAGCGATTCCGATCGAGCTCATTTTTACTGCCAGCCAATAATAAGGTTATTTTGGAATAAAAAGTAGCCTTTGTGTTATTTCAGATCAAAATCTACTTACCCTGAAACATCAGCCAAACAGTTTCAGTTCAGTAGGACGTGAAAAGTAACCAACATTCATTCATTCATCTATAATCTATAACACGGAAAAATAGCTATGCATGTCGTTTTGTAGACATTGATGTCCTCTATAAAACTATAGTATATCACTTTGCTCTATTATCAATAGTTTCCACAGCGTACACGATTTAGGAATCCCTAAATTATTTGAAATAGTATATAGCCTATGTTACTCGGGGATAATGTAAGCTTTCTTACCGCAAACAAATCAATTAAAATCGGTTCAGTAGTGTTTGAGTTTGTTCGTTACATACTAAAATATAAATCTTTCCTCGTTATAATATTAGTATAGATTTTCATTTTTGTATTAAACACAATCATGCATTATGTTGATTAGCTGGATGTCAAGTAGAGAGTAAATACCAAGCTCAGTGGAGTATATTTAGAGAGGCTTATGTCTAGCAGTGAATGGCTATGGAGTGATAATAAGTATACAAACCAAAACTCCAGATTTAGGTCTGAAGTAAATAAGGCTGATGCAGTAAATGATCTCGTATCTTTTATTTGGTTTCCGTATAAAGCTTAAGAAATAACTAGTACGAAATCCTATCACTATTATACCCATAAAAGCGTTAAACACAGTCCTCCTATAGTTACTTAGCGATCCCGAATTTGGAAAGTGCCTTTTCACTCCCTGGTTTAAGTATCTCAAAGGCAAACATTTTGCGTTTTTCGTCTCAAGTTATATTTGATGCTTCCAAGACCCGTTCAGAAAGGTCAGGGAAAAGAAGTTCGGAAACTAGATAAAATGAACCCAAGTAAAATGAGCCCAAATGTGCGCTTTGAAATTAGATACTAACGATTGGCCTTGGTATATATAGGAACTATGTAATAGTAGATTTTACATATTAGAATCGAACACTTACATTTCTTTCTGCATTGCAGAAATCTTTTTACTCAACGAAGTAGGATTAACTTTCAAATTTAAGGACGTTCACGGACGTTTTATTCGTTTCTTTGAACGGTCTATACATTTAGTAAAAGAGTTATCAAGTTTATCTTGAAACTACCGTTTCACTTTTGTTTCAGTGAAAACGTAATGGACTAGAAAAAAGGACTTCAAACAAGAAAACTTTCTACAGAAATAACAAAGTAAATATTTGCAACTAGGTTATCTAGGTGCTAGTGTGGTTAGGTGTCATTTGATTCCTTAAATCGCGAAAAAAGAACTTGCGTGGTACTGCCTGAACATTGTTCTCGTCACTCTACGTCGTCTCGTCGATGTTTTCAGAGAAGCAACATTTTTGTTAACGACGACACAAAGAGTTCACCTAAAAATTCAAACTTTCAATGAATCCTGGCCAAATACCTATCGAATACTAACACACGTATAAGAACCATATAGCAGAGAATAAATATTATTTGTCTAAACTGTATACAGCAAAGTAAGAACTAGAGTATGCAAACTGAATATTTTAACACCTTTTCTCAAACTTTTATCATAACGAAGGACTAATTAAAACTTGAGTGCTGACATAAAATTAAATAACCCCACTGTTACTGAAACGATGTAAAATGATTTCTTCTTTCCCAATACGTGGATTTTTTATGCAACGATGTCCGTTTTGACGGGGCTTTTGGGATGCCGGGTTTTGTTTCAGTTATTGTTTTTCTAGTTTGGTGAGAGCTTTAGTTTGTTGTGATTGTTTTGCGCGAACTGTTTGTTATTAAAAATAGTATATTTTTTTGCAAAACTATAATGGTTTTCAGTGGCTGTCGTTTCTAAAAGTTACATTTGTGAAATAAATCAATGCGAACGTCTTACCAAATTCAAAGCATTTAATTTGTGTTGCATAGATGCATGCGTTACTGCATTTTAATATTAAATACATATATATCATTAAGATTCTCTCCGATAAAAGCTTAAATTTCATAACTTGAATATCATAATCTCCTTTATTATCGCCATAACAAGATTGTCTCTCAAAAATTAATGTGTAAAAGGCATCAGGAGTTTTTATGAGTGTCATATACGCCTCCCTACGGGGCCATATTGCGGGATGGACGCACTGGAGCGTTGAGTTATGACGTCACTCAGCACCTACGTAGGCTTACGTCTCTTCTAAAGAGTGTTTACTAGGATTTTGTCGAGACATGAAACAACTTTATATATGACCCTTTTTGTCACACATGTCAGTTGGGTAAATCTATTTTGAAAAATCTTAGCTATTTTGTAATTTATGAAAAATTTATGAAGTGCAAGGCAGAAAAACAAGCCAGCTGATGGTCTGATATTCCATTTTTGAGAAAAGCATTATACAAGCCTCAAACAGTAAGATAGCCATCCTGGCTTGTATATAACCGGATCGTATTAACTCATACTTGGTCAGGAAGGCTTACTTACTGGATTCTGCAGTAATGTACTATTTCTGAAATACCTATATAAATTATAAATATAAGTAAATAAAATAATGTATACAAAAAGTACCGTGAATACTTCCATAAGAATTTAGTCACAAGCTGCTAATTTGGAATTATGAACTTCAATATTTATCTGTATAAATTAATTCGATAAAAGAGATTAAGTGACAGACAATTCGTAGAAAATGATGGTTAAGTTTCAAGTATTTACAATTCTTACAATAATAATCACACTTCGGTTTAGCAGTTAGCTACATTACACAAGGAAAAACAGTTAAAATAACTGTTTACCTAACCATATTATATTCTGATATAGATACCACTTTATTTTAAAGCCCCATTCCAAACTATATATTGCCACCTTATTCCGTCACAGAGAATGCATTTTTATTTTGAACATATTTATTTAGACCACTTAATTTTATAGCTCCATTCTAATCTCTATTTTGCCATCTTATTCCGTCAGAGAACGTAACCACTGTCAGTGTTAATTAAGATAATTAATTAATTTCATTAGACATCCCGAACAGTCGACCGTAGTACCACAGAGCAGATTACAGTTATCATCTCGACTGTCGAAACATGTTTGATAACGTCTAAGATGAGTTAACTTGAGTTAATAGAATTGAGAGGGTCTGAGCTGAATGGAAAATTATCTTTGTGCGAGTAGTTGCTCGAATTAGAATATTCCTGTGGTATTAATGGTCGGATTTTGAATTCCTTTGGATTCATCTCAATGAATGTAGCGGTTTAAATAAGGCTATTTTAGAGTCTATAAATACTATATTGTAAATTTTACTTTTGTTATAGTCATATGTTCGTATTTTTATATATACAGCTAAAAAATTGCCAAATTGTTTAATGACAATAACTTACAAACTAATTGTCAATACAATATTGCCTATTATTATATAAACCTACTACAGTTTTTACCTAAGTCATACATAATGTACCTAAATGTGTTTGTGCAGTATTTCTATACTTTTTTATTTCGATTAGACGCTTTGACACAATTTTGAATAAATGGCGAGTGCATGTCCCAACGGCCCTAACTTCTCGATTCCCGTACAGAATAACAGGGCCAGAGAGAGCGGGAGATCTGAGAGAGAGAAAGAGAGAGAGAGAGAGAGAGCTGAGACTCTACGCTTCTATATCATCCTATTCTATTGTTTTGATATTAATTTTTACAAAAATAACAAATAATAACTAAAAAACACACACTTGAACGTTTTGTATACTTTCCTTACACCTCAGATTCATGCAATTAGTATTTCCGACATTAATAACTCGTCCATATTTATCTCATCGAATAGTCAGAAAATGAATTCCTACTGTCAGTGTTGCCTGATTCGGTAAGATTTAAAATAGTAGTACTACCAAAATACTACACAAAGCCCTACACGAGTACAACATAACATCTTGAGCTTGTGAGAAACACGTTATGTATTATGGTTAGTGAATTAATGGGCAATAATGGACTACAAAAGTCAGATAAATAAGGCAAAAAAAGAAGAGAAATAAGAGCGCTGACAGCATAATAATTCACATAGTCGTATACAAACACCAGACCCTTAGTAGCCAATTCTTTTGCAGACGTGGCTGTGATACAAAAAATATATAATCCTTACAAAAGTATTGAATGGAGTAGCTTAGATTTACACTAGATCTCATAGACTCATGACAAGCTTTTTTGCTATCTAGTGGTTGTCAAGACCAGACCTCGTTATATCGGCAAACTAGAAAATGTTGGTGCTGTAAAAATAAAATTTTACTACCTTCTGTTCATTTTCCGAATATTGTGAAAAAAAAAACAGTAACACAGTGGGTAGTTAGTTATAGCTGATATTTCTAAAATAAGCTTGTAATTGTAAAATAAGTAACCTGCTAAAAAAAATTATATGAATTAGGTGTCGTTTAAGGCATACGGAGGGGTCCGCTTCAATTAGTATTGACCTGCATGTATGCATAAAAATTCAAAACTTCTGAACGTAGTCGGGATAAATATATATTTGAAAAATATCTAATATTTGGTATCTTACTATGGGCCTCACAAGTAAGCTCAAAGTCGCACAACGGGCTATGGCTCTCCAAATGCTCGGGCATGCTTGGGGTTTCTCTACGTGGTCTAATCAGAAATGAGGAGATCCGTAAAAGAACGAAAGTCACCGACGTAGCCCAGAAGATTAGCCAGTTAAAGTGGCAGGGGGCAGGGCACATAGCACTCAAAGCAGATGGCCGATGGGGCTGGAAGGTTCTGGAATGAAGACCACGGACCGGCAAGCGCAGCGTAGGTCGTCCATCGACACGGTGGACAGAGGACCTGATAAAGGTCGCAGGACGGTGTTGGATGCAGGCCGCTTCCCACTGGTCCTGTTGGAAAATTATGGGGGAGGCATATGTTCAGCAGTGGATGTCCTACGGCTGAGATGATGATGATGATATTTGAAAAAATCTGCACAATTCATTTAACGTTTGATAAGTATAGAATTAAAGTTATGAAGCTGTGAGTGATTAGCACGGACAGATGGACGAACCACATAATAAAACAAGCCACTTTTTTTGGGCAATCTTTTAAATTTTATTTTTTGTTAGTTTTATTCATGTAATATTTCGTACAACTGCTACAACTGCCATAAAATTGCTACGAATAAAACGGGCAGTTGTTCATTTTCACTTAATGTATATTTAAATGCTAGCCTCTACCTAAAATACTTTGAAACGCTGCACGCTACGCCAGTGTTGAGTTAATTCTAGTTTAAAGTCCAGTTGGGGGTTGTTTTTGAGCGGTTGAACTGAGCATCCGCAATATGATTGGTTAGTTCCGAGGCAAGCTGCCGGAAACTTGGGTTAAATCGTGTGCCCATTATGAATAAATTTGCTGGTTTAACTAGTTTTGCAAATTAGTTGGTGACAAACAGTTATTATTTATTATTGTATCGTAAATTACTATCGAATACTTCAAAACGATCAATTCTTATATATATGTGTATATATAATCGGAATCTCGGACACAGTTTCAGCGATTTTCATGAAATTCAGCATGCAGGGGTTTCGGGGGCGATAAACCGATCTAGCTAGGTTTAATTTTGCGAAAACGTCGTTTTATCCGTGTTTTCAGGCAATGAAAAACAACAGTTTGTTCGTTGTGTTCAAACTAGATGGGGTAACAGTCGCATTGCAAAATCCTGGATCGGGCTGACAAGATTCTCACGGAACAATAACCAAACTTTGTTCTTTGCGTTCAAACTAGATGGCGTAACAATCGCAATATCCAGACTTGCGGTGGCAAGATGCTTCAATAAGATGTGGTGCTATTTTGTAGTCGTCTCTAAATTGAGCAAAGCTCGATCACCCAGGAACTAAATCTTATACACGTATAGGTTACGTTAAGATGACGATGCGTTTTGTACGTGATAGAAACATTATTGCTAGCATGGATTGTCGATAGGATAAAATTTGACGGTAATTATCGGTAAAAAACATCGTGCGATATAGCTATCGCTGCTAGATCCATGCTAGTGACAAGATGCGATATATACAAATTAGTTTGTTACTGTCAAATTTTATCCCATAGCATCTTATCAACGACCCATGCTAGCTAAACTGTTAATTAAAAACGTAGGCAAGCCAATAAAAAGGTAATTATGAGGGTCATTAAATTATTAGGGCAATACCGATGGTATCATTTTACTTCGAGTAATTACAGTTCCCGTTTTCCAAATTGTATTGTTCCAAATCAATAAGAATTGAAGGTGGTAGGATTCGACTACGGGATATGATTACAATAGGCTTGCCTCCTATGATTGTGAACAAGAACATATATTATTATCTAGCAAATTTTGAGTGTTTAATCTGTTTATACGGTTAAATGGTATAAGGGTAATATTATCTCATGCATTTATATAACCATCATATATTTGTTTTATACCCTCGAAGAATTTGGCAGAGGTATATAAACATAATGAAGACATTAAAATTATACCTATATCTGTTTCTTATGGATTCAAAGATAAATAAAATAACAATAGCGCTAAAACCGCCATACACTTGATATATTTCAATATTATTTATTTTTTGTTCTACTACTACTAATGTAATCTAAGTAGTTTGGTATTTTTAACAATAATATATTACATATACTCGTATGCTCCATAAAAGTACAAAATTTAAAAAAATGCAGGACAGTCTTTGAGGACTGCCGATAGAAGTAAAACACGTGAAGCGTTCGGTGATGATGACGCGAGTTCCATGATTTTAGTTCACCCAAAAAGTGCTCAACGGCTCTAAAGCGTTTGGTGACGATGGCACGAGTTCCATGATTTTTGTTCACCCAAAAAGTGCTCAACGCGCCTAAAGCATTCGGTGACGATGACGCGAGTTTCATGATTTTTGTTCACCCAATAAGTGCTCAACGCGCCTAAAGCGTTCGGTGACGATGACGCGAGTTCCATGATTTTTGTTCACCCAAAAAGTGTTCAACGGCTCTATAGCGTTCGGTGACGATGACACGAGTTCCATGATTTTTGTTCACCCAAAAAGTGCTCAACGCGCCTAAAGCGTTCGGTGACGATGACGCGAGTTCCATGATTTTTATTCACCCAAAAAGTAGTAAACGCCCTTTTACAAGTTTTCACTTAAAAAAAATACAAATGTTTACCTTACTCTTCTATGTCCAAACATTGTAATAACACAACTTTCGCCCTTTCTAGAAAATTATGCCCTCGGCTCTCACCACGAAAGCTGGCAACCCTACACTATGAATAATACATGAAACGACAACGGTTATACTGATATCTCTTTGTAGCATTATAATATCTTGAAAAACGATATTTGTTTATATATGTATACGTTTAGTATGGCAGAGTTCGATAAACGAAGCCGGTCTTTGTCTTTTGCTGCAAAACTAACATCAATAATGGATATTTACAAAGATCCCTGCTACACAAACTTACGTTTTGTTGAATTTAATAAAATTAAATGTATGGTATTGGCGATATGGCCGTATGCACAGTCTGTCGGAAGGAGGCTTCTTTATTTTATGGTATATCTCACTCTAACCGCCTTTTGAATTCCCATCGACTTTACATGAAGAGTTAAGGAAAACTAATGCAATAATATTTGGTCAGCAAACTACATGCGTCTACAACTGCTACTTTATCCCTTTATATCAACGCACCATTCTGATTTGAACTTTAATTTACGGCTTACAGCTGGTATAGGGTAATATAAGACATTTCTCCTTGCCTCTACCCTACATACCTTCTTCTTCTTCTAGTGCCTCTCCAACTAGTGAAGGCTGGCTGTCAGCTCCGCATATTTCACACCCTCCATACCAGCGACCTACAATTCAAAAAGTATTACATTTCTTCTAATGGGATACGGGATTTATTGTAAGGGAGAAGAGTATGGGGTCGTAACCCACCACCCATAAGACAGGCTAGTTGTTAGCCTAACGACTGTTGTTCTAACACAACAAACGGGGTCGTTCTGAAGAATTGAAATGCTATAAACGGTCACCAATTCAAGTAGTGACCGCAGCAAGGATTGTGTAAATTAGATATTAGCTTAGAATGACATGCATGGCAAGCTTTGCTTTTTAGGACGGCAATATTAGATTTTTTCAAGCGCTTTATTCAGTTCAGTATTTCGGATAGCTTTATTCAGAACACGCATTGTCTTCAATTGATTTCCTATCTTTAACTCCGTAATAACTTTACTGCTTCCTAACTTGTACCGATTACTGACTTTGTAGAGTTTCCAAACATTTCAAGGAAAAATAAGGCAAATGTATTATTTTAAAAGACAGCCCGTGGTCATGAAGTTATGAGACTTTACTAGGTAAAATGGGTCTTTTACTTTCGTCATTTGGGATTACTGTAGGACACTTCGCTTCAACTTACTTTGTGAATCACTTATATAAAAATCGTATCTTGCTTTATTGTGACACAAATTTAAACTAATTAGAAAAATTTCAACTTTATATTGGTTTTATTGACGAAACAAAAACGTTAGTCTCAAACTTATAATATATAATAGGATTGGTGCTATGACAATCATTTGACAGCAATATTATTCCATCTCAGTTAAAGAACTGGACTGGTCTATATCGTCATAAAAGCCAACTAGTGACAATAGGCTCACTCTATGTTGATTTTCTCTGATTTTCTGTGATGACATCAAGAACATCACTGGCGAAATGTGGGTCGAAAGAGCACACACCGTTGTCGATCACTTAGATATATAGTCTGATTAATCTATGGTCGATCACTCAACTGTGTAAAGGCGTGATGCATAACTATTTGTCACCTTGACTACAATGGTAATCTATTTTAATATATTACTTACATAATATGGTAACATACATAATCAGCCCATTATGCTCCCACTGTTGGAACTCGAGCCTTCCTCTCAGAGGCTAGTGGCCAACCCATGTCGAAGTTTTCAGGCCGCCCGAAGACCTTCGGCATAGCCCTAAGACAAACAGCCCTATTTCCCTAAGACAAACAACCGGGACCGACGACTTAACGTGCCCTCCGAAGCACGGCAGCGCTCAGTTGAATAATGCCACTACAGGCCACCCATCCAACTATACTGAGTGCAGCAAGCATTGACTATCTTGTTATTCAATATTATTGATTGGTTAAGATTGCTAAGTCAAGCTCTGCTGCTAGCGCTTTCTCCGCTGCGAGCGCTTCTTTTGATATATTATGAAAATAGTTACAAAATGAGGGCACAATTCTAAAACGGACCAAAGAAAGAAAGTTTTTTGTAAGTCCTAGGGAAATTGATACAAAATCTTTAAATAAAAATTGTGAGGTTCCGGAGATCAAGCTTATACAATTATCGATCGTGATATCGACAACGTGTAGGTAAGTTTCAAGTTAATTCCGTTTTTTTTATTCTCCCTATTTCTAGGGTGCCTATTACTAAATATCCGCTGTCTGTCTGTTCTACCTATATAGGGCTATAGGTTGTTATTTTTCCAAAATATATGTTACTAGCGACTGCCCGCGATTTCGTTCACATACTAGTAGTATGCCCGGCCTTCGCCTTTCACCATAACCTTCTATATTTTCATTTTTTTTAAACTTAAAAAAAAGATGAATGAAATCGGTAAGGCCGTTCTCAAGTGACCAGGAGAAACAGGGATTCATTAATATCTAACAAATAACTAAAAAAAACAATAAGTAAAAACTGAAGACAAGAAATGTGTTTGTTTAGAAACGTTATGTGTTTTGGCTTGCGTACATCTTGAGTATAACAGCAATATATAAAGGCGTCAAACATGGTACAGGATTATAGTGCAAACTGTATATCTAGTAAAATAACATCAAACAAAATGTATACAAGGCCATGTCATGCTCACGTTAAAAATCTGAAAATGAAAGAAGATTTTTTTTGGTAAAATCATTACACGGGTATATTTTGTGTGAGGTTACGAAACTCTTGGAGCACGAGCGTCGTTGAGAGGTATACGATTACCTCAACACAAAAATATTTGTGTTGAGGTAATCGTAACCTTTAACTCAACACAAAAATATTTGTGTTGAGGTTTAATAAATATTTAAAAAATAATTAATTAAATAAGTTAATATTAAAAAGAAAATTTAGGTACCCGAGACTGGGACCTCGCGTTTTGAAGGCAGGGTCACTACCAACTGAGCCCTAGATTATTGACCGAGCAAAATGAAGATCGGCCAGTAGTTTCGACTAGTCTACTACTGGCCGACTACTTTCATATGTTTGTTCGACGAAAATGTTAAAAGTGAATTTAATGTAAAGTGAGAGGGCTTACTTAGAATTTATAGAGTGGGTCCGATACCATTTGAGGAGGCCTTTTTATTTAATGTATAGTACATATTTTTTATTATACTACATCAGTAATAAATAGGCCGTTAAAGTAATTTCGTATTTCTGGTTAAGATCAACAAAGATACAAACGTTGCTGTTTCGGGAGAGACAGAGACCAAGTCTGCATTGTTTGTTCCTTGAATAAATTACTCTTGGAATAAGTCGCCAAGACGTAGCATTCATCGCGCGAGGATTAATTAAAATATAAAATATTTGAGGCACGTTTTTTGCTCTTGTATGGCATATCTTTAAATATTTTAGACTGCCCATGACTTTGTCCGCATGGAATAAGATTATCGTGATCCCTCAGGAGATACATGCCGTGTGATTCTCTAATGATTCGTCGACGAGCTCACCGATGTCAAATACTTTATGAGATATCGCCCTTGTACACAAGGTTGATTTTCCAACTTTTCTTTTCATCATGCGACGATGTTTGCTCTTAGAGAATCGCACGGCTGAATGGCCGCGATAAAATGTAGTCTATATATAATCAAATCAAATCAAATAACTATATTGCATTGTCACAGGTTAAAAGTAAACAGTTCTTACATATATGATTAAAATGACTCTGTAACATACCGAGATTGTGAGCAATATTGAATATACATTTTAAGTTAATAATAAGTCACTGATTATAATTATTCTGAATTAAAAAATAAAATATTACATGCATTAACTAATAACGGTACCTAAGTAATATGAAATTAAGCACATTTTAATTATAAATATTGTCAAGGAATTAAATAATAAGAATGGATTTAAATTATGAATAATGTCAAGGAATTAGATAATTGTAATGAAATACAATATTACGTCATAATTGCTAATCACTCAAATTGTATTTTATCTCTACATATATATATATAATTTACTCTATGATTTTATCTTTCAAGTAGTCGTCAATGGTATAGTAGCATTTGTCAATAAGCATTTTCTTTAGTTTCATTTTAAAATTAGTAAAGTGCAAATCCTTCATGTTATTTGGCAAATTATTAAACACCTTGGTTGCCATTACATAAATACTTTTACTAACAAATAGTGAGTTTTTTATAGTAGTAATAGTTAACAATAGCTAGTAGTTAACAGTTTTTAAAACACAATGCGGATTTATTTTGATTTTGTTACGAGTTTTACGGGGCCGCTTATTTTCTTTCTGACTAAATAAATTAAGGTGTTCCTTTAAATTAAATACGAGTAAATCTGGTGACGCCCTACTTTTCTCTTTATATTTAAATTTCGTGTGAAAATGAAAAGTAACAAACATAGACAATTAGTCACTCACCGAACAATAATGCAATGAAGAAGGTATATCATTAGTGTACCTGTAACCCTTAAGGTGATGGATTTGTCAGAACTATTTACTTGCTTGGCTGCCGTTTCGAGAAAAGACTGTAACCTCCCGCTCCGTGTACGAAATAACCCATTCTTCAAATCGTGTACTTACGTGGTTAAGAAAAACTCTACATTAAAATGTTATTATATTCGTAAACATTTACATTTAGCGCACACCAGGAATATTTTCGGGTGGCTGGGTTTATTATTATTTGTCGTTCTCGTTTGACCTCTTGCCTGCAGCAAGTCACTTAAGTTTTTAGAAATGTTTATGCACTTTTGATAGTAAAGAAAAAGACAACTCTTGAACTATAACAAGAAATTAAGTTGCCACAAACTATGCGCCTCAATACATGTTCCAAGTTGGTACGTGTCGAACACTTTTAGCTTCAGGGATGAATTAGAGATGTTCTAGTTGTATCGACAACGAGGAGTAGTCTACGTATACCGTAGTTACTAGACTAGTAGTCCAGTACATTTGTAATGTTTTTTCACTCAGCGTAAGTAAGCAACATTTCGTAGACGAACTAAAACCCTATGTTTTGTTCTTAGTTTTTAAGGGGCCTTTATTCGCCACGATCGAATAAGCCCCATTATAATAGCCCACATAAGGAGTTATTTTGTTGGTGTTTTTTGTCACTTTTATTTTTTCTTTATCAAGAATATTTTCCCATTTTAAGAATATTCAAGTGTAGGTACTAAATATTTTCTGGTAAATATTGAGAGATTAATTTGCTATATTAATTCTAGTTTTTAAAAATGATAAAACGCTGCTTTTATAGAACTACGTTTATGTTACAATGATTTAACATTATCGTAGAAAAGTGAGGTCTTAATCGTCATTGATATTCATAGACTATAAAAGATTATCGACATCGAAAAAACAAAAGCAAGCTCCCAACACTAGCCTCGTATCGATCGGGGTGGTACGTGACAGCAGCTCAGAGCATACACCGCAGGGATTCAGCCTTATCCGCGAGGACCGCCGGAGAAAACCTGGCTAATACCTTATTTTTACTATACCGAGTTGCTACCGAAACATAATGCAAAATGGCAGAGCAGCTTGCATTATTCTACAACGGAGGTAAAACCGGTTCTTGTTGGTTAGGAAATCTCTTCGAACGAGACCGAAGTTGTTTGTGAAATGTTTTTGTGAAAGCTTGTTTATCATTCGGAGAGTAGTTTTTGCTAACAATTTCCTGTGGGTAAATTAACTGGAGTAGTTGCAACCACAGTACTGTAATTAGCTTGCAGTCTTTGCAATTAAACGGTTTGCGGTAGTGAAAATTAATTTAGAGAGGGATTTCAAAGTATTATAAAACACAAATGATAACCATATCAGATACCTATCCTACCTCTTGGATACTAATCCACTAACATAAATTTACTTTTGATTGTATATGAGTAGTTTCCTGTAAAGGTACTTAGAAAAATTGTTGCTTTTGAATTTTTAGGGTAGGTAAGTCCCTAAAATTAGAATGGCTCGCAAGGAAATAATTTAATTAGCTACTTATCGAAATTTTCTAATATGAAAGTGGTCCCAGCTTATAGCCAGATGAACACTATAATGCGTTCTTTTGTATGTGTGTGTTACTTTTTCGATGTGTATACGCACTGAGATATTCCACTTGCTGCCTTTTTAACGGTACATGAAATATAGACTATATTTTTGTCGCAAAAATATCTCGCGGATGACTTTTCAGCGATGCAGCGCAATCGAACTGCATTCCTGATGCCTGAGTGCCTGCCGGTGCCTGATGGGTTGCGGGCACCTCTAATAGCTACATATGCAATATACTCGTATTACAGTAAGGTTTGATGCAACCTTCCCATACTTGGAAATTCGGCATGAACGTGTACAGTGCGTTCTTGAACCCGTCAAGCTTACATTTTTCTTTTATAATTTGGATGGACTTTTAAACTAAGGACTGTTCGTACTGTGTTCAAATTTCAAATGATGAAAATGAATGAAATAATGTCTAACAGGATTTAAACCCAAGCAGTAAACGGAGACAATATTGCTAATAAAACTCATAAAATATTATCATAATAAATGTAATAGAATAGTCGGAAAATTAAGTTTCATTCTTAGATTATTTATATATCAGGAAACCGTAATCTAAATCTATCGCAACATTGTCGTTTATTACAAAAAACAGGTAAGTGCGAGTAGGATTTGCCAACCGAGTGTTCTGTACCACTATACCACCTCATAATATATTTGTCATTTGTTTCTTCTTAGCGCGTGCTCGTATTGTATTTGGCGGCTACGAAGAAATAATTGTCAGGAAGCATAATTCAGAACAAATTTCACACAAAAAGTGGCCCTTCAAATCAAAACAACGTATGATTCCAAATACAAATTACTTCCGAGGATACAAATAGACATGTTCGGTGATTGGTTTAAATTCAGAAGGAAAGCAGGGATTGGTTTACGCGCGTGCTGCAACGTCTACAATGACAGCAGAGTCATAGCGGCGTGGACGATGTTATGCAACAAGTGGACTGGACCAACTCAATAATAAATCAATCGTAAACTCGTATGTCTCGCGAAATATGATTAATTAATTAAGTTTTTGTCTAGAAGACATTAGAAGAGATTCTTCGCAATGTAGTAAAGAAAGATTATGAAACATTTTAGGCTTATAGATTTTACCAAAAAAAAAGTCGTTAGTTGCCAGCTGGATGTTTTTCAGTGGTCACAGAATACCTTCATTATCAATTTAGAAAATTCAATCAATTTATAGAATTATTTTAGAAAAGCACTGTGTTGATATTACTGGCAAATTAATTAGCAACTCAGCTAAACCACTTTAAAATTTGCAGAGGGTGAATTTTCATTAGCTTGAAAAATTAAACGTGCTTTAATTTGACCAAACAATGAACTGTTTTTTTAATGCTATTAAGTTACCTATATTACATACCAACTGTAGGCAATCGTTTATTGTTCATTGTCTGTAGTATTTCTTTAGAGCGTAAACGCTTTGGAAGCGCCAATTCGCGTTTTTGCTGAGTATTTGAAGGGTCACATAATAATGATTGATATACTCGTAGTATATTTTGTCAATTATTCTTACCTGATGTAATAGAACATTATTTGATTAACAAGTTCAAGTTCCACAGACTACATTTAGAAATTGTTTATAAGTTTGTTATTGCCGAGCAGTTTCTATACACACACACGTTTTAAAAATCAATCATAAAACCGGTCGCGCCAGTCACGAATCGTCAGACGCGGCTGAGGCTTCTTAGAGAGAGGTCAGAGGACGTATCGCTTTGACGCCCGCGCTTACACAACTAAATATTAATGCACTCAAAACTTCCTGATACTTATTGAGGTAACATTTCTATGTGGGATTCTAACAAATAATTGTATATGACATCTAGTGCATCAACAATAGAAATTTCATTGTTATAATGACATCGACCCTTGAGGGGCTAGTATTTTGGTATTAACCAAATTTCTTATGCTTATACTTGGTATCCAGGAATCCATGCTGGAGCCGGAAACTGGTAGCAGGAACTATGTGATGGTTAATAGTAGACACACCGTGTTTGGGATCGTATGAATCGTCTCATATAGCTTATACTTAGCATATACCTTTTTTCTAGCTGGTGACCAGGACCTGATGCTGGATCCAGAAATTGGTAGCGGGAACTATTTGATGGTTGTTTTATTTGCTATTCTCATCTCTTTGGTAGGTACATGAGTTAAATCTTACTTTTTTCTCGTCTATGCGCTTGTAGATAACATGTAGGTACATGATTAATAATTATCATTTTATGTTAATTAATGTCGATATTAAAAATAAAATGTGTCCTGCTGCCTGATGTGATATTTTATTTCAACTTTTTGACCTACGTCTATTTGTGACATAAAAACCAAAGTAGATAAAAAAGATCCAAATATTAATGCGCGCTATTTTGGTCAAGCGGGCCACTGCCCCAGGGCGCGCTAGTAAGTAACTCGCTAATGTAAAATACCTAAACTCGCATAGCGCTGCGCAGAATAAAGGCTCTTAAAGATGTTGATGTTTCTTCGGGACAAATCATCAGATATTTTAGATAACATAATTTAAAAAACAGTAGGTACTTACTGTACCAACTGGTAGGTAGGTACTGCAGTTTTGTGTAACATGGCCAATAATTTTTTTATTATGTATAAATTTATAGTTTTCAGTCAAAATTAACGTACATAACTATGCTGGTTTTCACAGGCAGTCATACACTTGTTTTTCTAGCTTAAGTGCAGCTAGGCACTTATCTTGCCGCGTTGAATCAGCAAGCAAGCGAGAATAAAACATAACAAGCAAAACCATTGCACATTACATACATTTCAATCATTAGTCCTGAAGAAAAAAATAAATCCTAAATTAAATAAAATTGACTGACTTTATTTTGCATAGTATTGACCATCTCGATTTGTTAACGTATTTGAACATCTTTGAATAATTATAATTTTGCTATTATTTACTAGTAAAAGTGATCGCTGGACATTTAAATCGTGTATTGTTTCTGCACCACTTCACAACGAATGCTGGCATGATGATCCACAACTGAAGTTCACAATGATAAAAATGAAAATGTACGCGAAGATTTGAAGTGTGCTCGCTTGCAAGTAAAATGTCCGACTGATGACGTACTGAACACGACTTTTAAGCCCCGCCTACTTGAACACGACTTTTGTTGGGTCATTTTTTTAACGCAGTTACTGTTCCTGACTATTATTTCTTCGTAGTTTGGCGGGGTTCATTTTTTAATTTAGAATTTGTATTGAAATCTCATCAAGTGTGACGCTGCATACAATGATCTTATATAAAAATATGATAGATTCCGTTATGTTAGAACTGACGCGAAGTCAAAGTCAAAGTCAAAGTCAAAATTATTTATTCAATTTAGGCATCAAAGAAGCACTTATGAACGTCAATTTTTCATTATAATGTACTTTAAAGCCTACCGCCGCGTTCCAAAATACATAGAGCCAACCGAGAAGAAGCGGCAAGAAACTCGGGGCCATTCTTTTTATATAGATGTTTTTACAATGTTTTTACTTAGGTACTACAAATATTAGCTCCAGTGTGTTGCCTTACAAAAGAGAACATAATAATGGTATCAGTAGGGCAAGACACGCTACACTTTGACATCTTAGTACACGAGTAGATAGATCCTGGAGTGATCAGTCCCAAGCTGTTTTATCCTCCAAGTAATCCGAAATTTTGTAATAACCTTTTTGACAGAGTTTAGTTTTAATAGTAATTTTAAACTTATTAATAGGCAAATCTCGGATGACATTGGGAACTTTATTATAGAATCGTATACATTGTCCCATAAAAGAATGACTTATTCTGTGGAGACGCGTTACATGTACGGATAGCTTGTGCTTATTTCGCATGTTGATGGAATGAGCATCACTCCTTTTATCAAAACTGTTAATGTTTTTCTTTACATACATTAGATTTTCATAGATAAACTGAGAGACAACAGTTAGAATGTTTATGTCTTTAAATTTCTGTCTAAGGGAAACTCTAGGAGCCAAACTGTAGATCGCTCGTATAGCCCTTTTTTGCAGTATAAAAATAGAGTTAATATCTGCAGAACATCCCCAGAGCAGTATGCCATAAGTCATAACGCTATGGAAATAACTAAAATAAACTATTCTAGCTGTGTCTACATCAGTTAATAGTCTAATTTTTTTAACAGCATAAGCTGCTGAACTGAGCCTACTAGACAATTTTTTAATGTGGGGACCCCATTGCAATTTAGCGTCTATAGTAATTCCTAAAAAGACTGTTGACTCCACAAGGTCCAACCCTGTTCCATTCAATTGTATATTGGATTCTACTTGTCTCACATTTGGTGTCGAGAACTTTATACAATTAGTTTTCTTCTCATTGAGGAGAAGATTATTTGTATTGAACCAATTCACAACTTTAGCTAATGCATTGTTAACATCGTCATAGTTTCATAACTGCCTTTTAATTTTAAATAACAGTGAAGTGTCATCTGCAAACAATACAATCTCGTGATTCTTCTCTACATAATAAGGTAAGTCATTAATATAGATTAAAAACAAGAACGGCCCTAGTATTGAAGTCAATGTTGTCCCAGCTTTCCACTCCTAAGCTGTCCAGCTTATTTTGCTGAGGTTCATAGACGTCGTTCAACAACAAATGTGGCAGTAAAACCGTATTTATACGAGAGTATACCATAATGAAATTTAACTAATTTTTTTTTTGAATTTTTTGTTTGTCTGTTTGTCTGTTCGTGTATCTTATTGTACGGGCTAATCTCCAAAACGACTAAACCGATTTAAATGAAATTTGTGTATAATGTATTCAAGAGTCATTGTCATTATAACAATGAAATTTCTATTGTGTCTGGCCGTGTGACCTTTGATGGAACTTGTAATGTATGGTGATAGCTTATATCCCTGCATCAACATATATGATACTATTGATCCCGATAAATTAAAATTAAAACTGTAATTAACCGTATCCCGCGAGGTCACGCGAGTGGAGCTTCTGGCGGGTCAGCTAATACGATATACAAAAAAGACTGTTGACATACATAGCTACAGACCGACGCATGGACAGTGAAGTGATCTTATAAAGGCTCCTGTTTTTTATTGAGATTTCGAACCCTATAAAGAAATAAAACAAACTCACGTTGAACGAAAGAAAACCTTTTTAGAAACAACGTCTTATTCTTGTACCTTACACATGTACAAAGCTATACATATTTAATGTCGGAAAACTGACATTTTTCATCATTCATTGTTCCTATCCCATAAATGTACTCCTGGCCATCATTCACACAGCTGCGATACCGCATATACGTACAGACTACAAATAGACATAATGGAATATACACCAAAAACAAAATTTATATAACACTCCTTTTTTGTTGGGTGTTCACGCCTAATGATTATAATAATATATTATTCTATGCATATACATAAATATCGTAAACTAGTTTCTCTTAAGAGCAACAAGCTCCGACCCCGTAAGACGGTTAAATCAGATAAGAGTTAAAATTCGATGCTCGGACCTTGAGCCTCGGTAGCCTAGATGGTCATGGCGTTTGACATGGATAGTCAGATGACGCGAGTTCGAATCTCGTCCAAGGATGTGAATTTTTCTCTGTATAAATTTAAATGCTCTTAAGAGCTTTACGAAGGTTAAGTGAAGTAGTGTAATAACGAGCTGATATTTACCAGTAAAGTCGTATTTGCCTCTATTATAAGAATATCACTAATAACTTCTGTTAATCTTAAGTTTTTTGCTATTTGTGTGTGAAATGTTTCATAAACATTTCATATTATGATCATTATGAGCCTTTGTGTAATATAAAGTACTTGATAGCAAGATAGCCCTAAGTTGTGGCAAATAACTGAAAAGTTATATATATGTATATTAGGGACGTTCATAAAATATTACGGTGTGATTTAATTAAACACTATCGGTAAATATTTGTTTTATCAAAGTATGTGGGCTCAATTTCTTCTATTCGAAACGTACACATGCATTAAATTTACTGTCTAGGTACGGGAAAAAACTTTAGGGTCTGGCGCGACTCGGACAAACAGGTTAAAAGGTTTCCTCTTTATCTTCAGCTAAGGTCCCTTTTTGGGCCGATGATCTCTACTTTCGAGTGGATTAAACTTGACAGACGATTCCCGCAGGCTTTAAATAGGGCAACTATCGAGAATATGAACTTTGATCCTATAAAGGTGTAATCAAGATGATCTGTTCAGTCAGGGTACATGTCTCCATAAGAATTGAATAAATTTGAAAAATGTCGTCCTTTTATTTGTTTTTTATGGAAAACGTATACCATACTAGTTGCGCCCATGGATTTATCCACAGGCTTTAGATGATGTAAGAAGAACCCTAAATGTTAATCCAGCGCCTTTTTACCTCTATATTACATTTAATCGAAATTGTTGCAACCGTTTGAGCGTGAAGAACAAACATACAACGCACCCACAAACTTTTGCCTTATAATATTAATGTGATTTTCATGTAAGAATATTGTCTATATAGTATTTAATTAAAAAATATAATAACTGTAAGCCTACGCAGGCAAACATGTTGAAATCTTTTTAAATTTAAGACCTACAAGCACATCCATGTATGATTACACACATGTTTCACAAATCAATAAATCTTAATCTATATCTTTATCTTAATTATTAATTAAACAAACAACGTAAATACATCATAATCATAGTTATAATCAGCCCACTTTGTTCCCACTGCTGGAACTGAAGCCTTCCTCTCAGAGAGGTCAACCCATATTGAAGTTTTCAGGCCGCCCAAAGGCTCTCGACATAGCCTAACGACTGCCCTAAGACAAACAACCGGGACCGACGGCTTAACGTGCCCTCCGAAGCACGGAAGCGCTCAGTTGAATAATGCCACTAGCGGTCACCCATCCAAGTCCTGACCACTGCAAGTGTTGCTTAACTTGTTGATCGGTTAAGATCACCACGTCGAGCTCCGCTAAGAGCGCTTCTAATACATGGTACTTTTACTATAGCTTTTTGGTAACGAAACACACTTTGCCGAAATGAGATCATTAAATATTCTATTGCCAGATTTTTTACTTCGTTTTACATTTTTTTGTTTTCAACCAACACGAAATTCGTTTCTAAAACGTAGTGCTCCGTGTGTATCCATATAAACCCACAGGTACCAAGGTTAGAGTCGGTAAATTCGGGTTTCGCATGTGAGGTCGAGTCAATCGTAATCCCCCCGGGCTATTTTTACCCACTGCGTGTGACATCGCATGTCCGAAATGTAGATTTCTCGTGTGGACATGTCATTATGTATAGCGATTTTACAGGTGGTGAGTTTGTGAGACAACGGTTTAAAGTGTGATGGTGGAAGTAGATGACACGTTTTTATGAGTATTCTAAGTTTGATATATTGCATGACGAATTGCGAATATTTATGGTTTTTTATCTTATGGTTATAGTCCCAAACATTCGACATTAATCCTTCATATACCATGATAATTAAAACAAAAGAATGATAAATGAAAAATGAGAAATTGAATGAAACGGTTGTAAATGAACGTCTCTGGTTAAATGATATTATATTCTCTTTGGTCATAGTAAAATTTGACGATCAATTTAAGACTCCCACTTAAATAGACCTTAATAAATATGGACCTTAATCAATTTGTATGCTGTAGGTACTATCCAAATCATAGAACATTATCTGAATAATACCAAAAAACTTAACCTCTCCATGGAATACATCTTACATAACAATGTAATTCTGTTTTATGACTAAACAGTGATTAAGATTTCCACATGGATCAAATCGCGTTGTTATTAATAATTTTAATAATTTTATTAATAATTTTAATTAATAATTTTATCTCACAGTACCTAAGTCACCAGCTTATTAAAGCCGATCAATGGCGGAATACAGTATACGTAGTTTTAAGTAGTTTTCTACCGACTTCCAAAAAAAGGAGGAGGTACTCAATTCGACTGTTTCTTTTAAATGTTTGTTACCTCATAATTTTTGACTGGGTAACCCGATTCTCAAAATTATTTTTGTTTTAAAGCTGGTGCTTCCCATGTGGTCCCATTTAAATTTCATCAAATTCGGTCCAGTAGTGTTTGAGATACACTCCAATAACTGAATAGTATGGAAGTCGGTATTACATTTTTCAAATTGTACTTGTTCAAATTGTACAATATCAAATTAGTAACGTAAACAAATTTTGTTAATATTACGTGACGCGCGCGTAATCAAATAATATTAATTTGAAATACCTAACGGATAAAACATATATGTGTGTGTATTTCAAGACCTATAGAAATAGCCTATATACCTACCAAATTTTATCGAAATCTGTGCGTCTGAGTTGTGGAACTAAGTGGCGAAACTAAAACAAAAATACTTGCGCACATACGGGAAAATACTTTCGCTACGAAGAAGTAAGGTATACCCATACACGTATAATACATATTGGTCGTGGCTCACCAGTGATCTGTCACCGAACGATTCTCTTGCACACTCGGAGCTCAAACCACAATCTATAGACTACAGTAGTCAAGCTTAAGCGATTTTATAAGTTTCAACGGATTAAACTCTAGCGCAATAGCGTGTGCGTTATTTAGCTTCAATCGTGTTTATGGTTAAAACAACAAATATCAAGAGAGTTAAATTCACCGCTATCAGGACGGTGCCCAGATGTACAGGTACCTAATGTGTAATTAATCATTAACCAGTAATCACAGATATGCAGACGATACCACGATAGTTGCGTCAAGTGAAATGGAGACGGCAGCTCTTCTGGAGAGAGAGAGATAGATTTGAACTGAATTTGATTCGAGATTCGAAGAAAGAAATAGGTCTTAAAATCACCACACGGCTCTCCACTATCTGCTGACAAAGGGCCCTCAGCTTCTTCGGAGAAATTTATTTTTTTAGGAACGTACGTACAAACGTACATTGTAGGAACGGGAAGGGCGCCTGCAAGATGGTCTGTCACGACTGAGAAGGCATTGGGTGGTATCATACACCGTGCGGTTCACACAACCTATGACCGCACTCAATGGAGACTGTTTTTACATGATCGCGATCCTCAGCAGTGAGGGAAGGAAGAGAAGAGAAGACCTAAAGTGTGTACCAAATTTTATCGAAATCGGTTGGTAAATAACGCCACAGCGAACTTCCCCCTTTTTAGGAAAAGTACCCCACTCAACATCACCGAGGACAAAAAACTACATCGATGCAATTAAAACCAGAACATGTTGTTGCAAACATTATCGCGAGTTCAATTAAGTACATTAAAAAATACTATTTAGATCCTTTATATCCCAACGTCGATGTAGGAATAAGCAAATCGTCACTACACTCCCTAGATAATTATATCAAAATTATGCAACGAAGATTCGAAGCGTGTCTGAATATGCAATTCACGAAGAATTGCATATTCAGATACATTGACCCAGATCAGGTTTAGGTTTCCTAACGAAATCCACTAACCAATGCAGCTGTTGTATTTATATCTATAACTTATAAATAAAAATTCCACCTCGCAATGTCATATCTGGGCTATTCAATTCATCATCTTGACCTAGTTTATGGCCTGCAAGTGACTACTGTATTCGTGAATGCAAAGTATACCGTATAACAAATAGAAAGAGATTATTCCTGATGAAATAAATAATATCTCATAAATAAATATATAACTTTATTATTGTATTATTATTAAAATTAAACCCTAATTTTACTTCCTCCTCCTCGCGTCGTGCTCCTCATGTCTGAGGGTCGTGACCCCCACCTCCCATCAGTCTCTCCTTTATGATTTTACTCCATCTTCCCCTATCCTCGGCGACATGCAGCGCATCGTATACTGATGTGTCTAGGGTGGTGTGAATCTGGTCAGACCAACGCATCGGGCTGCGGCCTCGAGATCGCTTTCCATCGACTTTGCCTGTTACTATTAATTTTTCTAGATTGTCGTTGTCTTTCCTCGCAATATGGCCGAAGTACTCCAAGATACGCTTGAGACAAATGGTAGACAATCTAGTTGAGATCTTGAGTTGTTTTAATATCGATGCGTTGGTCCGATGAGCTGTCCATGGTATTCTCAGCATTCTCCTCCAGCACCACATTTCGAATGCATCAATGCGCTCTCGATCTGCTGCTTTTAGCGTCCATGTCTCAGCTCCATACAGGAAAATGGAAAAAATCTGGGTCCGAACTAGTCTGATTTTCGTTTTCAGCTTTATCCCTCTGTTCTTCCATATCTTCTGAAGCTGAGACATGGCGCTTTTAGCCATTCCAATGCGCCTCCGGACATCCTTTTCACACGAACCATTGTTGCAGATGCTGGAGCCGAGGTAGACAAAGTCGTCAACTGTCTGTAGGTTTAACATACCAGTAAAATTCTAATTTTACTTGGTCACGCTATAACTTTAGAACGGAACCATCTCGCTAATTCTTTTTAGTTATGTTAATTTTATTATTATCAGGAGAAGCTTCTTATAAAAGAAACATCAAGAAAAGATGAGAGGTCATGACGAGTCTGAAGGCCGAGCCTACTAAGCCAACGAAGTCGCGTATCAAAAGTATGTAACTGAAATTAGCAATCTATTATCATTATATTGTAATAATAATAGATTGATAATACAATTATTGAATTAGGAATCTATTATTATTATATTATAAAAATAATAGATTGGTAATACAGTTACATATTTTTGATCCAAAAAAATAATATGTATATATGTAATTGGTAAATTGAAAAAAATACCTAAGTCGTTATTTGAAACACTGGCTTAAGACTGTAAAATATGTGTACCTTCATCACTGTATCAAATGTACAATGTGCCGCAACGGAGATGGCCCATCAAACCGTAATAGAGTGCGATCAAGGGGCCTGGACAGTGTCGGTATAATCTGCGCACAAGCTATAACAAACTCGCTTTATATTTCTTAAACCTATATACAAAATAAAGTGAAAACTCCAGTGTATCCGGGAGCGCTGAGTGCATTTCCCCATAAAATATAATGGTTGATTTTTCCGCTGTCCCGGAAAATGCTCCCAGCGGGAGTGTTACGTAAAATGTACCTGCTCTTTATAAATTGGCAGTGATATGTTGTGGATATAAATGGTCACGGGTCTGTGCTAGTAAACGATAGTGCAGTGTGTTGAAACATCAGTGACTAGAACCTAATAAAGTTTTATTGAACATTCGTTACTGGAAAAATAAAAGTCTTTGTGAGGACGTGGGATCGAATTCAGTGTAACTTTAATTGTTACAATAAAAAGTAAGTGTTTATTTTAGTTTTATTAACGATAGTCTACTGCTGAACATGTTTTATAATATAAGCTACTCGTACACATTATCAGAATCATTAATAACATTAGGTTTATTTTTGTTGCTGCTAAGATATTTTTAACGATATAATAATAATTGCAATTATTTTCACTTATCTATAATAGCCTATTGTAAAAAAACCTAATACCATAATCCACGTGTAATTTTTTTCTAAGTAAAATGTAAACGTTACTGTTTAGCAAATATTTATTTCTAATACATACGGAAGAACGCATGAAATATTAAAATTAACGCAGCAAAGTTTGATCAAACAGAGAGGAGAATCTTTAATACAATGCTCCTCTAATATGATCTAATTATATAATTACTATTAGATATAGTATTTTAAAAGTTATTCGCTATCGGATCCTTTTTTTGCGAAAACTCACACTAAAGGTTATATTACCATTGCCACTTTTATCTATACAATATTATAAAGAGGAAAGATTTGTATGTAAGTATGTTTGTAACGAATTGGCTCAAAAAGTACTTAAGCGATTTCAAAAATTATTCCACCATTGGGAAGCTTCATTCACCCTGAGTAACATAGGCTATATAAGATTCATGATCATCATCATTCATCATCATCCAACACCGCGCGGGAGAAACCGCGGAGAGCAGCTAGTTAGTAATAAATTATTACATGAAATTACGAATGGGGCTTGTATATATATCCCATTCTCAAACGTATAAATGTAGCACATATATCCCACTTATATTGACCTTAACTGCCCTTGAGCTATCTTGATTTGGACTTCCTAATATAATATCCTAGACCAAACCAGTATCCTGTCAGTCTATCGCAGACCCCTTAGATCTATGCGTCTTATTATAGCAGTGACGCCCACCAATACCTTGCTTGTTGGATAGAGGCAAAAATAAATATTGTAATAATAAAATAGATAAAAGTACTAATACTGTTGTATATTTAATTTTGAGGTAATAATTGACAAGAAGGGTACATCGTGTACAAGTGGGGTTGGCCGCCGCTGGAACGTTTGGCTGTAGCTAACACCTTTTTAAGGTTGTTAATTTAGCAACTAACGGCGTTTGTCCCACGTGTCCTTGAAAGCGAGTTAATGGAGTCTTCGCAAGAAGAGAACTCTCGTATGGCATCCCATTCAACTATTATGTATCCAGTCACGCAACTGTCAAGTGTGTACTTCGACTCGATAAACTATAAAACAGTAAATAAGCAAACGCATGAACTCAATTTCTAGAAGGCTTCTCTTACCTACCAAATTCCAAAAAGGAAGATGTACTCAATTCGACTGTATATTTTTTCTACCGACTTCCAAAAAAAGACTCAATTCGACAGAATGTTTTTTTTTAAATTTTTATTATTATTTTTTTATGTTTGTTATCTCATAATGTTTGAGAGCTGGTGCTTCCCGTGTGGTCCCATTTAAATTTCACTAAATTCAGTTTAGTAGTTATTGAGTTACACTCCAATAACTGAATAGAATGGAAGTCGGTATAACATTTTTCATATTGGGGGAGGTAGGGGAGCATTGGGCACTTTTTTACATAAATGTTAATAAAACTGTTATTTTTTATCATAATCCAAATTTTATTCCTAATATATGGAGCACACATATTTGGCAGTAATTATTATTAAGAAAAGTTTCAATATTGTAATTAGTCTCAAAGTTACAAGAGATCTTCGAACACATGTCCAAAGTGCCCAAACCTCCCGGCGGTCGGGAGGTTTGGGCACCCCTGTAGGGAGGTTTGGGCACTGTATTTAATATGCACGAAATTGCTTTACTATACTACTAGGCTTAAGTATTATATAACATTACTATAAAAAATTGTAATACAAACATTTTTTCTTATCATAGACTTTAGAAAAATTAAACAATGTGACTTAGAATCAGTACTGCACGATGTTAAACTTATCTTATATTTGGTATGATCCAGAGAGGCTTGTCAAATTCATATTTTAAGCTGCCACGTTTCATCCATGTCGTTGGTGTAGGCAATTTTGTCTTTATATCCTCCAGGGGGACGCTGGCTACGTCCTCGATGTCAGGAAATATAAAAGTATTTCTTAACTTACTCACTCTCATAAATTTTACAGTTGCCATGGACTTATTAACATCTTCGATTATTCCAACATAATGGTAGACAGTTTTTTTGGTGTCAAATTTCACTAATACAAAGTTATTGATCTGGAAATTTCTATCCAGAACGATCACATCGTCTTCATCAAAATCTTCTTCCGATTCAACAACGGTTTCGTCAGAAACCGAAACATTTTCTATTTCATCATCGCTGCTAATTTTCCTGTTTTTCTCTGGTTTGGAAGTAAATTCATCAGCAAGTTTCGGAATTGTTTTCTGTCCTGTATTTTTTAAGCATTTTCTATTTTTGTTGAGCTCTTTGATCTTATTTTTTCTTTGTCTTTCTTCTTCTTCCATTTCTATAAGTCTTTTCTCGGGTGTGTCCGTCAATATTCTAGTTTTTCCCTTCTTCCGTTTCATACCCTGCAATTTCCTGGGGCCGGCCTTCGGATACGGTCTTACTACATCAGGAGTTACATTGACAGTGCCACTAATCTGACTTCTAGAGGGAGATTCCAGTTGAGATGGCCCAATGACTTCCACATTTGAACTTGTACGATCCTCTAGACTCTGATTTTCCCCTGTTGAAGGCTGTTCAGTGACAGGTTGGTCTGAAATAGATTGTTCTGAAGGAACATTACCCTCTTCCGGCAAGCAGCGATCAGTTATAGAAGAACAAGCGAAATCTTCATCGGAGAAAATATTTGAATTGAATGGCCATATGCCAGATTTTTCAAATCCACTTTGAATATTCTGCAACTTGAATGCTAGTGGAATGGCTTTTGCTGCTAATTTTGGGATTTCATAAATTGTTACTGTTTTGGCCGGATTGCTTACCATCCAATCTGTTACAGCAGTGTTATAATAAGTTTTGAGTGGTCCATAGACAGTCAGGTCTAGAGGTTGCAGTTTATGGCTGCAGTGCGGTGGGAAAGTCATTAAAACAATGCCTGATTGTTTGCAAAAATCGAGAACTGGTACTGAAATATGGCTCTCATGATTGTCCAGCAGCAAAAGAACTGGCGATGAAGGCGTTGGTTTTGCGTGTTTGGCGAAATGTTGAATATATTTTAAAAAATTTGGTGATGTCATCCACCCTGAAGGATGTGCTGCTCCATCTGAACCAACAGGGGCATCATTTAGCATATATGTTTTGAAATTAACCCGTGGGAATATGAAAAATGGTGGTATTGAGTTACCCAATGCATTAATACCACAGCAAACTGTTACAAGCGTCCCTCTTTCAGCTGATGTTACTTGCCCAACTTGCTTAGTGCCTCTGAGAGCAATCACTTTCTGGGTTCGTTGCACCGTTGACAATCCAGTTTCGTCTATATTGTAAATAGACTCAGGGCCAAAGCGATGCCGTTCATACACAGTTTTAAGATTTTCAAAAAAATCTCCGACATTTTTCTTATTGAAGCTTGTGGCCCGTGACAGACTGGTAGCCTCTGGTGTCCTTATCGAAAGTTGAGGCTGTCTTTTAAAAAATCCCCTTATCCAGTCTTTGGATGCAAGTTTCTTCTCTGTCCAGTTATCTGGAATTTTTTTTTTAATGGCTGTGGCGTATTCATAAACCAATTCGCGTGTTTTCAGTTTTGATAGTCCATGGTTTAGTTTAAACGATGTTACAAGATATTCAGAAATTTTCTCTTCTTCATCTTTTGTGAATATTTGAGATGATATAAATTTACAAGAATTATCTTTTACGACACCACCCTGCTTGATATACCTTTGAAGGTTCGATCTCGGTATGTCATATTTATTCGCAGTACTTTTAATTTTAGCACCTTTGGAAACTTCTTCCAATGCGCGCAAAATAATATCTTTAGGGATTTCACGTCGCTTATTTTTCTTTTTAAATGAAAACGGCATTGTCCTAAAAAGAAATGATTAACCACTCAATCCAATAGGCATAGCAAAAAGACACAAAAGTTTGACACCAAAATACACTAAAAACAGAGGGAGCATTGGGCATGCCCAAACCTCCCTCCTACCTGCGTGCCCAATGCTCCCCATAACCTCACTTTTCAAATAGATTAGAATAAGATTATTTTTATCAAATGTAGAAACCTAATTGACAGGCAAATATAATATTCATTAAACACAAAAGAAAAAGATAACACAGATACTTACACTTTCTTGCAGATTTCTTTGATAAGTTACATCAAATCACAAATAAAATATTTACTTCTGTACGCAGCAAACCGTTACGCGCATGTAACTTGACAACCAAGTGAAATGACAGCTGACACTTTAGATAAGCGGTGTTGCTAGTGAATAAAGTATAGTGCTGTGGTAGAAAACAAAAAATATCTACGATAGTTTTGGAGAAATGAGGGGGTGCCCAAACCTCCCGACTGCCCAATGCTCCCCTACCTCCCTACTTTTTGCACAGCTAAATCACTAATATTATAAATGAGATAGTTTGTGAGTGAGTATTACGATAGGTATTGAAACACTCGCAGCGGAGCTTGACTTGATGATCTCAACCGACCAACAAGTTAAGTAACACTTGCTGCGCTCAGAAGTTGGATGGGTGACCGCTAGTGGCGTTATCCAACTGAGCGCTTCCCTGCTTCGAAGGGCACGTAAACTCGTTGGTTGTTTGTCTTAGGACAACAGCCGTTAGGCTATGCCGAAGGCCTGCGGGCGGCCTGAAAACTCTGACATGGATTGGCCACTAGCCTATCCAACAAGCGCCACTGGGCCTGCGTGGTGGATTATGGCCTAACTGCTCTCTCTGGAAGGAAGGCTTGAGTCCCAGCAGTGGGAACATAATGGGCTGATTATTTAAGTTACGATAGGAGAAAAACAAGTTTCAAATTAGGGATATGCACCCCTTATTTGATTTATTGTTGAAGATATTCGCCATAATAACACATATTCTGATAAAATGTTTACCTGTTACCTACATTCTTACATAATATATAGTTAAAAAAGGAGGATAAACGATTCGCGTAGGCTTAGCAATGGAGTCCTGAATTCTCCTATGGAACCCTAAAATAATATTTCTACATTAATTTTCGGGAATCTACTAATGAGTTTAATTAACATTATTATTCTCAGACGTTGTTCAATTATACCCGCGTTACAAAAGGGACTCGGGTGTACCTTCGTTACAAAAGTTTCGAGTTACAATACCACCTACATAGACCTTACCTATGTTCGATGAAGGGACTGTGAAACTTTTCGTAATTCTCTTGCATAGGCAGAGTCTGTGCAAAAAAAGAACCGACGCGGTGTTACGGTGAAGTAACATTTATATTTTATATGGCAGCGCAATGCACCAATTATCTGCCCGTCACGCAACTGTAAAGTATGAACTTTGACTGGATAAAACTATAAAACATTAAATTATTATTCCTTTTATTCAAAACATTTCACGGATTTCCTCCGGTCTTTTACAAAGGCATAAGTGGGGCTGTAGCCAACACTTAGAGGCCTGTTTGGTATAAAAATACAAAGTACTCGTAGTATAAAAAACAGAAACTTTTGGATGGATAGTGACATGGTATATCTATTATAAAAATGGGTAAAATGGCAAGGCTATTGATATGATTTTATTAGTGATAAGAAGATAGTGGGCTATGGAGACTACGGCACCTGCCAATTTCAGTCTCATTTAACAATTATTGGGCAGGTGGTGACTTGCCACCCACTAAACGGGCCCCCCATAAAGGCCACCATGAATGGTGACAGAAGGGGCAACGTTGGTGTGGATGGCTAAAGGGTGTCGAGAGGTGTGCTGTGGTATCACTAGAGCGCTACTACCGGCGTTATGCTCTTTAAAATTTCCACCCTTGGAGTTTTTTGTCACTTGCTCTTGCGTCTCCACCCCCAGACGGCCAATTAAGGCAAGCCGGGGGTCAGGGATCTCATTTGGCCCCAGGGAGAATCAGGGTCCACGGTGTCGCCACTCACCGACGGCTTGCCACAAAGCCGCCCCTGCGGTTATTATTAGTAAATTATAATTTCTTTCGTGGTAGTGCAACACTGTAACCTCACAGCCGAATGGGCCGGCACGACCTGAGAAGTACCACACTCCCACATAACACCGACGTGAAGTAACATAGCTTGCTATTGCATTTCGTCGGTCTGTGTGAGGTTCCAGAGGCCCGATTCCCCCCTTCCCCGTGCTCAATCTCCTTCCCCCTCCCCCTCCACCCCTTCTATCTCTTACTTCCTATCATGCTTCCGCAAAGGTCGGCAACGCATCCTCGAGACCACACTGGTATTGCGGATGTCCGTTGGCGACGGTATCACTTACCATCAGGTGAGCCGCTAGCCCGTTTGCCAACCTATCCCATAAAAAAAATTGTAGCAATTTTATTTAGTTTTATTTTACTTACTAGCATTTAAACAGTAAAGTAGCACACACGCAAACTAATTCCTAGGACGCTACTCTTTTTGCAGTCTCCAAATAGGAAACTTGTGTATAAATAACCTCAATATTCCGGAATTACTTATAGTATTACCGATTTCCACCTGAGTACCCTCGATAGATTTGAATAATCCTTTTCAATTTGGGTTTGCGGGAATATTTGGGATTTTCTTTTATCCCCGATATGGGGAAAGAAAATTACGTGTTGAAATAAATGCCAAGTGTTTGTTGGGCCTTACCACGTAACTGTATTTTTTGGAAGATATATAACTATACTTGTTTTCATTTAACAATCTATCAAACGACGAGACTGGTCAGTCGTGCGTGAAGGCACTAAAATTCTGTTCAGATTTTTGATTAAGCTTGCGTTTGATTTCTATTTCATCTGATGTAAAGATGAGAACTGAGACATACCAGTGCACTAAACCCGGTATTCCAGAAAGACGCCCCGTTGTTAATATTGGGTAGATATTAAAATTTGACGGTAGGTATAAATACCATACAAGACTCACTCTTGTACTTAATCCATAGATTCACATCTGAGCTAAAAGGAATCTGCGCTTCTGGAATATGGCCCTAATAAGGGCGAAAAACTCCAAGAGAATATCAACCACAGACTAAGGCAGTAAATTCCAATATTTGACAGTACCATCAAAGTTGTAGTATAACGAAATAACACACTATGGTGTGTAAAGGTACGTCTACTAAACATGTCAATTGTTGAATAGTTTTTATATCATACCATTACGGTAGTTGACTTTCACACGTTGACACATAGGTTCAAAGCCACTCCTCTAGTAAATCTATGCTCCTTTCCTTAAATTATGTCCATATAAAATCGTAGCTAGATTATTCAGCCTCAGCCAGAGTCACAGGAAATAATTAGTATAGTCGTTTTCGGTAAATTGCTTCAAGTTATTTCTTCGCCAACCGATCCTAGGTATAAGAGGTGTACTAGTTATAGTATTGTTGCATCAAGAATAATCCAAAAAACCCTAACCTTATAGAAACTTAAGACATAAACCAGTGTGGAGCTGGGTTCAATCAGAATCAACAAGAGTCTAGATACTAAAAGTTGATGCACGAGCGAGAGAACAACTTACTCGGTGCGATGTATATAACTATTAGATTTACTGGTAACAAAAGAACGATTAAAACGTAAACGTTTTCACTCAATCAATGTTCTAAATTGTCTACTCTATCTATAATTTTCAAACAATTTTGTCATAATAATAAAAAATACTTTAGGTTTGATTTTATATCATAACGGATATTAATATCCACGTGTATTCGATTAATTGACGGTTGACTATTTCGTAATTATAGCGGTAGCGAATCACGTGCGAACTATAAAATTTAAATAAACATGGGAGAGGTTTTTAAATCAAATACTCGTACAATGAGGTTTGCGTTTTTATCCATATAAGTCTTTAGAAATACCACATGCACAATAAAATGCACAATAAATTACACGTTATCAACTTTATTCTTAGAGACATACACGATAACAATAGGTACCTATAAGACAAGTGTAAGTCAAGTAGATTACAATACATTAAACTTTGATTCGCTTTTGTTCAGTTCTGAAAGGAAAACGCAAATAATTTCTTTACTACATATATTTTTAAGAACGAGGTAAGACATTGCACAGACAATACATACCTAATTACATTTTTATATTTTGTATAAAAAATTATTTACTTAGTTTGGGCCCTACAATAATAAAAATATTTCTTTTAGATTACAATACCCTATCGACCCAAAATATGTAAAACACCATTCCCGTTCAGCCACAGGGAAAACACCCTCAAATTATGTGCCTTTTTATGAAAACAGCCGTCGGGTCTAACTATCACTTGGGAACCTACAGAGGGCATTCAATGTAGGGTCATCCGCCCTTGCCATTCGGCCCTTGCTCGGCTGCCCAAGCCCCGTCCGCCCAGGCCTGCCACCCTGGGGGCAATTGAATCACTGTATTTTAAATTTCCCTGTAGAGAACCCTTTTGTAGGTTTGTCTGGTTTGCTTAGACTGATGACTGTGCTTTAGTAGTTGTTTTGATTAATTGGACGAGAAACCTCTTGAGAACTTCATTTATTGTAAGGTTCGGTGAATCATAAACTGGTGTTTAGCTTGGAAGTTACTCTGCTTCTAGATGTCGTAACATAATTTTTAGTTCTTCTTTATTGTTCTAGTTTTATACACCACCCTTATTTACATACATATTTCAGAAGAGATCGCTATCTATCTTATTTTTACGAACTAAGTATATATGCTGCCAAAATGGTTTTATCATATTTGTTAGATGTAACCAAAATCTGCGAGATTCATCTCCGTCGTTAACCACACACGTTGCAGTTCCTAGAAAATTTGTAGGTAGTAGGTTGATTTCTGTGAAATCTATTGTATTATTGGTCAAATATGGCGAATCGCGAGTCAACGGGTTAATGCCCTATTATCCTTGAACATCAGAAAAGTAGATAGATAGTATAATTATTTATTGAAACGCTACAATAGAAATACGTAGGTATATTACAAACAAATAAATACAATAATATTGCAAATGAAATCGAAAGGCTTCAAATTAATAGTGTCACAATAATATAATAGTAAAGATGGTATTAGAGCCCAGTACTTGCGTAGTATTGCTTTATGCTAGACTAATTTTAAAGTGATATACAGTATGATATTCACATGCTTTCTATAATTAATTCACATAGATGTACTTATGGACGCTGGAGATTTATTTATCGAGGATTGACATTTGGAAAAGCGAAATAAAAACCCCTACTCGTGAATGCCACCTTGTTCTGTCCCAGAGAGCGCAGTTGACAGCTAGAACGTGATTTTCATATCAGAGGCCGTAGCAAAAACAATTTGTGAAAAAGTATTCGTATCGTAAGTGTCAACGCGTTACACTTCGGCGGATAAACTATGAGTTTTCTGTATCACTGTTGTCCTAGATAAAAAACAGTTTGTACTGTTCACGTGAACGACACGTTATGTTAGACTTGTAAGTCTATTAGTACAGTTATTCGTGCTAGGCCAGTACATGGTTGGCAAATCGTTTATTTCCATGTTGGTAGGCAGCAGATTACGTTCGACATCTAAATAATAATTCTTTTGTTTCTCCTCAGGGTGGTACGCGTAGGAGTGTTGTGATCATGACCTAGTGCCACATGACATCGGCGCACCTCTCACCCCGCACCATAAGCGCTCGACCTGACACGCACCTTCACACGCACACTGACACACACGTAAGTGTTTACTTTTAGACACGTGTCGTCTTTGAATTAATTATGTAGAACGAAAATTAGCTAAAGGTCAACTCATATTGTGGAGTGGCTTAAGTGATTTTTAGAGCAGAATTTGTACAATAAAATTAAGGGTTGATTGAGAAAGGTTTATTGTTCCCGGCCGAGACCGAGACCGAGACAGAGACCGAGTGAAATATATATAAAAATGCGGTAACTTTGTAAATAATTATTATAATTATTTTGTAAATATAAATCAATGTAATTGTTTTTATATTCAAATTATATAGCATGATGTCGTAGAACAAAACTAGCTACTTCCCTGTGTCTTCAACCTTCGAAGTGGTCTGCCTCTCGTCGTATAACTGACCAGCTCTACTAAGGACTTGCTACACTAGTATAGGCAGTGCTAATAAACACTTTTCACTGCAGGCCTTAGTACTTGGTGACGAATACCAGATTCAAAATGTTAGCATTTCTATGCAGTCGTGGCTCTATATTAATAGTCTTCTAGAAAGCTATCATTTGACGGTACCGTTAGCTCAGTTGGTAGTCACCCTGACTCCACTGTCAATCCCAAATTAATCTGTTGCAGCCATGTTTGTTGAACTAGCTAACGAAGCAGTAAAAGTACATGCTATCACACGAATTCGAACGAACCGAACGAATTCCTTCGCTCATTCCCATTTAGAGTGTCGATTATATGAAGCTGAGCTGCCTTAATTTCGCTTTCAGTCTGGTATTTATTTTTAAACCATGCATGAGTCGATTAGTATTGCAGTAATTAGTGGCAAACAATTTAACGCCTTACATTTTAATTTTAATCCTATACAGAACAACAGTGTAGGCTATGGCCGAAAATCTTGGCCACTTTCAGGCGAGAACCAAAACAGAGTTCACGGTTAGATCTGTGGCCGAGAATGCTGAGACCGAGACCGAGATCTCGGTCGATCATTATATAACATTATTTTACTTAACGTCCTATTAGATGAAAAAGTGCATCTCCCAGAGATATTTTGAGCAGTCCTGACTACTCCCGTAACATTAATTGGCGAGCTACCTATTTCAGTAATATGAACGATAAAATGTACAGTTCATAATGCAATTCACAGCATAACTCTTCGCTTGCCTTACATTGTGCCGCAGTGTGAGTTGAGCTTTAGCTTATTTCATTGAATTTGTTTTTGGCTTAGCTTCTGCCCATAACACAATCCGGGTAAAAATAGATGATTAGAAAATAATCCTGTGGCAATTTTTGGAAAGTATCCTGTGTGTTTTTTGAGACACACGTACACACAACTCATCAAAATGAACCGGATTATTTTATCTCTGAGTGGTATCAATCCTACGATTGATGATAAAATTCTATGAACAGATTTGTATAAAATAAGATACATAGATAAATGAGACGCTGGAATAACACATAGGATAATTTTCATCATCATCCATCACCACGCGCGAGACCGCGTGGCGCAGCTAGTATGTTACTATAATCACACTATTATTATAAAGACGAAACTATACCATACTTCTTCACGCTCAAGCGGCTGGACATATTTTGAAGAAAAATTAGTATGGAGGTAAATGAGGCGCTGGATTAACACATATGATATATTTCATCATCGTTATCATCATCATCATCCATCACCACACGGGCGAAACCACGGGTTGCAGTTAGTGTTATTATAATTGCTAATCTTGGTTAAGATGTGGATATAAGGTCTGTGGTTAAGATGGACGTTTGTTACTCAATCACGCCAGAACGGCAAAACGGATTTGGATGAAATTTTACTACCCAGAACCAATAGGTTCTGGAATAACACATAGGATACTTTCATCATCATCATAATCTTCATCTTAATATAATATAATATAATATAATATAATATAATATAATATAATATAATATAATATAATATAATATAATATAATATAATATAATATAATATAATATAATATAATATAATATAATATAATATAATATAATATAATATAATATAATATAATATAATATGATATAATATAATATAATATAATATAATATAATATAATATAATATAATATAATATAATATAATATAATATAATATAATATAATATAATATAATATAATATAATATAATATAATATAATATAATATAATATAATATAATATAATATAATATAATCTACATCACTAAGCGCGTAAAGCCACTGAACGCAGTTTTTTTATAAAACTAATTTTAATCTCACTGTTTTAAACTATCACGGTTGTTTACTAAAGTTGTATGATTATTAACGGGATATTTACGGGTAATTTTAATCTACTTAGTCACCTGTCTACTACTAAAAACATTAAAATAACATAGTTATAACTTTGTTCATCGACATATAATTTATGATAGCTTATGAAAATGAATTGAGATAATATTTTTAGGAACTGATTCCGTAAACAATCTAATTTTGTTTTCGTAAGTTATTATTTTATACAATATAGCTACTTGGGAATAAATATTATAGAAGAATGTATTTACTTACGATATAATAATTATTACCACATGAAAGACTTTCCGTTCTGTTCCGTTTTCTTACAAATTACATTAGCAAATAAGTGTTGTTACTTATCTATTAAAACAAATTACCAATTAAAATAAAGTCTCTGTTATTCTGCCCGTTAAAATATTAATCAGTTTTTCGATACATGATATTTTGAAATTACTTATGTACGAGTCATTAATATAAAACAAATTTTACTTTCAAGACCATCGTATAACATTAATCTACATTCATGACCTGAAATATAATTACTACGTGGGTAATTAATTATTTGGCAAACTTATCAACGCCGCAATTAAAATTGCTTTAAAGTAAATAGTCACGCCATGATGTAGCTATTAAAATGTAAATACCGGGAAGTTTATTGAATTTTGATAATGAAAATGGACTCTTTGAGTGTTGTAAGTTGTAGAGACCTTATGGTGAGATAGTTGTAACATTTGGTTTTCTTTATTTTTGTATTATAAAAAGAAGATAAGCCTAGTTTACACAAAATAGTCCATTACACACACCACACGTAAGACCAATTTATTTTAATTGTACTTGCAATCAAAATCAATATCAATAATGAAGTAAATAACAGATAAGATAGTACGTTTTTAAACTTTTTGGTTTGTTGTTTGGCGTAATAGATCAACTGATCCACGTGAGTAATAATTTTTATATCAATGTATTTTTGAGAGTCACTTAACCCGTTGACTCGTGATTCGTCATATTTGGCCAATAATACAATAGGTTTCGCAGAAATCAACCCACTTTCCCAGGTATAGCAACGTGTGTGGTTAAAATAATGTTTATCTCAATCAAACTCGTAATTCCCAAGAGATCCCAATATAAACAGATCGCAAGCAGACAAATACACAGGACGAATCTGATTTGAATTAAAAAAAAAACGATTGATTAATACCAAAAATCACAATCCCAATGTTAGAAATCTAATTGTTGAAGGCGATATGGTAGCGTTCTTGTTTGGTTGTATAAAATACTCAGCGCTTTAATGTTTATAAAATTTTTGTGCTATTTGTTTTTCTAAAAAAAGTAAATTACCTTTTTACAAAATCTGTAATCAGTAAAGAATTGGACTATTTGTTGAGATTACATACATTATTTTTTGTATAAATATCTTCCATATGAATGGAGTTCATTAATTCCATCGACGGCAACTTCAAAGTGTGTCTTTTGGGAAAGTTTGCGATTTTTTTTATCGAAACAAACTTCTTTAATCGTGTATCAGGGAGCATATCCGAATAAAGTTCTTTGTGAACTAACCATTTTAAAAGTTTTTTTTTCAAGTATTTTTGAGGACGAATTTTTAAATTTTGGAGAATATTTCGTCTTGAGTTCATTCATAAGGTAAAACAAAGGTATAAACACCATCGCCGTGACGCATCATGACTGTATTTGAAAATCGAATATTATAATTGTGATCCCAGACACCTATTTAAAATTAAATACATATAACCCAACACGAAGGTTGATAAAAACAAAGTCAATAATTGAAATACGGTCCTACGAGCATCAAGGGAGGTACTTAGGTATTACGAAATATCTCTCTCCTGTTGCCCAGAACCAAATTAGTATTCCTTCCGCGCAGACCCCCAATAGAATATTCAACTCAATACGGCCTGTGCCGATATTCCTCAATCTAAATGTGTAGGAACATTATTTTTACCCTACGTGCTTTACGGGCCGCGGGCGGTTGCGGTGTCTGTTAACATAATAAGACTTGGGGTTGGTTTTCTGCTTCACGATTTCATTTTGTCTATTTCGAGTGCGACGAAATTATTTTGTGGAGATTCTCTAGTACGTTTTAATCGACTTCAACAAACAAGAAGAAGGTTCTCAATTCGGTTGTATGTTTTTGTTGTATGTATGTTACGTTATCATTCCGTCAGATATGAATCGAGTTTACTGATTCTTTTTTGTTTGGTAGTTCAAACTTCAGAGATGATCCCATATACATTTTATCGAAATTGATTTCTCGCTTTTTGAAAAAAAAAAATATACCCGAGAATACTTTGGTTTGTGGTTTCCTTTACCAAACTGTTTTTAGATAATAATTTAACATCAACGTCTTAAACTTTGAGCAGGTATCTTAAATAGTAGAATAGAAGTCAGTATAAAATGTTTCTAATTGTGTATTTAGTTCAAAAAGTAGTCGGATTCTTTGAGCACAGAATAATTAGTCCTTATGACATTAAGTATCTCTAATGGTGATAATAGTATTTTTTTTACATTTGATAAACAAGCATTTGACCATAGTCTAACCTGATGGAAAATTATAACACGGTCGACGGTGGTATATGCTTGCTAAAAGGTAACTATTCACTCAGTATTTGAAGACTCCTAGATTGCATATGTCGGGAAATATAGGCGCTGGTAGATTGTTCCATATTTCAGCCGTACGCATTATGAAGCTAGATTTGAAGCGCTTCGTGCGTATTTTTGGTATATCGACCATGTACGGATGCCGTGTTCCTGTGCGTCTTGTTGTTTGATGAGAGAATAAGATTGCGGAGATCGATCGCACATTCTCCGAAGTTAATCCTGTAAAACATCGATATGCTAGCAACTGTGCGTCTATGTTCATGGCTTTGTATTGTAAAATGTGTTACTCCAAAAAAATTTTTATTATTGGATACATATTTTTATACTCGTTTCTGCGGCTGTTCTTGTACGTTATATTGTCGGCGTCATTTTCAATTTAAGGGTGATTATTTATACAGGTGAATTAAAAAATTGTGCACAACACTGCTGGTGGTGTTTGGAAACGTTCTTTTATCCGTCCGAATCAGCAAGCTTTTGTTATAGCGTAAACCTGATGTGGACAGATTAAATTAAACTAGTTTTATTTTCTACTAACCTTCAATAAAAATCTAGCGCCATGGATATGACCCGGCCGGGCCACTCGGAAATCATTACGAAGTCACTGGCGTCGTCAGCCCGCCCGCTGACGATGTCAGTGGCTTGATGGTCTGAATACCAAAACCCGCCTAATAGTTAGACAATTATGTACTGCGTGCCACCCCTACATTCCGCACCACGTAGGGTTAGTGGTTTTTAATTTATAATACAGACATAAACAATTGTGTAGAGAGTATTTCGCTCAGACATTGGCGGTGTTTTGTAATTGATCATCTGCGGTGACACTCGCGTCTTAACGGACATTGTCTGGGCCTGGGGGGTCATTCAACCGTGTGTCCTTGTTTGTACTGTTGCGGGTCAGTTAAAGATTCCGAACATTACCCCCCCCCGCATTATTTTACACAACTTTATATATTGCTATCTTACTCATGCAAATACTATTCAGTCATAGACATATATATGTGGATTTGATTGTTGGCATCGCAAAAAATATTGTAGATGCAGTGCTGGTTCTTATCATTTTACTGCCAAATGCAACAATGCTAATTTCTAATTCAAGCACACTTTAGACAATAAATATTACCTATAAAATACAAAATTGTCACTCTCCACCCCGCGAAATCCGCGTCCCAGTAGCGCGAAAGTCAAAGAAAAAGAAATAAAATAAAGGTTTGGGAGTTTGGTTTGAGCATTGCTCGTTCGCATCTTTCTGTAGACAAGTACTACAAGTACACTATAACAATATCAACGTATTTTAATAAATAATGTAAATGTTTTGGTTTTAAAAAAGGAGTGGGTTCTATGCTCGATTGTATGTATTGCATTTTATGTATGTTCACCGACTTCTCCCCCATTTGTGGACCAATCCTCAAAATAATTTTTTTCGAGGTGGTCCCATTTAAATTGAATCAAATTAAGTTTGTGAGTTACACTCCAATAACTGAAAATTGTGAATGTTATTAATTAGTTTAGTTTTTGTTATTAATTATTATGACGATATTGTTGTTAACGGTGAATGACAACCGATTCCGTAAGAAGCAAGAGTCACTAAAAAAGATTAAATCTAAAACTAAATCTTACATCAAAATAAGAGAATCACTTATCAGTTATTGAACTGAAAAGTGATTCGCCTATTTTGATGAATTTATAATATCATCATTGACGGTGAATAACAATCGACCCGTAAGTAGCAAGGGCAAGACGTTGAGGTGGTGAGAAATCGGTGACATACAATAAAAGAATAGAATAAATACATACAGTCAAACATTGAAACTCCTCTTTTTTGAAGTGGTTAAAAATGGTTCGTATAGAGGGTACTTGACACAATTAAAAGCTTTTATAATATCCTCAGGCTATCCACAATGTTGCCGCGCTGGCTGATGCTGTGCTGCGTGGTGCTGCTCGCGCGGCCGGCGCACCCCCAGGGCGCGCAGCAGTGCCCAGCACCCAACACCATCACCCCTTGCAGCTGCACCGTCAAGAAGAACGGCCTCGACATCCTCTGCGAGTTTACTGAACAGCAGCACATACAGAAGGTGAGGATTGGTTGGGAAGGTTCTAAAATAAAAAGTATTAGGTTCCTAAAAATAATGTGTAAATTATCATAAGCGTTGATTAAGTGGTACTTAATTGTAGGGATTTCATTTTTCTTTAACTTGTTTTCATATTATTATTTACTTACTGTAACTCTGCCATATCTATCACATTCAAATTTATACTTTCCCATTCAAATCAAACTCTGCATTACTATTGTCTGCTTACATATATATTTAATATTTTATGATTTAATTTTTAATATTTTATTTAGTTGTACTTAGTAAGGTCTTAGTCTTACTAAGTACAATTAAATAAAATATTTTAGTGTGACTCTGCCAAGTACCAGGGCCCAGATTCTCTTAGCTATTGAACTGCGTTATCGCAACTCAATTGCGTCGATTTCGATCGCGTTTGAATCTAAATAGCGAGCAGGCTACGCAAAACTGTCAAAAACTAAAATTTTCGTGCAATCAAGTTGCAATAACGCAGTTCAATAGCTAAGAGAATATGTAGGCCCTGATCAGCAGCACAAATATAAACGTAATAAAATGGTAGGTTCGACATAGATTAGCTTAGTAGTTCCAGAGCAGAGACCAGATCATAAACTGAAAAGAACACAATCGTATTGTCTACACGACAACGCAGTGATATCGTAAAACAACTATTTTGATTCCTGGTAAAAACCAGTATATTTAAATAGATAAAATCTAAAATGCTATCTAACTTGAACGTAAATTCAAATCGTCGAATAGCGTGAAAGGTCGAATAAGCTTTACTACGTAAAAAATGTTTTCGCTTCAACACGCCTAATTCAAAAATTATCTTAAATCTCAACGTCTGCACGCCTGAAATAGAGGTACATGTAAAAAGGAGCATGGAAATTATATTTATTTGACACAATGGGCTTAGATAAGACTTACGTGCCGTAGAAAGATCTTTGAAGCCATATTTTATTGCTATTTCTAAGGGGAAAGACTAGCCCAGTGCGTGTCGTAGGTACTTACTTAGTTTTATACAGAATCAAACAAAATAAAAGTGTATAGGAGCGTTACGTTTCTTTGCTCTTAGGCTTTGTAAGGCGCTTAATGTTAGCTGTTGTTTTTATCTAGTAGAGTCTAGATTTATCTAAGCAAGTATACGTTTATCTGTTTATTGTAAAAATGAATCAATTCTATTTAAAAGTGCTGCTTTAAAGCCTTAAAAACTTCAAAAGGTGCAAAGTAAACCTTGATAAAGGATACACATCTTCAGAGTATACCTTTGGGTATATTTGGGCTATAAACCCAGAAAATGTTCAAGCGGCCATAGCGTTTGACTTCTGTAACTGTTATTCAGAATTCTGCTGGTGAAAAAAAAAAGACCAAAAAAATTTATCAATTTTTGGCGTGGTGTTGCAGCCATCATTCTGACCATATTTAGCTCTAGCTCTATTTTATTAATACTATTCTTTATTATTAACAACATAAACAAACATAATAAAAGTACCTTTTTATTATTTTCTGCAAATTGAGTTTCAACTTAGGCATTACCAATTTTCGGATACATCCCTAACAAACGCCTACTCAAGTTTAAGATATAAATTATACTTATATAAACTCAAAATAATAATAAAACATTCACAGTTGAGCTAACTTTAACAATTTTAACTGTTGACCATGTTATGTAACCCTTGATGCGGTTATGACTTGGATGGGTTAGCTGGGACGCTAGTGCATTTTCAACTGAACGCTTCCACGTCTCGAAGGGCATGTTAGCACGGAAGTCACGTAGAATTTGTCTTAGGACAGCTAGGCTACATTGGGCCTTTGAGGTTATGCCTTCGGATTAGTCTTAGGAGTCAGTCGCTCGGCTTTGTTGGGCCTTTATGGTCATACCTTGGGATGGTCAGAAAAATTCGACATGAGGGTTGGCACCTAGCTTATCTACTTAGCCAGACTGAGCTCGCGAGGCGCATGTATAATACACATACCCCTTTCTCTATGAGAGATACCACGACGTTAAATATTATGCACTAATTATCAAAGGCCTTAAGGCCTTATACTTAAGTATATAATGTTATTATCTTAGCTCAGATATTGTTATATCTAATCTTGAAACGTAATCACTGTTACTGATTGACAGACGTGAACATTGTTATTAGTAGTCGATTCGTAGTAGAACTTCCGACTTTACAAACTCTAAAAATCTACATTTAAGTAAAATCCTCGAGCTTTTAAAAACATTGAAGGTATTAGAGCGTTTTGAAATCAGTCATATTTTACTGATCTATTTAAGTACTTAAATTAACGTACAGCGATTAAAAAATAGTCGTGCCCTGATTATACAAGTCACCGTTTCGTTCTGTTTTGTGCCATCTTGTGCCAGCCATCGGAACTGGAGCTCACGCTAGTTTTTATCACTCCATCCGCTGGGTATCTAAGCTTTTTAACAGTACATAGTCACGGTAATATGATCTATTACCGTGACATGGTTCAAGCCCGAGCCCCACCTGGTGTTAAGTGGTAATCTCTGCCTGGAACAGATGCATTTCATCACAAGTGACGAAGTGCACTGCACCCTAACCCTGAGATTGTTAAGTTCAGTCGCATGTGCCTGTAATTTAGCCAGCATACCTACCGTTCAAACCAGGACTCAGTATTGTTAATTACTGCGTCGCGATAGAAATATTTAGGTATGTTATACCTAAGTACTCATCAGGTACCCGCATAATTGGAACAGCCGACCCAACGACACGACGCCGACGACGAATTATATACTCAGTTATTGTCCCTAAAGCAGAGATAATAAGCAGAATATATTTAAACAATATCTAATAGAGTTAAAGGTATAAAATAACCATTCAAATCTTGATATACCTCTGTATACTATGAAAGCTTTTTACCTTCGAGGCACCATTTCCATACAATCATTAAGCTCCTCCCTGCATTATTATTTTCCTTTCTTCCTTGGAAAACGCGGTGCTGTTTCGGAATTGTTTCCGTAATGACTGTTGCAATAGCATAGTATCGTTTCCTTTCAACCCACGTACTACTTGGATACTCAGGATTGAATTTAAAGTAACTTTCCTTTGGCAAGTTTATACAAACAGCGTTACCGTTTTAAATTAATTTCTAAATTAAACTGAGGAACTTACAGTTTAATTTCTAAATTAAACTGTGGAACTTACAGTTTAATTTCTACATTAAACTGTGGAACTTACATTTAAATTTGTGTATTCTTATTACAGTTTATTGAATGTTAGAACAAACGAATCGATCGGATATATAAAATACAGTAGGTACTAGGCTGAATTATCGCAATTATTGTTTTTGGAAACATGTCTAAATTTGAATTTTATTCATGCATGTATTTTTTGCGTTTATATCGATTACAAAGTACCTATCTATACCTACACCTAAATTATCAAAGAGTTTATTTAATCTACAGATTTGGTTAAATTATGTTTTTATTATATGTATAGTCATTCGAACTGTTACTTTTTAAATTAAGTCTTGGTTTGCAGTTACATGTGTTGGTACTGTGTACGTCACCATCCTCTCTATAATCTATTAATCATTTTCGTCAGCTGGACAATATCAACTGCTGAAATAAGTCTCCCCTTTGAATATCGCAATAAACGGCTACTTGTCAATTGCATCCTTGTTCAACCGACCAACTAGAGATTTACCTACAGCGTGTCGTCCAGTTTGTGGTCGCCACTCAGAAACCTTTCTTTCCTATCGGTTATCGAGTGATGTTGCCACTTCACACCGACTGTCGAAGTTGGTGACTTTGCTTATTCGGTGTATTTCTTTGTTTTATATTTATTCGCGCAAAGAATCATCCACAACCTTCCCAATAGCACGTTATTCTACTCTAAGCTAAAAAGTGCCTCAGTTTAAAGCCACGTATAATAAAGGCTCGGTATTGAAAGTAATGATGAAGAAGCCGTTTAGATACCCAACTCTAGAACTATATAAAGATAATGGAGTTCTATACGTGAGACAGCTTTTTATTATAAAAACATCTCTTTCTGTACATAAAGCGGTATATCAAGCTATAGCTTCAGCTGAATATCAAGAAATGACAACAATGAGATTTTCGCCCACTCATATAATAATTGTATTTGGATCTTCACGATACAGGCTTGCCTAGTGTGAGGAGACAAATACTGTTAGAAGTTTTTTGAGTTTTCTCAGCATTAGGTAATCTTACTTATATATAAGTAACATTTAGTAACTAAGTGATGGTATGTACATTGTCTCACATCTTATGCTGCAAATAAAAATATTTTTTAATTTTTTCCATTTAGAATTTAGGTTTTCAGACTCTGTGGTATGTTGAAGAAAACATGTTACGTAACTCCCTGAATTTTTATCATCCAATGCCATGCCATGCCATTTTTGCATATTACTAAAATATAGACAGAAAATTCGAATTTAAATGGATTATGCGCGCGACAAAATTAGTGTTCGATTCACGACGGTACCTTTCAAGGGCGATTTCCGAGGACGAAGAAAATCGTATTCAAATTAACTACGGTTCACTGCAAAGTCCCTTTTCGAATAATTTGTAAAAAAGAAGTTATCGGATGAATAATTTAATTTAGGTGGGTAGCATCTACTACCGTGCTTAAGTGAAAACGTCTCGCGAAACCCTTCCCATGATGGAGTCATGACTACGATAGCATAGTGCATTTCGAGGCTCATGTTCACCCCTCCTCGCTCAATGACGTAATTGTATGTTGACGTAAGTGCACCTACAGGCAAAGTACAGAGTAGTCTATTTTCGGAATAATACTAGTACAATACTTGGTGATTCTACGCGTGAGGCACGAGACATTTAATGGGTTTTTCCACGGAAACTTACTTTTTTCTTGTTTTTCTTTGGATATATAACTTTGGAATACGTTACTCTGCCAGTGTCAAGTGTCAGGCTATTACAAATACAACTCGGAATCACCAATTATAAAAAAAAGTAAAAGTCTAAGTTACTCTTTATTACATCAACGATCTGCCAGTGAAAATATCGTAAAAATCTAGGTCTAGCCGTTTCGGAGATTAGCCGGAACGAATAGACAGACGGATTGAAAGATAAATAAATAGCATTTTTGGCATTACAAATAGACCTGGAGGGTTCCGTTTGTTTTCATGTATTTGTATAGATCTGGCAAGAACAAAGGCTTTTCATCGTTACCTCTATAGGTCTCTCAAGGGGCCTTAAGTTTTGGAAGCCTTTAGAAAAAAAACATTTAAAATTACCACTATCAATATATTAGCATTCATTATTATATTCATGTTGATTATTAATATTAGTTTGCTATAATATAAATATATATGTACAGGCGATGAACACGCTCCGTTCCAAGCCCATGATCATCTTCTACCTGAAGCTCCGTCACAACAACCTGGCAAAGCTGCCGTCTTACATATTCCTCGGGCTGGACATTCGCCATCTCACCGTGCATAACAGCAGTCTGGCTGTTATCGAGGACTCCTCGCTCAGCTCTATAGGTAAGCTCGTGAACCTCTAAAAACGGCCATGTGTGTAGTCAAATCGAAAAAGCACTAAACGTTCAAGCTTCGGAGTTTAACGATTTGAGAAGTTTGATTATTATTGTTTTAATACGTATTCATTGGTTGCCTGATCTTAAGCATCATCTGTTGCAATTCCATTTGAAGATGTTTGCAATACTATCAAGTCACAAGTAACTTGAGCTTGCGAAGCTGAGTTCATAAACTATTGTCCACTTTCCTACTTACTATTTTTTGGATAAACGCCTTGACGCAATATAAAACCGTACGAGGGTTACAGCATTTTTAGTCACTTATCTGATATTAAATCTGAAAATAATTATATGTGGCACGGCGAATAAGACCCGAATTACCTAGTTATTGATAAAGATATATGTTTATGTACAATTTAAAAATTACAAAATAGGTACTATACAATTAACTATAATACTATTGATTGTTTAAATATTATTATTTAAAATATTGTGATACAGTATTATTTTAAAGTGATCTGTAATTTATTTATTTTGGATTAGCATTGTATTATTTTTAATATTTGTTATTTTTCACAGGCAACAAGCTAACGCAACTTGACGTCTCCCAAAACAGCCTAGCTACAATTCCAACGTCGTCCTTCACGCATCTCAACCACCTGCTCATCCTCAATATGAACCACAATAAGGTAACAGCAGGGATAACTCATCGTTTATCTTCAGGTATCTTCTACATTACACGTCACGGCCGAGCGGTGTGGTCGTAATCACGGAGTCCCTCGAACAACCCGAATATTGTAACGTAGACAAAGGTGTTTGTGCCGTTTGGGATCCCTACGTTTTGGGCCCTTGGGGACGAGGATAACATCCGGCTTTAGAATTAACGTGTACAAAATTATTTAAACAAACTTCTACAGGTATACTTTTAAGTCCATAGAGTCGATAAATATAAATAAATATATAAAATTATTCTTTTATATACGCCTATAGGTATTTATGTGGTGAATTATATCTGTTCTTTTTGTATTCAATACATTGTACTATTAGCAGTGATAATTTTTTGTATGATTTAATTATTGATTATTGAATGTACCTGTGATATAAAATAATGATTTTGTATATAAAATATATTGCCTCTGTTTTCTATTACAATTAAATGTATACACACAATATTATATCATATAAACGTAGGCTATTGTCCGTAGTAGTGCATGAGAAGTTCAGGGCTTGAAGGTGCCAGAGCTATTTTAGGTAAACAACAAAATAGAGATATAAAACATTGTTTTTTTTGACCAAGTTAGTTTCAAATATTATACATAATTATGGGAAGAATACTTACTTCAAAGGAAGGATTACACATGATACTATATCCAGAAATGTGCTACAGAACGTGGCGGGTGACTCCTTTAATACATCCTGTTGCTGCTGAGTGGTGATTTTGTGGAGGAACCTCTGCATTCTGGTGGAAATGCTTTTATCTAATATATATTAAAGAACCCTGTGTGGAGTAATAACTTCTACATCAAAAATGATGCTAGCCACCAACAAGTTAATAGTAGACAGACTTGTCAGTTCTGTATCAAATCACGATCACTTATAACATTCCATATTACAGGTGACTGCAGTACACAACCGCGCATTTATGGGACTTGACACACTAGAGATCCTAACACTGTACGAGAATCGGATATCTGTCGTCGACGGGGAAGCTTTCAAAGGGCTGGAGAAGTAAGTGAACGTATTATGACAAAATAGAAATGTGCTCTTAGTAAATTCCTGAGATAAATATGTTGGAGCGGTGGAATAAAATAATGTAGCAGTATACGATATGAATGTACAATTCTTCTTAACTCGAATAATTAGTGAAACGATACATAGGACCAGCCGTGCGATTCTCTAAGAGCAAACATCTTTGCAACACAGCATCCGTGAAACAAATGACGAGATGACAAGAAACGTTGGGAAAACAACCTTATGTACAAGCGCAATATCTCATAAAGTATATGACATATTTTCCGTGGTGGTGCCGGCTTAGAATAGCACTCCCCCAACTCTACCCGTGGGTGCCGTAGAAGGCGGTTAAGGGATAACAAATCAGAAGGTGGGCAGCAACACCTTCCCAGTTAAACACACACAAACTGCGCTCGCCAACCCGCCTGCCAAGCGTGGCATGTATTGGCTAATACCCCTCAATGGATTTGACAAAAAGAACCATGCCCACAGTTCCCGGCAGCTCCGCTATTCCTAGCTACGTTAGCGGCCACGGTAACGGTGGGGCAGGAGGTGCTAAGAATCCCCGGCAGACGCCCGGCTACTGCCCCCAAAAACGATAAGTGGCCCTGGTAATGCACAACATACTAACGATGAGGACAGACGAAAAAATTTATGAGCTGAAAGAAGAAATGAGTAGATTACACTGGGACATTGTGGGATTATCTGAAGTCCGTAGAACGGGTGAGGACACGATAATCCTGAAATCAGGTAACCTACTCTACCACCGGGAGGGCGACCAACAGTCCCAAGGTGGTGTCGGGTTTCTCGTTCACAAGTCCCTCAGTAACAACATAGTGGCAATCAAGAGCGTTTCTAACAGGGTCGTATACCTAATACTCAGAATATCTAGAAGATATTCGCTGAAGGTCATTCAAGTATACGCACCAACAAAGTAGCACCCAGATGATTAGGTGGAGGATATGTATGAGGACATTTAGTAGGGCCATACATACCTCTGAATCGCACTTCCTTGTTGTTATGGGGGACTTCAACGAGAAGTTGAGTAAAAGTAATAATGATGAGTTGAAGGTGGGGCAATTTGGTTATAGGCAACGGAACCGTAGGGGACAGAGGTTGGCCGACTTCCTAGAGAAAGAGGGACTCTTTATGATGAACTCTTTCTCTCAGAAGCCACCTAACAGGAAATGAGCCTGGATGAGTCCCGATGGTTTCACGTGAAATGAGATTGACTTCATTATGACCACCAAGAGACAAATATTCACCGATGTCTCCGTGATCAACAGGGTTAAATCCGGTAGTGATCACCGAATGGTAAGAGGCACATTGAATATTAATGTCAGACTTGAGAGGTCTCGTCTGATGAAGTCTACGCTCCGAGCTACTCGTGCCCATATTCAAAACCCCGAGAGCTTTCAACTTGAGCTGTCGAATCGCTTCGTCTGCCTCGAAAACATTGCTACAGTGGACGAGATTAACAACAGGTTAGTAGAAACTATCCATAAAGTGGGTACCAAGTTCATTAAACACCACCGCACAGATAGGCCACAGAAACTCTCCAACGATACCCTCAACCTTATGGCTGAACGACGCTCCTTAAAACTGCAGTCTTCGGATGATGCTGAAGCATATAGGCTGCTCAACAAACGAATATGGAAGTCCTTGCGACACGACATCCGGATCTTTAATACTAACCGTAATAAAGAGACGATAGAGCGGAACAAGGGCTCCAAAGTGTTTGCAAGGGAGAAGTCTATTGGGCAAAGCCAGTTGACGAAGCTGAAGAAAGAAGACGGCAGCGTAGCGTCGACCAACGCAGAAGTGTTAGGAGAGGTAGAGAGTTTCTACGGACATTATAGAAGACATCCCGGACATACATAGACGGAAGATATCCCGGACATCAGCCTGTACGAGATTAGAATGGCCTTTAATGTTTCCCTGCCTCACGCCTCTTTGCAATGGAATTGTCTTCGAACTCTGCTCCTGTACTCGGACTGACATGTTGGCGTTTTTGTACAAACACTTCAGCACGTCAATATATTGATAGTCAATACGGCACCGCTGGAGAGAATCAAGCACTGCCCACGTCTCGATCGAATCAAAGGCCTTCTTATAGTCCACAAACGCTAAACAAAAAGGCAAGTTATACTCTCCAGTCTTCTGTATAACTTGTCGTAGCGTGTAGATGTGGTCTATGGTACGAGTACTATAGCCTTTTCGGAAACTGGCTTGTTCCGGAGGCTGGAATTCATCGAACCTGCGACTGAGACGGTTCGTTATGACCTTCGAATACAGCTTATAAACATGGCTCAAAAGCGAGATGAGTTCGTATTTCTTAAGTAAGTGTAGTCACCTTTCTTGAAGAACAGCACCACCACACTTTTGTTCCATGCTTCTGTTGTTGAACCTTCGGGTAAGACGGTATTAAAGAGCTCCGATGTGATACCGTCATCACCCGGTGCTTTGTTGTTCTTAAGCTGTTTCAAGGCCATTCTAATCTCGTACAGGCTGATGTCCGGGATATCTTCGGTATAATGTCGGGCCAGCTTAGCACTTACAAGCCGCTTATGCTATAGTACACTCTAAAACATAACTCTTTTCTATTCGGATAAAACCAAACATTAGTCGTAACTGAAATGAACTCTGTTTAAGAGTATACTAGCTTCCATGAATTCATTATAAATAGTTTTGTTTGCTGTTTTATGTACCAGTATGGCGCAGAACATTTTTATGCGCCCTGCTGAATAAGGTCACTTAAAAATAAGCAGCGTTCATAAGTAATGCCGTTAGTGACTATAGTCGATGCAACGTGACTAGAATGCTCGTATATATCTTGCTCAAATATTAAGTTTTTCCAGTGAAGTCAACTCACAATGTTGCCAGCATTATGGAAACACTACCCACTAATAGAAGAATGTGTATATATATAGCTTTTTACATGATATTGTTTTTCCTGGAAATTTTGCTTATTATCAAATAAAAAATTAAAAAAGAACAGTCAGTAAAATCTTTGAAAAAATCTTTCCTCAACTTTTAGACATTAACTACTGAAACAACTGGCAGTTAGCACCGTCAATAACCCCACGTTTGACCCTAATACGTTGGTACAATACACTTAATGATACTTTATGCCGTGGAGGCTTTTGTGGTGTTTAGGGATCTTGATTACCCTGAAGTATGCTTAAGTCTATATTTACTAGTATTCGAACCCGTTGTTAGGGGTTTAACCTTGGCCTTGCTATTACGATTGAAGTTTAGATAAGAATAAGTATTTATGTAATTGTACAAATTACAAAACGCTTGGCATTTCTTTTTGTAAAAGCTTTGCGTATTAAAGAGTATTAATAATTTCATATTATTTTGAAAGTCCCCCCTACCTAGACACAAGTTAATTCTTTCTTGCAGTTGATATATTTACGTACTAACGTTTACGCATTGTAGGTGCGGGAACCTATTTCATCGAAAAGTATCAAAAAGTAAAAATATCATTGCAACAATATAATGATATTAGCACTTCTGCGAAATGTATTTGGTAATATTAAAACTGGCAAATTTCAGTGTAAGATGTTTTTCCTCTCATTATGCCGCACAGCTGAAAATATTTTCATGAAACTCGATTGGAATTTAGAATGGATATAGCTTTTATCTAGGTTTAACGTATATCAAATCAATCAGTTCAAATAGTTTTATTGACATATAAGCTAGGTATATTTAATATTTGAATACCTACCTACATTAGCTCATTTTCTCATTTTCACTACAATACACGCGAGTGAGCTCGCGTGTATTGTAGTGAAAATTTGTATGAAAGTAGTATGAATTGTATTTCAATTCATACTACTAACAAAAAACAAATTGTAGTATGAAAGTAGTATGAATTGTATTTCAAGGGCCAGTGATTTTATGACTCACTTGATACGTTTATATTATAATAATACGTAGGCTTTGATTCAGGTAATGATTCTGAGAGATAGTCCTTTTTAGTGGATCTAGTTATAAATCTTCACCGCGAGGACAGCGAGTTATAATTGATGCCTAATCTTTCATCTTGCTTTTAGAAAACTCAAGAGGTTGAATCTTGGTGGAAACGATTTGACAGCAGTTCCGCAAAAGGCATTGGCACTGCTGGAAAATTTGAAGAAACTCGAAATGCAGGAGAACAGAATCGCTTCCATATCGGAGGGCGATTTTGCAGGTATATTTAAATTTTGTATCAATTTTAGGGAGAACTATGGATGGTATTAGTAGTACTCGTAGTCATATACATTACACATAGTTAATTATACATAGTTAATTTGTGGTAAAGAAAATAAAATATACGCCTCAACACCAAGATAAAGTCAAATATATTTTGGTGTTTACTTTGTTTGTCCTTTTTCACACATCAATGGACAAACACGTGATTATTTGCAACATATAAATTAAGATTGTTTTAAATCTGAAATAAGGGTTTTATAGGATAATGACTATCTGCACGGGCGGAACAGCGAGGCGAAGATAGTAGATATATGTAATGATAAAGTAAATACATTGATTGACTGGAAGGTTGTCGCAGTTGGTAGCAACTATTTCTTCTAAACTGCTAGTCCCGGGTTCGATCTCGGGGCAGATGAAACATTGGTGTGCTTGAACAATTCTGTTTGAATTGTGTCTAGGTGTGTGTATATGTATGTAAAGGCTCTGTCTAGTTTGGTGATGTTACGTTTGTTTCAGTACAAATGTTTAAAATTTGGTACAAGTGAAAGTGTTAACTTTTGTTGTCAGGTCTACGGAGCCTAGATTCGCTAGGCTTGGCCCACAATCAGCTGCGAGAGGTACCGTCCCAGGTGTTCTCCCACCTGACATTTCTCAACTCTCTAGAGCTCGAAGGGAATCTAATCCAAAGGATTGATGAAAAGGCATTTGCTGGACTTGAAGGTAATTGGCTTTTGTTTGTAAACGTTCTAGTCCTACCTTGACTGACCAATATTCTATACTGACCTATGTTCGGATAACTATATAGTTTATGTGTAGCTTGTTGTTTATTGTATTAATTAGCCATACATTACACCATGTTCTTACGGCTAAAAACCCATTTATTCATTTGTATTAGTTATAAAATTACCTCCACTGTCTTACTCGACATATTAAAAAGAAACATGTAATTAGTAATTTGTGGTCAACGATTTGTGTTTCACAGTTACCTACATTCTGGGTTACATAACTTAACGTTATATTTATTGTGTTTGTTGATCAATAAAAAATACATAAAAAGGCTAGTTTGATACTGTACTAATAATATATTAATTTATTTTTATATGGAGTATTTTGACTTCTTCTTTAACACATGTACTACACACAGAATCAAATGGCAATTTATCAGAAAGATCTCGAACTATTAATATACTTCCTACCATTAAAATAACCATCGTGAGTTTTGAACTTTTCTTTATTAATTATATATAAATGATAGCAGTGATCGGGGATTTTGGCGCGAACGCGGAAAAGTCAACGTTTTTGCATTGTATTATTTATCAAAACTTATGCTTTTTTTCAGCGTTAATGTGTAAAATTGGTGGCGTTTTACTCATTAAGTGCTGTTTTACGTGCATGAGTGTGGGCAAGTGATATAATGTGGTGAAACGTGTTTTTTCCGTGTTGTTTCCAAAACTCCATAGAAGCTGATGTTGCCACCACTTTACCATCATAAGCATGACTTAGACTGACTGGACTCTGACTGACTACTACAAATATCGCCAGAATATTCTACTAAAAATTTGTAATACAAATAACTTGACACTGGCAAATGCATGAGAAGTGCGGGACCATAACCCTCTAAGGAGGGAAAATGAAAAAAAAGATAGCAGTGATCGAATGTTAATAATTATTTTATTTAACGTAATACATGTATCTCTACGAGGCTAGTGCGCGGTGATATTACAAGTTTTAGTCAGCCGTCTTTGCGTCGCGAAAAGCGAACTTTTTCTACACTAATATTATAAGTGGAAAGACTGTTTGAATTAAATAGGCTCCGATACTACTAGACCGATTAAAAAAATCTATCACCCATTGAATCCTACATTATTCCTGATGAACAAAGGCCACAGAATTTTTTTTTTAAATAGGATCTGTATGAAAACTTCGACAATGCTACCCAAGGTGTGAAAAAATACCAAAAATTCCTTATATCGCCTAAGCTGCGTAAATTATTGACAGTAGAGCAAAGTAATATACTACAGTTTTACGGAGGACATCACAATCTACAAAAAAGTCTATAACACCATACGTCTAACTATTACAGTTATGTCAAAATAACCAAACTTTTTCATGTTAAATTATGCAATAGTAATACAGGTACAAACTAGGCCACATTTCTAACACCTTGTTATTAATCCTTATCTACTGTAATAATAATGAGGAACGATTTGATTGTTTGTTTGTAATAGATAAACGCATAAACTACTGAACTTTTTGAATAAACTCTTTCACCAGTAGAAAAATAAATTATGCCTGAGTAACATATCACCAGCTAGTAAATAGTAAATATAAGCGCAGCTAGTAAATATAATAAAGAGGAATGCTTTCATTGTTTGTTTGAATTGAATAGGCTCCGAAACTACTGGACCGATTTGAAAAATTATTTTACCATTAGAACCCTACATTATCACTAATGAACATAAGCTATAGATTTTTTTCAAAATGTTAGGGATCAGTATGAAAACTACGGTAATGTAATCCAAAGTGTACAAAAGTTCCAAAAATATTCTAATATTACGTACGCTGCGAAAACTATTGACAATAGAGCATAGTGATGTACTACAGTTTTATGGAAGACATCAATGTCTACTAAAAATCTACCATATTTTCTACCGACTTCCAAAAAGGAGGAGGTACTCATTTCGACTGTTTTTTTAATGTTTGTTACCTCATAACTTCCGATAGGGTTAACCGATGCTCAACATTCTTTTTTGTTTAAAAGCTGGTTTTTCCCGTGTCCCATGTAAATTTACTCAAATTCGGTTCAGTAGTTTTTGAGTTACACTCTAATAACTGAATAGAATGGAAGTCTGTATTAAATTTTTCAAATTGTACTTGTTAACTATTACAGTTATGTCACAATAACTACTTTTTCATGTTAAAATATCAATATTATCAAAAGTGATGCCGGTAAAAACTTGCCACATTATTCGATTTAGATTTTATTTATTAGATTATTATTTATTTATACTAAAGATATATTATTAAAGAGGAATGATTTGATTGTTTGTTTGTTTGCAATGGATAAACGCAAACCGATTCAATAAAATACATCTCTAGTCGAAAACTACATTATGTCTGAGTGACAGACGTGCGTTATTTGATTCATCATCATCATCCATCACCACGCGGGTGATACCGTGGAGCGAAGCTGGTAATTAATAAAACCCAAAGCTGTATGAATATATTATTACCTAATTTATGAAACTTTTCAGTGCAGAAAAAGTTTGTTTTAGCAGCGTGGTTTTAGTATCGATTATTTTCTCAGACTGTTTTGGTGAATTAAGTTAAGTTAAAATACGATGGTCTTTCTCATTACTAGTTTTGGTAGATCACAGAAAAAAAACACCTAATATTAATTAACAATTTAATATTAGTTCCAATTTCAAAACCAATTTCATTTCTTTTGTTTTTTTTAAGAAAACCTGCAATATCTCCGCCTGGGCGACAACCGCCTCCATGAGATACCTTCAGAGGCGCTGCGGCCATTGCACCGCCTCCGCCATCTAGACCTGCGTTCCAACAATATCACCTACATCAGCGAGGACGCGTTTACTGGATATGGAGATTCAATCACATTCCTGAACTTGCAAAAGAATATGTAAGTCATATCTCTAGCTATATAGCAACCTGAAATATTTAAACTTGGATCAGAACCGCCTACGGGGATACCTTTGGCTACTGCACCTATTTTATAACAAAAAAGCAGCGAAGCTGTTTTGCTGTTAATGACGATTGGTGTTCAGTGTTCTCTGGAATACAGCAGCCGTGAGATTCTCTTATGATTCGTCGACGAGCTCGCCGATATCAAATACTTTATGAGACATTGCCCTTGTACATAAGGTGTCTTTTCCAACTTTTCTTGTCATCTCTTCATTTGATTCACGGATGTTGTCAAAGATGCAACGATGTTTGCTCCTAAGGAATCACACGGCTGCTCATTTCTTTTTGTTTTATTATCTCGGCTGTTAGCGCACGCGAGAAAAGAAATGACTGCATTATACACTGGCAATGAAAATGTTTTTAAAAAGATTTATTTTTTAATCAAAATACTTGCTTGTCTCGTGCCGTGGGGTACCGGCTTAGGTGCCGTGGGGTACCGGCTTAGAATAGTACCCCCCCAACTCTACCCGTGGGTGCGTAAAAATCTGCTAAGGGATAACAATCGGAAGGTGGGCAGCAGCACCTTCCCAGTATTAAAACCCCAAAACTGCGCTCGCCAACCCGCCTGCCAAGCGTGGCGAGTATTGGCAAAATCCCCCCTATGGATTTGATAAAAAGAACCAGGCCCCCAGTCCCCGGCAGCCCCGCTATTCCTGGCTACGGTAGCGGCCACGGTAACGGTGGGGCAGGGGGTGCTAAGAATCCCCGGCAGACGCCCGGCTACCACCCCCAACGACGACGACTGGCCCTGGTGACACACAACATACGCACAATGAGGACAGACGAGAAGATATATGAGCTAGAAGAAGAAATGAGTAAGTTACACTGGGACATTGTGGGGTTATCTGAAGTCCGTAGAGCGGGTGAGGACACGATAACCCTAAAATCAGGTAACCTACTCTACTACCGGGAGGGCGACCAACAGTCCCAAGGTGGTGTCGGTTTTCTCGTCCACAAGTCCCTTACTAACAACATAGTTAAGATCGATAGCGTTTCCAATAGGGTCGTATACCTAATACTCAGAGTATCCAAACGATATTCGCTGAAGGTCATTCAGGTATACGCACCGACGAAGTCGCACCCGGATGATGAGGTGGAGGATATGTATGAGGACATTAGTCGGGCCATACATACCTCTGAAACGCACTTTCTAGTTGTTATGGGGGACTTCAACGCGAAGTTGGGTAAGAGAAGCGAGGATGAGTTGAAAGTGGGGCATTTGGTTATGGGCAACGGAACCGTAGGGGACAGAGGTTGGCCGACTTCCTGGAGAAAGAGGGACTCTTTATGATGAACTCTTTCTTTCAGAAGCCACCTCACAGGAAATGGACCTGGCTGAGTCCCGATGGTTCCACGAGAAATGAGATTGACTTCATTATGACCACCAAAAGGCAAATATTCACTGATGTCTCCGTGATCAACAGGGTTAAAACCGGTAGTGATCACCGAATGGTAAGAGGCACGGTGAATATTAATGTCAAACTGGAGAGGTCTCGTCTGATGAAGTCTACGCTCCGACCTACTCGTGCCCGTATTCAAGACCCCGAGAGCTTTCAACTTGAGCTATCCAATCGCTTCGATTGCCTTGAGAACATCGCTTCAGTGGACGAGATCAATAACAGGTTAGTAGAAACTGTCCATACAGTGGGTTCCAAGTACTTTAAACCCCACCGTACAGATAGGCCACAGAAACTCTCCAACGATACCCTCAACCTCATGGCTGAACGACGCTCATTAAAACTGCAGTCTTCGGATGATGCTGAAGCATATAGGCTGCTCAATAGACGAATAATATGGAAGTCCTTGCGACACGACATCCGGATCTTTAATACAAACCGTATTAAAGAGACGATAGAGCGGAAAAAAGGCTCCAAAGTGTTTGCAAGAGACATGTCTATTGGGCAAAGCCAGTTGACGAAGCTGAAGAGAGAAGACGGCAGTGTAGCGTCGACCAAAGCAGAAGTATTAGGAGAGGTAGAGAGTTTCTACGGACAGCTATACACCTCGGTCGCTAAACCTGTTAGCAGCTCGGCCAAAGACCCAAGAGCCAAGCTGACCCGACATTATACCGAAGATATCCCGGACATCAGCCTGTACGAGATTAGAATGGCCTTGAAACAGCTTAAGAACAACAAGGCGCCTGGTGACGACGGTATCACATCTGAGCTTCTGAAAGCGGGTGGAACACCGGTACTTAAAGTCCTTCAGAAGCTCTTTAATACCGTCTTACTCGAAGGTTCAACGCCAGAAGCATGGAACAAAAGCGTTGTGGTGCTGTTCTTCAAGAAAGGTGACAACACTTTACTTAAAAATTACAGACCCATCTCGCTTTTGAGCCATGTTTATAAGCTGTTTTCGAAGGTCATAACGAACCGTCCAGAACCAGTCGCAGGTTTGATGAATTCCAGCCTCCGGAACAAGCCGGTTTCCGAAAAGGCTATAGTACCATAGATCACATCCACACGCTACGGCAAGTTATACAGAAGACCGAAGAGTATAACTTGCCTCTTTGTTTAGCGTTTGTGGACTATGAGAAAGCCTTTGATTCGATCGAGACGTGGGCAGTGCTTGAGTCTCTCTTGCGGTGCCGTATTGACTATCGGTATATTGAAGTGCTGAAGTGTTTGTACAAAAACGCCTACATGTCAGTCCGAGTACAGGAGCAGAGTTCGAAGGCAATTCCATTGCAAAGAGGCGTGAGACAGGGAGACGTTACATCTCCGAAATTGTTCACCGCTACATTGGAAGACGCCTTCAAGCTTCTGGAATGGCAAGGACTTGGCATTAATATTAACGGCGAATACATCACTCACCTTTGATTTGCAGACGATATTGTAGTCATGGCAGAATCCATAGAAGACCTCAGTACAATGCTCGAAGGCCTCCATCGAGTTTCCCAACGGGTAGGTCTTAAGATGAACATGGATAAGACGAAAATTATGTCTAATGCCCATGTTGTACCTACCCCAATATCAGTTGGGAACTCAGTTCTCGAAGTTGTTGACGAGTACATCTACCTGGGACAGACAGTCAAACTAGGCAGGTCCAACTTCGAGAAAGAGGTCAATCGTCGAATCCAACTCGGCTGGGCAGCGTTCCGGAAACTTCGCGAAGTCTTCTCGTCAAAAATACCTCAGTGCCTCAAGACAAGAGTGTTCGACCAATGTGTGTTACCAGTGATGACTTATGGCACTGAAACGTGGTCTCTTACTATGGGCCTCATAGACAAGCTCAAAGTCGCACAACGAGCTATGGAGAGGACTATGCTCGGGGTTTCTCAACGTGATTGAATCAGAAATGAGGAGATCAGTAGAAGAACGAAAGTCACCGACATAGCCCAGAAGATTAGCCAGTTGAAGTGGCAGTGGGCAGGGCACATAGCACGCAGAACAGATGGCCGATTGGGCCGAAAGGTTCTGGAGTGGAGACCACGGACCAGCAAGCGCCGCGTAGGTCGTCCACCGACACGGTGGACAGACGACCTGATGAAGGTCGCAGGACGACGTTGGATGCAGGCCGCTTCCAACCGGTCCTTTTGGAAAATCATGGGGGAGGCCTATGTTCAGCAGTGGACGTCCTACGGCTGAGCTGATGATGATGATGATGACTTGCATATCTTATTCTTATCTATCAAATACCTTCAAAATTTGTTTTTGATAGAAGTAATTTAACGTTCTAAATAGGGAGTGCAAAAACATAATGTAAACGTTGTAAAGAGTCAGAAACATGAAACTAATTTAGAGTACTTAATTGTTACATATAATACAATACATGCAAAATTATTTTTCGTCAAGCAACAAGAATAGGGATAACCAACTGTTCTATCATTTTAAATATTACATATAATACGTATTTTCCAAAAAAACGAATGAGCAAATTGATTTTTACTAATGTGACGGCTGTTTTTGTGTTCATTCTGCAAAATGATATAATTTTAAATTATCCATGAAAATATCAATTACAAAAGCAGCAGGTGGTACTGAACTCAGCTACTCGTAAACCGAACGAACAGGCGCTTGAGGGCATGTTCTTTTTTTGATTGCGCAGCGGTTCAGTTTTAATTCAATTCTAACGTTCTTCCTCTCATGCGTTATGTACATTTATTTAATGGAGTAACACATTTATTTAATTTACACATACATCATTGTAAATATTTACAATAAAGTAAGGCTTACCAATAATGAATACATTCCTGGTTGAAAACGAAAACATTGACACCTAGGTACCTAACCCAGGAGACCAGGCTGTGTTGTGGCATACCATTATGGAAGACGTATTAGTTGTTCAGTTTTGCTTACACAGGGTCCGTCATCGCTATGGCCATTCAAATACGTAACGCGTCGAACTACGGCATCTTCAAGGAATTATCTTGAAAACAATACTATAGATTTTTTGAAGTGGAGATACTATAACGCGGTGCATTACGATACCTTCAAGGAAATATCTTGAAATTGATAAAAAAATGTAATAATTCCTTGACGTAATCTTTTTTTTAATAATGGTTCGTCCAAGTGACTCCTTGTCGCCTGATGTAAAGTGGAAATGGAATCAAGAAGCTACTCGTATGACCATTAAGAGGATCGCATAGCCAGTACTTGTCCATACTAACACAAATAACTCTTTTCTACATCTTAATATTGTCCGATTTCAGTGATTTTTTCATGTAATCAACACATTGTTTACTAGACACATACGTTTTGATTTTTTCAGTTTTTCAAAGTACAAAGTTGCACCCATCTAAACCAGCCGTATTTTTGTGCTGAATCTGTGACTATTTAAATCAATATTTTACCAAAAATAATAAAACGTACTAAGCTAGAATACATTCTATTCGAGCAATCGACATCAAAAACAAAATATTTTGTTACTATTTAGGGGGTAAAAACGACTTGACCCGAAACGCCACCCCTATGATGACCTGAGAGATGCTTTTTCACGCCCGCTTGTAAGACCCAGGGTCATAGCTGCAAGGGACAAACGTATACCATAACGCTTCGCGTTACGTGTTGAGTGGTTATAGCAAATAAGGGCTCAACACAGAGCACAGCGCGAATGCCAACCGGGGTTAGGTAACTGCGGGTAGACCAACTAGCACTTTATAAAGGTACCAGCCCGTAGCTAAACGGTTCAGCTTTTTATGATGCCTTAAATGTTAATTTCCTCGAGACTATAAATCTAGTGTAGTTTTTAGGTACTAAATCATAACAGCTGTAATTCTAGTCTGAAAAATAACTCTTTTTATTTTATTTTTTTGCTTGAAATGGAATAACAGCACTCTAGGATATAACTAAGGAAACTCTCAAAGTATCTAAGTAAGATTTGGATTGTGACTTCGATATACTTGTTTAGGATTGGAATTCAAGTTATTGGATCCAAATGCTACTAACTAAGTCCGATCGATCGATCTAACCATGTTTTTTGAAATTCTATTGAGACCCAAATACTTTTCTTATGGGGGATCCCTATAATCTATATATCCACAGTCTTCCTTACTACCGATAGAAATGTGACATAACGTCCATACAAATAGTGTCAAATATCTAACTCTAGTAAGGTTAACCGGCGATAGATAGATTATTGGGACGGGCTGTTAGTAACTTACATTAAGTAATTTAGTAAACACGAGGATGTTTGTATTGATTTTTAATATTATAGTAAATAAAACTTACATTAGTAAGCCTGTTGACTTGTAACTTAGTGTTGTTTATAAATGTTTGATAGATTGTGGTTTTTGATAAAAAAAAAATAAGGGATCAGATTTACACCGAAACAGGTGAATTCTTAACCGCTCTTGGGTCTTACTGCATACCAATGTGCCAGATTATTTACATTTCAGTTGTTTTTTATAATATTAATCTGACATGCCCATTCCCTTACATGGTAAGGAGGAATAGCTCTGTAATGTTAGACAGAAAAAATACATTTTGGACGGGATTCGAACCTTTATCTCGAGTCGCAGCCGTTTGATAGACTGACGCTCCGCACGCCTAGCACCATTTAATAGACAAAGTCCATACCACAGAATAAACAATAATTATATCCATACCAAGGCGGTCAGAGCATGCGTATTCGAATTACATTCAAGGGTCTAATTTTTCTCTCTAATATCGCAAACTTTAGTTTCGCTAAGCATGTGTTAGTACTTTAAAAATCACACTACATTAAAAAAGGCACTTCCATTTATTCAATCTAGTAGGTACCTAATTTGTGTCTATGTATGTATCTCGTGAAGTAAGACTTCATTCTGGAGTTATTTTGATAAGACAGTAATAACGTTTTGTACCAAATATGCTGTTTGGCTTCTGTGTCACAAGATAACTAGTATGAATTGTTATAAATAGAAATATAAATTCTCATTCTTTACATTTATTTTGTCTCTGTCAATCTCCTTAAGATTAACATGAAGTAAAACACCTAAATTTGTAATTTTTAATAAATATTTATTGTTTACATCAAATCAAGTACAATCAAGTCCATTTTTTCTCTAATTTCTGAAACAAAAGTGTTTCTGGTTGTTTCGCACCTACGCATGAAACTGAATCTGCCTCCGTTCGATTAACCTCAGAATTTCTAGCTAAATATCGCTTTTGTAACACATTAATTGCAATACTTCAAAGGTTGCGTGTTTCATTCATATTAACTTAGCTATTCATTACCTCAAAATTAATCAATCAACGTTACGGAGTTGGTAAAGTATGTTTACGCACAACTTTGTTTCAGGGTACACCAGTTGCCGACGATGGGTTTCGACAACTTGAATTCACTGGAGACTTTGAACCTTCAGAACAATAAGCTGCAACATATTCCTGAGGAGATAATGGAACCTATTTTGGATACGCTACGTGTTGTGGATATAATGGGTACGTGGTACAAATAGTGCCATGGGCCTTTGAAGTAAAACTTGCCGACAAAATTGTCTTGTATCGGGCTTTTATCAATGATTTATGTTTCGGCGTTGTAGGAATAAATTATGTATAATTGAAGTTATAAGTAATTGATACTGGAGTTCTCTCCGAACTAAGACCTCGCGATGTAGTTATACTGATTGTTGTCATTTTGGCTAATATGTTGTAGAGCCTATCAATTTTCATAATATAGGTTCTGACACTATAAGCTTCAAAAGAGTTTTAAATGTACTCACTATGAAGCCTTTCATATTTTATGATACCTCACTTGAACTAATTTGAAAACATTAAACCCCGGTGTCAACAAGCCCCTAAAGATTTATAGCTTATATATACGATTTTAAAATTATGTTTGCACGAACTACCCATCAGATAATGTCATAAAGAACTGATCACTTCTATTTAATAAGACTATAAGGCAAGAACTTTTATTATTGAGTACACAAAAAAACTCAATCGACGTTGATAAAATTTAAATGGTATCAACTTGGAGCCATCTCGCTTTTGAGCCATGTTTATAAGCTGTTTTCGAAGGTCATAACGAACCGTCTCAGTCGCAGGTTTGATGAATTCCAGCCTCCGGAACAAGCCGGTTTCCGAAAAGGCTATAGTACCATAGACCACATCCACACGCTACGGCAAGTTATACAGAAGACCGAAGAGTATAACTTGCCTCTTTGTCTAGCGTTTGTGGACTATGAGAAAGCCTTTGATTCGATCGAGACGTGGGCAGTGCTTGAGTCTCTCCAGCGGTGCCGTATTGACTATCGGTATATTGAAGTGCTGAAGTGTTTGTACAAAAACGCCTACATGTCAGTCCGAGTACAGGAGCAGAGTTCGAAGGCAATTCCATTGCAAAGAGGCGTGAGACAGGGAGACGTTATATCTCCGAAACTGTTCACCGCTACATTGGAAGACGCCTTCAAGCTTCTGGAATGGCAAGGACTTGGCATCAATATTAACGGCGAATACATCACTCACCTTCGATTTGCCGACGATATTGTAGTCATGGCAGAATCCATGGAAGACCTCAGTACAATGCTCGAAGGCCTCCATCGAGTTTCCCAACGGGTAGGTCTTAAGATGAACATGGACAAGACGAAAATTATGTCTAATGCCCATGTTGTACCTACCCCAATATCAGTTGGGAACTCAGTTCTCGAAGTTGTTGACGAGTATATCTACCTGGGACAGACAGTCAAACTAGGCAGGTCCAACTTCGAGAAAGAGGTCAATCGTCGAATCCAACTCGGCTGGGCAGCGTTCCGGAAACTTCGCGAAGTCTTCTCGTCAAAAATACCTCAGTGCCTCAAGACAAGAGTCTTCGACCAATGTGTGTTACCAGTGATGACTTATGGCACTGAAACGTGGTCTCTTACTATGGGCCTCATAGATAAGCTCAAAGTCGCACAACGAGCTATGGAGAGGGCTATGCTCGGGGTTTCTCTACGTGATCGAATCAGAAATGAGGAGATCCGTAGAAAAACGAAAGTCACCGACATAGCTCAGAAGATTAGCCAGTTGAAGTGGCAGTGGGCAGGGCACATAGCACGCAGAACAGATGGCCGATGGGGCCGAAAGGTTCTGGAGTGGAGACCACGTACCGGCAAGCGCAGCGTAGGTCGTCCACCGACACGGTGGACAGACGACCTGAGAAAGGTCGCAGGACGACGTTGGATGCAGGCCGCTTCCAACCGGTCCTTTTGGAAAATCATGGGGGAGGCCTATGTTCAGCAGTGGACGTCCTACGGCTGAGATGATGATGATGATGAACTTGGAGCCATCGAAATCGGGCTATCCAGCAAAAAGTTATAGTCGTAGCATTTTTTAAATGTCGATTCAAAATTGTTTACATTTTTAAGTCGGTTAAAAAAATAGTGTATTAGTGGTGAATAAGGCATAAGTGACAACCATTTTGTTGTTTGTGTAGATAACCCCCTCATCTGCGACTGTGAACTGGCGTGGTACGAGGCGTGGCTGGCTGGTCTAAGAGACCGTGATGACGAGATGATGCAGAAGAAACGCACTGTCTGCACCATGGTCAACGAGCACCGGGAATACAGCGTCGCCAAGATGCCCCTGGAAAAGATGAACTGTAAGCGGAAACCAGCATACGGACGCACCGGCGCTGCACATGCGACCACCTGCAACCTGGTGACAAACATAATCATATACATTGCCGCCATGTGGCTCTAAAATAACATTTTAAAATTATTATTTTGATCCCCTTTTGTTTGCGAAGGGGTACCTTCGAGCCAACTGTGGCCGGATGGCTCGACCTTAACCCTTTCGCCGCGTTTGTATTTTCAGTTGAAAACTTAACGTGATGAATTTATGCAATAAACTACGATACATATCAATGTGGGGCTAAAACAAAATTAGTAGTAAATGGAGCGGTAGCTTTTTATGTACGGAGGATGGAATTTAAGGAGTGTAAGTTAGTGTGTGATACAGTATTTTTACATTAGGAAACATCTTGGCATGCCTTACTAATGTACCAAGTAGATGGCAATCGAACATCAGCAATCTAGCTAGTAGGTATCACTCGAGACAAGTTTCGTTATCGTTATGGTCGTAGGAGCCCTTCACTTAAGGAAGGGTTAAGCAAAAATGTGATTCTTCACCAGAAATTGACAAAAAACTTTTAACTGAAACGTTTTGATTTTTTAGTATTAACCTTGGAATTTAAAATGTCATTATATTTTATATCATTTACCCCTGCCTTATATATAATGTACACATATTTAATAAGCTTATACGTATTACGATGTTGACTATTATGATACTGTTCTATTATTATTCTATTATATTCTTAAATAAGGGTTCTCTCAAGGTATTATAATAAATTGAAACCTGTTAATACAGTATAGCTAAATATTGTTGGAAATCTATATCTGTGGTTAGGTTCTCTTTTCAATATAATTATATCACGTTTAGGAAGAAACATTTATTCCAAAGCAAGAATATTGTATTTTATCGCTGTTATAATCAAATAGTGCCCATATTAGTTCGATTTGACGTAGTTAGCGTTAGGTAGATAAGTGTTAGTAAAATTTTGTCGATATTATATTTAATGCTATTCATAATTAAAAATGTAGCATTTCTTAGATAATAATAAAAATTACGTTATATAAGTTCTTTTTTAATTTATTCAGTGTATAATTTTATTGTGCAAGTTTGAGTAAGTATAGTGTTTTGGGCAGTAAGTAGATAATTTTTTTGGTTATCAGTAAATAAATTTATTGAATTATAGTAGATATTTTATTAACGTTTCTGTTTTAGGTTATTTTTATAGATAAATAATAAATGTGACTCTAAATGACTGCTTTGATAATTAATTTGCAGTAAACATGTGTATTATATGTAAATTGTGTTCAACAATATAAACGTTGCTGGAGAGAGAAAAATAGAAACTGGGTATATACCGTATGTGTTTGAGCTCCCAATATTCGGCACTGTCACGCGCGCCATGATCACGAGTAAGCTTAGAAAACATGGGGATCTGAAACAAACAGGAAAAAAACCGGTAAATATCCAATTTCTTATGTTAACACGTGTAACTAAACTATAGTAACAATTTACCAAAAAATCCCATTTATCTAATTATTACTATATGAAGTGATAAATTTGTAACCAATAACATATCCCGTAGTCTGATATAAGGAAGTATATTGAATATATGTAACTACAGTATACATTGAATTATATAAAGGAAATCATAATATTATTGGAGGTGATAGTAGAAAAAACTATATATATATTAATATTGCATCAAGTCTCATTGTTCTACCTATTTACACTCTATTAAGAAGTTTACTATGTGAATGTTTGATATGTATATTTCATATTAAAAATGTATTAAAATGATCTCAGTATGTATGACGCGAGATAGAATGCAATAGTATTCTTTTACATACTATGATACATTTTAAAGACATAATAATATATATAAAGATAAGGTATTTTAATAATTAAAAATTGCACTTATATATCTACACTGTAATACCTATCTTTTGCACCATATATACATTAATATATTGTAAAATAAGTATAAGAATACTACAGAGTCAAAGGAACCTGATTAAATAAGATTCATTCATATAATATGTCCTATATTCTACAAAATGTTGTCGTGTATTCTATTGTAGTAATTTTATAATGTCTTAACGTGCATTTTTCGATTCTAATCAATAATAAAGTTGGTGTGTTCTATTCTATAAGTAGGTGTCTCGCTTATTCTAAATGACCTGACGCAAGTTAAATCGTTTTGCCTATCCATTTATCTTATGTTAAATTTACTTTACTGGTTTATTTATATACTTTGAAACAGTATCCGTTGATTTCAAACACCTTTTAGCTGATTTAATCGTTCATACTATATATTAATTTCATCAAATTGATCCCGATGCACATTTTATGTTGTTCATGATGTACAGAGATCTTGTACTATTATGTTGGTCATATAAAGCTCTTACACGGACAATTATTTTTGCAATGATCGTCTAAATTGCATACTTACATAAAAGTGTTATACGACATAGAGCAACAATGTTGACGTGTGCTACATAAGGATGTACTCGTAGAGTATACGTCAACATTGACGTAATTGTTGTCGTGTACTCTACATGGTTATGTAGAGTACACGTCAACACTGTTGCTCTTATATATAATTGCTATATCGCACTGGTTATATAATTGCTATAAAAAAGTTAGAGTGAGTGCACACTTTAGGATCTTGAGGTTCTTAATTGGATTCTAAACAGTTGGTATTAGCCAATAATAGGCTCGATTCACAATAGTTTACAAAACGCGATTTGATCGATTTTAAAGTTGTTTAAAATCAATGTTGTTATTGTTGCAAACTATGTAAATAAAAGTGTTGTCGAACCTTTAATATTTCACTCGTTTAAATACAACTTTTGAAATTATATTTTCGTAGTAATGAACTTTTTTAATGTCAGTTATAGTAGAATCGCGCTTACATATATTTATTTATATATATATATATATATATATATATATATGTACGTACTTTCAATCACATTTATATACCAACATACTTGTGATATCTATAAAACTGTGTACTTCTTCTTTGTTATTAGTAATACAATCACTAATTTTAGCCTTTCGCGGTTGTCAACTACATTATAATTAGTACTCACGGGATGTGCACCACGATTTGGCAGGTTTTGGAGTTCCCGATATTTCGGCGCAGTTACATGCATCATGTTCACGGGTAGGAGAAAGTTCGAAGTTATTAAGAGCAGACAAAACGGTCTACCTTCTTTCTCACTCTTTTACTACGGATACCACTGTCCCTCGAACTCAGTCGACTAAACACAAACACGTGGTGTACATCCCGTGAGAACTAATTATAATAATTACTAATATTTCAGAACAACTAAATGCGTTATAGATACAGAGGAATCATAGCCTAGTCGAATTAGGATTTGACCCGGAAAAAAATGTAATTAGCAATTTTCCTTTGCAAAATTAACTTTGTTTTGCGTGATAATAGATCCGTTACATCATCCGCCATCTTGATTTAACAGGTCAACTTTTGTTTATTTAATATAACCCGTTTATTTTCAATCAAACACTAAAAATGTTGTTACGATAGTTGTACTCGTATAGAATTAAATGTTCTACAATTGTGATGCTCATTAATTATTTTCTTAGATCAATATTTTCCGGCTTATACCTAAAAGAGGGAGCGAATTATTGTTTGATGAACAACTCGTCTATTCCCAATTCTATATTAAAAAAAATTGTTTTGTCCAAGGTATCCAGTTACCCCTTAAAGGATACTGCAGCTGCTCTTTACAGCAGCGTGAGAGCCAACGATGCCAACTCAGCCCCTTTGGGGCTAGATCTAGCCCTTTAACTGTTTGTTCAGCCTCCATAGTAATGATAATGAAGACACTAGCCCTTAATTAAGCCCCAAGAAAAAACAAACTTAACATTTTACACATATTTTTCAAAAATACACGGGCGCGAAGCCGGCTTTCTAATAGTCACACAAATATAACCTACCTACTATATAGTTCCGGGAACAGTAGACCTCAAATTATCATTTATCAAACAAAACCTTAGACAAGTTAAGAACAAAAGAAGATTTTAGATAAAAGCTTAGCATAAACTAACTAATGGATCCTACTAAAAAATTGGTGTGAACCATAATTGTAAGAATTTTAATTTCAAACTACTTTGGTTGTAACAATTTTCCATGTAAAATTGAAAATAAACGTGATAATGCAATGATACGATTTTACTTTCGCCTCTTTTCGGGTATAAGTCGAAGAATATCGCCCCGACGAAAACATTTATCAGAACTAAAATTGTAAGAAAACTTAATTGAAAGCAACTTTGACTCTAACAATTTCACATGTAAAATTTAAAATAAATGAGTCGTTGATCAAACAAAATTCGCCACCGCTTTTGGGTATAAATCGAAAAATATTGATCTTAGGAAAACATTGGTAGTAAACCAAATTGTAGGAAATTTATATTTTAAAGAACTTTTGCAACCCATGTTTTGTTTTCAATTGATAATAAACGAGTTATTCAATAAACAAAAACCCTTTACCCTTAAAATCAAGATGGTGGAAGACACAACGGGGTCGATTACCACGCAAAGCAAAATTTAGACTAACAGTGACATTCCCCAACGAATTCAGAAGGAAAGAGATTTTTTCGGGATTGTCCCTTTTTTGAGCGAATTCGACTGGCTTATCATGCTACAAAGTCTAATTTTCAATTTGTCGTCAACCCTTGAATGGCGCCATTTGGCGTCAATTGTTTGCCAGGGAAAATAATTATAATATCGCTATGTTGTATGATATGTAATATGTTTTACGAGGGTAAGACAGAGTAAGACGTAAGACAAGTTTAATAAGCATTACCAGTTATAACTATTTTTTGTAAATAAACTAGTGTTTTGAAATTGTATTATTATGAACCATTCGAAAACATTATACTGCATTTTATTGAACTAGAATATTTTATTAGTCGATTTTAACCTTTTTCACAATAATTTCCTATATAACAAATATGTATATTATAATTAAAAATTGATGAATATTATACTTATTGTTTGTTCCGGAAATTCTACGTAAATAGTGTTATAAAATCATATAACTTTTATTGTAGGCCCTTTTCAATATCTTGAAATGTTACCCTTAAATTATACTAATTATAAAACCATGATCTTGCATATCAAATTAGCATTAACGTTATAGTATGAAAATTGGTGTCGTGTTATATAATAATAATTATAATATATAAGAACTCGTTATTTCTTACATTTGCATAGCTGTTGTCATATTGATAAATATTGCTTTAGGTATAAGTAAAAAGTAAATGTTTTGTGTGAATGAGGTAGGCAACATACGCTACATATATATGAAATATGTATGTATGTTCTAAAGATCAAATATTTGTACAACTGTCTCTATGTCTCATATCTGTCATTATATCTTGTATTTGTTGTGTGACTGTCTCAATGATATATCTGTTATGTTGTTATATGTATAATGATCAGCAATAATTCTATATGTCGTATAGGTTTGATCTAAATACTTGTCTTGAAGCTTTTGAGCTTAAACAGATTTCATTGATGGTCAACACGGTTACGTACAAAATTTTTGTGCATATTTGGTTCGAAATTTGAAACTGTATGTTTTAGGCATCTTGCAAATTTACATTGTTCAATACAAAACAGTTGGAAGAAAGTTGTAAAATATATAAAAAATACTAAATACTGTCATTTAACATCTAACCCTATTTGGCTGTTTATTGTCACATTTATTATAGTGATAAAATAATTGTAGTTAATTTAATGTCTTATAATGAAAATCGCTGTAAAATGTGTATTTATTTAATTTTTGGTTAAAATAAAAGTATATTAAAAAAGGTTGACATAGTGTATTATTTCTTTACACTTTTTTATCTTTATTCATTTGTAATTAATACCTCTAAAAATAAAATAACTCGCAATCGAAAACAATTACGTTATAAAGTCAACTTTCTAAACTACTATAAAAATACCGTATGTATTTTTTTAGTATTTTAGTATTAATTTGTTTTGATTTAGAGATTATTAATTTATTATCTTGTTTAATTACGAATATCATTTTAATGATAGTCCCATCATATCCCCCATAGCCTTACTTTATTTAAATATATAAATAACAAAGCACGTAGTTAAAACAAGTACTATTTGAAAAATTTTATACCGACTTCCATTCTATACAGTTATTGGAATGTAACTCAAAAACTACTAGACCGAATTTGACGAAATTTAAACAGGAACACACGGGAAGCACCACCTTTTAAATTATCTACCGACTTAAAAAAAGAAGGAGGTACTCATTTCGACTGTTTTTTATGTTTGTTACCTCATAACTTACGATAGGATAAACCGATTCTCAAAATTCTTTTTTTGTTTGCAAGCTGGTGTTTCCCGTGTGGTCCCATTTCATCAAATTCAGTCTAGTAGTTTTTGAGTTACACTACAATAACTGATTAAAATTAATACCGACTTCCGGTATTAATTTTTAAATTGTACTTGTATTTTTTCAATCTAAAAATGCCAGTCATTCAGTTTGAGTAAATTATAGGTTATAGGAAGTACTCGATCTATCATACATTTGTCCTTGTTATAGCAAGTGTTTTATGTTTGTATTAAATTTTAAATATTAATGAGTTGAGCCACGAGATCGATAGTCCATTAACGTGGCGGTGGCTGATACCGCGACACTACTAATACCAATTACAAAACATGACAGCTTTTTTAAAATATTTTTTATAGATTGGTGTGTGACATTTATCTTACTTGATAATTAAATATAAAACCAACATTTTATTTTTCTATTCCTAATGCTAATATTTGATCAATTCAATATTAATAGTATGTATCTAAATATTGTATGTTCGCAATGGACAACGCTGTTGAGACCTTCCGTGGATTCTCTAAGAGCAAACATCGTTGCATCCTTGGCAACATCCGTGAAAACAAATGAAGAGATGACAAGAAACGTCGGAAAAGCAACTTTATATAATGAACGAGGAAGTAAATCTTAAATATAATATCATCATTACTAATATTGATTCAAATTATTTCTGTGGCTTTGTATTCCGTAGACTACGCGAGCGATGCCATGGGTCAGCGAGTTGACTTACAAAATTTATTTTTGTATGTAACGATAGAAATTTCTTTAAAAAAGTGTCTCGGAATTGTTTATGTCTATAGGTTGTGTCCAGTACGGGTGGTATCTTTTTCTGAAAATGTACATCTCGGTGGTCCGTATTCTACTGCATCGTATTCCACCTTCGACACATCAATACTTATCATAAATTGAGATACTGGTTAAAAAATAACCTATCACCTTGCCTATAAAAAAACCTTTTTGTGATACTGCCACGCTGCAACCCCACAGCCGAATGGGCCGGCACGACCGGAGAACTACCACACTCGTACATAACACCGACGTGAAGTAAGATAGCTTTGCATTTCGTCGGTTTGTGGGAGGTTCCAGAGGCCTGATTCCCCCCTTCTCCATTCTCTCTCTCTTTCCCCATCCCCCTCCACCCTCACTCCTTCTATCTCTTCCTTCCTCAAAGGTCGGCAAGGCATCCTCGAGACCTCTGGTATTGCGGATGTCCGTGGGCGACGGTATCACTTACCATCAGGTAAACCGCTTGCTCGTTTGCCAACCTATCCCATAAAAATCAAGTATAAAAGAAATTATAAAAATCTATATATAAAAATCAACCCCTATTTCTCCTGGTCAGGGTATAAATACTTGACAATGACTTTACCAATTCATTGATCTTATTTTAAATGTTTTTACATGAAATTGAAATAAAAAAGATGGGAGGTTAGGGCGAGACCGAATGCCGAGTCTACTACGCGAACAAAGTCGCGGGTAGTCGCTAGTATGAAATAAAATGTAAGAATTTGCTATTGAACACCTTTCTAAATGTGAACATTGAGCACCCTCAGACCAAATAAAAAAGTCAAGACAGAATGTTGTGATCAGAAAAGTGAAGCCGGCGCACAACGAAACTACGCCTTGACTCGTCAGTCGAATTAAGCTGACCGTGGAAGCAACACGTAAAGTAAATCAACAAATTTACCAGTCAAAATGCCGAATTGTGTCGTGAAACGGTGTTAAAACAAACATCAAAATATAAAAAGAAGGATGGAATCACATTTCACACGTAAGAAACTTGGAAAGCAATATTTTAAATAAATAAAATAAAAATAAAGGTTATTGCTTGGAACAGAGAAAGTGTTGCCATGGTAAAGCCTGTAAGGTTTACCCTATTATTGGGTAATCTTAATATTTAGTATATATGTTACGTTAATACGGGTACGTTTTTATAATAGTTTATCAACGTGTTTTAACCGACTTCAAAAAAGAAGTAGGTTCTCAATTAGACTTTTCTTTAAATATAATATTGTATGACACTCGACGCAATATCTTTATACAAAACCGGTTCCGTCGTTTGAAAGCAAATTAAAAAAAATAGGCAATTCTTTTTTTTATTTTTAGTTTATTTTCAACCGACATCTAAAAGGAGTAGGTTCGCAATTAGGTTCTATTATTTTAAATACTTGTTACCTCAGAAGTCCGTTATTTATAAACCGATTTGAACAATTATTTTTTTGTTGGAAACCTGATACCTTTAATATGGACTCGCATTAATTTCACACTGGATTTTCAATTTCGTACATATTGAAGGCGGTTATGTATTTTTGTAAAAAGAAACCATATTTCTATTGAAGTCTTTTGTTTTTAGGGTGTATCTCTATTGAATGTTGTTGTGTGTAGTTAGTATGCGGAAAGTTATACGAGATGGTCGACCAGTCTTTGTCATCACGCGATTTTATAAACCAGTCGTAGAAGAAAAATGCTAAGCAGGATTCATAGCTACATTAATAAATATTGAAAGTTTAAAAGCGCTTTATACGAAGTACATAGAATATGAAAAAAGGCTGTTTTTTTATCTACTTATAAATTAAGCCAGGATCATTTGGAGATTCTATTTACGTCTATTAGGATGCATGGAGGGTTCAACGATAACCCTAACCTAAGACAGTTTACAAGCAAGCTACAAAAAATACTATGTCATTTAGAATTAAAATTTCTTGCAAAAAGTAATTGTGTTCCTTTAGAACACATAGCAATACTTAATTGCACTTCAACAACTATAATTATAAATAGCACTTCATCGTCGTAATGAAACGAAGAAGAAGAAGAAACCATTGAAATTCTTCGTTGCAACTTCTTAATGAAATTGTTAATGAATCATTTGATTGGGCCAGCTGTTTACATGACAATTCATATTATGGTGACTACAGAAAAATGATAATTGGTTACATATCTGGAAGTACAGTGCACTATCTTGTTAAAACCATAAAATGCTCTAAATGTTAAGATGCCTTGCAGACTGATGAGAAACTTTATTTTCACAAGCTCATTAGTTTAAAAAACAAAGGCGGATTTCGCTTCCCGTCTAAGGATCTTTTTGACATTTGTGTCACTTGTGAAGCAGTTGTTCGAAAATTATTGAATGAAAATATTGCAATAACCGCAGAAAATCAACACCAAACTATAGTCTTGAACATATTAAAGAAATTCATTGGAAACAATCAGATTTTTATCAATTTAGAGTCAAAACATGAATATGTTGGGCAGGAACATAAACTTAATTTAATACGGTGTGTAATTGAGAAATATTTAAACATTAGATTCCACCATATTGCTAAATTAGAAAGTATTTCTAAATCAGTGCAAAGTAAACGACAAGCGTACAAAAAAATAATTCAGCATAAAGGTTTTTAAATAAAACTAGCAGTTACACCGAGTAATTTTATTTCTGAAACTCTTTGTCTTTTCTCTTTCACTACCCAATGCCACTAATTTTTACCGACACCTAATGTAGGAACCCTATTATTATATTAAAACTAATAACGTTATTAAATTTATATATATATATATATATATATATATATAATAAAGGCCTATTCAGAGCTGGGCGTTATTCGCTACCGCGAGCGATAGGCAAATCCGAAAGGTTATGCGTGAATTTCACTGTTCATACCAAAGCGGATATCGCTACCGCGCGCGGTAAAGTTATCCGTTGGCAACGGTTAGCGGGGCGAGGGCAGGAAGCATGTCGCACTCGCTACTAGCTCCAGCGTCACCCAACGGAACTAGTTTCGCCAAGCAAGTGAAAATACCGCCTCAATAGGCGGTACAAGTTAAGCTGCAGTTATGGAACTTCATACTATTTACCCATTGAGTTTCGCGGGGTATTTTTCGCTGCCCACAGCGGTAGCGAATAACGCTCAGGGCTGAATAGGCCTTTAGGAGGTAAATATCTAATAAAAATGTTTAATAAGTAACAGTAGTACTTTCTAGCACATAAGCTTTACGTGTCGTAACTATAAGCATCCTCATTAATTCCAAAATCAGGGTTAACATTCAGTGCAGCTTTTCGGTATATTTCTATCGTATACATTCCATTTTGAATAATGTTCGCTGCAGTAAGATTCCGCTAATTTCACTTGATAGGTTCCCAAAGCTAACAAAATGATTTGTTCTTTGCTGTATCTCGGAAAACCAATATCACTTGCTTGTAGTTTTGTAAAATCAGTTCTTCTGCTGTTTCAATCCGTCCGTATATACGTTATATATTTTAATATAATAAAGTGATACAGTACATACCTAATCACTTACCAATACAAGAGTCTTCGACCAATGTGTGTTACCAGTGATGACATTATGGCATTGAAACATTGTCTCTTACTATGGAAATAAGCTCAAAGTCGCACAACGAGCTATGGAGAGGGCTATACTCGAGGTTTCTCTACGTGATCGAATCAAAAATTAGGAGATCCGTAAGTCACCAACATAGCCCAGAAGGTTAGTCAGTTAAAGTGGCAGTGGGCAGGGCACATAGCACGTAGAACAGATGGCCGATGGGGCCGGAAGGTTCGGGAATGGAGACCATAGACCGGCAAGCGCAGCGTAGGTCGTCCACCGATACGGTGTACAAACGACCTGATAAAGGTCGCAGGACGACGTCGGATGCAGGCCGCTTCCAACCGGTCCTTTTGGAAAATTATGGGGGAGGCTAATGTTCAGCTGTGGACGTCCTACGGCTGAGATGATCATGATGATGATGAATCACTTACCAACTTCGCTGGTAAGTGATCTGTTATAGACATCTAAAATATCTAGTGAGAATTATGATTATAGTGAATTGTATGTAAGTGCTATCAGCGAAAGTCGGTTTCGGTAGGTACGAGTATCATCATTGTAGCAGATATTCTGTCACCAAGTAGTAGTGTGATACTACAGGGTTAACGTTACTTTCAAATATAACTTTTACAAGCTCTCAATTCGCCATACCCCTAATCCCTGTGGGTTATTCACAAATCCCCAATGACAATCCACATCAATGGGGAGTTGTGCTATTTTTCTTCACTAATCCCTATTATTATCCCTATTATCGTAGGAGGCTTGGATTTACAAATTAGTATATAAACATCCATACCCGAGAATAATCATTGCAGCTCATCAACCAAATATTTGCCCTGGTCAAGGATCAAACCAGAAACCCCGTGCTGCGAAGGCAGGGACAGAACTAACTACTAGGCCAACGAAGCCGTCATGTAATAAGGCAATAAACGCAAAATGCATGTAATAAGACCATAAGGCAATTTTAAGCTCGCAGTACGATATAGGCTGGCGTTTATTGCGTCATAACGTGATGACGTAATTATTTTAAATAATTTTAATAATTTGACCAAATAAAAAAATAGTTAATAAATACCTTTAAAATAGATTGGTAAGGAATTTAAAAACGATTAGGGTGGAAAACCACCCTGCATCCCTAGATTCTGTAGCTCTAAACTAATTATACTCCAAGCGAAGCAATATCTCTTGGTGACATTTGATTTAAACCATTTCCGTTTAGCCTGCAGGGGGATTAACCTAAATCTATAAATTTTGCCGAAATGGTACAACTTATAAGAATGCGCGTAAATCTTGCGCTGTTTAAGTTTTGTTTGATAGTTTAATTACAATGATTCAAATTATATAAATACTTACTGCGTTCCGCGGTTTCACCCACGTGGTAATTGATGATGATGAGGATGAATCAAATATAGCGCAAAATTACAGCAAATTACTCAGGCATAATGTAGCTCTAAACTCGTGAAAGAATTGTTTGAATCGGTTTAGTAGTTTTACGTGTATCCATTACAAACAAACAAACGACTATATATATTCCTTTTTATTATTAGAGTAGATAAGGATTAATATCAAGGAACCTACGAATAATGTGGCCTACGAGTATTGTGTTACTTGCATATTTCAAAGTGAAAAATTATTTATTGTGTTTCAGAACTGTAATAGTTAGACATTATGGTAATGTGGACTTTTTTGTACATATTGACGTTTTCTATATAACTGTAGTACGTCACTTTGCTATATTGCCAATACCATAGACTAAATGGTCAATAGTTTTCGCAGCGTACGTGATATTGTGCCTTATTGGCTGTACTTTGGTATTTTTTCCACACCTTGGGTTACATTATCGAAGTTTTCATACTGATTCCTTATTTTTTTTAAATATTATACAGCCTATGTTCATCAGGGAAAATGTAGGATTCTAATGGTAAAATATTTTTTCTAATTGGTTCAGTAGTTTCGGAGCCTATTCATATCAAACAAATAAACAAACAAATCTTTTTTCTTTATAATATTAGTGTAGATGCTTTAAGAGCTTTTCTATTCGATTCCGCCTTTCATTATTATCTTTTCAAGCGAGGACAGATAGTGCCTCCTAATTCAATATACCATCTGAAACTAACTTGCTACCTACCTCGTACACAAACTAAAACTAGCTCATTAACGTCTATGATATGAAGTATGAACTAATTTAAATTAAAAATTATTAACTAAAGTTATAATTGCCTAAACTGATATTATTATAGAATGCAACTGTCAATTTTAGTAATACAATACTTTTAAGGTTGGAAAACTACATAGTTATAAATAAATTAAGCACAAAATTGTATATAACTACCTGCACTCTGCGGTTTTGCCTGCGTGGTGATGGATGATGATGAATCATATAATTCAGCTTTCTACTAGTGAAATATTTTTATCGGTTAAGTAGTTTTTGAGTTTATCCATTACAAACAAACAAACAATCAAATATTTCCTCTTTTTAATATAAGTGTAGGTAGACTATAGTATGTGGTCCGCGACTTCATTCGCGTGGGAAAAGGTTATTGCGATCCCTAGAGATATCAATTTATTTTTCAAATTGTGGGTATATATTTTGTGTGTGACATTTGAATTTATTGAGAGATGATGTTTTTTACGAAAATGCAGGTTTTGTATGTGTAGATAGATAGATCGATAGATAGATAAACTCTTTATTGCAACACCACATTATAAAATACAACAAACAAATAAAAAACTTTAACTTAAGGGTCACAATGGGTGGTCTTATCGCTCAGAGCGATCTCTTCCAGACAACTATGTAGGTATATGTGTATTAACAGCGTTGGTAGTAATTAATTATTCGTAACTATTCTACCTACCCGTTGAATAGGATAAAACTGACTCATATCCATACATCCGCACTCACTCGCTTTAGATTCGATTTTGATTTATTGATTAATCTATATTGATGATAGTTGAAAGCAACTATCATTAAAATAAAATGGCAAGCATTCAATTTTTTTCAATTTACATAAATCTTTCAAATCACACATCAACATTTCAATTGATCGTGTATAAATATGCATATTTTACTTTAATATTTTTTTACATGACATTATCACAAATATTTTGCTCAGCTATTTTAGAATTTTTTAGAACAAGTTAAATAAGTTACAACGTTTTAATGCTTTAAAGTGTGTGCAAACGATATCTAAAATCATGAGATAAAATTAAAGTTTATTGCTTTAGTACTTACCCCGTCGCATGTTGCACGTACACCATGTGTACGTTTAAAAAAGTGCTAAGCCAAGCTGCGTGTACACAAAGTGTGTACACATGTTTAGACCTCGAGTTTGTAACTAATTTTATCAGATCCAGTACACCGGTATAATTTTTATTTTAGTTTGTCAAACTATTCAAGGGTAAAAGTTCAAATTAAAACTTTTTATCTTTTATGCGTATTTCGGAAATAAGCCGAAAACAACTAGACACTGGACGGGTAGGTACAAATCCTTAGTAACACTTTGAACATATTGAATTTGATGAAATTAGGTATATTATATATATATATATATATATATATATATATATATATATATATATATATATATATGTTATCCTGGTCACACTTATAATATTTCGGCAATGCCTTAATTTCAGAAAAGTATTCTTGTCGATACTCATTTTTTACATCTATCCTCTAATATTATATTTAAGAGGTGTTGCTAGCATTTACTCATAACTAAAATTACAAATTTTATATAAACTCTGAAAGACTTTCTTAGGTACTAGTTGCTATGAAGTTGCTAGAATGCTAGAAGAAGATCTTTTTTAGGTACTAGTTGCTATGCCTAAAAATCATTATTAGATGTTAGCTGAAAAAGCATAACGAAAAATAATATTAACTCTCAAAAGGGTTTGAATTTTAAAAGTTTTTAAAACTCTCATTGGGATGTTATTGTCACAGTAAAAAAATTTCTCACTACTTACTAAAACATTAATTTATTGATAGGAAAAATGTGGTACCTACTTATTAATAAAATTAATTAAATTTTCGGTTCAATACGAAAAAATGTTAAAGGAAAGTTTAAGTTTGTATGATTTTGGTTATACTTCTTAGCAGCAGAACTTTATTTTATTGGAAATTTGATAGGGATACAAAGTCATCTAATAAAACTATGAGAGTACCTATAAATATTTACATCAAGACGAAAGAAGTTAGTATAGTTGGTTATCCATAAGGTACTTAGCGGATCCATCCCAGAGGTGGCAATAATATTCAATACATGGGTGCACCTGAGTTTTATAAAAAAGGCACGGCTGATCCGGAGTAAAGAAACGCCTCGCTCTGTTCTGGACTCGAGTTTGCGGGAAGCTAACTTGATAATACTCTCGATGTAGTCACGCTGGTTCAGTAGTGTGTGTTTGTGTATGTGTGTTCACGTAGTAGTGTGGCCATTGCTCAGTAGCTAAGAGAATAGAGGCCCAGATCACTACGGATGTCAATGCCAAGGATGTCAAGATTACAAGTTGTTACTTGTAATACTCGCAGTACAAACCGTATGACATTCAATTAAACGTGATCAATTATACGTGACTCACGCGAGCGTAGAGTAAGAGAATGGATGTCTTGGTACACTATAAACTCATACTAATACACACATTGTTAATACATATTATTCTTCCTAGTTTCCTTTGCCCAGAGGAACGTTGGCTATAAACTAATACACGCCAGGGAAGCAATACCTCTCGGTGACACCTAATTTATTACATATCCGTTTAAGTCGTGCATGGTACCTACACCGATTCCTTAGGGTTGCCATAAATCATAATACGAATTCAGACTCTATACAGTTGGGTAAGTTTGAACTCGACTCAATAATAATTAATCGATCCCATTGCGATCTTTATTGCTAACAAATAATGTGGTTTACAAATAGAGGTCAAGACATATAAAAAGCTACTCTAGTTTCAAGACTCTAAGATTTTTTTATAGACTTTAATTTATAAGGTAAGTCATTTAATAAATAAGTAACTGCCATCAATCACTCATTCTGCATATTCCTAACAAGACAATACGATACAATAATTCTTTGTTGAATTTTAACCAAACATACACAAAGTAACATACATTTCTCATCTAGGGATTACGACTACCTACTTACTGGCAATCACCTATTTATCGTCGGTTTACCCGGTCGGGTTTTATATTTGACACTATTTGTACGGACGTTATGTGAAATTTCTATCGGTAGTAATGAAAACTGTGGATAGATAGATTATTGAGATCCTCCATAAGACATGAATGGTCTCACAATAACCGGTAAGTAGAATCAATTCATGTGCGTTTCTAAATAGCTCATATAGTTAGGCCTTAGGGCCGTAGACGCAGCAAGGTTCTGTAAGTGGAGACCACTAACAAAAGTAGACAGAACATAGACAGTAAGACAGACGACGCGGTATAGGTCGTGGGTAACGTTAGTTGCAGGCCGCTTCCAACCACTCAAGGCTCATGTCCAGCAGTGAATTCATCATTATCGCCCCTGAGATAATGATGAATTCATATCTATCATGATTTTAAGCACTTGCTTTTCAAGCCTGCTCAGCGACTTGCTATCTACATATACACATAATATTACAAAGAGGAAATATTTGTTTGTTTGTTTGTTTGATATGATTAGGTTCCAAAACTACTGGGCTGATTAGGACAATTCTTTCACCATTAGAATCCTACATTTTCCCTGATGTACACAGGCTATATAGTATTTTTAAAGTTAGGGATTCGTATAAAAACTTTGATAATGTAACCCAAGGAATGTGTAGAAAAAATCCAATAAATGTCCATATATCGCGTACGCTGCGGTCAATATTGACCATATAATATTAGTTGCTATTGACATTAGAGCAAAGTGATGACAGGGTCCCGATTCCACTAACTAAATTTGTCCCAAATGCTATCGAACCGTAGCCGATTTACACACATTCCCATTCTGCTATTGAAAAACAGTGCACCTGCAGTTACGTTTCTATTGTCGCCAGCGATCGAATAACATTTTATATGGTAACTCGATAGATCATGAACTCCACGCTAACTTCTATTAGTGTTTAACTATTATATAGTAGCGTTTACGATACGTTTACGTGAAGTTACGTTCCGATTTGTCTACAGAAATAGAGACACCATGACCAGAGGGTCGTCTAGGCGTTTCGAAATTACGAATAGTGGTACGATGTAGCGATATTGTGTGACGATCAAAATCAACTAAGTAGATAAATAAACTCGATGGTCGGTGGGGTCTTGGTGGCATAGCGGTCATGGCGTCCGACACGGATTGTCGGAAGACGCGGGTTTGAATTCCGTCCGAGGATATGTACCTAAGTTTTCTCTACAAGATTGCAAACTTGATGACGAATATGTTCTTTATGTTCTTTAAGACTCCACCACGCAAAATAACAGTAATCAATCGCGCGTCGACTTAATATCACCTCCGAAGCGTGATATAATTCAGTTGAAAATCCGGTCAATCATACATGATATAACCCAAATGTTTCACTAACGTATAAGAATTTATGACCACGTTTATCTTGGTTGTTTGATCTTGACGGTATGATTGACGTATGGCGATTCAAGCAGCTTATAAGAGTAATATCGTAGTATAATTATAGGTAATTAAAGCTACGGGGAAAAACTGCAATTGATGTGCAACATGAGTTGCATTAACACGAACGCTAAGAAGTAAGTTGGTAAGATACCCAAAGGAGTTAAGCTAAGTGATGCAGTGCGTTAAGAGATTCTTCTATTACATACTCGTAATATCGTCTATTTGTGATACAAGACTTGCAATCTATGTACATATGAAATACGAGTAATCACGTCGTCTATGTAACAAGGCTGGGAAGCACTGTTTTTTTAGTGCAAGACGCACTAACCCGCAAAGACAAATAGTATATTATGCAAATAGTGAATAAAGGACGGATTTAAAGCGAGGGCCATAGATGAATCACGAGTAAGCGAAGGATCCTACCGACTGAATCACGACAGCAGAAAGTGATTCGTGATGATTGAATCACAAGCGTAGCGTTATTCAAGTGTTAGAATCCTGAGCGATGCGAGTGATTCATGGCCCTCGATATAAATCCGTTTTATTCAAGAGTTTAATACTATAATTTATACCATGACTACGAGAAAAAGAAATAACTTATGCTAACTATATTAAAATAGACATTTAAAAACGAAAAAAAGAAGGTTAAATTAATTAATATGCACATTAAAATTGGAACAATTTAAACATAAAAGCACAGATTTTGCCCTATATACATAGGTCCAGAAGGATAGTTTTCATACAAATGACATTTAAAAGTGAAGCAATAAATATTTTTTTGAGGTTGGCCATCCTGCCTGATCTGACAATACTAGAAACAATACTTATGGTTCTATCTTGCCATAGGAAATCTTTTACCCGAATCATCGGGTAATTAAAATATGGACGGATTCAGTTGTTTACTCAACCAAACTATCGAATTTCATGTAAATACATTTGAGTGTGGTGTAGCGTTAGTGAACATTAACATTGCATAGCTGTAGCTTCTGTATCATCGCCTTAATGCGAAATCTTGTATGTGTGTGTTGGTATGTCTGTGTAGGTATTTGTTATTCCTTCAAGCTGGAGGGATTTGCACATTTCAAACAATATTTGCCGATACTTTGAAGATCACCCCCATGGGTTCGCAGTGGTGAATACTGATACCATAGATAAACACTTACTTACTTAATCTTGTCAACTCATTGATAAAGTGACTGGATAAAAGTTGGTTTTAAAATCATCTGTAAACAAACTTTTATCCCAGTATTGGTCTCGTAACCCTGTCAAAAGTCTAATAAAATCCCAAATTTTTAAACAAAAAATCATTATCACGGCTGAGTATTTTAAGGCTATTGATCAGAAAAGATCGAAATAGACCTAATGATATGCAACAGACTATACAATAAGTTTAACAAGTTTTACAAGTTTCTGCATACGGTTTATATTTGGCCTTCGTAAATATGACCATGTCTCTGAATTCCGCACCAAACTCAAGTGGCTTCCCATTGTTGTCGCCGGAATGCTCATATATTGTCCCTACTTTATAGTATATTGTTCAATTCCTTATACGCTATCTTCAGGAAAATGTTGCATTGTTACATGTTGGAAGCTAATTTTCTCTACAATCATCAGAAAACGTAATGTTAAGTACCCCGATACACCGCACCACTTTTTTTGGTTCCTCCTTTTGTGTTGAAGCTGCTCGTATATGGAACACTTTACCCTACGAAATTAGATGTGCGCTTTCTCTGGACATCTTCAAACATCGTGTCAAATCATTTTAATTCGCGAAATAACTAACTGCAAACCTACTTGCTATCTTTGTTATGATAATTAAATGGTATATGTGTAGTATGTATAGTTATGTTTATATTTTGTAGTATATATGTATAGTACAATTATATAAGTATAGTTTGTATTATAGTTATATTATATTAACGGGGCTTAATCGCGTTAGTAATAGTATTTATTTACCTCGACGTTTCGATCAAGTTGCATTGATCGTGGTCACAAGCGGACTGAAGAGGCGGGTGTCACTGTCTTGAAGTATGGAGATACTTTTTAATATACCCCCAACAGTTGTTATAAAAAGTCATTGTCCCGACACACAACACTAACGATATCGACAGATTTTTCTGAGGATAAATCGCGACGGGAACACTTTTTAATCACTGGATTCCATGTTGCCGCCAGTTTGAAACATTCCGCTCGTGACCACGATCAATGCAACTTGATCGAAACGTCGAGGTAAATAAATACTATTACTAACGCGAGCCCCGTTAATATAACATAACTATGTGTTCAAATCGCGAAAGTTTAAAAATTACTATCAAATTAATTCAAATTCAAATTCAAATTAATTTATTGTGATAATAAACGTCTAAAAGTACAATTACATATTATCACACAGTTAAAATAAACAAAAACAACATTTAGCCAAATAATATCAAGTAATTAAGAAAAATATACCAAATTATGTAAAAAAAATTATAATAACGTACAAACTAATGTCAGAAATATCAATTAATGTCAAAATAACAATAATAGTAATCAACAATAGATCTTAGAATATATTATTACAAATGTCAACTGCAGGGTGTATCCCACTGGTCCCACTATAGTTTGTATATATTAAAAGTATTTTTTCCTGCTATATTCTTGCTATATTCTTTCTATATTCTTGAGTTTTGCTATATGTAGTGTTTAGTACACTTGTTTTATACACCACGGCCTTTATAAGTGTATGCCTATTTCTTTCTGTGCATGCTTGTCTGGAAGAGATCTCTCTGAGCGAGAATATCGCCCGTTGTGACACTTTTAATTTTAAGTATTTAATTGTGACATATTTTTGATTGTATTATTAATTTATTCTTATTTCATAATTTGTAACATATATTTGTATTGTGGTGTTACAATAAAGAGTTAATCTATCTATCTATCTAATCGGAAAAAAAATATCTGTTTATTGTGTCTACGTGAAAATAAAAACTAGTCGTACCAAATAATAGATAAAACAAAATTCTAAAATAAGGACGGCAATATAGGATAATATTAATGTACAATAAATTGTCTCCAAGAGTTACCAATCTACATTATAACTTATTCTTAAAAAACTTGTTTGTTTTTTCTTAACTATAGTAGATCCAACCGTTTATCCTCTTTTTGACAGCACCAATAGAACGTAACATGACGATGTTACGCAAAAGTTAACTTATAAATGCGAGGTTTTAAAAATATGACAACTGCTTAAATTTGCTCCTTGATCCCGTATAATAATCATCTTTCACAAAATGAGTCCATAAGTGCAGTAGTTTTTTTATAAATTCCATAAAATAACAAACGTTTTTAAAAAATTACGTTCTATGGCTATCAACATAGTGATGTTACGAAGTTACGATTGAGATATCGATATTGTTTATGAACTATTTTTACACGGGTGTTTTCCGTTCTCGGCACATAATATCGGATTTATTTTTATGTAAAACCGTTATATTGATGCGCCTCAGGAAAACATACAGCATTATTTGAAGACGTGTTTATCTCCTGGTGTATATCCAAAAAAGAACAAGGTTATGATGACTATGATGATTACAAGTACAAGTCATACTTGACGAAGCTGTTACCGGTTAAATCTGGGATGGCCAGCGAGCAACACGGAAGGGAGTAGGCATACACAGCGTTTCCCCTCTGTCAAAGTACAAGTCCGCATGGACCATGGAGTTTGATAATATACTGTGGGGTGAGGGCGGGGCTAGATTTGTGAATGGTGCTTTATTTTTTATGTGTTAGTGATTTGGTTGTGTGAGTATGATCGGCAATGGATCGGTACAGGTATGTTTTGTATGTAATAGTGCGGCTTTGCGCTAGTGTGCAACTTCCCCTCCCGCAAGAAATGACAGAAAGATTTGAACAATATTTTTTAGCTAAGGCTACTCCCTTCCGTGTTGCTCGCTGGGGATGGCAGACATTAAAGTCTGCCGTTTGGTACCAGAAAATAGTAAAGTTTGAGCAACCCCAATTCCAATTTAAGCAAACGAAATCTAATCTTTTATTTTTATTTATTTATTAATCAAAATCAGATTCATCGTTGCTGTCACTCGAGCTATTGCCGACATTTATAATTAATTGTTGACTCATATAATCTATCGCCACGTGTTTATCCCAATCTGCCATTATAGTTTCTTGTGTTTTTTGAATTACATTTTGCCAGCTTTCCGCAGTTACTTTCACACATGCATTTTTTAATAAATTTACCATTTTGTTTGCCGTGAATGGGGGTTTTGTGTTATTTCTAGCAGCGTGTCCTTTAACTTGAGCCCATATTAATTCAATGGCATTGTATTGACAATGATAGGGTGGAAGTCTAAGAACCCAATGACCATGTTCTGCAGCTATTTCGTCGATCACATATCGTTTTGGGAAGTGTTTTTTTGTTCGTAATATATTTAGTAATTGTACTTTTAGTAAGGAGTTATCAACATTTTCACCATGTCGTTGAAGCCAGTCAATGATTACTTGTTTTTTGTCGGCCTGGGTCGGCATTTTATCAATTTGGCGTGAGTGATAGGATGCGTTATCCATAATAATAACTGACGGTTCTTCCAATGATTGTACCATTTCCTTAAACCAACTTTCGTAAACCTCAGAATTCATTTCTTCGTGGTACTCAACTGTTTTTTTGGATTTAAAGGCCAACAAAGCATCTGGCATGAATCCTTTCACAGACCCTGCATGGCAAATGATTAGACGTTCTCCTTTTCCCATCGGTACTGAGGTAGTGGAAGCAGCGGTGTCATCAGTCCAGCTCTTAGACACTGTGTGGTTCGCATTCAGCCAAGTTTCGTCAGTGAAAACAACATTTGACCAATCTGTAATTTTTTTGGCTTCGCTCAAAAATTCGCAACGAGCAAAAGCTACGTCGCGACGCTCCATCAATATTTTGCGTTTGTCCGATTTTTTATAAGTAAATCCAATTTCATTCAAGACCTTTACCAATGACGATTTTTGACCTCGGAACAAATCACATTCACGCAAAGAAGCAACAAGTTTTTTAAGTGTTGGAACTTCTTTACGTAAGTAATAGTTATATATATGACGGCGTATAGCGTCTGCGTCAAAGTTGTCAACCGAAGTCACACGACGTGGTTGGCGTTTTTTCTTCGGCGTACGAAGCTTATTCTCCTGCATGCCGCTTGTTCCGTAGGCTTCGGTAGTAATTTTTGTAATCGTAGATGCACTAATACCTAACGCGGCCGCAACGCGCTCTCTCACTTGCGACAATGGTAAAAGCGGGCCGCCATTTTGATACTCTGCTTCAAAGTAATTACGAAGCTTGATCACCATTTCTCTCGTCTGTCCTTTCAGCACTGATCCTTTCGGCATTTTATAGTTCCAATATAAAACTCAGCAAATAATTACTAGCACGGGCGTCTTGTTGCGAGTGACAGTGACAAATACAAAACGGCGGTGGACCATTGAGTTTTACTACCTTGATAAAATACTACTGCTTACCCATAGACAAAAAAATTGGCAGTCATAGGAATTGCCGATAGAAGTGAAAACTTATAACTCAGAATTTGATAGCTTACCTTGGAAACTACACGGGTGTAACCGGACGGCGTGGCCTCGCCATCTGGGCATGGCCATCTAGAAATGCGTCAGCATTTCCCATTGGCTGATGCGTTTCTAGATGGCCATGCCATGACGGCCTGTCCACGCCCTTTCAACATTCCCCATTGGCTGACGTATTTCTAGATGGCCAATAGCCATGGTCATGGCGCCATTCCTAGGACTATTCTCTTTCCGCACAGACTCGATAGAAAAATGAATCGAAATCGTGTCCACTATAATCACTTGGTCACAACACTTTAACTGACAAATTAGATCTGTCAAAAAGAGGATAAACGGTTGGATCTACTATAATAGCATAACATTTTATAAGTTAAAATAAAAATATTTATTATGTACCAAAGTGTATTTTATTATATACCAAACCGGTTCTTTTGGAAACCTTAATGACACCTAATCGGGAAACTAAGTACGAGTAGAGTGGTAACGCTAATTGAGTTTTGCATACTATTAGAAAAAACTCTTGTCAAACACTTTAAAAAGAGGTGTTGGAGACTGCTTTTGCGTGAAGGGCGACCGTGGTCTCCTTTATTTTACATATACTCCAATCTTTACGCAATCCAATCGCACAAAATGGTATTTTTGAATTTTCATCATACTAGTATCCACACCGAGTGACACTTGTCGACTGATTATGAATTTGACAACTGAAAACCAAGTATCCCTGCTAGGGTTAAATTTTTTTGCTTAATAAATTTTGACGTATTAGGCATCTGGAGACTATATATATATATGCATAAAAGTAATTTCTAAATATTATTATTATATATTTTTCATACTACTTGCTTAAAAATGCCAAATTAATTTTATTTACACGCAATCTCGACGTAAAGCAAGGCTTACATCCCAAGGGAGGTAGTGCTGTATGAAACTCTCTCTAGTGATTTGGAATTGGGAACGTTCAAAATTTGTAGGATAACTCTTAGCATTTATTTTATTTCATTGTTATTCCCACATACAATGCTCGTGTAAACAGGATTTATCCTAAAATCGAACTGGCCACCACAGGTAGAACACAAAAAAAACATAAGCGCGATTGTAAAGAATCTGAAACAAAAGATGGTGTTTGGTGTTATTTTATTCGTTCCATATTTTATTTTCCATCTATAAGTACGATAAAAAAAAACAATTTAAAAAATTTCAAGTATAAATACAAAAATCTCATCGAGCGATAGTGATTCGACCCCGGAGTTTATAAAATCGGTTGTTTCAGGGATTTTTAATAAACGCTACTAACGGAAAAATTCAAAAGATAGATATGAAAAGCCTACGATTTCTATTATTTTGATAGTTTTTTATGTAGCCCTGAGTTTTTATTGTCTCGCAGTAGATATGAAACGTAGAGTATTCGCCTCGAAGTTAAACTTGTCTTGATCTTATGCAGGGTTACTCGCTTCGCTCGGGAGTTAAATTTAAATTAAAGATTACCTCTAGGGTCCCTCGTTACGCCCAGGGTCCAATATGCCACCCGTGACGTAAGATACTCGGTGCATAATCTACTATTTTAAATATGTCGTGAACTTTCAGTTTCTATCGATGATTTGAGTTAAGTAAAATTATACAGAAAGACCATTTTCAGCCAATCGGCATTTTAATGCCGATTGGCTGAACTACAGAACTAATGACACTACAGAACCTAGTCTTTATAAGTACATACTAGATTTTACTTAGGATTTCATTAGCGACATTTATCAGTTCTATACAGTCTCTTTATCTCAATTCACCCTGAAAAGAGCTAAGGTTACTACAACACTTCGCAATGTTAGGGTCCTCATTAGGTAGACGATCACTGGCCAAATCAAATCAAGTTAGTTATAAGTACCATTAAAATTGACGTCACAAAATTTAAATAGTAGGTTTGCTCAGGGTTTATAGGTAGCGTTCAGTAAGGTTACAGTTAGGATTACCGCGTCCACGTCATAAAACATAAAAGGTAGGTAGTTACAATAGGTAGGTACAACCTATCCACCACGGGGGTGACGAAAGAGGATGTGAGAAACTCAGACTTACTAAAACCTCCTGTGAGCAGACTTCCGCCAATGTGGGGCGAATTGGGGTCGTGTTTCTATTCACCATCTTGCCCCAGAGGTAGGCCCAGACCTCAGATAAAATAGTTTCTTTTTCTATCGTAGATGAATGTGGATCGCATACGATAACAAAAAGTCATCTCATATTTTCACGCGCTTGAACTGTTTTGTTATAGCCCACTTTGTCCCTATGGGTATTTAAAACTCCCATAGTACTTCTAATTGAGCATAACTAACACGTACGTAGACGCGGCCATTAATTCCAAGTGGAATGAATATTAAGAATTCATACTTGGAACACCGCCTTGATATTGTAGGCAAATAATAATCATTCGGGTCGTTTCTCTGAGAATCCACTTCAAACTGTTCACTGTTATTTACTAGATTGGATGTGTTCTAATATCTACAAACTACGAATAATAATAAGTCAGGAAGTATAATTCAGAACAAATTCCACACAAAAAGTGGTCCTTCAAACAAAAGCGACGTATGATTCCAAATACGAATTACTTCCGAGGTTACAAATAGACATGTTCGGTGATTGGTTTAAATTCAGAAGGAAAGCAGGGATTGGTTCACGCGCGTGCTGCAACGTCTACTATGACAACTGAGTCGTAGCGGCGTGGACGATGTAATGCAACAAGTGAATTGGACCAAGTCAATAATATAAACAATGTTTTTTTTGGTTTTTTTATATCGGTTACTTTTTAAAATTCAGTGAACTTTATGTCCCGCCAAATATGATTAATTTATTAAGTTTTCGCCTAGAAGTAATTAGAAGAGACTCTTTCTTCGCAATGTAGTGAAGTGAGATAAAAAAAAATTCGCATATTCATTTTACCAAAATTATATTTAACTAGCTGGTGCCCGCGACTACGTCTGCGCAGGGTTAGTACTTCTAGTAGCTTATTATCTTCTCCAAAGCCTCACCCTGACCAGACCTCCATCTATCATTATACCAAAATGACATTAAATATGTACATGGTCAAACGCAATTGTTATAATAGAAGCCCAAGAGAAAATGTAAATACTTATTGTATCAATCAGTAAACACTAATAATAAAAGACAGGACTTACGAGTACATACACATATATCACCATTAAAAAAAACTATCATTTCATTTCATCACCCTTGACGGTATTTGTGTTACATTTGATCCCCCTTGAGTCTAGTTTATCGAGCTGTCAAAATAATAGCGATCGACACAAACTTAAGGCACAAACAAAAAAAAAAACTTAAATGTAGGCGGTGAAAACACCGCTGCTTACCCCTTCGAGGATATATAGGCGAAACCGTTTGTTATGTTGTGTTAAAAAATAACATGTAAGTATTGCGGGTGATTCACTCAAGACCGCTAGATTGATGTTTCACCTCCGTCGTGATGACGGAATCGCTCGACTACAGTCGGCTGAACAACAAAGACGGATGACATGCCAACTCTATCGCCGAGCACGTCTAGTGTATCGAGCTGGCAAAATCATTGCGTGCTTTTGACTTGAGGTACGTTCGTTTAGCAATGAGGGCATTGGTGACGTTGCAATTGTTGGCTCTTTTGTTAAAGCGTTCGTAAAGCTCAAAATCGTTATTATTGCCGCTATTCCCACACTCTACTCGAACGCTAAACCATGCATAAGACCTAAAATCGCACGATTGTGCTGTCAAATAGATAGTTGTCAAAAAACGATCAAAAACAACCGCAGCTCCGGACGTGGGTTAATAATTGTACTTTTCGGTGGCATAAATAACTCTTTTTTAGCTTTGCGAACGGTGAACAAAAAGAGCCGTAAACGACATTTTCACCCACAAATTCCCAATTCGAACGCCATTGTGAGCGTTTTTAGCGTTATTTTTCGCCAACTTGGGGCTATTCAAACGCATTATATAATCTATCAGAAACTGACACAACTTTGACAGAATTCTATTGTCAGAAAGAAAGTCATCATTATGATCTTGGCATCGGCGGAGATCTTGTTATTTGGTCTATGCTGTACCCAAAAATATTAGGCCGTTTCACCCGCGTGGTGATAGATGATAATGATGATGAAAATTTGCCTATGTGCTATTCCAGACTATAATCTATCTCTGTGACAAATTTCAATCAGATCTGTTCAGCCGTTCTGCCGTTATTGAGTAACAAACATTCATTAAAATCATCCATCCATCCATCCATCCAAACTTTCACATCATTTATGATATTAGTGGGATATAAGTAGGAAGTAGGATAGGATATTCGTTATTTGCCTGGTGGACGTTTTTCAGTGGTCGCAGAATACCTTCATTATCAATTATTTTAGAAAAGCATTGTTTTCATATTATTGACAGATTTATGAGCAACTCAAGTAAACCACTTCAAAATTTGCAAAGTGTGTATTTTCATTAGCTTGAAAAATTAAACGTACTTACGTAATTTTTTTAATGCTTATACTATGCAACTGCAGGTAATCGATTATTACTGTTAATTGTTCATTTTCTGTAGTATTTTTTAGAGATGTTGATGTTTTTTGGGACGAATCATCAGCGTAAAAATGATAAGTTTACTTAATATAAGATTTGATATACATAATAACATAACCAAAAAAACAGTAGGCACTAACTATACAGACTGGGAGCTACTGCAGATTTGTGTAACATGGTACATAATACAATTTCTTTCAATTTGTTTTTTTATTTATTTCTTCAAAATGAACGGAATAAGTATATAATGCTGGTTTTCACAGGCGTCTAGTCATACTCTTGTCTTTCTAGCTTAAGTGCAGAGAGGCATTTATTTTACTGCACTGGATCGGCAAGGAAATGAAAATAAAACTAAGCTTAAACTTAATAAGCAAAATACATTGCTGTTACATTTCAATATTCAGTTCTGTAAAAAAATATACATTAAACAAAAATAGGCTGACTTTTTATTTGCTTTGTTTGTATACGTATTTGAATATAATTATAATTTTGCTACTACGTACTAATAATAGTGATTCCTGGACATTTTAATCTTGTATGGATCCTGCACCACTTCACAACACATGCTGGCATGATGATTCACAGCTGTAGTTCACAATGATAAAAATTAAAATGTATGCGAAGATTTCACGTGTGCTCGCTTACAAGAAAAATGTCCGACTGATGACGTACTGAACACGACTTTTAAGCCCCGCCTACTTGAACACGACTTTTGTTGGGTCAATATTTTTAACGCAGTTACTGTTCCTGACTTATTATTATTCGTAGTCTACAAAATATTTGTAGTATGTGTAAGTAATGTAACTTGAAACTTCACTAAATGAAGGTCATACACTCTGCTGGATCCCTCAATACAATCATTATAACGTACTTTACAATGCCTGTGAATAATCCGTAGTCCGACCCGGGTATTGAACCCAGGACCTCGAAATCCCAAGCGGCGCTCCCACCACTACACCAAGAACAAGCGAGCGAAGTCGCAAGAGGTTCGGCTCGTATAATATAAATGTGTAAGATATTTCTTTTACAGAAATAGATGTACAGTCGTCCCAGCACAAATATTGTAACGTAATCGTATCGTTGACGTATACAGTACAAACTATCATTTATTTAATACAATTGTGACACAGATAGCTCATAGTTTGTACTGCACACTTACACAAACTTCCGTGCTAGGCCCACAGATTGAAGTGAAATTTTAAATGGCTTAAACTAGATCCACCTCGCAGCTTTACCCGCGCACTTCAAAGAAGCGATAATCATAATCAGGTTGTTTAAAACTAGGTGCGTCCCACGATCACACCCGTGGTCATGTGTGAGTATCCTATGAGTTAATCTAGCGTGTCGTCTACCTCTATACCAAATTTCATCAAAATTGGTCCAGCCGCTTGAGCGTGAAGAAGTATCAAACATACAAACACAAACTTTCACCTCTATAATATTAGTGTGACGTATATGCTCGTATGACGCCGACATGGCTGTATTAATGTATAACGATCAAAAACTTTAATCCCACTATCCCACTTTAATATTGTAAATGTAAAAGTTTGGATGGATGGATAAATGGATGTTTGTTACTCAAAAACGACAGAACGGCTGAACGGATCTGGATGAAATTTGGCACAGTGATAGATTTTAGTCTGGAACTGACACAAACTTGGACAGAATTGTCATCATTACGATCTTGACGTAGGCGGAGATCTTATTATTTTGTCTACGCCCTGCCCAAGCATATTACGTTTATTCACCCGTGTGGTGATGGATGATGATGATGAAAAGTATCCTATGTGTTAATCCAGAGCCTCATGTACCTCCATACCAAATTTCATCAAAATTGCCCCCACCGTTTGAGCGTGAAAGAGTAACAAAGATCCACATCCATACTCAAAAACTTTTGCGTTTATAATATTAGTAGGACTTTGAAAAAAATATGACGTCCACCACATTGATTAGATTATGGAACACCATCAACATTGTGCCCATCAGCCTGTAACATTGTCTCATTGTGATCGTGTATCTTGTTATTTTAGCACCCATACCCTTGAAACCTCCTTGAGTCCTCTACACGAGTGCACAAGAAAGGCTGCTGGCAGGGAGGAATGGCGACGTATTGTAAGTCGCGTTACACAACCTGAAGTGACGACCACGGCCGCTCTGTCAAGAGCGTAGCGATGAAGAAGAAGAAGACCCTTGAAACCGGAGCACAGCCGTGCGATTCTCTAAGAGCCAACATCGTTGCACCTTTGACAACATCCGTGAAATAAATGACGAGATGACAAGAAACATTGGAAAAACAACCTTATATACAAGGGCGATATCTCATAAAGTATTTGATATCAGTGAGCACAACGACGAATCATTAGAGAATCGCACGTAATCTGAAAATGCTTCGCAGTAGAAATAGGTACGACGGCAATACTCCCCCGGAGGGATTCATTCAGAAAGAGTTCTACTACTACTAAATGTATTTTCATGTTGGTCATCATTCCGTTAATTCAATTCATCTTATTTATGAATGAACTGTTTCATCATTATACTTAGTAACTTAGTATCACAATGTTGATTTACTACACTTGTTTAAAATTCATATTGCACAACACAGCTAGAAAGTAGGAGGTAATTTCATTTGCCTTCTCTCTACGGAACGTTATTTATGAGTCATAATATATTACATTTTCGATCTGAAACCTTGTTGCAACTGCAGTAAAATATGGCTTCATCGCCTTTAGATAGAGTCGTGGCAATTGTAAAAAATAAACTGGTTCAGATCGAGCATCAGTTAAATAACGTGGTTCCATAGTTTGATTTAAAAAATACACATATAAAGAGTAAGGAAACGACAATTTATGATTTACAATGTAATACGTATTGAGTAATAAATTTTCGTTTTAGTACTCTTTATGATGTCCATCGACAAGGTGGATAGGCGACTTGATAAATGTCGCAGGATGACGTTGGATGCAGGCTGCTTTGAACAGCAGTGGTCAACCTAAGGCTGAGATGATGATGATGACGTATTGAACGTAAAATGTATTTTCATACATGTTTATTTTGTCACGATGGTTATTCATGACTGTCCTTATATGCACAATTTATTCATGAGTATTTTGTCATTAAAAACTCTGTGGATAACTGTAAGATACAAATAAATGATGTTAAAATTATCTGTGGGAACAAGTATCTACCTTAACCCTTTGCGTCCCAGATGCGTAAATATACGTCAGTTTCACTCATAAACATTTTGGTTAGTCAAATAGAGAGTTAAAATTCGATGCTCGGACCCGAACCTCTGTGGCCTACTTGGTCAATGGCGTCTGACACGGAGAGTCAGAAGACGCGGGTTCGAATCCCGTCCGTGGATGTGAATTTTTCTCTCTATAAATTTCAATGTTTGAGATCGCTAAAGCCAGCGTTAGTGCTTTGAAAAGTAATACTACATAAACATTTTGTTTTAGTTATCACAGTAAAGGAATGATTAATTAGAATCTGTTCTTAAAAATGAATATTTATGAAGCATTAATTTATTTGAAGCGACTTACATAAATATTAAAGCAACGACGTTCTATAAATACACATAGTTAGATATATGACAAGATGTGTACGAAACAGCTACTTGAAATAGACCGTCGCAATAAATCTAATATTGAGAATTAGTTTAATGGAGAGTAGTTAAAAGTTACCCTTTTCTGGCCGAATTGTTCATAGTAGGGTACCTGCTCTTCATGTCTCTTTTTTATGTTATTAGGAGAAGCACGAGCCCCACCTGGTGTTAAGTGGTAAACACTGCCTAGAACAGATGCATTACTAACCGAACATACTCTTTAAACCACAACACAGTAATGCGAACAATACTGCTTCGCGGTAGATATACGAGTAGGTATGGTGGCAGTGCTTTATGAGGCCCCGGCTCGTTGTACTCAAATGACATACAGGTGGCAAGACTGCTGATCTGCAGTTCTAAATATTCCTCAAAAAATATTGAGCACGCATTGCTGTGCGTAGCTTTGAAGAGCTGTAAAAAGTTAAACCACTGCAAATGAAACCAAAGCAATGTCTCAGAATACAAGCGCGGCGTAGTATTGACTCGAATAATTTTGATTTTGAGATGAAAAGCAGTGGCTGACACTGCGACTTTATGAACCATCGTGATACTTAACAATTTACTTGTCTCGCTTTTTTCCATCTGCTGGGACACTAGTCTTAACTTCGGAGAGAAGAGTAAGAACGTTCATTATGCACAATCCCCAGTACGAAGTATAGGTTAGGCCAGAGTTTGGGACAAGAGATTACAGACAGGCTGAATGCCTTTAATACGACAAGAACTAACGACTGTTGCCTAAGACCTGCAAACATAGACAAAATTCAAACAGGCGTGATTCCGCACACGCTACAGACAAAAATGTGTCTACGAACATAGCGCGACGTCACGTGACTTTACCACAGGTAATCATAACGCCATACATTTTGTAGTTGTCGTTTAGCGTTAACAATTACAGTCATCTTGGGTAACTTTGACAGGGTTAGAGCACTTTTTTAACCTTATATAATTAATGTTGGATAATATTTTGAGATACAATCCTAAGGAATCATGTGTTCTTGTCACATAAGTAATGTATTACGATAAAGGTTTCTTAAGACTTATACCTAGATTTTCAGAAAAAGGCAAATTTAGACAGTGTCAAAGTTACACCCCCAACAGGGTAACATTGACACCCAATTATATATACCTTAATAACCCGTTTTACGTTTATTTTGCATTATCTGGGTATCTTTGGAAGTTGAAACTACTCAAAAATTGTACGCTCACTAGGCGCCGGTTACAATCGAAAATGACAGATCAGTAGGTTTGACATTTCACTTTTTTATCATGCAGTGCGTTTACGAAGATAGTCAGTTATCATAATTTTATAACAGTCAATGGTAGCTGTGAATATTACCGTCGCAATACATTGCAAATTCAAAGTTTGCTCTACCTGACAAACTTAACCTGAATGTCAAAGTTACCCGATGTGACTGTACAGAAATATCTTTTGTCTAGGCCTGCTTAACTGGGACTGTTGGTTTAACGTGCTTTCCAAAACACGAAAGCGATCAATCCAAATTGCCCTTGCAGTCACCCATTGAACTGGTAAAGTTACCAACTTGACAGTCTAAATAAAAGGTTACGAATGACTGGGCAAATTTTGTGTGTCGTTGCTTTTGTTGTTTTATCCCATAAAAAATGTGACTACGGATCCCTACTACAGAAAATGGGAAACATATTTTTCATCAAGCGAAGGGGTGAAAGCGGGGGGTCGCAATCACGGGTCGACCCTGCCTGGTTATGCGTGGCTGTTGCTCGCGATGAATGAGCATGGAAATGAAATCAGATGGAATGGGTTTTATATTATTTTAAGTGTATCTATTTTGCTAAAATTCTCTTATTAAAATGTATTTTCGAAATACATGACTATACTACTACATTCAATTTCAGTGACTAGGATTTTGTCCTTAGTCGTATGCTGAGTGATTTCAGTGACCCATTATTATGATACGCACAGCATCACGCTGCTTCCTGTACGTGTTTAGTTTTGTGAATGACGTGCATTATATTTTTATGCCCAGATTATTATGTGATGTGCGTGGATGAATAAACGAGTTTAGCATTTATTTTATTTATAAATGACTACAATAATAATATAATGATAAATGACTATAAACTGACAGATTGCGGCTTTATGTATGGCTGACAATAAATCATTTCAAGTTATATCTTAACTTGAAATGATTTATTGATTAATTTAAGACTGAAATGAAATTGATATTAAGTTTTAAGAAGATTTTAGGGGTATTCAATTGATATTAAAACAATGAGCTATGGAAATGTAGCATATTTGGAATGTATTCTATATTGAAATGTTTTATACTGCGTATTGAATATATAGGTATAGTGGTGTAGGATGTCGTTGACGTACGAGCTTAAAAATATAATGGTAAAGTAAACTATTATAATCATAAAGAAAGACCGACAATTTTTTTCTCTTTGATATAATCATTAATTGTGTGGTTGTCTATAAAACAAAGTAAGCTTTTTTGTAGTTTTTTTCTATTGGACAGTATACCATAGCAGTTTGTTATTTTTTCCATAGAAAAAAAAGTTTTGTATGTGTTCTCGATTAAATATCGCTGAAAAATATCAAGCAAGAAAGAGCTTTGTCAGTCATTATGACTTCTATGATGCATGTAGATAAAAAATAATAAATATATTGCTTCTAGAGAATGGAAGGCGATCTTCTGTCTCCAACAGCTACGATAGAGAGGTGTTTACATAGCAAAGAAATGTGGTAAGTGTACCTAATTTACTAAAGAAAAGACAGTTTAGAATATTTTCATTCAATTCTATGGATGTTTTCATTACTTATAGGATAGTTACCATGTACATATATTTAATAGTTTCCCTTATTTCAGCCCTGTAGTAAGCGGCTTGATCGCGGAAATACAGATGAATGTTTATGAGCAAAAGAATCGGCCTACCCTCTTCCGTTCTAGATATAATATTGTACCTACATCTAAGCAGTTGTGTGCAGATAAACGAACGTTGTGTAGTGCTAAGCAAATATTTAACTTAAAGCGCTGCGTGGTACTGGAACTGTTATGGGCCGGCGTGAGTCAGATGTACAGCTTCTTACCGTCTTATCATTTCAAATAAAATCATAAATAGCATCACGTATCGACATCCCTGCAGAGGTTTGCTTAGGTCTGTAAACACTCATATTTTGCAAGATGTTCTTATTTCTGATATAACAGAGGCTCTCATTGTTATCTTATGATTTGTTGGACGGGTATGTCTTTCCTGTGGTAGTATAGAGTCCAACGGTATTTAATGTTTTGATAATCCTCATCTTGTGGCAAACATTTCTACTATTGCTTCAGGCGGTACACCTTCTACACCCCAACTAGCTGAATGTCATCTTCTAGCCATCCAGTAGGATGGTTAGAAGTACCGTCCGATACTACCGTAATTTACAGAGTCTACTGTTGACTCTGTAAATTACGTAGAAGCTTTTCAGCTTCGTCCAGGTTAAAAATCGACACATACTTACAAAATTATGTTCTTCGTACGTTAACGTGAGTAATAAAATCCGTATAGCCTAATGTGCTTTCCTGTCCCTCGAAGTAGATTTTGTTGTCAACTCAGTTTTACTTCGATACAAACCCATTTTAATACATTTATATGATGAGTTTCCATTTTGCTTTTTAGTATCTTTTCCTTGTTATATAAAAATACGAAGAGCCGGAAAACATTATACGGAACGGGTGTTCCGCGAGTACACTAAACTGAATCGGCTGTACTCACAAGTAAAAAGAATAATGTTATAAAGTAATTTTATTAAAACAAATGAAGATCAATAAACCATATTAGGGAACGTAGATGTAGTATGTAGTTAATACGCCTAAGGCATCTTATCCACATAAACAATTTCCCCGATTTCCACAATCCGAGTTTGATTTTTTTACTTCTTTTTTCAACTAGTGCCAATACTTTTAAAAGACATAGATATTGATCACTGGCATGTCCCTGTATATAGTTTGTGTGTATACCATCACAATTGTTTCCTATATAACTCACGGCATTTACAAATAGCATGTGGTTCACTTATTGTGGTACCTGCCCGAATGTGTGTGAAACGTTATGCACACATCAAAAAATTTTTATAATGTATATACTAGCATAAGCTGATATAATTTTTTAAATTGATCATATATAATATAATATAAATATAATATAAATCTTCCCCTGGCTTGAACACATGCGGTGATCCTCCTGGGCATGCTAAGAACGAATTCTTCAAACATTTCTTGGGGTAACCTGTCCCATTCTTGAATAGCGACTTCCCTGAGCTCTGGCACTGTCTGGGGACGTGGCCGACGGTTCCAAACAGCTCGCATAAGAGCATCCCTCGCGTGATCTTTTGGGCTGTAGACAGGCGAGCCGGCAGGCCAGTCTAACATTGTTATGTCGTATTCTCGGAGAGCAGCATTGACTTGTTGAGCTCGATGGGCGGGCGCATTATCATCGACCAATACAAATTGGTGCCCATGGTATACTCGGAATGGTCTGACAATTCCATCAATAGCAACTGCTGTATACAAGAAATCATAATATAATCTACCGTAACAAAAAAGATTTCGTTTTTCAAACTGATCGCAAACTTTTTTAAGTGTGTATATTGAGTACGCGAGTTGGGTATCGTCAAACCATAAGAGACAGTTGGCTTCCGGCAACAAAAGCCATTGCGCTGCTGTATTTTGACAAAACCTTTTGATTTTACAACCCGACTCCATCACTAAGCCCCGGCTTACCGAATCGCAATATATCTCAACCCGTGTCAGTTACACGGAAGCGGCTTATCTCATTGGACGGCGCTTCTGCAAACTCCGTATCGGGATTAAACTTGCACTGGCCGAACTTCGCACAAAGGATTCGTAGGTACCAACGTTTACACCGCGACCGTACCGTGGAACAACTGCTATGATCAACTAGTTCTATGATGGGGAAGAATATCTTATTATATATATATAAATGAACCCCTTTTTCTCCTGTTCACGCTATAATTCGAGAACGACTTTACTGATTTCATTCATCTTTTTTTAAATGTTTTATAATACTTCTTAAAAGGTTCTTACGATCAAAAAATAAGGAAAGAAGGAAGATTGCGAGGCCGAAGGTCGAGTCTACTATGCAAACGAAGTCGCGGGCAGTCGCTGGTATGTAATAATTATTAGCTATACAATATATTATTAAATGGAAACCTGAGTTGCAGTCATGGGAACATATTAGACTGATTAATCTGATTATGCTAATAATACATCACCAAGTAAGTTAAAATGCTTGCTAGCAAACGATTTCTTTTTTGACAGATATTGTAACTGTCTCAGACAAAATAAAAAAGTCAAGACATAATGTTGTGAACAGAGAAGTGAGACCGGTTTTCTAAACTACATGTGCGTGACTCGGTACTGTCATGGTAATTCAAAGTATATTAAAGTTATTAAAAAAATATCCATCATTTATAAATTTTAAATTAATGTTAATTAAAACTTTACGTGTTGCTTCCACGCGCCGCGATAGTTCGACTGACGCGCCAAGGCGTAGTTTCGTTGTAGGTTCTGTATAGAAATATGTATGGACACGCCGAGGCGTAGTTTCACCCGGCCTCACTTCTCTGTTCACAACATTATGTCTTGACTTTTTTATTTTGTCTGAGGTAACTGTTAAATTATTGTTTTGAACTTTTTAGTATTTGTTTAGATATATTATGGTTACTTATTTCTTTGTTATTATCATATTCATTCTCTTGATTTGTCGTCCACATAAACTGTAATTTTGTAAAAATTCTAAACACATTTACGGAAACGTCTAATTGGCTTTCAGCATACATGTGTTTGAATGCATGTTTCTTATTTAAGTCATTTTCTTTGTATCTAGCTGTAAGTTTTATTAAAATTCTATAATAAAACAAAATAAATAAAATACTTATGCAAACAACTTTTATATAATGATACAGGTCGTAATAGTGTAATAACCCATCTAAGCAGTATTTTTATAGTCATTATAAAACCATGTACATTATGATCCAGCAGTTAACATTCATATACGTGATTAAATAAAAAAAATGTCTAACTACTTTTTTTTATATGCCATTAGGTTATGGAAAAAACACAAAACTGCATCTGTTTAACACCAGGTTAAACAGATGCAGTTTTGTGTTTTTTCATCACTAGTGACGAACTGCACTGTGTCCTTCACCCTATAACATACTCGTAGTCGGGTGTTATCAAGTTTCATACGCCTGTAATTTCACCGGTGGTTCCTATTCTATTTTGTATCTATTCTACCGACTTTCAAAAAGGAGGAGCTACTCAATTCTACTGTTTTTTTATGTTTGTTACCTCATATTTCGACTGGGTGAATCAATTCTCAAAATTCTTTTCTAATACTCAAATTTTTGTTTGAAAATTGATGCTTCCCGCGTGGTCCCATTTAAATTTCATCAAATTCAAAAAAAGTAGTTTTTGAGTTACACTCTAATAACTGAATAGAATGGAAGCCGGTTACAAATTTTTCAAATTGTACTTGTTCACTGTAAGATGAAACGATTATAGTAACACCCGCCTTGTTATTATGCTTAAATAAACTTAATTTTCAGGGAGTTACATTCTCTGTCTCAAGTTGCTTATTTAAGTTCCGTAACTCAAATTAGCAACCTGCCACTTACGATTATCTCATGCCTGTATGTGATGGGGTATATTTAGGTAATTAAGTAAGGAGCTAAGGAATACTTGGCAACGTTAATTCTGACAAAGTGTTACTGTGTTCAAATACTCGTACTTTACAGCAATTTATACAGTCGCGTCGACAGTCTCGTACCTTGTCGTGTTCAAAGAATAAAATACTCATTTTAAAAATCCAGTATGAGAGACAGTTTACTATGACATTAAGACGTAAGAATAAAGTGTGCGCAGAATTGTGAGCTCGAGGTTATTACAGGGAGTCTCCGTCTGCCCGAGCCAGTGCTCTATAGGGAACTTTAATTAAGAAAACGTGGGTACGATTGGCCCCAAAGGGCAGCCACAACAAAGCTATTGTTTCTTATTGTCTTATGAAACTTTGACGTCGCTTTATTATATGAACGCTTTTGTTATAAAGATAAAACGTTTCCTAGTTTGTTAGATTGGTGAGAGGAAATCTCCGGAACTGCGATTTGAATGAAATTAGGTTGCATCATTGTAAACATTGCAAAAATTGGTCTCCCTAAGCAGTAAGTATTAAACATTAGCTTGAAAAGTATAAGATATTAATTATTACTTTAAAGAACGCCAGCGAAAAATATTGTTGGAAAAATAATAATCTGTAAATCTTCAAGGTTAATAATCCACCACTATTACACGTCTTTTACAACAAATATGGAAGAAATCATCCCCCATCTGCAAGCTCGCGTCAGACCGTACTGGCAATATGAGGACCCTGAATGTATGTTGACTATTCCTTCTACTGCACTTGGATCTGCATGACTTGCACATTGCACTCGTTTATCTACCGCCAAACTCACATCTTCCATCAAGAGTTCGGTCATTTATAGATATAATGACTAAATTACACAGTGCTCATTCTAATGACCACTTCATAATTGCAAGAGATTTCAATCTACCATGCATAGACTGGGAATCTAGTGAACCAGTAAAAAGAGGTATAGAATATAATAAAAAAGAATGCAACATCCATTTTAATCGACCAGACTTCTTTTTTAGGTTTAACGCATTACAACAAGCTTTGTAATAAAAGTAATAACAACTTAGATCTTGTATTCACTGATTTCAATGTTACTATTGAAATATCACAGTTATCACTAGTGAAAGAGGATGCTGTTCATCCATCTTTTAGTATTATCGCGACCGACATATTGATTCCGCCACATAAGCTTCAGCCCCGTATTAAATATCAATTTAAACGTGCTGACTTGGGTAGTATACATTATTTACTCAATAATCATGACTGGTTCTTATCGCAGAAGATACCAATGTAGACAATATGATAAATCAACTCTACTCGATCATAAATAACAAAAGTTTGTTGTTCTGGCACCTACCTGTGTCCTATCCTGTGGTACAGCAGAGCTCTTATCAACGTCATAAAAGAAAAATATAAGATGCATAGAATATGGAAGCGTTATAATACATATATCTATATACATATATCCTAACGATTGTGCAGATTTCGTGGAACTGAGACATAAACAATAATAGTAATTACCCTAAACAAATGGCATTTAATAACAGTTTATTAAATTCACAGGTGTGAAGATTCACATAAGTACCGCATTAAACAACTTCTTTGACAGACATTTTAGTAAGCCCGCTGATCAGTGCTCATTCAGTATTTTAGACAATGCTTCTAATGTTGATTTAATATACAATATTGAAAAAAATCAAGATGAAATTTTTAAAATTTTAAGAGGCGTTGACATAACGAAGGGAGCCGGGTGCAAAATTCCTCCATTAAGTGTGTCGAGTCACTGTCTGGCCCTATAGCGTCAATTTTCAATAGATGTCTCAGAGAAGGATACTTTCCTAATGTATGGAAAAAAGCTCTTATTGTACCTATTTATAAAAAAAGGCCCCAAAATGTGTATTGAAAATTATCGTCCAATATCGATACTCAATGTACTAAGGAGGTTTTTTGAAAGAGTAATTGGTTAGTTAGTTACTTAGTTAGAGTTAGTTAGTTTTTTTTTTTTTTATTATATTTATTTTATTTATTAAATTATTCTATAATTATTTATTATAATTTATTTTATTTATTTTATGTTTTATATTATAATATAATAAATAAAATAATATAATAATAATTTATTATATTATTTTATTTATTATATTATTATTTATTATTATAAAAAACAAAATCTCGGATTTCATCCGGTCCTTTACAAAGGCATAAGTGGGGCTGTAGCCAACACTTAGAGGGCTGTTTGGTATAAAAATATAAAGGAGTATAAAAAACAGAAAAAATGTTGCATGAAGGGTAACATGGTACTTATAACTATTACAAATATGGGTAAAACGTCAGGCTATTGATATGAACTTATTAGTGATATGGAAGATAGTGGGCTATGGAAGAGACTACGGTACCTGTCAATTTTAGTCTCATGTTAAAATATTTAGGCAGGTGGTGACTTGCTATCCACTAAACGGGCCCCCCATAAAGACCACCATGAGTGGTGACAAAAGGGGCAACGTTGGTGTGGATGGCTAATGGGTGTCGAGAGGTGTGCTGTGGTTTCACTAGAGCGCTACTACCGGCGTTATGCCCTTTAACACTTCCACCCTTGGAGCTTTTTGTTACTTGCTGTTGCGTCTCTTATTTATTATATTATTATTTATCATTTATTTTATTATTTTATTTATTATATTATATTATTATATCATTATTTATTGTATCATTATTCATTATATTATTATTTATTTATTCATTATTTATTATAATATTATTTATTAATATTATATTATTATTTATTTTATTATTATTTTATTTTTTAACATTTTACTTAGTTCATTACTTAGTTACTTACTTAGTTAGTTAGTTACTGCCACATTTATCCGATTATTTCACCTTCAGTTCCCGCAGAACAGCACGGGTTTATGAAAATGCGGTCAACTGTTACTAATTTAGGAGCTTTTATTGATAATGTTGCAAGCAACATGGAGGATGGCTCTCAAGTTAATGTGGTTTACACCGATTTCGAAAAACCGTTTGAGCTTGTAGACCACTTCTGCGTAAGCTTTATGAACTGGGTATTCGTAGTAACTTGCTACGATGGATGGGATCTTACCTGCGTAATCGTTCTCAGGCTGTCATAGTGGCTATCCTTCAGGCTTTACTGAGGTTCCTTCAGGAGTAACACAAGGTTCCATATTAGGACCTTTCCTGTACGCTTTTTATCTTTATAATGTATGTCAGAATATTAAACATGCCCATTTTCTAATGTACGCCGATGATACAAAAGTTTACATGAAAGTAACTTCACATAATGACTGTATAAACCTTCAGGAGGATCTTAAAAGACTGGGGTTTTATTATTCTAATCAAATTAATATAAATGTAAGTAAAGGCTCATTTATATCATTTACCAGAAAAAAAACAAGCCATTAATTTCATCTACTTACCATATAAACGATGTAAACATCTCAATGGTTTATTCAGTTATATCTTGGTGTACAAATAGACTCAAAGTTAACATTTTCTGGCTATATAGATGCAATAGTAAATAGAGCTTATAAAAACTTAAGGTTTATATTACGAGTAAGCCGCCGCTTTTCCGGTGTAGTTTGTCTAAAAGTTTTATAGTATTCCTTTTTAACCCGTCCGCATCAGGACAAAAAATAACAATAGATTTATGAATGAAACTTGCCTCTAATGGGTCTTGCTGATTCGGACAGATTAAGAAGCATTCTTGAATATTGTGGTACCATCTGGAACTCTAATTATATAACCTACAATCAGAGCATTGAGAGCGTACAGAGTCGGTTTTTAAAACATCTCAATTATCGAAATTGTCTCACAATTACTAATTATAATGAAGCGTGTATTTATCACCACCTCACGAGTCTTAAAAATCGAAGGATTCTTGCTGACATGTCTTTTCTTCAGGGTATTTGTAATGGTTACGTGGATAGTTATGAATTGACGACAAAAACGTTACGTTTCAATGTTCCAAAAATTCACATTAGGCACACGAAACTGTTCGCTGTTCCGGCAACAAGTACCAATTATAGTCAAAACTCACTTGTTAGTCGGTTACACAAAAGTTATAACAAAAGGTTTTAATGTACAGACATTTTTCATGGCATCAAGGAGGTTTTCAGATGAGAAACTCTGAAAATTCTTAATGATATAGACATTTATGTCTATATCATTAAGATTGATTTGCTTTTAAGAATTGATTTGCTCTAAAGAGCGTAATTGTAGAATCAATTTAAAACACACCTTCACATATACACTCTCGCGCACAAACCCTCATACACACATATAACCCCCAAACCAAAATTATTCGGATGATGATGAAGCATATAGACTGCTCAATAGATGAATATGGAAGTCCTTGGCACACGACAAGTTACAAGCCAAATCTTAAATACTAATCGTATTAAAGAGACGACAGAGCGGAAAAAGGTTCTAAGGTGTTTGCAAGAGGCATGTCTAGTGGGCAAAGCCAGTTGACGAAGCAATTTGGCAAGGTAAGCAGAGACGCTTCGCTCGCTCGGTCAACTATCCTACACCGACATAACCCTGAGCATAAGGCAGCCAGCTGAAGTAGCAGTGGGCAAGACATACAGCACGTAGTATAACTGCACGTAGTAGACGATGGGGTTGGAACGTTCTGGAGTGGAAACTACGGAACAGTCAGCGCAGTGTTTTAGCCATCCACCGATAAGGTGGACATATAAGGGAAATGATGGGATAGTCACGGGATGATTTCGAGTCTAAGCTACTTTCAAAAACAAAAATCTATGGGAAGAAATATGTACAGCAATGTACTCCTACGGCTGAGATGTTGATGATGATATGATGATGAGTTCTACAGAGTCAAATGTTGACGGCACAGTGCTGTTGAAAGAGATCTTTTAGTAATCTAATTGAAGGAAAGGCAACAAATTCTTATAAAGGTGTACTTATATCAAAATATATTATATAAATACCAGTATCATTGTTTAAGTAAATAAAATATTTTCATTCAATCTTAAATAAGTGCTCCCGCAATAAGAATTGCCCCCGATAACTATCAATAAAGCCTAAGTTATTTATGAATATTCAGGGATCACAGTACACGCCAATGTGACTATAATCAGCTTTAAAGCTAAGCTTTAGCCGGCTTTTGATCGCAATAATAATATTAAATACTCGATTTTCGGGCAGCGTGTTTCAGTTTTCCGTTATATTGAGTTGGAAGGTAATAAAGGGACAGATATGTACACAGACAGCATAAACATAAAAACTGTCATTACGTAGCCATTGCTGGGGCGCAGCGCAGAGAGAGGCTAGAATCTACCACGTGGTCCCTGTGCAGCACGTGGGGAGGCCAAGTATAGACCAGTCCTGAATATATTGTTTTCAGACTGTCCAAGGGTACGAACGACTGTTGTTCTAAGACAACAATCGGGACCGACAGTAATACGTGTAAACGGACGTGCTTAGTTAGAAATGCCACTAATTGCCTCTCAGAGTAGTGCCCATACGAAGCTTTGTTTGATCATCTTTAACAACTAGACAAATCCATTGCCTACAGTTCAAATACAGAATGAAACATCACACTAATCGGTGACCGTCAATGCTAATAAAATGTAACACAAATACCGTCAAAGGTGATGAAATGTAATGACAGTTTATTCCATGGTGATTAATTTTATAATTTTTGTACATTGGAACTGTATTTTTTATTTATTAGAAGTGTTTGCTGATTGATTTACTAAGTACTTAAAGTAACTCGTATATTAATGTCAATATTTTATGACATTTTGGTATAAAGATAGATATGGCCTTGGAAAAGATAATAAGCTACTCGAAGTACTAATCCTGCGCAGACGACGTCGCGGCCACCAACTAGTAATGAAATAAATTAACTACGTATTGTTTTGTACTACATTGGACACATTTATATAGTTCCCGGGTTATCCCGGGAACTATATAAAAGCAACTAATGGTATTTACCACGACACGTGGCCAGTGGCCACCTAAAGCAAAAAATTCAAAATATAAGAAGTTTTTTCGCAGGATAACTATTTTAATTAGAAGATTCTGACTATTGCGATAATCCACGACTATTCTTCACCTTTTCGAAATGTTTAGAAGTATTTTCCATGATTCATTTAAAAATATAAAACTTCACGATAGGAGAAATATGAATATAAAACATGAATGCACTTGAACAAAATAATGTTAATAATAATCTTAGAACACGTTAGCCACATGCTCATGTCAGTAGGCTACAAAACCAAAAAAACTATTCATCAAATTTAATGTTTCTTTCTCTCCAAAAATTTACCACGTTAAATAACTATATTTTTGAAACGAAAACAACAAAAGAAAACTTCGAAACTCAAATAGCAGCTCACGAAAAGTACATTGTTCACCGAGGGGAGAATAGTGACTGATTACCAACGAGGGTGGAGAGTGCTTTATACTACACTTACGACGAAAATAATAGTACTTTTTAACATAGAATACAAATATCCCATGGTATAGTAATATAATATAAACCATATTATAAATATAATATGGTTTATATTATATTTTAGCGCATTTTCGTGGAAACAAGATATTTATTACAACAACCTTTATTTATTTTTAAGTTTCAATTGGTTCACACCACTGATCAGAACGAGTCGGATGGAGAACGAACTCAGCTTTTCAGTGGTCCTCAATCATAATATTACCATCATAGTACAATAAAATATGCACGTAAATAGTCTTCCCGTTATAAGCAAAGATTACGGGTAGGTCACACTGCAAGTGATCAACCATCAAATTGAGCACCACTGAACAATTTATGGGGTTCTTTTCATATTTTGTTTTTAGATTTAATATCATTTTGTCCTATTCCATTAAAGATGAGAGTCCAAAGCTCCGCTCTATATTCCTATCTTTATTATTTTATTATTAAACATAAATATACGAGTAACTCATGACTTGTAACAATGCTTAGTTCCACAATCTATCAAATGTGATGAACATCCTATACTACGAGTATCTATAACATTACCCATTAAATATTTGAACTTGTTTGATAGAATGCGTCCAGAGCGAAGAGTGAACACAGTCCCACTGGTGACAACCCAACAGCAAACGAATTATGGTGGAAGTGAGACATATCTCCGCTTTCTCAAACTTAAAACCAAGGTTTCTCCAACATGTTGATTAAAGCTTTGATAATTATTGTTCGATTCCAACGGATTGACCATTTCCCACTTCAATTAATGTTTACTAAGTTAAAGTTTCATTAGCACTAATATTTCGAATTGTGTCAAATTTGATAACATTCGCCAAATGACAAACAAGCTAAGCCGACGCCTGTCAAAAGACAAATGCACTTGACATATTGGCTTTTAATCTGACGTGTTATAGTTTGCCCTTGTCCGTGAAATGAGCCGTTCGATCACTGGTGTTTGCAGAGATTATCTTTTACCTCGCTAATGGTGTGATATGCGACATTATTATGAATCCTTAAGGTGTCCAACCACTGCATAACTAAGAGGCGAAGCGATAATCTGGAATAAACACTAAAGGTGTTGCTCAATATTTCGTTAACTAGAATATTAAAATTAATTATGCTCTAGAAAATGTCTTGCAAAATATACGTAACTATGAGAGCAATAAGTTATAATTTTTATGCTGCAATGTAATACTAAAGAAATTTTGAGAACATTACGTGAGTCAACGAAAAGTTTAGACTTAGGCTTCTTGTTTGTATGGCTTGTGCGGCGTAACCACAATTTTGCCAATAACATAATAAGCCTTTAGTTCGCGCGGAAAGAGAGAGATGGCCCATTTAACAATTTTGCATCTGAGGATACTTTATCTGAAACAACATTTATAGGACAATACAGGACAGCACAACATAAATAAATACTATGTATTGAAGATAATTAAATATGACAACACAAATATGTTAGTTACACACAATTATAATAAACTACAATTTAATTTTATTAGTTATGATATATACTTAGCATATAAAGGTGTTGGGTAAAGAGTGTTAGAAGAGAACTCAGATTAGCAGGGCGAGAAATGCATGAGGTAACTTGTCGTACAAAGAATACCGTTATCTCGAACAACTAAAGAACATGTGTTCCGGTGTACCCTCGTCAAGGCTGCATTCGCAAAGTGAGTGGTCTCGTATTCTAATTTTGGCCAAGAAAACTGGAGTGCATGAGTAACCCAACCGCAGGCGACAAATTGTTGAAGTAGTTGCCTTATTTATATTTTTGAATTTAAATAACCAAGGTTTAGGGGAAATAGAAGGCTGGATTTGACCATAGAATTTTCCTTTCTTGTTTTTTGAATTTTGCCATATGGAATGCCAGGACGTATTATGCACAGAACTCAACAGACAGAGGAGATATCATGGAAGTAAACCTTGTAATAGTCCATGCCACCATGTAGGTTTCTGTTACGAATAACGGTAATAAAATTTTGTAATATTCATATCAAGGATTTTAATGTCTATGGTAAAATAAATACAAATATTTCTTTTGGTAATTTGGAGTAATTTGGTATTGTAAATTAATACAATGTAAATTATTACAAGAAAAGTAAAAGTGGAGCTTAACAGAGTTTCACGAAAATGTTTGGTAACTTTACTTTTTTTTGGTAATTTAATGGTACCAAATGATTTCATTATAATTTTATTATTTCTAGGAATATCGCTATACATATATCTTAACGTCAAGTGAAAGACTTGATTAGCTTAACTTATTACATTAATTATAAATGTTGTATCATAACTTGTTATCCTAGCTTAGCATCTAGTGGAGTTACAAAGTAGGAGGCATAATCGTCATATCGTTTAATCAAAAGCTATCAGTCAGTAAAAATTTTGCGCAGAAACCTGAGTAAGTTTCCGGCTTAGTCAGTGGTCAAGCTTTCCTGCCGTGCATATGAAAGGAACAAATCGGCATGGATGTCACTCGTCCTACCTTTCTGGCAAAAGGTAACAACGTTTTGACGTCCGTAGCAAGGTGAGATTTCATTATTTTTGTTAAATCTGCGACCTCTCGGAATTAAACCTTTTTTAAATATTTTTTTTTATTGGCAACTGTTACATTAATGACATAAAGAATACAAATTTTCATTTGACATGACTGAATACTGTTATTCAAATAAATAAGATAGGCCTCAGAACTCTATACTAGGCTAGAAGCCTGTGTTATAGGGATCTGCGCTCCCCACATTGAAACACCACACTGAACTTGAAAAAGTTGGTAACACATATAAAATTACTCATTTTCATTAATCATGACCATATCATTATATTTTATCTTAAATATAATTATAGTACTTATTAGTTAAATTTCTTATTTTTTATTTAAAAATAACAATTAATTAAATTTAAATTCATGTTTTATTTTTATTTGTTCGTATCTTTTTTCTTTGTACCGGGACAAAAAGTTATCAATATAATATGTGTTAATATTGTGTTAGTTATCCTGGTTATAAACTATCTCCAGTCCAATGTTATCCAATCCTGTTGAGCATTTACCCTTAAGAAGTTACTAACATTTTAACATTAATATATTTTAATTTAACTTTAAGTAACTGTGTTTAAAAAACGTGAAGTAAAATAAGTATTTTTCATAAGCTTTGTTTAATTTATCTATACAAAAAAGTCGTTTCATAATGTCAAAATTTACTATTTTCAAAAACATACCTATAAATTAGATATGTGTTTAGTAAAATTTTCTATAAACTATAATCGAAGGTTGTCATACATTAAGTTGAATATAAAAATATAAATTATTGGTATTATAATAAAAAATACTTGATTTTTAAATTGAGATATTACGAGTGATATTATAATGTCAACGACTGTGAGAAATGTTTCACATTGATTTTGTAATCTTTCGTTGGTTTGTCGCTTGTATTTTCATCAATATCATAATCATAATCAGCCCATTTTGTTCCCACTGCTGGGACTCAAGCCTTCCTCTTAGAGAGAGGAGTTGGGCCATAATCCACCACGCAGGCCCAGTGCGGCTTGGTGGATAGGTTAGTGGCCAACCATGTTGAAGTTTTCAGGCCGCCCGAAGGCCTTCGACATAGCCTAATGACTGTTGTCCTAAGACAAACAACCGGGACCGACTGCTTAACGTGCCCTCCGAAGCACGGAAGCGCTCAGTTGAATAATGCCGAGCAGTCACCCATTCAAGTCCGCTTAACTTGTTGATCGGTTAAGATTGCCAAGTCAAGCTCCGCTACGAGCGCTTCGACAATATACGTATTATTATATAAGAATAATATACTATATACATTTCATAAATATATATGTAGTTGAATAAAGGTATCGGTACATACTTTATCTAATTTAATTAGAGTCATAGATGCAAACAAACTATATTTTTATAGTATTACTTTTTAAAAGCACTAACGCCTGCTTTAGCGATCTCAAACATTGAAATTTATAGAGAGAAAAATTCCATCGTCGGACGGGATTCGAACGCGCGTTTTCTGACTCTCCGTGTCAGACGCCATTGACCAACTAGACCACCGAGAATCTGGTCCGAGCATCGAATTTTAACTCTCTATTTGACTAACCGTCTTGCGGGGACGGAGCGACATCTATTGGATAGTTTAACAGTACCATCCGAAAAACTATATTTTACCCATACTTACATGTCGCAATTCCTAGAAAAGTGGTTCGATTTCTGAAAAATCTATTGTATTATTGGCCAAATACGGCGACCGACGAGTCTACGGGTTAAAGGAAAAATTGTATAAAAATAAACTAATTCCGTAACACCATTAATGCAAAAGTGTGTTTGCCGGATACTTTGTCATTCTTTCACGAATAGCATATTGGATCCATTTTGATGAAACGTGGCCACAGAGATAGCCTTTATCTGAATATATCCTGTGGAATACTATCTAGAAATGCACACGGTTGGAAATGCAGGACGGGCAACAATTTCTACATATATAGGTACCTATTGTATAGTTATAATCAGATACAGTTTTTTTAAATGGTTGTACATAGATCATTTTCAGTTATTTATTAACAGTACTTTGTTGTGTAAAGTACCTCAGTGCTTCAAGACAAGCGTCTTCGACCAATGTGTGTTACCAGTGATGACTTATGGCACTGAAACGTGGTCTCTTACTATGGGCCTTATATATATGAGCTCAAAGTCGCACAACGAGCTATGGAGAGGGCTATGCTCGGGGTTTCTCTACGTGATCGAATTAGAAATGAGGAGATCCGTAGAAGAACGAAAGTCACCGACATGGCCCAGAAGATTAGCCAGTTTAAGTGGCAGTGGGAAGGGTACATAGCACGCAGAACAGATGGCCGATGGTGCCGGAAGGTTCTGGAGTGGAGACCACGGACCGGCAAGCGCAGCGTAGGTCGTCCACCGACACGGTGGACAGACGACCTGATAAAGATCGCAGGACGACGTTGGATGAAGGCCGCTTCCAACCAGTCCTTTTGGAAAATTATGAGGGAGGCCTATGTTCAACAGTGGACGTCCTACGGCTGAGATGATGATGATGATGAGTTTGTTGTGCATTTGATGTTAATATTAAACTACGTGAGATGGTATAATTTAGTGATTTACCAAAAAGTATACTATTTAGAATCGCCTATAGTCACGGTTGGTCTCTGTTCGGGCAGCTCCTAATGATCTATCCCTTTCTTGAGCTTTCGGTGAAAGTAACAACATGATGATAACACACAATACACATATCGCAGTTCCTAAAATAGTAGTATGGTTTCTAAGAAAACGATTGTATTATTGGCCAACGAGTTTAGACTAGCGTGTTTACGGGTAAGTCCACATCATGTTGGTAGGGAACTTTCCGGTGCCTAATGTGTGTAAAATCAATCTATAATTATTATTGATATATTTTTATATAATATAATTTAAAAGTATTATAGATTATATTTAATTATCTACCAGCAAGGTTAAAAATCTGTCTCTAAGCATCTAACGGTGTGATGCAGCAGCTGTCCATGAAGGTCATCGCCATTCTAGAATGGTTCGACTTTCGACCGCATTATCACTGACTTCGAGGAGTATTGTAATAGCAAGGATTATTATAATAGTAAAAGGTAATCCTTGGTTACTAAATCATAAAGTAATGAGGAAGTTTAGACCATATTTTTATTCTCCTTATTTATTAAGCTATTGACCGAATCCAGAAATTCCGTAACGAAAATAACCTAACACCCCCCACTCCGACTCCATCTATCGATGAATAGCAGAACTTTTAATGACTTTTTAAAATATCACGCTTGTCTCTTTAGTTCAGCAACTCGCCTCTAGATGGCATTGGTTAAATAATTATAATTGCATAAGTTGATTTGGCATCTATCGATGAATAGCAGAACTTTTAATGACTTTTTGAAATATCACGCTTGTCTCTTTAGTTCAGCAACTCGCCTCTAGATGGCATTGGTTAAATAATTATAATTGCATAAGTTGATAAAAACAGCTATGCAATAGCTTTACCGCGGCAATCTCCGAGTGCCACACGTCTTTTTTTTATTCATGTGTGAAACAGTGACGTATAATATTTATTACCAATAGATGATTTATGATTGACCTAGTGAGATAGTAGTCAAACACTAGCGTTTTAAATATTATTTTACACTACAACCCGAATACTGAAATTTCGCTCTCTAAGGCGTATGAAACAAGAAAACATTTGCATGTGAAATTGTTAAGTATGCATAAAATGTTCAATATGTGTCATCTATTATGTAAACAACTTATACACGTAATTTATATTTTAGCAATTTTCAAATATACCTAACAGCTAATTATATAATAAAAATACATATTATTAAAATATTATTTTATTATTTCAGTAAAACACTAATATACAACACTACTCGTAATATAAAAACCTATTACAAAATAAACACCATCTTTATCACCAGCGTACAGAAGGGTTCCCAGAACACTGCCGCGTTGCCTCGTTGAATTGCCTGACTAGGTTTTTAAGCAAAGTACGGGTATCCCCCGAGGTAAAAACTAGTCTTTTAGAAATTTCGTGGAAAACCCTTTTAGTGGCGTGGACGACCAAGGAACCAGACCTTTTTAGATTTATTACTTGTACGTAATATATTTTAATTTAAAATGAAGCCCTTGAAGCTGCCTTGGCATACCTGTATGCAAAACAAAACTTTCGTAAAGCCGCCTTGGCATACAGGTATGCCAAGGCCAAATCAACTAAGGATCCAATTAGAAATGTTAACTATTCAAATATACAATAGATTGCAGCTAATGTTTTGTTCTTTTTTGATGCTGTAAAGGACCAGGAAAAAATTTTTACGCAACAAATTATCATTGGAAAAATACTAGATCGGTAATATAAACGAAAAAGCGACAGTCACTTGTTTTTTTAATTGTTTGCAAGTACGTGTTGGCTAGTATATTACTTAGTAAAAAGTAGTAGTATTGTTGCCATTTCGAGTAAAAAATCTAAGAAAAGTATTATGGTCCTGCTAAAATATGTTTTTTATAGACAGCGGCCATTTTGTTTTTTTTACAAGTGTGAGTACGATTATGACATCTCTATGCTATATAATAAAGTTCATATTTATATGAAAATTTGTACTACTTTTTTGGAATTGTTTTTTATGGTTTTTAAAGTCCAAAACATCGTTGAATCTTTATGTATGCTTATTTTACATGTACTCTAACGATTTTTATAGTCTTTGTCGAATCATTGATTTTTTTTTAGTTTTACCTCATGTCGTCTCGTCGTTGAGTTATCTGGTTGTTTTTACAACTATGGTTTGACTAAAAGGAAACAGATGACTTATTCTTACAATCAAAGAGAACGTACTGAATACGTAGTATTACTTTATGCCATTTACAGATACAAAATATCTTTAATAGTTATATTACTACAATTAAATTATCGCGACCGCGCGCATTTTTATAAATGGCGGATTTTTCGCGGTTTTTTGCGAACGCTGGGCCGCAAGCTATAGTTCCCCTTAGAGCTTCAAGAGTTAATTCATATTAATAGCTTGATGGACGCTATTATCATGTGTTCCGTTTGTGATTCCCATTTATGCAATATTTATATTCCAATATGGAATTATTCTTTATTATAAATTATACTTTGTTAATATACTGATAAATATTGCATTAATGTACTTTATTAATGTACTGAAAGAAAACTGTAGATAAAACTGGTCAGAATTATAACCTTCCTTTATTCTACGACGTAGTCGGGTAAATGAGGATATATTATATTCATTATTATTTTTTTATACAATTCCACAAAAAGTTTTTATGAATAAGCAATGAGTAAACATTTACAGCGTTTGCATAGCAAATTACTTATTTATGCTCAAGTCGCAATTACGATTTCGCCGCGGACGACAATATAATAACATTCAAATTTCTGACAACTTGTCATTCAGATTTCTTAGCCGAAACATCTTGAAGGCTTTCTCGTCGATCTTACTTTTCCATTACGTTTTTAATAAAGTTATTCTGTCGCAACAATTTGCGCGATTTTTTGCTTCATATAAAACATATTTTCGTATTTCGTCTGTCATTTCTTGCGCACTGTCGTGCGATTCTCTGATGATTCGTCGATGCGCTCGTCGATCCTCAGTTTCACCAGTTCTTATGAATCACTGTTATTTAAATATTCAAATTACAATATTATTCTCACTTTAGTTTAACCTAACATCACCTCTTTATAGCATCAATAATTCGATAACACAGACAGACCGCTCCATAGAGTCGAACGAGTACACAGATAAATTATACTTAAAGTTATCACACGGCAAAAGTACAAACTAAATGAAGTGTAACGCACTTTGTTTATATACATATTTGATATTTATTATATATATCCATTTTCTTTGTTAGAGTAGAGTCGAACAAGTACACAGATAGATTATACTTAAAGTTATCACACGGCAAAAGTACAAACTAAATGAAGTGTAACGTACTTTGTTTATATACATATTTGATATTTATTATATATATATCCATTTTCTTTGTTAGAGTAGAGTCGAACAAGTACACAGATAGATTATACTTAAAGTTATCACACGGTAAAAGTACAAACTAAATGAAGTGTAACGCACTTTGTTTATATATATATTTGATATTTATTATATATATCCATTTTCTTTGTTAGAGTAGAGTCGAACAAGTACACAGATAGATTATACTTAAAGTTATCACACGGTAAAAGTACAAACTAAATGGAGTGTAACGCACTTTGTTTATATATATATTTGATATTTATTATATATATCCATTTTCTTTGTTAGAGTAGAGTCGAACAAGTACACAGATAGATTATACTTAAAGTTATCACACGGTAAAAGTACAAACTAAATGAAGTGTAACGCACTTTGTTTATATATATATTTGATATTTATTATATATATCCATTTTCTTTGTTAGAGTAGAGTCGAACAAGTACACAGATAGATTATACTTAAAGTTATCACACGGTAAAAGTACAAACTAAATGGAGTGTAACGCACTTTGTTTATATATATATTTGATATTTATTATATATATCCATTTTCTTTGTTAGAGTAGAGTCGAACAAGTACACATATAGATTATACTTAACGTTATCACACGGTAAAAGTACAAACTAAATGAAGTGTAACGCACTTTGTTTATATATATATTTGATATTTATTATATATATATCCATTTTCTTTGTTAGAGTAGAGTCGAACAAGTACACATATAGATTATACTTAAAGTTATCACACGGTAAAAGTACAAACTAAATGAAGTGTAACGCACTATGTTTATATATATATTTGATATTTATTATAATATCCATTTTCTTTGTTAGAGTAGAGTCGAACAAGTACACAGATAGATTATACTTAAAGTTATCACACGGTAAAAGTACAAACTAAATGAAGTGTAACGCACTTTGTTTATATACATATTTGATATTTATTATATATATCCATTTTCTTTGTTGACTGTTGTTTTTTCTTCAGATGATCCTTTGGATCGTGCGACCACCATGATGAATATGTAACGTTTAGAATATAAATAATAATAATAGAATAATAATTATTATTTAGTAAATAAATTGTTTATTATTAATAACATGATTTCTTTAGGTTACGTTTATATTAGGCTCAGTTAAGGTTAGAGATATGCGTAGTCTAGCTTACATTAGCATTAAGTTTAAATATTACTCTGTCTTGGTTACATACGAGTATAATAAATGATTAGCAAGTCACTAGAAAAATATTTTCATAAGTAAACTCTCAGCCGACATTGAACGTAGTTTTAGGATTGAAAGGAAGCTATAAAGCAAAGTAGCAGCTTATAGTCATTATCTTAAGTTAATAAAATCCTTATTTCATAATGTGCTCCATTATTCAACCCGTTCCTGACTAAATGAAACAATTGTCCCTTTGTCGCTGGGATGCGAATCGTAAAGGAAACCCGAATTATCAGGATGTAGGCCTCTTGTGGAAGAGATTGGTTGATACCTCCGCCAAAGTACTCAGAGAGCGCTTCGAGACAAATAGGCGATAGAGGCTACCGCCTCTTCCCATTGTTGTTGGTTTTAAAATTGGTTGTCAGTTTTTAAATGTAATTGTTTTCTGTTGTGTAGATATGCTACCAACAAAAAAAATCTATAGAAGATTTGTTCTTAGATGCGATGTTGATATCCCTACACGCGTCTCGCGCTAAATCTGCGTGAATCAACAATTTTAGGGAAGACGCTCTACTTATAGATATTAACTTATTTTGCATCCACAATGACTACTGCGATGGAGCAGTGCGCACGCGAATATATATAAGAATGTGAAGGTCACTGTAGCAAATGAAATTACTGGGCGAACGTACACTTAAAAAAAGCAATAATATCTCTTAGTTCTATGTTCTAGGTGGCACAGCTGTCATGGTGATCTTAACGTTTGGATTTAGTTATTGAGTTATATATATACAGTGGTGGTCATATAATTAAGAACGCTAATTTAAAGGGAAGATTTTTTCAAACTAACAAGTATAACCAATTGCATGTATTTTTTTGTATTTCTCTTGGTATCGCAAAACTTTTCCATACTAGCGGTACATTCATTGATACACATGATTGGCTAAAAAATTCATATATAAACTTTATACATTAGATCTGAGCCTAGTATTACTACTTACTGGCTGGTCACATAATTAAGAACGCTGAATAGTTTATTTTTTTATTCAAATTTAAATAGAGAACACTCTGTTGCTCTGTGGTTCTTGGGCACTATTCGTATAATTTTGGCGCCATTTAGTGCTGTAAACGTCTTAAAGGTGATTGCTTCATATAAAAACAATGGGGAAAAATAAAAGTTGTGATAAATCTAAAAGGGAAGTAATAATAAAACTTCGCGACAAGAATTGGTCATATAAAAAGATAGCCGACCATCTGCAATGCTCAAAAACTATGGTTTTCCACGCTGTGAAGCATTTTGCCATGTATCAAACTACTTCAACAGTTCCCCGTGTACCTAAACAGAGAAAGTCATCTCGTCGAGATGATCGCAATATCGTTCGTTTGGCAAAACAAAATCCTTTTAAAGGGTCTAATGAGCTGAGAAAAGAATATTTTGGTGAAAACAACCCTTCAGCAATCTCGGCACGCACTATTCGAAGGCGTTTGGTAGAAGAAAAGTTGCACGGAAGGATAGCAAGGAAGGTGCCCATGTTGAAACGGTGCCATAGGCAAGCCCGGCTTGCATTTTCAAGAAGGTATGAAAACTGGACAGTTAGTCAGTGGAAAAATGTTCTTTTTTCTGACGAAACAAAAATAAATAGGGTATGTTCTGACGGAAAACGATATGTACGACGCCCTCCGAATAAAGCATTTGACCCAAAATACACAAAAGTGACATTAAAGCATGGTGGGGGAAATGTGAAAATTTGGGGGTGCTTTTCTGGGTATGGTGTTGGACCTGTTAAGTTGATAGAAGGAAACATGGATCAATTCCAATACAAAAATATACTGGAAGAAACAATGTTACCTTATGCTGAAGACGTGCTTCCGGTTATCTGGACATTCCAGCATGACAATGATCCAAAGCATACTGCACGCACAGTTAAGGAATTTCTCACATCGCAATCAGTTTCTGTCTTAGATTGGCCAGCTAACAGCCCAGATTTAAATCCAATAGAGCATCTTTGGTGCGAAGTCAAGAAAAAGGTTTCAGATCGACAGTGTGGCAATTTAAGAGAACTGTACGACGTTTTCTTAGAAGAATGGAACTCTATATCTCTTGCGAAATGTCAAAAATTGATAGAGTCAATGCCTCGCCGGTGTAAAGCAGTAATTAAAAGCCGTGGACATGCTACTAACTATTAATTTTAGTTTAAATGTAATAAATTGTTCTTTTTTTCCTTTACGCACTTCATATTAATGTGATTTATTTAATCTAAGTTTCATATAAAACAACTCTTGAACAGTTTAATAATTCGTTCTTAATTATTTGTCCAGCTTCATTACTATATGAATTTGTTATTATAGAGTATAATTAAATAAAAAATGTTAGCAATTTTATTTTATATTTGTATTCCCCTTTGCTCTATCCATGTGGCTATTTCATAACATACCTAGTTATTTCTAAGAAGGAACACATAAATATACGTGACATGATTTATATTTTAAAAAACATGAACTTTAAATCGTTCTTAATTATATGTCCACCACTGTATATATAATTATATTATTATATTGAATAATTATTTAATGGCCAAAGTTTAATTAGAATTGTTACTCATTTGTTAACAAAATGAAGCAAGTTCAACACGAAGCGGGCGTTAATTAGTTTGTTAACACTATTAAAAGTACTGAAAGTAAGGAAAAGCTTTCATGAGCGCTATTATATGAAATTTGGTTTTTGATTCCCACTTACGCAATATTTATATAGTTATAAATTTTATTAAATACTGTTGAATATTGCTCTACAATTCTAGATGGTGATCGCGTTGTACATTAATTGATCCATTTAATATTTGTGTCTATTAGAGGACTAAATGCGTGTAATATATATAGGTAGTCATACAAAGTATAGTAAAGAGATGGCTATAAAAGAAAATACACGTACTCTAGGGCTACGTTCCGGGAAGCGCCGTCAACGCTCACAACTGTCGCGCCCCGGTTTAGCGTTCCGGTTAGAATGAATGCATGCAATGTTCAACCCAAGCGGAACGGTTACGCTGTCACGAAAAGCGCCGCAACTTTTCTGTCAAACGTTGATAAAATCCTATACATTTGATGCTTGACAGTGACAGCTCGTAAACGACCGCGAAAACCCACCTACGATCTACGAGCGTTGTGAGCGTTTTTGGTGACGTCATCGATCATCATCGATGACGTATCGAGTTCGCTCACGATGACCGTGGGTTTTTAAGGGAATGGGTGTGCGAACGCCGCGAGTGATTTCGGTCCTTCCCAGAACGTAGCCTAAGTAATCTAAGTACCTATAATACGCAATTTTGTATGATTAGTTCAAAAACAAAGAATCTCGTTTCAGACAGAAAAAACTACATGTTTTAACAAGAGTTCTGATTATATGCATAGGTATATAAGACTCACATTAAGCTGTCTATGTATCGAAGAGACTCAGTCTAGACTAAGCTTGAACAGGCTTTAAAATCGAAGTAGCTAACGCTTTGTTTGCGTTAAGATCACTATGACGGCAGCTGTGCCACCTAGAACTTAGAACTAAGAGATATTATTGTTTCTTTTAAGTCTACGTTCGCCCAGTAATTTCATTTGCTACAGTGCCCTTCACATTCTTATATATATTCGCGTGCGCACTGCTCTATCGCAGTAGTCATTGTGGATGCAAAATAGGTAAATATCTATAAGTAGAGCGTCTTCCCCACATGCGTTGAATAGGTACTGTAGAGGCATTAAATATTGATGTGAAATGACTAATGATAAAATGATTATTACATGCATATAATCGTACATATATGTTTGTCTACGTTTTTATTATTAATTATTTAATAAAACATTCCTTTTGTAAAATTTGACCAAATGTTTCTACTGACTTTGAAAATTAGCGAGCGATATATAATAGATACTCGAAATAAGAATGCACAAGACAAAGAATACAGTCTTGAATCAAACAATGTGATGTATAAATAAAACATTATTTGGTCTTTTTGAGTAATAATGTGTGATGAATATAAATTTCGTAAAATCTATAAATTAATATACGATAAATCTACGCGAGCTCATCTGTGAGTCATGTTATCAATGTTTTGATCGACAGTTTTCCCGTTGGATTATGACAGCCTTTTGTCCAATCTCTGACGTCGATTATGTTTAAGCTTTGACGAGGCCTAACCAAAATATTGTTCTGCACTTATATTATTTTAGACAAACATCATGCAGCAGTGGTTGGCTTCGGCTGGTGGTGCAGACCATTTTCGCTACAATAACCGTGGTCAGTTTCATCCTGATCGTCATCATGGCAGTGAAGAACCCTCACCCTTCCCCCGCGTTGAAACCTAAGGTATATTCCTTATAATATTTTTTACCAATGGAACCAGCCAATTGCGAGTCGGAATAGCGCACTTACGGTTTCATATATATAATACAAGATAATTGTGTAATTATTTGGAAATGTGTTCTTTCATTTGTCGGGATCGTGTGGCATAGCGTGACCACAATCGTTCTAGGGCGATTTTTATTGTATATTGTTTTATTCTCGGGGTTTGAACTATAATCTCACGAAGTATAAGTGTATAGTATGTAGTGATAATATTATATAATACGAATAAAGCGTCAACGTATACGTATAAGAAATGAGCAACTAGGCGTTCTTGCATCATTCATCATCAGAAACAGTTAATGTTGTTTGAGTATTCAATTATTAGGATTTTAAACAGACAGACACAAGGTGTAGGCTTAAAAATAAGCACCACATCAATATGCCTATATAATGGTTAACTAAACTGGTGAACATAGGTGACTCTCAAACTATAAATAGTAATAATATCATATCAATCAATATTATATAATATCAACTAATTATTTTATTAATTATAATAATCAGTTGACCAACAATGTTACGAAAACGTAGAGAAATAGTGATGCCGTATCTGCGGGAGCCATTTAATTTCTTAATCGCCCTATAGTCCCTATATATATAATATTTTGTTCACATAAGAAATTGAGATAAATCATATTTAACATTATAAATATAGAAATAATATATATTTGTATTGATCCTGTGCTCTGTTATCACTTGCCATGTCTCCAGGACCCACCACGATGTCAAATAAACAACTGCAGAGTTATTTGCAAAAAGGCGCCGTATTTTGAGGACTATTATGAAGACATCATTGTATCTGTATCGGTAAGATACTCGTATACTTTAATGTTATATCCGAAATTCATCTATACTGCAGGCCTACCAGCGTCATTTATGCGATGCGATGCTCTCTCGGGGTTGGTTTCCTCTATAATGCTTTATCGTACAATGACGTCACGTAATCCGCACACGCTGTCATAAAGTTTGACGAAAAAAAGCTAGTATTTATTCTGAATCAAAATTGAAAAACAAATGAAAGATTTTTATACCTAAACTTTGCTTTGTTTCTCTTACCATACCTACGTAGCGGTTTCACAGCACATTATTTGTGCTAAGATTATGAAGCGAAAACATCGAAATTTAGACTAGAGTTTATTATTTTGTGACATACAACTTTCAAAAGATAACCATTAATTAGAAATACGTCCCGAAACTCCTTGGGAGATTTGTCCCATAGTGTCAATCATACTGCACTCAGTGACTTGGAACAAAATCTTAGAATTCACTAGTAATATTATTTTCAGATGTGTGATGAGTTGATAATATATGAATTGCTTGAAATGGATAGTGATAAAGCAATTACACATTGACGATCCAACTTGCAATGTTGCAATTTTTTGTTCCAGATAAATATTATAATCCATAAAATTTGAAATATAAGCATATTTCGTTACACTAAAAAAAAAACAATTCAGAAAACGTTCACAGCTATGTAACTTTTTATAACCTCTAAATTTGCAGTTAATCTGCTTAGTTTCCGTTTCTGCGCTGTCAGTTGTCATTATAGTACGAGAGCCCACGACTAAAACCATGTATCACAGCAATACGGCCAAAACTGTATTAAATCGTCAGATGTTATGATTCTAAACCCGACTAGGTGTACAAAAGTGTAACAACTGCGTGGGAGGCTATTTCTGCTTTGTCGAAAAAAAAGGCAGATGATATGTTTTAAGCTGTATGGCTGACGAGAGATTACTAAAAAACTATTCGGTATTTTTTTTAATACTAGGTCAGGTCAAGCGAGAATGTCAAATATTGGGATTTTCGGGTTCAAGATAATCGAATCTATCAATTTGGTGCGGTTTTGGTAGCTAAGAGACACAAAATTTTGGCCGTGGGCTCCCGTACTATTATGTTATGCAGTCATGATACGAAAGCATAACAATTCATTTTCTGACCTAAAATAGATCGCAATAAGTGACGCTGGTAGACCTCCAGTTCATTTACAATTTCAACAAAATAGTTACCTACATATGCATCAATATATTTTACCATACTTTTTATTACTGTGTTTAAGTAATCAGTGTTTAACCTTTTATACCTAAAAATATTTCTAAAAAAGAAACCTCACCATAGAAACTACAAATGCTACATTTCACCTAAGTAATTAATCAAAGAATTCACCTAAGTGAATAATTAAGTTAATGAGTCAAAAACTTATAAAAAATGTGATTATAGACATTGTGTGTATCTCTCTTATTTATATTAACATCATTACTATTTTTGTTCCAGGATGCAGCGACCAAATGTAATCGAGTGGTTTTAGAACTACAAACTCCTTTTTTTGTAAACAACACACTACCCGTAAACTGGTTATCAAATATGCGTTCAAATATTCATCAACTGATAATCACCCGTGGAAACCTTAAATATATTGCACATGGTGCGTTCATGAGCCAATTTTCGGCAAATATTAGAGTATTAATACTTCATAACGTACATATAGAAACAATGGCATCAACAAGCCTCGTCGGGCTCTCAAGTTTAAGAACCTTCAATATAATAAACAGCAGAATAGATTGTGTATGCTATCATGCATTAAGAGCAATCGATGATACGCTTGAAACTCTCACCGTTTCGGAGAGTGGTGAATGGGACCCTGTCAACTTCACAGGTATTAGAGGATTCCAGAAACTGGGCATAGTGGACTTTTCCTACAATGATTTTAGTGAAAGTTTAAACAGATATAGCTTTGTAGGGCTTGAGGTAACCAAGATATTGTACCTTAACTCTTGCAGAATAACGGCTATCGGTGCTGGCACGTTCGACCACTTAACCAGCATTGAAGTGCTCTACTTAAACAATAATATGCTTGTCACTGTTCCACCTGGATTATTTAGTAATATCGTAGCATTGGAAAATCCAAGACCAAGAATCCACTTGCAAGACAATTATTGGTATTGTGACTGTTCTGCTGATGATTTGAGACAGTTGGTTAGGAAGGAGTTGTTGTTGATGGATGCTACATGTACATACCCTCAAGAAATGCATGGTAAAATGTTCACTCAATTTGAAAACATATGCAATAATGACACTGGTGATATATATTACGAGCTTGATAACTATATGAACGTTACAGTGAATAAAGGTACCCATTTCTATCCTGATCCTATTTATGTTAACGGAAGTTACTGCAACAGTAATACTTTTAAAGATAAATCAATCCGATTCATATCGCCCGTGCAAAGGAATGAATGTGCATCAATAAAACTTAAACATAATCATACTACATTAGTTAATAGGATTCATGGATATCCTTTTCAAAATTATGTAAGTGAGTGGATTCGATTCTCTTATTTTATAAAAACAAAAACATATTCTGTAGTTCAAATCGAAGCTAAGGTAGGACCATCAAGTAATGGACTATTATGGTATCAGACTGCATGTCCACATGAAATATATTGTCTTGATATAATGCCTACATTTCTAAGAGTCTACAGTATAGATTCAGACGCCAGTTACATTTTTTGCCCTATATCTGTTAAATCTGAACGTATAGACTATGATCACTGCATCGGATATGACTTTCGCAACTTGGGCGAAAAACAAAGTACTCGCAGATTTTATGCATTTCGTGTGGTGTTATACATAACAACAGTAATTATCTGTTTATGTTTTGGAGCACTTCTCGTTTACGGATTGATTAGGAGAAAACCATCGCTATTAAAAGGTAGCAAACGAATATTATTCGTGAAGCACAAACATGTGGACGCTCTTGTTTTGCCTCCAAAAGTACCACTGAGAAATGATTTAAAATCCGACGCTGACAAATCTGAAGATATGAGGAAGAACGTATTCACTTTATCCGTGGACCAAAAATTGAAGGTACCGAAATTGAAAAGAGTGAAATCTGTCAAGAGTGACACAAGCGGATCTCCAAGCTACATTTCCGCGATGCAGCCGACGGATGATCAGCTAGCAGAATGGCGTATCAGGCACCATTTTAATAACGACTTAACGATCAGTTCTGTGACGTCAGAATTGTCTACGTTCTCGTGTATCGGCGAACCCTATTACAATTCACTCGAGGACAGCGATAGAACTTATGAAAGCTTAAAGCTTTAAGTGTTGATCGATCGTTTTTGTGACCGGAAGCTTTGGCTATTTATCACACGGATCGTTTATCACTTGGAGAGTGGCTTAGTCTATTAGTGCTGTTCTGTTGATGATATATTCCGGCGTGGTTGATTATGTGCGTCCGCGTCTGTCCTCGTCACTGGTGCGGTCGTGAATCAATCGCGTACAGTGTACAGCTGTTGGAGCAGTTTGCCAGGACGTCACGACGGGCATTGTTTCAGTCCCGGCTCTTGGCCATTGGGTGTCACATCTATTTTAAAATACATTATTTAAAATCGGCTATATAGACCGTTTATTAGTCAGTGAGATTGGAATGTGAATGTTCCTTGTATTTTGTAAAATGTTACAGCAGCTTATAAGTATCAAATAGATAAATAAATAGCTCATGAAGTTACATATTATGTAAGATAACTGTCGTTGAATATTTTGATTGATTTTGTAGAACTTATATAAAAATCTTACGTAATTTTATTTATAATTTATTTTAAACATAATTATAATTTTAAATGAGTGTAAAAGGATGAGTGTACATTTATGACATACCTATATATATTTGTGCTAAATAAAATAATATATTAAAAAATATAACGTATTCTGTAACTCTTTGTTTTGAAAAATAAGATAAATGGTATTAAAACAAGCATTCCTTCTTTGCGATAATAATATGTTGTAAGATTTTTTTACCATCACAACTTAATATACCCACCAATAACTAGAAACACCAAAAACTACACATCCTATGCAATGAATTTGAGAGCCTCAGATAATATTAAACTCATTCACAGGCACTGTCTATTCAGTGCCAAAGATCACTTTTTTATCCAATTAATTAGGTATCTCGAAAGTGTTACGCTGCCAAAAGTCGATTAGTGAGAGACTTTGATTATTTATATTTAGCAGTCTTGTAACCTTTTGTACTCGATAACAATAGCCTGTTGATTTGAAACCAGCTACAACAGATTTGGCAGCCCTGCATCTTCCGGCGATGCGCTAGAACAATGCACTTGGCAATGACATTATCAGGGTTGGTTCTTGCTCTTGAAATTATAATTCATCATGAATGAGTAATTTCATATTGTTCTTATACTTATCATAGTTCTTATATCTATAGTTCAAATTAGTAGTTATTTATAACACACCTATTACAAATTGATAAACTATCATAATACGAGTAACAATTGTCAGTAGACTTTTTTTTAATTGATAGGCTAGCGTTTCATCATTATGTGACTTGATGTTCAGTGATGCACTGATGATCACCTTAGATGTAAAATGAAGATTGGTTTGCACTACTTAATTAAAAACGTTGTTTTTCCTACTTCCATTAAATTATTAAGTTACACCTGCGATTATACCCGCGTGGTGATGGATGATGACGAAAATGATTATTAATGCATCCTATGTGTTAATTCAGCGTCTCAATTACCTCCAAACCAAATTTCATCAAAATTGGTAGAGCCGTTTGAGCGTGAAGAAGTAACAAATATTTGTATGTATGTTACACCAATATTTTAATGGTGAAAGTTTCTGAAATTTCGCCTTTAAAATATTGGTTTGATTATAAGTAACCAGCAAAGCACTCACGTTAGATCGAATACGTCGACCCGGGTTTATACCCGGCACTATAAGTGCCCGCTGGGAGCTCGCAGACACCGCGGCGCACTCACCCTGAAGATGAGCATCTGCCATACTCAAAACCCGGGTCGATGTATTCGATCCCTAACTTTATTGCAATCATAACCCTGAGACATTCATTCAGTAATTTCACTACCAGCAATGCACTATAAATCTTATAATAATAGTATTGAAAGCCTTTATTACCAATTGTCAATCGATCAATCAACAAAAGTTCATCTTAGTGGATGCCAACGCAGTGCCAGATATTTTATTTTTTGAGCCTTAATATAAAAGCGTTACTCAAGGGATCAGCACACCTGAATAAATACCCACATATAGCCTGTCATGTTCTTAGTAGCATCATAGATGAAACATGTTATTGATGATAAAGGTATTATAGGTTTTTTTGTTTGTATGTAAGACTTCTAACCATATATCATATATATGTTTAATTTTTTTCATATATGTTTAGTTTTCGAAATTGGCGAGTGGTAAAAAATATGAAATAAAATATTTAATAAATATTTATGTGACCAATTTAATTTAATTTTAAAGACTTTCTTTTGAAGTTAGCATTCAAATTACAAAAATAGAAAGAAGTTGTGCTGAAAACTATTGTTTAAGTTATTCTGATTTGAATTTCTTATGAGGTAGCTTCTAATAGAAATTGATCTATTTTTGTAACTTTTAAATCATCCCATTTACATTCTGGTCAATGTATTCAAATTAAATAAAAACTTTTTTCAATAAAGACATCACGAACGTTCTATTATTAACTATTTATTGATTATACTTTTTAGTATTCTGTCGACGCTTGCCAATATTAATATAGCTACGGTCGAGAAAGAGCTTCAAACAAATTAGAGCCATTTTAGAAATACATATTTGGAATATTTTAATATTTTTAGTGACAAAAATAGCAGATGAGGTGTGTTTCAAGCATATTTATATCGTAAGCGTAGTATTTTTTTGTAATTTATTTTAATTTACCTTATTTTTTAGTTATATTTCTATGTATATTTTGTCTACACTTACATTATAAAGAGGAAAGATTTGTTTGTTTGATATGAATAGGCTCCAAAACTACTGGACCGATTAGAAAAACCTTTCACCATTAGAATCCTACATTATCTCTGATGGTCATAGGACATAGGAGACTTGCAGAAATTCAGGGAAACGTATAAAAACTTCGATAATGTAATCCAAGGTGTGAAAAATATCCTTATCTCGCGTACGCTACGAAAACTATTGACATAGGGCAAAGTGATGTAGAACCTTTTCAACCGACTTCCAAAAAAAGGAGGAGGTACTCAATTCGACTGTATGTTTTTCTACCGACTTCCAAAAAAGGAGGAGGTACTCAATTCCACTGTATTTTTTTTATATTTGCTAACTCATAACTTTCGACTGGGTGAACCGATTCTCAATATTCTTTTTTGTTGGAAAGCTGGTGCTTCCCTTGTGGTCCCATTTAAATTTCATCAAATTCGATCTAGTAGTTTTTGAGATACACTCCAATAACTGAACAGAATGGAAGTCGATATTAAGTTTTCAAATTGTACTTGTTATAGAAGACATCAATGTCTACAATAATGTCAACAATACCATATGTCTGACTTTTAAAGTTATGTCAAAATAAATACATTTTCATGTTTACATAATATGCAATTGTATCGCCGAAACATCCTTAAATGGCTTACGATGCGGAAATTATGGATAATAGGGCGAAGTGATGTAGGTATTATAGAGGACATTAATATCTACAAAAAAGACTGCAGTGCCATATGTCAACTATTACTGTGCTTAACATATGCTTGCCAGGCATGGTCACTTAGGAGAAAAAACGAAAAGAAAATTGCAATTTGAATTGAAAAACTTCAGACAAAGTAAGTAATAAAAGAATAAGAAAGAGAACTAAAACACCAGATTGAACACAAAAAATAAGACTATTGAATTGAAATGGACATGGGCAGGCCATGTCTGTAAACTAAATAAAGAAAGATGGACAAAAAGGGTTACAGAGTGAATACCTCTGGACGGAAAAGAAACCAAGGAAGGCAGTGGAAATGTTATATCAAATAAATTAAGTGTTTTGTATATATGGTAATGGTTCGTTGTGTTAGGAAAGCAAAATCCAAAAAAAAAAAAAGATCGATTCTTCTATGATGCGACTAAGACCGACTGGCACAATGTGGATTCAGGTGTGATGATCCCTTGAGCAATGCTTTTATATTATGGCTTTGAGATAAAATATCGGGCACTGCGTTGGTTTCTACCAAGGTGACCTTTTGTGGAAGAGATAATTGGTTTAATTAATAAATAATATCTTGGCTTTAAGCATCACTGTGTTAAGGTTTAAACTCCATTGTGCGACCTGGGTCGCACTGTTTTCTCTCTTATATAACTGTTGTATCTCAATTGCAATCAAAAGTTGATTTAAATTTGATAAAATGACGGCTCTGTGTCAATTTTGACAACTCCAGTCAGCAAAAATGCTAGTAAGTTGAAGAATGGAGCTGACAATAGTGACATTTAGTCAATTGCAACTGAAATACATAATAGCCCTTCTGTTCGACTCGAAGTTAATATAACTTTAACCCTTCCTATACCGTGATAATTAAAACAAAATATTTATGAAACGCACGTAAATTTAGGTTAATCGTCAAGGGTTTCTAGATTCCATAGTAGGTACGTGAGTAAATATGTAAGTATAGTGTATGTCACTAAGCTCTGTAAATACTAAATGAATTTCGTGTCGCTGTACCTAAAGAATGATTTGTTTTTAGTTTTAATTGGGACTATACATTTCTAAAGTATTTATGTTTAGGGTAATATGGGGTCAGCAGCGGTTCGGATCGTAGCTTGTGATTAAACTTCTCAGTGTAACAGCGTGAAAGAATGCATGGTAGTAGAGTCTTTTCAATGTTCACCTCATTAGCTACCAACCGCAAAATCAATCGCCCAGCATGTGAATAGTGGATTTTTGTATGATGTCGCCAAAACTGCCGGGAGGGTGTCACGACACTATGCAAGAACTGCGCAGAGAGAGACAAGAGATACGAAGTTTAGTGAAGTCTTGAAAAACCGTGAAACTAATTCTAAGCCGTAAAAAAGACTTGTCTAATTTTTCACTTATTAAAAGATACTTAACGTTTGTTTTCCTTACCTACAATCCCACGAAAACCAGTATCTATTCCAGGTTTAGCATGCTACCATAATCGACCACTTCATCCGATACTGGACACTATCAGATAGAGGGAAAATTTCGATCCATTGATTAAAATAACAATCATGTGATGTAAACTATGTTCATGCAGCTGAAACCGCGGGACGCATGGAATGAGGTAATTCCCGTTTGGCACAAGGCCACAAAGCCAGGTAAAGTTTGCTAAGAAACTTTGTAGATGAAGTTCTGAGCAATATTTGTGGTTATAGTGTATGATTTACTATTGCACGTGAAACGGAAGGTTCTCGGGAAATTTTGGGAGCAGTCCGTTGAATCAGGATAAACGAAGCCTCTGTGTTAATCTTAGGAATGAGCTCCATTTATGCAGTCTCAATCATTCCAGTGCTGGGTGGACTGTAATAAATCGTATGATTCAGTGAGTAAATGTATATACGTATGTTATGTCTTCACACTGAAACATCGCAACAGATTTTAGTAGCATTTGTAATGGATATAGAATATCTCCAACACATTAACACACTATAGCCATGTTCCTGAATTGTTATTTTCTCAACGGGTGATGCTTGGGGCGCTGCAACAGTTTCTTGTATATCCGATGGGAAATGTTTATTGTGATCCTTTTGGAACAATCTGTTAAATTGAAGCCTAAGCCATTAATCCTGCATATAACCAACTTCCAACTTACCAACTTATAATCAACTCTATCCATACTTTAACATCCTTTTAGCCGTTTTGGCACAGAATCTATGTCTATCAATAAGCAGACACATTATACCTCTGTATCGTTCTGTGGATTGATTATGAATGGTGCTCGATCTCTTATAATGGCTTTCTGTAAGTCAGTGTTTTGAAGTTCCTCTGCATGCCTCACACACTTGACTCAATCATCCTGTCGAGCCCAGGGTCAAATGCAGGTAGCGGATTATCGATAACATGTTAGGATTATTATACTGATATTGACGTTTATGGTCCTACGATTCAGTTGGTAAGGCGGTGACTATAGTAAATTAGGAGCTATTAGTATAGTTGGAGCATCCATTATTTGAATTAGCTCGACGACTTAAATCTTGCGGTAAGTGTGAACGTGTGTTACGTTAGTCTTTGAACACTGTGTTATTTATTTGCTTTAATTTATAAATCACATACAGTGAAACTAAAATCAGGGATGTTACGAGATCGTAGATGGTACTTAAAAATATTGTTGAGGCCTGTGAAAATTGCGCTCCTTGTGGACAAACGGAAAAACGTGGTGCGTGGGGGTAATATAGATTTCACGCTGGTCGAAGTTATGATGAACAGCTTGCGTTCAGAATACTATTTAAGTATAAGTACCCACCTAAAAGTAATGCCCACTTTTGGTAACAAAATGTTTAAGTGCAATTCAACGCTATAAAGTAACAAAATCATGAATTTTCATTTTAAGCCACGTTTACTATTGTATTATAGTGTGTAATAACATAAGTATTCTATAAAAAAATTAGTAATTAATTCATACAAATATTTTAAATACTGACTTTGAATTGATGCGGGAAGTAGGTACATTTCTTACTATAGTCGTTCTAAATTGATCGAAACTTTCGTAAATATTATACAATTTAATATTATTTAGATTGTTTAACTTACCGCGTAAAATAAAGTGGTTCTATATATAATTTGGAGGGTAGCCTCTTTGCCAGTATCTTACCTGTTGTGATGATCAGTGATGGTACACCAGACCCTAAAATGGCGACCAGGTTAAGGAGAACAGGTTTGCGGTCTCGTCACTTGGGTATACTCGTAAGTATAAAAACCTAAACACAATTCAAAATAAATATTTAAGTACGTTCTAAAATATAGCTCACCGTATATTGAGCACTAGCAACGATAGCATCGCTTGAGTAATTTATTACATTCCGCACATTGTATATTATCATTCTCTGAAGAAAAATTTCAAGCGATTCTTCCCAACTGCCCTATATTGTAATCTAAAAATATATCCAATCGATGAAAACAATAGTAAAGCGCGGGACACGTGTTGACCTGCCAGAAATGTATCAAGTTTACTTTTGCTTATGTTATTTGAGAAGTTAATTTAGAATGCGACGGACTGACATCTGTATCTGCCCACTTCTTGTCACTAATGCACTAGAAAGAAAATATCTTACTGTCGATTGTTTATTATAAGAAAATGCAATAGTTCTTTTGTGAAGGTAGAATTTTTGTAGTTTCTTTGGTGTATTGAGTAAATAGATATATTTGTACCACGCAATTGTTTTTTTTGCTACATTTTTTTGATACATTTTAAAAACCCGACGGTAAAACAAAAAGGACGGGGTATTATAATTTTGACGTGTTTCGCTCTGTGTGTGTGTGTGTGGCATCGTAGGAATGAACGAATGAACCGCTTTTGGTTTTTATTTGTTTGAAAAGTGAATTAGTCGGGATTGTTCCTAGCTATGTTTGATGAAAATCGGTCCAAGATGGCCGCCACCACAAAATAGCGGATTAGGTACATAACTTTTCACAACTCTCTCAATATATGTATCAAACGAAAGGGCTTGACTAGTAGAATACTATACAACATTATTAAATTCAAATCCAAGATGGCCACCATCACAAAATAAAGAATTTAGTTTTTTATTTACAACTTTTTCAACATGGGTATTTTATAATACTTTAATTATTTTGTGTCGTGGTTTTAGTTACATTTTCAATTTAATTTTAATATTATTACATTTACATTTACCACCATTTAACATCACCATGAATGGATGCTGAACTTTTTACATCATTTGTACTAAATCATTTATAAATTATTTAATTAAAATAACTTTAAACGTCCAGGTGATACTATAAAGTGTTGTTATCCACTTTTACCTGCGTTCAAATTTATAACAGAACTGTTACTTACATGTTTGACAATACCCAGTTATGAATGTTGATACCAATGCATGCAGCACTAGCCTTAAATACACTACCATACTAGCGATTCCAGAGGTAACGATGCGGCTGATGAGCTAGCTAGGAGAGGTTCCGGAATGACGTGTGCAGGACCAGAACCAATGATCCCCCTACCTTTCAGTCAAATTCGTGCATGGATTCGCAAAAAAACTAAGGACCAGCATCAGGACTACTGGGCAAGTATCGAGGGTTGTAGGCAGTCGAAGGAGGCTTTTCCGATTCTAAATCTGAAATTCTCCAGAAAACTCCTCAATCTTAAAAGAAATAATGTACGACATATCGTCGGAATTATGACCGGTCATTGCTCCTTAAACAAACACCTGTTTAATCTAGGTGTTACAGACAGCCCCCTATGCAGAGGCTGCATGGAGGCGGAAGAAACAGCTGCGCATCTGCTCATTGAATGCAGGAGCGTGGCGGCACAAAGGGCAGCAAACCTCGGCTCGCCGAGGACTGTGTGGGAAGCCTGCGCCAAGCTGAAGGAGTTGCTGGCTTTCCTGGGCGACACCGGGTGGCTGGACTGATCAGCTTCACCCGGCTATCACGCAAAATGGGCCGCGCCACAGCGGCCTGGTTGCGGAAAAGAGCCAGCCCACCAAGTACCAAGTACCAAGTACACTACCATACGTATATTCTCAATTAAACCTTTTAAGTTTGCCTATAAAGTAAAAAGTCTAATAGCTCAGAACCACACTGTTTTTAATTTACCAGTGCGACTAGACACTCTCAAACTGTTATTGGTTATGTGAACTAATGTAGTCTTCTACAGGCTACATTGCGGCCACAAAAGGAAAGTGATAATAATATTATTTGTATTACTTTATTAAACATTTGTTAAGTACAATAACAAGATTAATAACGTTTAACCTATTTATCGTTAACATTAATTCTTCTTCTTCTTGATCGATTCCTCATGACTGAGGGTCGTGATCACCATGAATGGCCTTCTGGACTATGTTTCTCCAAGAATTGCAGCATTTGGCTTGTCTCAAACCAGATGATACATTTGCCTTTGTTATCTCTTTGACAACGCCAGTCCACCTGGTGGAAGATCTTCCACGACTGCGTTTTCCTTCCACATGACCCACAACAATGAGCTTTTCTAAGTTATTAGCGTCTCTTCTGGCCACGTGTCCGAAGTATTGTAAGAGTCGCTGCAGGCATATACTGGACAGTCGAGTTTCAATTTTTAATTATTTTAGGATAAACGCATTGGTGCGGCGTGCCGTCCATGAAATTCTATGCCAGCACCACATTTCGAATGCATCTACCCTAGATAGTATACTATCATTAAGCCATTTCCAGGTCTCTGATTAACATTAATAACCATACCTATTACTCTTCTATGCTGCCATATATTATATAGTAATAATAATAAATATTCTAACAATAATACCTCACAAACTTTCTATACCCGAGAGTAAACTTTTCTCCTCATCAAACGAATAATTGCTCTGGGAATGGATTGAACTCTATGGGCAGTTCCTTGATAATTTACGTACAGTGCTCTCTCTGATTTATGTATGTAACATATCCAGTGATTAATAAGAACAAAGAGACGAATCACAAAATAGGCCTACTAAACAAAATAGGTTCAGAAACGTTGTTTTCGTGCTTACCTGTACAATAATGAAGTATCTTTTTGGGGCAATCTACCAGCGTCTATATTTCCCGACATATACAATCTGGGAATCTTCAAATACAGAGTGAATCTTTTAAGCAAGCATGTACCACCGTCGACTGCGTCATCACTTTCCATCAGGTGAAACTGTGGTCAAATGCTGGTTTATCAAATATAATAAAAGTAAAATGCTATACTGATAATTTGCTTGCGCAAATACAATATAGGCTACTAAATATTCATAGATATTCATAATGTCCAGCATCAAATGTCTGAGTGTACCCTCACCAATATAAAGTAAGGAGCATTCAATGTTTTATCTGAGAGGTGAGCCGTTGTAAAAAAACTTACCAAGGTTTACCCAGGTGGTCTCAGAAGGTGATCGGTGGGTAAGAACTGCCAACGTTAATTAGATGATTTGTTACTGATTTTAGTTGAAGTTCGATGCAAGTGAACATTTTACATTACATCGAAACCATTGCTCCAGCTACATTTTTATTTTATACTCTATATAAGAATATGTTATATACTAAAGCGCCATCAATTCGGATTCAGATTCAGATTTATTTATTGTTAGACTGTGTTACTTATAGTTCTTAAATATTATAAATAGTACCAACAGCTAAGTCCATTCGGAAATACAATAATAATGTGCTTATATCTAATACATATTTATAGTCATTTAATTATTAAGGCATGAATAATGATATATAGTAGGCATGAATAAAACAATATGAAACTAAATTAAATTACATATCATCAAATTTAGAATCTATCTATAAGAAAGTCAGTCACTTTGTAATATAGTTTTTGTGAAAGAAAATTAAACAAACTTCTTTTAAATGCAGTGACACTCTCCGATTTTACTCGTAATATTGTTTCTGGCAAATGATTGTATATCTTAGGATGCCGCACACACCTTTTCTAAAACATGCTGTTCTGTGTGCAGGAACTTTCAACTTGTTTCTGCTTTGTGTACCTTTCCCGAACTCATAAAGGTAAAGATTAGCTCGAACAAATAGCGACATCTCGTAAATATATAGGCATGGAAAAGTCAGGATCTTAAATTTGGAGAAGTATGGCTGGCAGGAATCTGTCGGCTTTAAATGACAGACAGACCTTAAGCATTTCTTTTGGGCCTTGAATATTGTTTCCCGTTCCGAACAGTTTCCCCAAAATATAACTCCATAACGCAAGGTTGTTGTTACGTAAGCATGGTATGCTGTAAGTACAGCTGATTGACTAACCACTTTCGATAATAAATAGAGAGAATAGGAAAAACTGCTAAGTTTAGAGCGAACAGATTCAGCGTGTATTTTCCAGTTTAAGTCGAGTCTAGATGAAGACCCAAAAACTTTGTGTCAGATATATCTTTAATGTCATTATCATAATAAGCAATTTTACAGGTCAATTTCCTATATTTATTAAATATCATAATATTTGTTTTGTCAAGATTCATTAGTAAATTATTGAATGTCAACCATCTGATAATATTACTAAGAGCTAAATTAATTTTAGCGAGAGCTAAATTAGGTTCGAGTGGTTTCTGCTTTTCGTGCCTACAAAAATGGCAGTGCTGTCATCAGCAAATAAAACCATAGGCTCTTTAATGGCACGAGGTAGGTCATTAATGTATATTATAAAGAGTAAGGGCCCCAACACACTCCATCTTACCACACAAGAAGAAGATGTATATTTTATTTCAGTGTTGGTTTTAGGACACATTTTTATTATTTGCGTTTGCTGAGTTCTATTGCTAAGATATGATTTGATTAAATCTGAGGCATTTCCTCTTACTCCATATTTTTCGAGTTTGTTGACTAGAATTTTGTGATTTACGTAATCAAAAGCTTTTGTAAGGTTCATATACATGGCATAGACAAGCAAATTTTGCTCTCGGCCAGACATAACAGCTTTGATTAAATGGAAGCCATGTTTATTGATTTCTTTTTACGAAAACCAACTTGTTCATCAACGAGTATATTATATTTGCTTAAGTATGAGTATAGACAAAAATGAACGTATTTTTCAAATATTTTAGAAAAACCGGGATTAAAGCTATTGGCCTGTAATGGCCGACAATTTCTCTATCTTGTTTTTTATAAATTGGCTTTATTATGCTTAATTTTAATTTGTCTGGAAACATTCCCTTATTTATACATAGGTTCATAATGTGACTCAATATTGGACATATTACTGAATCAACCTCATTTATAATCTTAGTATTTATTTCATCATATCTTGCACTTGAAGTATTCTTTAAAGATTTGATAATTTTGAGAATATCATTCGGAGCCGAAGGCAACATGAACATGGAATTTGATTTGTTCCAAATTAAAGTACTCATGCAATCCTGTGAACATACCTTTACATTGTCTTTATTATGTGTTGCATTATTAATATAAAAATCACTAAAAGCTTCTACAATATCATTTGGATTTGTCAAAATTGTATTATTGTAATGATATGGCATAACGACGTTAATAGAATATGAATTCTATTAATGTCATTATGTCATTATGCTCATAACATCCGTCTCTTTCTCTTAGTGCAATTTTTTATGCCCATAGAAATCCACGACGGTTTTTTGTGCATTGTACCTATGTTTTCGCTTTACTACGGGAAAACAAAGATCGTAAAGCAATTTAAAAGTTTCGTGAAAGTAATTAAACGCTTCATTAGGACAACTACTACCAATAACATCGCTAAAACTCAACCTAGACAAGTTATCCCTAAACTTTTGTATATTCTCTTCGCGGTAATCACGACTGTATGAGTTCCAGTACTTGATTGGATAGTATTTAGGTACAGGACATGTAAAATATTGAGACGTATGGTCGGATAGTACTAGTTCGATTATTTTACAAGAAAAGCCACGGACATTATGAATAAAGTTATCTAGACAAGTTCCACGATTTTGTCTTGTAATTTCCTTCAGCGATAGTTTCAGTTTGTGGTTTTCAATGATATTTAAGGATGTTTTGGTAGTTTTATCATCCTTCAATATATTAATATTAAAATCGCCACAAATGACCACCTTTTTCTTGTTAAAACAGATCGTCATATATCGCATACGCTGCGTACTATTGACAATAGAGCAAAGTGATGTATTGCAGTTTATTATAGATAACGTCAATATCTACAAAAAAGTCCGTAACACATATGTATTACTATTACAGTTTTGCCACATACATTACTTTTTCATTTTAAAATATGGAATAGTAACACCGATAAATGCTTATATCGCGTATACTGCGGAAACTATTTACAATAGATCAAAGTGATGTAATACAGTTTTTTAGAGGACACCAATCAGGTTGGCAAACTTAAAAGTGGCTCACCTGCTGTTAAGTGATCATCGTCGCCCACGGACATCCGCAATACCAGAGGTCTCGGGTATGCTTTGCCGATCGTTAAGGAAGGAATAGGCTCTTTTCTTGAAGGCTCCCAAGTCGTATCTATTAGAAAATACCTCAAGTGGCAGTGGCAGCTAGTTCCACATAGTCCTAGTGTGAGGCAAAAAGTGCCGTCGGAATCATACGGTTGTGGACGCACAAACTTCAACATGATTTTTGAACTTCCCTCATTGAGTCAGCACGTTTTATCCTAGTATTAAAATAACAGAGATAATATATATTCATAAATCCTAAAAAATTTACCAAAAATATCGGGATCAAGAAGCTTACAAGAAATTTCCTCGTGTTAATGAATATAAATTGAACTCACCGTGCTACGTCATCCATATAGCACCACATATTACAGTCAAGTTTCGGAATGCGTGAGTCACATTTAATTTAATGTCCCGTCGAGTACCAGCAATAGGGTACAGGTGTTTTGTAATTAATGATGTTTGTTATAATGATGCTTTTTATAGCATGGTTTGATCTAGGAATAACACAAACTATTTCAAAGGGGATTGGTTCACGCATTTTGTTTGAAATACGTATCTAGAGTAAACTAATTTTAGTTAGAAAACTATGTTATGCTAATTAGGTACGTAATATTACCATTTTCGTCCCAAACTTCGTTACTTTAAGATCCTTTCGTGTTATATTTGCGAAAAAAATATTTTATTCCTTTATTTATTTCTATGTTCCAAGTTTGGGGCAAAATCGGTGTTACTATAACTGTTATAAGGTATATCATTGATTTTTTATTTGTAGAAATTAAAGCGCCATGACATAGGTAACCTACGAAAATTTAATACTGAATATCTAAAAAACCTGATGGTTTCCTCTGACGACACTTAATATAAGATGCTCAGGAGTAAATTGAATTTAGATTTACATTTCTTCATGATATTGAATACTACCATTATATAAACAAACCTTACAATTTACGATTAATTTAAATAATTGAAGCGAAAAGTACTATCCCGCCGGAGCTTTTTTTAGGGGCTAGCTGCTCTCCGCGGGTTCACTCCGATGATGGATGATGATGATTATTATGAATCCTATATAGCCCATGTTACTCAGGGTGAATGTAGCTTTTCAATGGTGAAAGAGTTATTGAAATCGGTCCAGTACTTTTTGAGCCAATTCGTTACAAGCATACTTACATACAAATCTTTCCTCTTTATAAACATAGTTAGGGATAAAAAACAACTAGAAGCACAGAATAAATAATAGTAAACTAAAAGTTTCATTTAGAGAAATAATTAGGCCGCATAATAAAGTTCATAACGTATGCCCTCTTTTTAGCTACATCACAGTCTGATTGTTTTGTACCCAGCGACACGTAAGCCATTAAGACGGATCTAACGGCGTATAATTTTATAATTCTTAAAATCGATTGAGCCGCTGAGTAGTTACGAGCGGACATATATACATACGAAAACATTCTTACAATACATACAAACGGGTCAAACACATAACCTTCCTTTTGGGCTTCGCCACAGTTGCGTAACAATGTTGAAGTTTGTATCCATGTTTGTCCATTTCAAATTTCAATTATATCAGGTGAACCTTTTCAACCTGAAGGTTTCACTTATCGACTTATTCGAGTTTTAAATTGGATAGTAGTGTAATTGGATACTAGCACAGTATGTATTATGACTGTGATAATAGTGTGGTATTGACTTATACGAGTAAATCGCAATACGGGTTCCAATACGTCGAAATCAATACTACACGTCACTGTGGTTTCGCGTACCTAATCTACACACAAACAAATTTGTAATCACTTTGGGCCTCATTTCTATGTAGTTAAGCATTGTAATTATGTTATAAATAAACTGTTGATTAGAATATATAAATAAACAAAGTGAATTCGAAAGTATGTGTGTATTTTGTGACTACTAAAAACTAAAACGGCTGGATGGGTTTGAATAACATTTTAAGGGTTAAAACATAAGAAAGCTTTTCACCCAAATTACACGGGTAGCTTAATGCTCCCGATAACCATAATGCACAAAAAGATGAAGCCCTGGACAATAGCTAGTATGCACATAAAGAATACAACAAATAGGAGCAAACGCGAACGATATCTCCTAATACATTTGTAAAAGGGTACCAACATTATTTATGACAGATTTATTACTTTATTAACGACGTTGTTATAGTTGTTTACAAAAGACTTGAAATAAGTCTGTATCTCCGCCTCAACACATTATCTCTTAAACGGTGTGTCCACAGTTGGCATGAGAGGTGGCAGAGCTACAAGATAATATGTCACTGTCTATGAGTGCACCTGTCACGTCTAGTTTTATTCTTTGAACAAATAATATAAAATCTCTATCGATTTAAAGGCGAAGTTCTCAAGCTAATCTTTATTTTTACTACAAATAAAATTCTTAGGATCGTCATACGGCCTGGTAAATTTAGGTGAACGAGGTATTATTAAATTAGTAGACGCGAGTGGCATAAGAAATTAATTAGTAAAAACTTTTTGTTGTTATATAGGAAGGTGTTAAAATATGTGTTTTACTTTTCTTGTCTATTTTTTGTTTTCATCATTATCATCATCTCAGCCGTAGAACGTCCACTGCCGAACATATGCCTCCCTCATGAAATTCCAAAAAAAACCGGTTGGAAGCAGCCTGTATCCAACGTCGTCCTGCGACCTTTATCAGGTCGTCAGGGTGACCTTTGTTTTAGATTATTGAAATATATGCACTGAAAAACCTGCGGAAGTGTTTTTGTTTTTTGGAAGCAGTCTGTCCCGAAACGGAGTTGCTTTGAGGAATGAGCAATCTTCAGTAAAAATCCAGTGAGAAGATTTATGAGACAGAATAGATGATAGTTACTGCAGAGATAATATTTATGGACATTGAATGTGTAATAGTTTATATTTGTTCAAATTATACTTAGTTCCATTCAGTTCCAACAGATGACGGTGTACCTTCCTTAACACTCGCATTCGAAATTGGCGCGGTACTATAGCACCGAGAAATACGTCATATCAAAAGTTCTTCTTTATAAGTGGATCTGTACGTTTGTACATTTACTATTCTTCAACTGATTTAGGTTACTATTTATATTGCATTCATAGTAAGTATTCATTTATTTTTGAATAGTTCTCATTTGATGCTACAAAACAAATGAGAATATTATGAAACTATTTTATGCTTTTAGCACTAGATAAGCCAGCGATTTCACACAGGATTCTCCTGGACTAATGTAATATAGTATGAAATTTTGTGGTTGATGCAAATTACATTATACCATATTAACCAAGTGTTAATAAAGCTTGATTAAGGCATAGAATAATTGAATTAGCGTGAATTAAAGATCGCAATATACCCGATTTGGAAAACCTAAAATAACGCTTGTTAATTTTTTACTCACCGACACCGAATAAGTGAGAATAAATATAACTATAGGATTATACTAAAGGATGTAGGTAAAATTTTTGTTTAAGGAATTAAATTTTGAATTATAGGAAAGAATAAAACGTATAACGTACAGTAACGCACTATTAAGGGTCTGCAGAAAAGCAGGATAAAGTCAACTATAGATTTAAGTGATGTAAACAGCCAGAAGAGTCAACGTTTGACTTTATAATAACGTGTTGGGGTGACCCTTCCAGATTATAGCTCTTGAGGGTATGTTCATAACTAAGCAGGTAACAGTGATGGAATTGGCGTCTAGTTTAGGTTTTTTAGAACATGTTGATATGATAAATATAATATCTAGGCCAGAACTTTTTAGTCTCCTGGTCATCAGGGAAAAATCAACTAGAGATCAGTGATGAAAACGGCCAGTCTTCTGACTATAGAGTTAAAAAATAAAATAGATCTACATGAAGGAAATTGCCACAGGCCGATTTATAGTAACAGTTCAATTCATAAGTAATCGATATTAGTAACGTGCTTGGGTGATCTTTTTAGACTCGAGTTTTTGAAAGTCACCAACCAATTTGGAACGACGGAACGACCATTTTTGACATTATATTTAAGTAGATAGTATTCTAGATGTAAATTAATTAACGGTCTGCCGTTGCTTAAGGCATACAATATCGTCAATATAGTAGGTATTATGCCGATGACCGTGTCTGGCTTTTTATAAATGGCTTTTAACTTGATGACCTTAAATCCTCTGTAGCGCTCTCTGCAACAGATAATATTTGGGTATAACAAGTCAAAGCCCCTTAAAACGTATACCCTTAATACCGTCACATACGGAATGACTACCGCAACGTACCTCGCAACAAAATGTCTCACAAGCCTCGCGGATAAAATAACCGACGAAAGCGTTAAATTTGCCATATCGCGTGATTTCTATGTCGATGATTATCTTAGTACACGTTACACGTGTCAATGACCTCTTCTTTGGTACTCCCACCACATGAGTAATATCAGTACAGTCATCAGCTCAATTCAACTTCAGAAAATTTCAGTCAAACTGTCCGGAAGTTCTGAGTGCAATTTTTGAAATAAAATTAAATAATTTAAAAGACTTGTCGTCTTCGACGCAGATATTACGCAAGTATATATATATATAATATAATGCTCATTTTCTATAAACATTAATTTTCACGAAAAAACTACAAAGCGTCGTATTCTTTCAACGATCAATCAAATATTTGACCCATTAGGTCTTGTTGGCCCGTCAATCATCGAGGCTAAGGTCTTATCATCATCAAGTCTTATGGTTACTGCGCGGTCAGCTGGGATAATGAGGTACCAGAACACATTAAAAAACAATGAACCTCATTTGCCTCTAAGCTCATACAACTAAACAACGTTAAGGTCCCCCGCTGGGTTCTTCACGACAATTACAAGGCGGTTGAACTTATACTTAGGCGGTTTATACAGTAGCTGTATATACGTGCGGTCTATAGGTAGCGATGGCTCTATACACACACAATTATTAGTGTACAAGAACAGAGTTTGTCCTACAAAATCAAATTTGACTATACCAAAAAAGGAATTATTAGGTGCCCTTTTAGGTTCGAGACTATGTACTTAAATCGATAACATTATCAGTCACTTGCATATACTGGAGCGATTCCATGATTGTGCTGGGCTGGTAGGCGAAACAAACTCCCTTAATAGCTTAAGACAATTTGTTCGATATCGTGTTAATGAATTAAGGAGCTCACCGCTGGGTCGCAGTGGGGTTGTGGCATGTCCCAGGAAATGTAAATCCAGCCGATCTATTGACTCGCCCGGGGAAGGCTGACCTTATCAACGAGATAGCGAAGTAATTTGTCTCTTATGAAAAAGTTATTTTTATGATTCCGTACCTTCAAAGAAAAAGGAAAGTATAGGATCACTTTGTTGTCCATCTGTCTGTCTTTCTGTCAAGCCTTTTTATCTCCGGAACCTGTAAAATAACGCGTATTTAGCAAAAACTCGGGTCTAAGCTCTCTTGTAGCTGTGAAAAAAATCAAACTTATGAGTTAAAGCGGGCAAAAGACTGTTTATTTAGCGACTTCACAAGGAAATCAAAACTTATAGAGTACGTTTTGGTTTACGTTGACCTGGAAATATAAAATTTGGCGAGAAGCAATGACTTACAGCACATATACATAAAAAAGTCGGAACACTTTCAATATGTACTTTATTACCTACAAAAAGCGAATTTACTATAACAAACTTATTATTTGTGGTTGGTGCAATAGTCGTGTCTAGGGATCACACGGCAAAGTTAAGTTTGTCGTTGAACCTGTTTGTCTTTAAGTTAGAGCAATAAAGTTAATTGTTTTCTTAATGTACGGATTACGGTGAACAAAACAGCAGACAGGCAAAAGTTATCTTTCCTTTCCTGAACATCAAAGAACTTGGTAAAACTACCAAGACAAGACCTACTTAGCCTTATGGTGGGTTTAATTACAAGACATTGCAAGTTAAATTACCACCTGCACAGGATTACAGGTACAGACAGACCCCTGTGCAGCGGCTGTATTCTGGAATACGAGACTGTACCTAAAGCACGTGCTACTTCATGTGATACAACGATAGAGAAGAAATTAGTCGAAATACCACATTACAAAATGCTGACAGACCCAGGTGAAGCTTCCAGCGATATCTTGAAAAAAAGTTTTTGTCCCATGTCTCGGAAACAATGCACTTTCGGGCAAAAGTTATTGTGTCCATTCTTGAAGAGAATAAAAGTTATTGCTTGTAAACTTTTTTGCAAAACTTACCGGTTACGATTTATGAACCATTTAAACTTAACAGATATTAACAAAAACAACCGTTATATATATTAACAAAGCACCGCAGCCAACTTCCTCCTCTTTTCTGATTATCAACGATAATTATTAGTTTAGGTGAAAAATAAGCTTTTTTTAAAAATGGCAATTAATATTAATATTATTATTTCAAACAACTTAATATTAACCTGTAATTGAATCACTCCTTGCAATGCTTGGAGTTGCACTTTTAATTTCTTGTGCCTTTAACCAGGCACGGCAGTGCAATTGTTTCTGGCGCTATATAACGCGTATAACTGATCTAACTCCGACCTGAATAGATATATTTTTATTGTTAAACAGTTTTACAGACTTAATTAAAGCGATGATAGCCCAAGGGTAGCAAGGGTAGGCCGGTTGCCGGCTAATAGACCCCCCCCCCCCCCCCCACACACTCGGGCTAGAGCTTTCGATGAAGATATGCCATCGTGATGAAATCCACAGTATGGTGGTAGGGAACTTCTGGTCCACCTCGCTAGCTACTTCCCTCAAGTTCGAAAATCTGATGCTAAACAACTAACGGAGTGTTTCAAAAATGTTTTTGAGAGCATTTTGCAACCCTAGATCTAATGTGGTACCACCTTCGACCGCGTCATCAGTGACCATCGAGTGAGAAAGCGGTCAACACTAGTCTATCAAGAGTAAGCTTTTATAGGTAGTGCCGCGGTGCCTTGGCATTGCCCGTTTGGCCAGCCGTGTGATTCTCGAAGAGCAAACATCGTTGAATGTTTGACAACATCTGTGAAACAAATGACGAGTTGAAAATAAACGTTGGAAAAGCAACCTTGTGTATAAGGGTGCCATCTCACAAAGTATTTGACATCGGTGAGCTCGTCGACGAGCGCAACGACGAATCATTAGAGAATCGCACGGCTGTTCGTTGGTGTCACTAGAAAACAGCTACTTACTCTTCGAGGCGCATATTGTCGCCCCGATAGAGTTTTGTTCTGACCAAGCACTACGTACAATATTTGGTTTACAGGCGCTGTAACACGCGCCAAATATTTAATCTTCATATTTTGATATGAGATTTGATTTAAAAAAGTAACGCTTTGTAAGTTGAGTAGTACAGAAACTATCTTTAAATTGTTAAACCACTCGTATGGAGAGTCTATAATTGCTGGATATTGTTGTTGGTGCTGTTTTGGACACCTCCATGCGTAATAAAATCTTTAAATAATGTCAATATATCCACAAATATAGGTATGTATGGTATGTATTAAAAAGCACAAGTATTTAAGAAGTTGTAGGGTGTTGGATCCTTAGACGACTATTTATTTGAGAATTATGTAGAAAGTTACATATATAATATTATGTGAATTAAATATGCAAAAAAGCGCTATACTAGGCGAAAAAATTATGCTAATGAAAGTTATGCGAACCGACAATAAGAATTGACACAGATTCGTAAGGTTGGTTTAATATGTTATTTTGTTTTTCATGTTTTATTTTATCATGAATTCATGTATTGTTCGTCTCAGTGCCCTAGAGGCTATGACTTGACCTATTCTTCAAAATTATTTACAATCTTTGCCAGTTCATAAAACATCATTATGAACTATAATCACAGCTTTATTTATAGGCGATATCGCTATAATTTGCTCTCCCTATGCATCCCAAAAAATATAGAACAAATCGCGTGGCAAGCATCCAGACAATTTAGACCTATGGGTAATTAGTTTTATTAATTATTGCTGGGATGGTCTTGGCCAGTGTGTTGTGAGCATTTCCCGCATCAGGTGTCTGCTGGCCTTAAAGAGAATAGTTAAAAGTGCTTTGCGGAGTCGCGTGGATGTGATAAACCTGAGATGTTCTGACCGTTGCCAACCTGGGTGATATTACCGGCCGTCTACGTTCAGTCGCTCATTCCATTCAGCTTAAAGGACTTGTGTTCCTCTTGCTGTGGTTCTCGATAGCGTACTCGTTCATACAATTCCTAGATCCTTAGTAGCAGTTTTTGTGATTAGTTGAAATGGTGAGGTGATATTGTTTTTGTGATTTAAATTAAATTTTGTTTTTGTGAATGGACAGTTCTTTTTAATTAGTTTTGTGACGTTTTCAGGAAGAACTTGGCAAGGAACAGATTGACAGTAAGTAGATAGATTTTTTTGTATGGTATTGTGTAATTATTTATAGCGTAGCATAGAATAAATGTAATCCGTAGTACTTATTTATGAAAATTAGTATGTTATGTTTTATTCATAGTTATCACTGACATTTTTGTATGCCTAGCGAATTACCATAGTAATTATTTGCGGCTTATTAAACTATTTTTTTAATAGATAGACAGGTCCAAGGTGGAGTCTATAGTAAAGTAAACAAAAGCATTTGAAGTTAGTTGTTTGCATTGTTACTTCATGCTTTGACATGTTTTTATTTTATTTTTATTTTTTATATTTGTTTTAGCTTTATCTTTAAAGACAATACAAACCCACAGGAATGAAATTGTATAGTCTGCAATATTTACTTTAATTAGTATGTGGTTCTGCATTTTCTGTATTTTGTAATGTAATAAGACTTGTATATTGCTCTACGGTCCTTGAATTTTTTTTTATTTATGTAGTTTTCTCCGTTCGTATGTCTTTTTTACCATTCAATATTTTCACATACTTTACGACATCCGATTGAGCTGAAATGTGGCCCCTTCACTATGACACAAAGTCTTGGAACTGGTTTGATGATGGAGCCGAATGAGCCTTCTCGAGTACATAACATAACTCAATAGTGTTTGGGGACATTCTAATTAACTTACTACAAGTTATGTTTAATTTACTCGTATTTTTGGAGGAAACTGAAAACCATATATTTCTTTTTTGTATTAATGCTACCAAGTGGAGATACTTATTGTTTTGAAAATATTGCAACGAACCTTTGCTTACGAATGACATTTTTGTTTTCAGTCCTGAAAAAGGCGTTCGAAGCCTTCGACCAGGAAAAGAAAGGATGCATTGGTACGGTGATGGTTGGTACCATACTTGGCATGTTGGGCCACCAGGTATCAGATGAGTCACTCAAAGAAATCATTGCAGAAGTCGATGTTGACGGTAAGAAGAAAATTCATAGTCGTCCGTTCGTCAAACTTTTTTTAGTTATAAATTACAACCTTATTGCTTTTAGGCCCTAAAAACAGAGAAATGCGTATTAAACACACAACGATATTTATAAAAATATATAGAAATACTGATTTCGGGAATTGAGGAATAATATCATACGAAATACATTAAACTGTATAAATATAACCTTGTATTTTTAAAGACGTATTTTGCATTTTTTATAATGAAGCCAAATTTACACATATTTAGTTGTTATGATTTTGGCCTAAATACATAATTTGGTCACGTACATTTTCACGTATAATTGTTTCAAATTTAGTACCGTATACAAATAAATGCTCAATCAGGACCGAGACCCATTTTGGCCTCCCAAAAGAATTCTCAATTCACACTTCCCAATTAACTGTAGGCCTGTTGTTATATCATCTTTCATAGTAATAAGGTTGAAAATCTGTTAATAACCTTAAGTTCTATGAACCATGTAATTATAACAACAATATAACAATAATACTATATGTTGAGACAACATCCACACAAGATCTTCAGGTCCCAAACTAGACAGAGCCTGTAATATAGTATCCTGTTACATACAACACACTTAGACGTATAAGTCAACGAGAAATTTAGATACGAGTATATCAACAAAAGCTAAGCAAATTTTATGATAAAGAAGAACAATTAAGGATTGTCTTAAAATATGTTTAAAAATAAACAAAAAGTACGAAACAAATAAAATTGTTTTTGTCCAGAAGTACAATAAAGGTCGCCTTAACAGAAACATACATGTTTACATACACAGCTAACTCCTCATTATTCAAAACGATGAAAGCTTTTTGTAAAAACTCTTTCAAACGTTATTTCTCAATTTGGAACTTTTTGTAAAAGTGTTTGGGCCTCTAGACATTCTTTGACAAAAAAGCTAAAGTTAACTTACAATTTATTACAGATAATTCTCGTTAGTCGTTTAGATTAAACAGCTATTAAACTGCCAAAGTTTGCCTTTACACAAAACAAATTGGATGAGTTTGTTTCAAAAATAAATGTAATTTGCGTTAAGTTACGAGATTAATGTTGCTTTTATAATAGGAATTATGGTATAGTAATGTTAGTAGTTTAACTAGAATTAGAACTGTGAAGGTTGATTAAGAAGTTAAGGCTTTAGTTGCGCTAATATTAAAATTGTTTGTTTTTTTTTTTTTTTTTATGTACAATAGGTTAGCGCTTGACCACAACTCGCCTGATGTTAAGCGTAGTTGTGATCTACGATGGAGCGCGCTTACCTAGAAGATACCGATTCACTCTCGACTTAAAGACTCGTAGATTATATTTATCAGGAAACAGAGACATCGGCAGTAAGTTCCACAGTTTGGCAGTTCGCACAATGTAAGAGCCACAATGGAAGAGCCAGTTTGTTTTCTGCAAACTGTTACAAAAATGATGTTCGCCCTCTTTCTTACTTGCCTAAACAATAGATTATATCGGTATCAACAACCGTAGATAAATAATTAGGTTTGCGTGGCAGTTAGGCCTATATCTAGGTACTTAAATAGCAGACCTATTTTCGTAAAACTTTTTTCTCTAGATCTATAGCGCATTGAAAACAAAAGATTTGTTACTTGATCGTCCAGAAACTTCGTCCGCGTAGAATAAGGATATCGTAATCAGAACTACCCGTTATACCACTGATGTAGCCTATTTACGAGTATGTATTAATCCCGGGCATAAGCTATCTTAATTTCAAAGCCGTTGTTGTAACAAATAGACACACTCCCTCAGTCACAAACTTTCGTAGTTATAACATTAGTGTATCTATTACCTTGCCAACTTAGCCAGAGTGGTAATCGAGTACACAAAACATATGAACAAAGATCAGAAAAAAAAATATTAGATCTTAGATTAGCTCCATTCTATAAAGTTTTATCCAAGCCAACGCAGCATTGAGTGATAACACACTTTCGAATTTAACAAATTTTCGCCTTTCGCGAATGTGTTGTTCGGAAAACATTTGACAGTGCTGTCCAAATTGGCAAAATATAGATGCAACATTCTTTAGTAACAGCTAATTTGTTAAATTTTATCTTTTAGGTTCTGGCGAATTGGAATTTGAGGAGTTTGTAACCTTAGCGTCAAGGTTTATGGTAGAGGAAGATGCAGAGGCGATGCAGCAAGAACTGAAAGAGGCATTCCGGTTATACGATAAAGAAGGTAACGTTAATGTGTCTAATTTTAATTTTCATACAAATTGCGGCTCGGTGACGGTCGTGATAATTTAAACTAGCTAATTATTGTGACGGTCTCGAAAGCCCTATCCGGTAGAGCACGTATAACACAAGGAGCCCTACTTTTGTTGTACATGTTGAAAGAGTTTACATTTTTGGGAAATAGGATTTGCAAGGGTCTGTTGGTCGTGAAATGCACACTTATTCATAATTGGTAATTAAACAACATGTTCAATTGTTCAATTTGAGATTTCCATGTAAGTTTTGAATCAATGAATTGAGTTTGTCTTTTAGTGTGAATTTGAGTCAAATTTTATCTACATATGACATACTTATTTAGAGATAAGTCTCTTATGAGAGAAGCCATTGGTTCCTGAAATACAGTAACACACGGGAGCCTATGGATTCATTTAATCTGTGTTAAAATGTATATGTAAATAAAATTGTATTTGTATTCGTATTTGTAATGAGCACACCAACAAATTACTTAGTAACTTGGAATTAAGTTAAGATTTTTACCTTCATCATTAAATATTCATCAAATTTCATTACCCATGTCAAATTACAATTGTGACATTTAAATACAATAATTATGATTTCTTATTCTGTGTGTGTTTTGGCCAAGGTATTTATAAAGAAGTTTTAGTAAATGTTAGTGTTATATTTTCAATTTTATACAGGGTGTTTGGTAGAGGGACCGACAAACCAAATGACTAAACTAAAGTAACGTATTGAACAAAGTTTAGTTCAAACTATTAATTGCTAAAAACAACTTCGCTATAGATAAATGATATTGTATGATGGAGTGCGACGTGTTATTACATTTTTAACGATTTTGTAATGAACATGTTTTCGCCGACTATTAATGCTAAGCTTACACATTTAACAGTAATAAGTCTTTGGTTTATTGGTAAGAAATCTCATGCACTAATTTCTATATTACATATAGGTTGTTTGGTAGAGGGACCGACAAACCAAATGAGCGTGTTCGGGGGCCCACTTGGAGAATACAAGTTGGCCAAAAAAAAATCCCCGACACCCCAATTTTTTTTAACTAAATCAGTTCTCTCTCTCAGCTCTGTTTTGTATCCAATTTTGGTTTGCGTGGCCTGAAGGTGTATTAGAGACCAAATTCAAATAAAAACATCCGGTCTAAAACAGATTTTACAAATGTTATGGTGGTAAATAAGTACAATTTCGGAGAAAAAGGGAAAAATCACAAAAAAAAGTTAAACATATTGGGGGGTCGGGGATTTTTTTGGCCAACTTGTATTCTCCAAGTGGTCCCCCGAACACGCTCATTTGGTTTGTCGGTCCCTCTACCAAACAACCTATATGTAATATAGAAATTAGTGCATGAGATTTCTTACCAATAAACCAAAGACTTATTACTGTTAAATGTGTAAGCTTAGCATTAATAGTCGGCGAAAACATGTTCATTACAAAATCGTTAAAAATGTAATAACACGTCGCACTCCATCATACAATATCATTTATCTATAGCGAAGTTGTTTTTAGCAATTAATAGTTTGAACTAAACTTTGTTCAATACGTTACTTTAGTTTTCTCCATGTGATCTGTGCTAAATATATATTGGTATCTATGTCAGTAGATAAAACTACTTTTTTTCTTTGTAAATGGACGTATAGCGCAGTACATCTGACATTCTTCTAATGAATTATGTAAGTACGAGTGTTTATGGTTGCATCTATTGATGTTTTAGCCAGAGTTGAATCACAGTCACTTGAATAAATCTGTCATAAAGTCACTGTCCTGTCTAAGGCCTTTTCTGTTAACAAGTAATCGGCAGAAGCATTACAAATACTTACTTGGATAATTGACGAGGAAAAAACAACTTTGCTTATTTTATTACCTACACTTTGTCTACAACCAGTAACGAACGCTTAACTGTCAATAATCCATTACTCATCGTTAAAACTCGAAGAAACACAAAAGTAGGTAAAAAAAAAAGTTATGGTAGCTATTGATCATTTTTCCGACATGATTTGTATATAAATAGTACATTACTGCAGAATCCAGTAAGTAAGCCTTCCTGGCCAAGTATGAGTTAACCGGACCGAACCGCGCAGGTGATGTCCGGTTATATACGAGACCTGGATGGCTTTCTTACTGGTTGAGGCTTGTATGCTTTTCTCAAAAATGAAAGAAAGTTTAACAACTCGTTGTTGTTGATTATAAATAATATTGAAGGTTACATGAATATTAGGACAATTACTGATATTGTGATCGATTTACCGGGGGCATTTATATTTGTTTGTTGTACATCTTGACTACAACATTACTAAGTACAAAACGCACGTGCATACTTTTTCAGCATCGCGTTAAGTGTCACATTCTATAAAATGGCTGTTTAAGGCTCCAAAATATATCTAATTCATAAATGTCATACCGAAAGAGAGATAGATATATATTTGCCTCCCTCCTATAACCATGTTATAATGGCTAAACTCTAATCTGTGTCTGGTACTATGTTTTTTTTTCTAAGCAGATCTAAAGAGGATGACCTACTGTCCAGTAAGTAAATTACATTCTTACTTACTGGACAGTAGAAGATTCAAAATTTTAAATCCTGCTTCTAACTGGACAGCTGTGAATAAGTCTCGGGTAGAGTTCACTTTCCGATTCCGATATTTTTTAGAGATGTTACGGCAACATTACATACCATTTTTGAGAAAAAGTAATATACCTGCCACCTTATATTTGTTGAGAAGTAGTGACAAGCTTTAACACGAAGAATGGATGGTAATCGAAGAATAATAATTATAGTAAACAAAAACCTCGATGCTCTTCACCTTGTTCTAATATTAATGATATAATATGTGTTACAGTTATTTTTGGCAATGGGACAATGCGTTTCTTTCTTCGGCCTAATTAATCTAAATGACAGTACATTAGTGCCAGGCAGTTGTTAATCATTCATTTTAATATCATTCGTTTGTCTGGTCTAAATTAATGTCTTAAACATTTTTGATTTGCCTTGTACTAGTTACAGTAATTTTGCGCCTGTTACCTGTTTTTTAATCGAATTCAAAAAAAGGAGGAGGTTTCTCAATTTGACCATATTTTTTTTCGTTTTGTATGTTGTGTGTTCGCGAATAACTTCGTTGTTTGTGAACTGATTTTTATGTTTTTTTTTGTTTGATAAATTACTCTTCTGTGGTGGTCCCATATAAATTTTATCATATTCGCTCAAGTAGTTTTTGAGTTACACTCCAAAAACGGAAGTGTTGATTTATCTTAATGATATTATCATTGACACTAAAAAGGCACAAATATATTTTTTTATCAAAAAATAGAACTGACTTTTTTTTTATTTACCGTATGTAATTTTTATTGTTTGACTGGCATCTAACTTCCTGAAAATTATAAACGAACGTTGCTGTTTCGTCATTGCATTGGTCATTTCTAACTAGAAAACTACAAATGAAAAATAATGTATTGTTGCTTAATATTCGTTTAACTCTACCCTGTGGAGAAAATGGGTGAGTCGATTTCCAAAACCGCAGCCGCCACTACACTGCGGCCGCGCCCGACCGACCGATTTTTTACGACAATAGAGTAATGGACAAACATTATTTACACAAACAGGACAAAGTTGTTGGCGACACTGAAAGTTGTTTGCACACAATGTCTTACTAAATTGCACGTAAAATGCATCAAATTTCATTACCACACAAATCACATTACGTTAAAATTTATCACACAAATCCACGAGTTTTAAAAGCCAATAACATACAACTGAATTTATTTTTCGAGGTGGCAAGTTGCCAGCTATTTGATGGAAAGTGTAGGTATGGTTACGATAGACGGAAATACTAGTATTTAAACGTTTCTAATTTATTAGACAAGTGTTTTTTGGGACAATCGACTAGGGCTCGCCATCCAGCGATAACGTGATTGAGGTATTTTATTAGATCTATCCGCTATCAACTATAGAACAGATTTCCAAGTATTTTGTAGATAAAAATAAAACAAGCTCTGTGCGGGCTTGTTGATAAGCAGCCCATCGATATTATGACTTAGGTCGTTCACCGCTGTGGGCTAACCTTGAGCGCTGAAAGTTTATGCGGAAGGTTTCTTCTGAACATAATGTTTACAAAATTTAAGGGTTTAAGGGAGACGTTTTAAATTTAGGATGAAATCAGTCTGTGACTTCCTTTGGGTAAAGTAATATTTTTATTATGGAATAAATTAAGCGCTAACGCCAGCTTAGCGAAGAGAGCAAAAATAAAATCTTCGGATGGGATTTGACATGACTGACATTTTTTCTCCAGAGAACAAGTGACCATCAGTAACCCTGAATTATCAAAAAAGTCCCCTCAGCCCACATTCATCCACTGCTGGACAGAGCTTGGTATTTAGCTCTCTAAATCCAATTACTGCCAGCCGTTTCCTGCACGTCGTCTGTCCACCAGGTCGCGGGGAGTCCTACACCACGTTTGCATAAACGTGGTTTCCACTCAAGAACTCTTCTACTCCAGCGAGCATTGATTTTTCGGGAAAAGTATCCAGCGCATTGCCTTCATTGTATTACTTAATACTTGCTTATTATTTGAGTTATGTCGAATACTTTGGTTCTCTGTCAGATAACTTCATTTCAAATCTAGAAATCCTGAGCATAGCTCTCTCCATAGCTCGCTGAGCGACCCTAATTTACATTTTTGGCACAATTTTTGGCTAAACCCACAGTGAGTGTCCAAGTTTCAACTCCGTAAGTCATGACTGGTAGGACACACTGGTTAAAAACTTTCGCCATTAGGCACTGTGGTATGGACGACTTGAAGACTTGACGAAGCTTTCCGAATGCTGCCCAACTGGACTCTTCTGTTTACTTCGCTCTCAAAGTTGTTTCCACCTAACTGCACGAATTTCAAGAGGTGCACCATTGACGATAATCGGTTCCGGGTTCACAAAATCGTGTAACATGATCTTAGTATTATCCATTATACCTACTTACCATTAGAGTATCTAGTATTTTTATATGCAAGCGCTAGACGTATTGGCTTGCGGCCACTTTGATGTTATGTCATAGTTTCATACCACGCTTAAATTTCTCACCTTGCGACATAGTAAATGTTAAATTTATCGGACCACTTCCTCAAAGCATTGAAAGCCGTGATCAAATCGGATAGATCAAGCACAGGTGTGAACAAGTACGCTCGTAGGAGTGTTTGCCTATTTGGCAAAGATATACCTTAACGTTGTTACGTGTATGGCCTTTCTGCTTCTATTTTTAGAGAAGAAATAAACACGGCGTTTTCCTGGCTGTAATAACAAAGGTAAACTTTAAAGGTTAGTATTAATATGTACACTGTGCTTGGAACCTTCATAAAGCATACTAATACTTTTACCGCTCTCGAGCGCGTAGCGTTATAGTCACCTAACTCCAAACCCTATGTATCGTCATAGAATTGAGATAGTAACAAAGTAAAAATCCCGCAATGTGGGAGTAAAAAAGGGGGTGTTGTTTCAGTTACATTGCTAGTTTGCATGTATATGTCGGTATCATATAACACTGTCTCCGGGGATTGTGAGTTACGATAATGTAGCATCGCGATTTCAAATCGATTTCGAGTGGAGTGAGAGAGAGCGTGTAGTGTATTATTGCAACTGGATGCAAGCTGAGCTAGCTCCCGTTATGTTATTATGATGAATAGTCGTGTAATTGAAATAGTCAATAACTTGCTCATGCTACAGATAAAGCCGAAATACGGTTAGAAGTAGATGACCTATAGGTTTAGTCGACTAATACTATGTGGTATTGGATAAACTTAATATACTATTTAATAACAGCTAAAACTAGATGTAGTATTTAACAGGCTAGAACCAGATATATTATAATCCAATCCTAGTTGCTGGCTAAGGCGCGCTGATGTGGTCACTATTAATTTGATGCTCCTATCGACAAATCACTCGCTAGAATATACTCTTCTTCTTCTTTAAGTTTTTTTTTTTTTTTTTTTTTTTTTTTTATGTACAATAGGTTAGCGCTTGACCACAACTCGCCTGATGTTAAGCGTAGTTGTGATCTACGATGGAGCGCGCTTACCTAGAAGATACCGATTCACTCTCGACTTAAAGACTCGTAGATTATATTTCTCAGGAAACAGAGACATCGGCAGTAAGTTCCACAGTTTGGCAGTTCGCACAATGTAAGAGCCAGAAAACCGCTTAGTGCGAGTCCCTGGAACCTCAACCATGTAGCGGTGACGCCTTGAGGTGTCTCTGCTCGTCCGGTGATAAAATGGGGATGGGGGAATAAGATCGTGTAATTCCGATGCACACTCTCCGAAGTGCAACCGATAAAAAACCGAAAGGCAAGCAACTTTGCGACGATGTTCTAAACTTTGCAGCTTAGATTTGCAAAGAGATTCACTGCCTATGAGCTTCCTGGCTCTCTTCTCAATCGCCTTTCGCCTTTCGCAATTCCAGCGCCTGAAGCTGACATTTAGCCGATCCATCCCAAAGGTGCAAACAGTACTCCATGCACGACCGAACTTGTGCTTGATACAAGGTAAGCAACTGTTCCGGCTTAAAGTACTGTCGCACCTTTGCGAGAACACCCAGCTTTTTGGAAGCCAATTGAGCCTTCGACTCAATATAGGAACCGAAGTTGAGAGTTGGGTTCAGAGTAATGCCAAGAAGCTCCAGGTGGTCAGTGATCGGCAAAGTTGTACCACGGAAAGTCGGAGCCAGATCAAATGGCCTCCTCTTGGCAGAGAACAGACACGCCTGGGTCTTTGCTGCATTGAACTTCACCAGGTTGGCATCGCCCCAGTCGGAGACTGCCTTAAGGGAGAGGTTCAAGCGCTCAACCATGGTCTCTCTTAGTGACTGAATTTCGGCCGCACTGGCACGCGCGTTGGATATATAGCTCTCCACAACAGTGCTGTCGTCTGCATACCCAAAGATACCGGGTTTTAGCAGATCGTTGATATGGAGCAAGAAGAGTGTTGCAGAGAGCACCGACCCTTGAGGAACACCGGCATTAATCGCCCTTGGATCCGACGAGCGGCCATCGATGACCACTCGTATAGATCGATTCCTCAGAAAGTCCGATATCCACGCAATGAAACCAATGGGCAAGCCGAAAGAGGAAAGCTTGCTAATAAGGCAATCGTGCCAGACCCTGTCGAAGGCCTTAGATATATCTAGGGAAACCGCAAGTGCTTCCCCGTATTTCTCTATGGCTTCACTCCAGATGTGTGTGGCGTATACTAGAAGATCCCCAGTGGAACGATTCCGGCGGAAGCCATATTGTCGATCACTGAGGAGGTCATTAGATTCTAGATACGCCAGGAGCCTGCTGTTCAAGACACGTTCCATGCTCTTACAGAGAATGGACGTGACTGAAATGGGTCTGTAGTTAGCAGGGTCAGCACGACTACCTTTTTTGGGCACGGGCTGCACGTTAGCAAGCTTCCAAGAACTCGGTACTTTGCCAGTCTTAAGAGAAAGCCGAAAGAGACGTGTCAGTACAGGAGCCAACTCAGGTGCACATGTCCTCAAAACTATGGCCGGAATACCATCAGGACCACTGGCTTTATTCACATCAAGATTGCGTAACGTTCTGCGAACCTCAGCTTGGCGAATGTTAATTTCCGACATAAATGTCGAGCAGCCAGAAGGAGTTGGAGGTATCGCGCTACCAGCATCAAGACGCGAATTTTCCGCAAATAGAGAAGCAAACAAGTTTGCTTTCTCTTCAGCGGTGTGTGCCAGCGTCCCATCAGGTTTCAGCAATGGAGGCAGAGAGGGGCGGCAGAAGTTCCCTTCGACCGACTTAGCCAGGGACCAAAAAGCTTTACTACCCGCAGGGTACGAAGCTAATTTATCACCTACTCGGCCGATGTGGTCAAAGCGAGCCCTCCGAAGCACCTTTTTGCAGGACTTAGCAGCCTTGTTAAACGCTATCTTCTTCTGACGTTTGTCCCTTGCCTTGCGGTGTCGAGCGTCAACCCAGGAGAGGTACGCTTCATGCTTCAGCGCTTCTGCGCGTTCACATTCAGGTCCAAACCATGGGCGAGCTTTGCCGGACAGCGTTGAATCCGAGTATGGAATAAAATACTCCATACCCAGACGCAGTACCTCCGTCACGGCATCCGCACAGGTTGAAGGATCATCGGAAGAGAAGCACACAGGCTGCCAAGGATAAGATGCAAAGAAAGACCGCATCTCGTCCCAGTCTGCTGACTTGTATCGCCACAGCCGCCGGGTGCCACAAGGGCTGGGATCAGGCGGGGAGTAGACTGATACAGATTTCACCAGACAGTGGTCAGAACTACCCAAGGGTGATGATACTGACACTGAGTAGCGGTCTGGATCTGTTGTCAGCAGAAGGTCCAAGCAATAGGGTGTGTGGGAATCAACGTCAGGTACCCGGGTAGCATCTCGGACCAGCTGGGTGAGATCTAACGCTAAGGCTAGGTTTCGCGTCTCTCGCCCAGCATGGTCAGTGTCCTGGTATGGGTACAGCCACTCCTTGTGGTGGGCGTTAAAATCCCCCAGAAACACTAACTGAGCCGACGGATACCTTAGTTGAGCCACATCCGCTGCCTCACTAAGGTATTCAGTGAGCCTGGAAGTCACCTGATCTCCGCTGTGCGAACGGTAGACACAAGCGTAGAGAATCTTCTCAATACCAGTGTCCACTAGGACCCACAAAACGGTAAATCTATGATCTTCAAGAATACGGAGACGCTGACAGCAGATGTCATCCCGGGCGTACAAGCATACACCAGCCCGAGCTTTGAAATTGTGCTCAAGGGTGTACCCTGGGTACGACAAGTACGCCAAGTCTGACGGACATCCGATCTGCGTCTCCGTTAGAAACAAGAGTGACGGTTTTTCGGTTTCTAGATGGTAGTGGACCGCCGCGAGATTGGAGTGCAAACCTCGGATATTAGTGAGGTGCACTTTTAGAGAAAGGGCGTGCAACCGCTGTTTTACCGTTTTCCTCTTATTTCGTGTCATGTCATCGAGTGAATTTTGTCGGTGAGAAGGTGGCAGTGGAATAAGGCTTCACGATACTGATCAGTAGACATACATACAAAGCAACACCTGTGGGGAACTAGTCTGGAGACTGCGGGGACGCCCGAGCCCCCCCGGGGATGTCCATCGGGCCCTTTCTTCCGGTCGCCGACCGGCACGATGGCGCATCCCGGGATTTTTCGCTAGTTGGCGGGGCAGCCTTTCGTGAGTGGCTAGTTCACTACTTGGGCCCCCTACTAACTGCGGTCGGCCAGCGGTGCACCGTGCCTCGGATCCCGCTACCCTCCGCGACTAGTTACCCGATGAAGCATTAGTATGTATGTCAAAAACGATCTTGTATCTATGAAGCAGCCATTCCGACCCACCTCCTCGAACGGCGACACCGGACATCGCTCCGGAACACGGCTAGGCCGCTTGGCGGCGCGGCTTTGTCCGGTGGGTGGTCACTAGCCACGGCCAAAGCCTACCACCAGTGTTTTGTTGCCTGTTTAGCACCACCCGGGAACCACGTGTGGGGTTTCAGATTTGGGGTATACTCCCACGGACGGGGGCAACTCAGTTCCCAAAAAGTGTTCCCATTTAAGTGACTCTCCATTACTGAAGGTTGGTAGTCAGCTTCTTAATTTTTTCTTTGTGAATCGCCAATCTAAACAATTGCTCCACGGTCTTAATCCCTATCCCTAATAGAATATACTACGAGTAGAATATAAATTATTTTTAAGGACTCGTACATCTAGAAGAAAAAGGAACCCTATAGGATAATATCGGTGTCTGTCAGTGAAGACCATCATTATACCAGATTAATATCAAATACGGTCCCGGAAACAAACTAAGTTTCTAAGTCAATACAATGAAAAATACGGTCATTAATGCCTCATATTTTGAAACTCGCCAGTTAGTAAAAACCTGTAAGGTAAAACCTTACAGGTTTTTACTAACTGGCTATACTGGCTACTAACTGAATCATAAAAGTTGGCAAGAAAGATCTTCTAGCATTAGTAAAGGAATAAATCCGTAAATCGTAAATTGATAGATATATCACATAATTTTTTTTTGCATTTACAAACTCAGGTACATTTTTAGTTGGAAGTTTGACCATGGCGTATATCGTTGTATATATGGTAGAATATTTTTCAACTAAAAAGTGTGTCCTTCAATACGAATCCTGTTAGAGCAATTTATTTACACATACTGAACATACTATTACGTACGGAACTCTCGATGCACGAATATTTTTCGATATGATTTTGGACAACCCTAGTAATTCATCATCATCATCATCTCAGCCGTAGGACGTCCACTGCTGAACATAGGCCTCCCCCATGATTTTCCAAAAGGACCGGTTGGAAGCGGCCTGCATCCAACGTCGTCCTGCGACCTTCCTCAGGTCGTCTGTCCACCGTGTCGGTGGACGACCTACGCTGCGCTTGCCGGTCCGTGGTCTCCACTCCAGAACCTTTCGGCCCCATCGGCCATCTGTTCTGCGTGCTATGTGCCCTGCCCACTGGCACTTCAACTGGCTAATCTTCTGGGCTATGTTGGTGACTTTCGTTCTTCTACGGATCTCCTCATTTCTGATTCGATCACGTAGAGAAACCCCGAGCATAGCCCTCTCCATAGCTCGTTGTAAGACTTTGAGCTTTTCTATGAGGCCCATAGTAAGAGACCACGTTTCAGTGTCATAAGTCATCACTGATAACACACATTGGTCGAAGACTCTTGTCTTGAGGCACTGAGGTATTTTTGACGAGAAGACTTCGCGTAGTTTCCGGAACGCTGCCCAGCCGAGTTGGATTCGACGATTGACCTCTTTCGCGAAGTTGGATCTGCCTAGTTTGACTGTCTGTCCCAGGTAGATATACTCGTCAACAACTTCAAGAACTGAGTTCCCAACTGATATTGGGGTAGGTACAACATTAGACATAATTTTCGTCTTGTCCATGTTCATCTTAAGACCTACCCGTTGGGAAACTCGATGGAGGCCTTCGATCATTGTACTGAGGTCTTCCATGGATTCTGCCATGACTACAATATCGTCGGCAAATCGAAGGTGAGTGATGTATTCGCCGTTAATATTGATGCCAAGTCCTTGCCATTCCAGAAGCTTGAAGGCGTCTTCCAATGTAGCGGTGAACAGTTTCGGAGATATAACGTCTCCTGTCTCACGCCTCTTTGCAATGGAATTGCCTTCGAACTCTGCTCCAGTACTCGGACTGACATGTAGGCGTTTTTGTACAAACACTTCAGCACTTCAATATACCGATAGTTAATACGGCACCGCTGGAGAGACTCAAGCACTGCCCACGTCTCGATCGAATCAAAGGCTTTCTCATAGTCCACAAACGCTAGACAAAGAGGCAAGTTATACTCTTCGGTCTTCTGTATAACTTGCCGTAGCGTGTGGATGTGGTCTATGGTACTATAGCCTTTTCGGAAACCGGCTTGTTCCGGAGGCTAGAATTCATCAAATCTGCGACTGAGACGGTTCGTTATGACCTTTGAAAACAGCTTATAAACATGGCTCAAAAGCGAGATGGGTCTGTAATTTTTAAGTAAAGTGTTGTCACCTTTCTTAAAGAACAGCACCACCACGCTTTTGTTCCATGCTTCTGGCGTTGAGCCTTCGAGTAAGACGGTATTAAAGAGCTTCTGAAGGACTTTAAGTACCGGTGTTCCACCCGCTCTCAGAAGCTCAGATGTGATACCGTCGTCACCAGGCGCCTTGTTGTTCTTAAGCTGTTTCAAGGCCATTCTAATCTCGTACAGGCTGATGTCCGGGATATCTTCGGTATAATGTCGGGTCAGCTTGGCTCTTGGGTCTTTGGCCGAGCTGCTAACAGGTTTAGCGACCGAGGTGTATAACTGTCCGTAGAAACTCTCGACCTCTCCTAACACTTCCGCTTTGGTCGACGCTACTCTGCCGTCTCCTCTCTTCAGCTTCGTCAACAGGCTTTGCCCAATAGACATGTCTCTTGCAAACACTTTGGAGCCTTTTTTCCGCTCTATCGTCTCTTTAATACGGTTTGTATTAAAGATCCGGATGTCGTGTCGCAAGGACTTCCATATTCGTCTATTGAGCAGCCTATATGCTTCAGCATCATTCGAAGACTGCAATTTCAATGAGTGTCGTTCAGCCATGAGGTTGAGGGTATCGTTGGAGAGTTTCTGTGGCCTATCTGTACGGTGGGGTTTAAAGTACTTGGAACCCACTGTATGGACAGTTTCTACTAACCTGTTATTGATCTCGTCCACTGAAGCGATGTTCTCAAGGCAATCGAAGCGATTGGATAGCTCAAGTTGAAAGCTCTCGGGGTCTTGTATATGGGCACGAGTGGGTCGGAGCGTAGACTTCATCAGACGAGACCTCTCCAGTTTGACATTAATATTCACCGTGCCTCTTACCATTCGGTGATCACTACCGGTTTTAACCCTGTTGATCACGGAGACATCAGTGAATATTTGCCTTTTGGTGGTCATAATGAAGTCAATCTCATTTCTCGTGGAACCATCGGGACTCAGCCAGGTCCATTTCCTGTGAGGTGGCTTCTGAAAGTAAGAGTTCATCATAAAGAGTCCCTCTTTCTCCAGGAAGTCGGCCAACCTCTGTCCCCTACGGTTCCGTTGTCCATATCCAAATTGCCCCACTTTCAACTCATCCTCGCTTCTCTTACCCAACTTCGCGTTGAAGTCCCCCATAACAACTAGAAAGTGCGTTTCAGAGGTATGTATGGCCCGACTAATGTCCTCATACATATCCTCCACCTCATCATCCGGGTGCGACTTCGTCGGTGCGTATACCTGAATGACCTTCAGCGAATATCGTTTGGATACTCTGAGTATTAGGTATACGACCCTATTGGAAACGCTATCGATCTTAACTATGTTGTTAGTAAGGGACTTGTGGACGAGAAACCCGACACCACCTTGGGACTGTTGGTCGCCCTCCCGGTGATAGAGTAGGTTACCTGATTTTAGGGTTATCGTGTCCTCACCCGCTCTACCGTCTTCAGATAACCCCACAATGTCCCAGTGTAGCTTACTCATTTCTTCTTCCAGCTCATATATCTTCTCGTCTGTCCTCATCGTGCGTATGTTGTGTGTTACCAGGGCCAGTCGTCGTCGTTGGGGGTGGTAGCCGGGCGTCTGCCGGGGATTCTTAGCACCCCCTGCCCCACCGTTACCGTGGCCGCTACCGTAGCCAGGAATAGCGGGGCTGCCGGGGACTGGGGGCCTGGTTCTTTTTGTCCAATCCATAAGGGGTTTTTGCCAATACTCGCCACGCTTGGCAGGCGGGTTGGCGAGCGTAGTTTGTGTGTGTCTGACTGGGAAGGTGCTGCTGCCCACCTTCTGATTTGTTATCCCTTAGCCGCTTTCTACGGCACCCACAGGTAGAGTTGGGGGGGTGCTATTCTAAGCCGGCACCGCCACGGCAAACCCTAAAACCCTAGTAATTACATAGAAATAAAATTAAAACATGTAGCCTTACTTACGAGTATAAACGCTGCTTAAATTTAAATATAGTATATTATGCAACTAGTGAATAAATGACAGATTTAATGCGAGGGCCATAGATGAACCACGAGTAAGTGAAGGATTCTAACGACTGAATCACGACCGCAGGGAGTTATTCGTGAATATTGAATCACGAGCGTAGCGAGTTATTCAAGTGTTAGAATCCTGAGCGATTTGAGTGATTCATCGCCCTCGATATGGATCCGTTTTATTCAAGAGTTGCATACTATACTTTATACCATGACTACGAAAAAAAGTAATAATTTAAGCGAAAATAGACATTTAATGAAGAAAAAAGGAAGGTTAAATTAATTAAATAGCACATTTAAATTGGAAAAATTACTAAACATAAGAGTATTTTTTTCTATAATCGCAGCAAAAAACACAATACTTAATATTTTCATATACATAATAGTTTTTATTCTAATGCTAAACTCGTCCTTGTCACAAATATCGACCAATCAAATCTCAAGGAGTTACTTGCACAAAGAGTTTGTATGTCGACTATGCTTTGCGTAAGGAAGATGTATAAGTATTGAGATAGAGATCGAATATATGGGTGTGTCCTAAATTCAAACACCAAAACAGTGATTTAAAAAGGCCTTTTTATTCACTGTTTTCAGTGAATAAAATAAGCTTTTTAGAGTGGGAATGGTATAAACGTCATTTAGTACAGCGCAGAACAATTTTGATGTGCGCACTACTAAATAACGTCATTTAAAGTTCATCAGCATTTATAAGTAAGCCTGACTTCGTTATTCAACATTACTCTCGACGTGTAGTCAGCCTTACTTACGAGTATAAACGCTGAACGATTCAAATGATAAACAAAAATGTGTATGTATTATTACAGGTAACGGCTACATCACGACCGGTGTTCTGCGAGAGATCCTCAGAGAATTGGACGACAAGATCAGCGCTGAAGAGTTAGACATGATGATTGAGGAAATTGACTCTGACGGTTCCGGCACCGTTGACTTTGATGGTACGTTGACCTCGTTTAAGATACATTTTTGTTCCTTGTTTTTCTTTTTATGTAGCTAATACACTTTTATATGAAGTTCCTACTAGACTGACCTAACTGTGGGCCGAGCACGAAAATCTGCCTAAGTGTAACGTTATCGTATCGTTGACGCATTCAGTACAAACTATGAGTTAGCTGTGCTACTATTGTACTAGATAAATGACAGTTTGTACTAAATATGTTAACGATGCGATTACGTTACATTTAAACAGATTTTCGTGCTCGGCCCACTGTAACGTGTTATATACGTTTTACATATAAGATGGGGATTTAGATATATTGACTTGCCTTCTCTTAATTAGGGCTAAATGACGACTTTACCTAAACTGAAATCTTATGAGTAAAAAAACATGCAGCTGATAATTTACAGAGGAGTTGAGGAACTTATATATAGGTAAATACTGATAAATTTCGCGTTTGTAAAAAAATACGAGTGGGATACGTTTTTGAAATTATAAAAATTGCTTAGACAAAATAAAATTAATTAAATAAAAGGTAATAAATACTTATTTCAATACAAATAATATTAATTTAAAATGGTATAATATGTTTGTACTTACAAATTGTCATAACTACTTGTACGAAAGGTCGTTGTCGTGACTGGGTAATCGTTACCAGCCTCTTGGTGATGCTGAGTTCGTATCGCAGTTCGGTTTCAAATCATCACCATTTTTTCAACATTCTGATTCCATGTAGGGATGGGGTAGTTTATAATTTAATTCCAGTGTTGGGATGAAAATCGTTAAAGACGAGAAAACTTTCATTTGATTAAAACAAGTGCAATTTGTAAAATGTTATACTGACTTCCATTCTATTACTTTGTTAAAAATCAGTTATTGGAATGTAACCCAAAAACTACTGGACCGAATTTGATAAAATTTACACGGGATCACATGGGAAGCACCAGCTTTCAAACGAAACATTCGAAAAACGAAGAATTTTACCTTCTCCTTTTTGGAAGTCGGTAGAAAAACAAAGTAACAGGGTAATGAGTGCAGTGCACTGTTACGTAAAATTTCAGTTTAAAGCTCTTGTAAGCATAGCGACTGTCATGCATAGGCGTGGCGCTTACCATCAGGTTCACAGTATAAAAATACATTTCCGTATTTCCGTTTTATCTTTTAAATCAAAAGAGTATTTTAAACTCGCAAGAAAAACAGTGTCAAAGAACCGGCCCAAAACCAGATAAAAATTTAAGGAATTTCAAATTGATGATGCAAACGGTACCGTAATTTATAATTTTCATTAAAACTTGAGCTGTCAAAATATGTACGTGAACTCCAACTTGGCCAATCTCATTTGAACAACCGCGAGGAAACTTTGGAGCATAAAAGATAATTTTGTTTCAAATAATATAAAGTACGAATGCGGGAATTGATCAATCTAACTGTGATACGAGTAACTGTTATATCTTTCACTTGTATGGCTTTTCCAGAAAATAAACCGGCCTGTAAGCGGGTTCAAATCCCAGTTTAAAGTAACAAGCAATGATAGCACTGGAGTAAAAAGTATTGACCGTCAGTTAAACGGCCATGGGATTGATCTCCATCTCAGGCTTGAGCTTTGGGTGAAAGTAATAACGTGATGAAATCCACAGAGTGGTGGTATGACATTTCTGGTGTCCGCCTGACTAGCTACCATCCTCATGTTTGAAAATCTGCCACTAAGCACCTAGCAGTGTGTTCCGGCAGCTGTTCTTGAGATTCAGTCGCTATTCTAGGTCTTGTTTGATACCACCTTCGATCGCATCATCACTGACCATCAAGTGAGAAAGTGGTCAAACACTAGTCCATCGAGTGTGAAAATAGAAGTAGACTTACATAGGTAACGAACAAAATGATCAAGTGCGATATACTTTTGCAATATTTAGACGACTTGGTATTTATTATTGAATAATTACCAATCCTACTTGCACTGAAGTATTTTATTCCTTTATTGAGAGCGACATCTTCGTAAAAACGCAGTGTAGATAACAATCTACTATATCGGGCTACTAATATCAGGCAGACGTAGCTATAGAATCAACCTAACCTGAAACTTTAAGTCGAATATCATCAAATTACCTAAATATTTTAAATAATTATTAATAGTTCCACCGGTGAAGAACTGCCACCATACCTACCTATTTCTGCCGCGAAGCAGGTCGCATTACTGTGTTTTGGTGTCAATGGTATAAATAAATATTCCACTTATATAAATAAATATTCCACAACTATCACACAACGCCATCTAGTCCCAAGCTAAGCAGAGCTTGTGTTATGGGTACTAGACAACTGATAAACATACTTATATATTTCTAAATACATAAATATTATAGATAAATTACACCCAGACACAGAACAAATGATCGTGCTTATTACACAAACATTTGTCCTGGGTGGGAATCGTACCCACGACCTCCAGCATAGCAGTCAGGGTCACTAACCACTAGACCAACAGGCCTGTAAATTACAGGCACATGAGACTTAACATCTCAGGGTTATAGGCGCAGTGCAGATCGACTTGTGACGAAATGCATCTGTTCTAAGCAATCTATAACCTATCAGAAAAGAAAACAGATTCATTCAATTCTTATGATCCATTAAGACAGATCGAGATACATACGTGCGTCGACTTAAGAAACTCTCCCTTTCTTCGACTTCTAAGTCAGTTTGAAATAGTTATATTTCGTATTGAGGTAGAGTACAAACTTTGACATGTAAAAGTAACGTATACTGATCTACCATTTACTAATATTTTTTGTTTTCAAATTTACAGAATTCATGGAGGTCATGACTGGTGGAGATGACTAAACATATTTATAATATTAAGATTTTATATAAATACAATTCCAACCAAAGTTATGAATATTATTTACGAGGAGAATCAAACCAACATCTGTGAAAATAAGAACCATCAAAAGAAGATTCTGGAAAGTCTTTATCATCAGCCATGTATCGTCTGCCAATAAGAAGACAATACGGCAACATCGTCAGAAGAGCATCAAAATAAATCCAAAGGCACTACGCCACCAATAACATCAAATTATCGAAACCACTAACCAGCATTATACATAAGTACTTACCTTTAATTTGTTAAGTTATAAATAAACATTTATAAGTTAAATAGTTTCACAAATCCTTATCTCCTTTAATATTTTTCATAGGTGTCTAAGCTTCGCTGGATGAACTTTGAGCACTTTTTTAAGTGAGCAATCACCGAGCATACGAACTTCGATCCTATGAATGAAAAAATAATGTACTCGTATTTTCACTACTGACACTGCGATAAGGGTTAAAGCACACCAATCAACCCGGCACCGTATCAGCATTGCCTCGCCTTGTCGTCCGTTAACGGTCGTTACCGTTAACAACGAGGTGGTGCCGCCGGTATGGAGTTGACCAGTGTGCATTGAAATATGGAGTTACATACAAATAATATATTTATTTTATTTTTATTTATTTATTTATTTATTTATTTATTTATTTATTTATTTATTATAATAAGCACGGCAGTTACCACTTACACTTATTAATATCATAATTAAAAAAATTGTTATACATATAAATCACACATAACAATAGACACAATTCATTTAAATTCATAAGTATATTATTATTACTATTATTACTATAGAATGTCACTAAATAGAATAAATTTAATTACAAAAGCTTTAAATGAAAAATTATAAACATGCATCTCGAATCAAATGTCATTAAATAAAATTATATAGATGTCAATTATGTCAAGTAATAATAATAAAAATAACTATAATGTATCATATTTTTCACAAAATGTCAGTAGCAAATAAATAATACTGAAAAGCTCGGGATAAGGCGATACTGATATGTTGCCATATTGAGTGCTGTGCATTAACCGTAAACTTATCTTAAACATTTTGGAAGTACACGTTTGATCAAAAAGTCACGTGCTGTGCCTACGTGTATGCTACCTCTATCCTAAATTCGTCTAATTTTGTTTAGTTATTTCAGAGTAAAGAAGCAACGAACATGCACAGTCACCACGCACTCACACACATCCACGCTCAAAAACTTTTGCTGATATAATATAAGAGTTATTATTCCTCAATGCGTGCTGCAGAATCTTATACTAAATAAGATATAATTTATGCATATGTTTGGTCTGTAGCAGAACAAACATGACTTCCCACATTACTATTGATATTAGAAGCTCTACCTATTAAGTATATATACTTGCGTTCTTAGGCGATAAGTAGACGAGCGTGCCAAATCGAGGATTTATTTATGTCTAATACTACAGGCGTTACAAGTACTATAAAGGATATCTTATCAAACATTTCAGAGTTTAGAGTTCCGTCAAAGCTAAATTGAGAAGATAGCAGCATTTTGTTTTTTGTCATAGGAATTGTATAAAAATACTATTACTAACGTGATTAAGCCCCGTTAATATAATATAAATATGTGTTTACATCGCGAAAGTGTAAAATTACTATTGAGTTACATGTTTTAATTAAACATGATTCGAAGACAACTATTGATTGATGGGTAATTTGGTCGTAAGCGACACGAGGACTTTGCAGTAAATAATATTGCGACATGGCGAATAACTGGAAGTGGTGGAGAATGGTGGACTGCCCGTGACTTACCACACTGCTCAACCAGAATGCTCAACTGGTTGAGCAGTAGGACATACATTGCATTACCGATCAATTTATTCTCCATAGCTCAACTAATTATTGCATAACTTTTTGATTAGTAGGTCAACTACATAAAGTTGAGCAGTGGGTAAACGACTCATTCGGTAATAGTTTAGCAACGGGTTATACTAATGGCTCAACTGGTAATCGCTTGACTAAGTATGAATAGTTTAGTAGTGGACCTTTTGATCAACTAATGTTGTACAGTGATATTTATACACTAGAACTAAAAACTACAAACGTTAATTAATATTTTTCACCCGCTACTAATTTCTTTAAAATATTTTTTTTTTTCTTTTCAATATGTAAAAATAATTAAATTACCTTAAACATAATCTAAACAAAAAACTAAAATGTATGTCACTTACTATAAAACTTTAAATGTAAAAACATTTTTTTTATAGAAAATAACAATAACACGTTATCGTATTTTTTCTAGCCCGTTTCCAATTGATATTTCTATATTCATTAGTTGCATTTGTATGTAAGTAATCATATCATTATTATGTATATTCGTCTTTTTTCCAATATTCGCAGTTTTATCTATAGGAAACACGTCAATGTCACCTAGTATATTTAACAATCTTAACAATGTCTTGGTATAGCATAAAATGTTCGGTAATACAAACTATGTCCGACTAGAATCTAGTTGAGCAGTGTGTAAGAAGTGGCAGTTGAGCAATCTAGTTGATTAGTAGAGAAGGATGTTGATCAGCGGGTATAACTCACTGCTCAACTATTCATAGTTGCCCAATTACCAGTTGAGCTTATGGTATTAACCACTGCTCAACTTTATGCAGTTGAGCAATCTAGTTGAGAAGTGAGGAAATCCCGGGAGTGCCATGAGACAGTATAAACTTCGGCCTAGCACTGCATATATTGGCAGCATGAATAACATTTACTTTTATGCGACTACCATTTTTTTTTTAAATTTGATTGAGTTTCTTTTCCCTATCGTGTACGGAATTTTGTAATATCAAAACATTTTGTATTCGATATTTCAAAAGTAATGTACTTACTACGGTAAAATAAGAATGTTTTTGGACCAAGAAACGCCCGTCTGCATGAAACCTGTCTGGGACCCAAGCTTTCCATCGAGAGCTCCCAGGTGCTGCGGTCCCGCGGGGTTTAACTATGGTAACCAAGCGTAGGTGTAATGTAAATATGAGGATGCATATTTCATAATAATTATATTCTACGAACCTTTTACCTTTAAAGCGTGTACGAATCTTTTACGATCGCCGTCTGAATAAACCTTCACACTTTGATCTTGCTCTCATTTTTGTATACAGTAGTAAGTGATGAGTCGCGTCAACATGTTTTTAAATGTCACGCCTTCCCAAAATATTTGTAGTGTAACCCAGATCTGATCCTAAGTCCTGCGCAACACAATACTTCTGTTGTCACCCCGAGACTTTGCTTAATTACATTAACCTTTAATTTCATTTGTTACTGTGTCATATAAATCCTAACACTAATGCATACTTACTACATCTTCGGCAGACTGTCTCGGCATAGCTTTGTAGGGTATTTATATTAGATATGGGTAACACGGACCTCAATAAGTATTGAAATTTATAGAGAGAAAAATTCCATCCTCGGACGGGATTCGAACCCGCGTCTTCTGACTCTCCGTGTCAGACGACATCGACCAACTAGGCCACCGAGAAACTGGTCCGAGCATCGAATTTTTTTTTTAACTCTCTATTTGACTAACCGTCTTGCGGGGATGGAGCGACATCTATTGGACAGTTTAACAGTACCATCCAACCGAAAGAAGCATTATTTAGAAATACTTGAAACTTTCGTATTGACATCGCAGCCCTTGTAATTTTTATAGTATTACGTTTTAAAGCATCGGACTCGAATCCCGTCCGAGGATGGAATTTTTCTCTCTATAAATTTCAATGTTTGAGATCGCTTAAGCAGGCGTTAGTGCTTTAAAACGTAATTCAATAAGTACAATTTGAAAAATGTTATACCGACTTCCATTATATTCAAAAACTACTAAGTACACCGAATTTGATGAAATTTAAATACACGGGAAGCACCAGTTTTCAAACGAAAAAGAATTCACTCTATCGAAAGTTATCGTAAGATCGATTAAATAAGAATAAGAAATAAGAAAGTCGAATTGAGTATGTCCTCCTTTTTTGGAAGTCGGTAGAAAAAGTAAATTTAGAATGGTAACTGACTCTCAAAAAGATTCTGCTGTCAACAGCGTGAATACATAGTTGATATATATTATATTTTGTTAGATTACACGTTGATTACACGTTCGATAGATTTTAGGGACGTCAAACATTTTACTTGACGGGTGGTAGCTAGCATTAGGAAATATTTATTTTCCACCATTTCCTCGCGTTAACTTCGCCGGACAAACTGCTTAATAAACTCCGCAGTGACATTCAGCTTTCTGACATCTTGGGGCGATAAACTCGTGCGATGAAATAGCCATCTCATCTGTCGGCGTTCCGTTATACCAAAAGTAATTATAATATGTTGCAAATGGGCTATAAATATTACGGGCGCAGTCACTGGCGTGTGCACTGTCGGTTATTAATGGATGCTGAGACGGTGGACTGACAGCCGCTTAATGAGCTACGGATTCTGTAAACAGGGTGGAGAATAGCTGCTTCTAAGATTTACGACAATATTTTTGGTATATGATTTAAGCGTGAGCGACTTGGAATTCACAGAGACTTAATAACTCGCAGGCAATTGTCGCTTACAATTCCGTGGGCTTAAACGCTATTTTCGAAAATGTATTAATATCGTCAACGTTAACAATTGAATAACGCGCAATGCCGAGTGTCAGTCTAACTGTGGCAAGAATGACACAATACTGAATATATTGTGTCATTCTTGCCAAAATTTGACTGGACTCAATATAATGTTCACCATACAATAAAATGTATTACTCTCTTGGTTAAATGCGTCCCAATTTTATGGATACCATTTCAGCGCTGACTATACCTAATTAGGGCCGACTTTGCAAGTATAGTAGCTAGTAAAACCAAAAAAGTTTAAGTTTCTTAGCGTTTAAACAATAGTGTATAAGGTTGAATAAAAATGTATTAAGGCAAGTGAAATTACGCGGCTAGTTAAACAAATAAGACCGATAATAAAAAAAAACTCTAGTGGTTATTCACGTCTTAAGTGAAGATCTTACAAATCAAATTCAATCAAATTTTTTATTCTGTAACTCACAAATTTACAGTAGGTCTATATGAATTTACTCAGATCTGTACTCAAGCCTAAACTTATACGGCTCTATATATATCTATAGTCTCTACAGCATAATCATAGTGCAGTAACGTAAGTGTATTACGCGAAGAACTTTAAAACCTAGAACTCTGTGTGGACCCCGCTAGACCTTGCTTTATAAACAGCGCAATTGAAGATCAAGTAAGATCAGGAATTGCTGAAGTCGTTGAAGTTTATCATTGCAATGCTGGAGATCTTGGATCTTCAAATATTCTCGACGATGTATATTTCATCGCTACTGTCATGCACATTCAAATCAGGCGAATTACCGTGCCCTCTAGTTACTTACTTGGTACTTACCTATAAAACTGTTTTGATTCTACATTTCTTGACTAGGTATTCCAGTATTTATTTCAATGTCTTGTAGTTAACATAGGAACATTTAGTTTCTTGAAATTTTAGGTGATGCAGTAGGCCTTCGATCAACAATAGTCTCAAAAGCATATGCACAATAAAGTGTTATTTGCAACTACCTCACATTTATGCGGTTAAATAATAATGGCACTAGCAATTTTCTGAATACTCGATTAAAATAATGTACCTTCTGAATAATACTAAAATAATAAATGAAAGTTATAATAACTACATGGAATCTATATATATCCGAAAAAATATGAGTACTTAATATGTAATTTAAATGTAATTCCGATGGCGTTATTTTTGTAGGCACTTAAAAGAGAATAAAACGTCGATGGGTTGTGTGGAGCTCAAACTCGGTAAAACCCCTCCGTGAGCAGTCCTTCGCCAAGGTGAGGTTAGAGGGGTCGCGCTAGCATTCATCATCTTACCCCAGCGGTACGTCCAAAATGACCTATAACCAGGTTTCAGCGTCTGTCATTTCGTACTCTTAAGACATGTGAGGCCGAGCAAGCTGGCGAAGATTGCCTAACCTAACACCAATGTTATCTCCTAATAAGAGAGCGTACTGAGACGTCGCCATTAAATTTACGATATAGACATCAGAATTTATTGTTTAGTGGCCCGATATAATCGATTTCGTGAAACCCTGACTTGACTAGATTTCCAACTATATAATATTATAAATTTAAAAGTTTGGATGGATGGATGGATGGATGGATGGATGGATGGATGAATGGATGTCTGTTACTCAATAACGGCAGAACGGCTGAACGGATCCAGTTGAAATTGGCACAGAGATAGATTATAGTCTGGAATAGCACATAGGCTACTTTTCATCATCATTATCACCACGCGGGTGAAACAGCCTAATATTCTAGGGCACAGCATATACATTCTTGGGCATAACAAGATCTCCGCCTATGCCAAGATCGTAATGATGACTTACTTTCTGTCAATAGAAATCTGTCAGTTTCTGATAGCTTATAGTGCGTTCGAATAGCCCCAAATTGGCGAAAATAACGTTAAAAACGCTCACAAGGGCGTTCGAATCGGAAATCTGTGGGTGAAAATGTAATTTAAGGCTCTTTTTGTTTACCGTTAGCAAAGCTAAAAATAGAGGTATTTATGCCACTGAAAAGTGCAATTTTTGACCCACGTCCGGAGCATGGTTATTTGTGATTGCTAAACGAACGCACCTCAAGTCAAAAGCACGCAATGCTCGGTGATAGAGTCGGCATGTCGTCCGTCTTTGCTGTTAAGCCGACTGTAGTCGAGCGATTCCGCTATTACCACGGAGGTGAACACTTCCACCCTTGGATTGGAGTTTTTTGTTACTTGCTCTTGATTCTCCACCCTCAGACGGCCAATTAAAGCAAGCAGGGGGTCAGAAGTTTCATTTAGACCCCAGATTTTAGTTTCCCTAGGGAGAATCGGGGCCCACGGTGTACACTCACCGACGGCTTACCACAAAGCCCCTGCGGTTTTAATAAAAATAACCGCCGTCTACACGTCACACTTTCCGAAACACGGCTAAGCCGTTTGGCGACATGGCTTTGTCTGATGGGTGAGGATGAGCAGCTACCACCAGATGTTTTCGCGTACTTAGCACCACCATGGGATCACGTGAAGGGTTTCGAGGTTAAAAACCTACAGGCGGGATGATCCCCAATGCAAGGGCCATAATCGGCTGCGTGGATAGGATAGTGACCAGCCCAAGCTAGTGTTGAAGTTATAAGACCACGAGACAGCTTCTGATATAGACTAAATATTGTTTATTGCTTTAAGACAACGGCTAGAGGTTTTTAATTTGATCTGCGAAGAAGACGAGAACCATTAGAGGTGTGCCTCTAATGGTTCATGTATATTCGCACCATTGCCACAATTCAACAGTAAGGAATGGCTAGGCAAGTATAACCTTCTTTCTAAAGAGGTACTAGTGACTTCATTTCAAATAAACTCTTTGCGATTTCATTCAATCACTGCTGTATGATAAAAATATAAATACTAACGGATGTACTTATAAACGGTGCTTTAATCCTATGAGTACCATTGACGTACATTTGCGTTCTTTTCATACATAAATCTTTTGTTTTAATTATCATGGTATATGAAGGGTTAATTTGAATGTCGTTATACAGGGTGTTTGTTAGAGGGACCGACAAACCAAATGAGCGTGTTCGGGGGCCCACTTGGAGAATACAAGTTGGCCAAAAAAATCCCCGACACCCCAATTTTTTTAATTAAATCAGTTAGTTAGCTCTGTTTTGTATCCAATTTTGCTTTGCGTGGCCTGAAGGTGTATTAGAGACCAAATTCAACTAAAAACATCCGGTCTAAAACAGATTTTACAAATGTTATGGTGGTAAATAGGTACAATTTCGGAGAAAAATGGAAAAATCACAAAAAAAAGTTAAAAATATTGGGGGGTCGGGGATTTTTTTTTGGCCAACTTGTATTCTCCAAGTGGTCCCCCGAACACGCTCATTTGGTTTGTCGGTCCCTCTACCAAACACCTTATATAGTACGGACAGCAAAACCGTTGTGCGCAGAGCTAAATGTCAATATTTAAGTTTAAGCTGCGTTTAGTAGTTACAAAAAAATCTATTCAAAATTTAAGTTTATCTAAAAGTTACAGTACAAAATTTGATCTAAGATGGAAGGTACTATGTAGAAAGAGCCCCGATATATCTAGAATGAATATGGTTCTCGTAAGGTAAGTCCTTAGAGTATTGCCGTCGCCTTTGAGAATTAGAATCTATCTGAATCGCATACTGAGTCATACACCTAATCAGATTAGAGTGGGGCGAACCACGAGTATTTGTCATATAACTTTGTAAACTAATACACGCTGAATAGAAAACTTTGATTTATCTTACTTCTTACTAATTTTAGAAATGCGAATGTTTTAATGGATGGAGGTTTCTAAATCAATCATGCAAGCACCGCTGAACGAATTTGAACTAAGTTTAGTAAGTAGATAGAAGAGTCACTGGATTAACACATATGATACGTTTCATCACCATCACCACGCAGGTGAAACCGCGGGCGATGCTAGTAGTAGATGCGTAGGTATTTTTACAAACTTATCTTTAACTTGTTTCGGGTCTATGTTTGTTGCACAAAATTCAAGTTATACAATGCGTGAAGACCTTGCTGAAATTTTGGCATGCCCATGTAACTTCAGTGACGATATATATACCCTTTTCTACAGCAAAGCAGTAATGTTCACATTACTGTGTTCAGTTTGGAAGGTTATAGGTACCAGTGTAGGTCATTACAAGCACATGAGATGAGACTTGTTATGTTTTTTTAATTTTTGGTAGTTGCCCAGTGTTTTGGTCATTTTTAGTTTTGACACCAACCCCCTATGTCTTATAGTTTCCGAGAACCGTTGACCTGTTCCATCAGACTTCCACATTCAGCACATTTCGGATTTTGCCCCACTCGAATTGACCCCCTCTACACTTTTTCGCTACATCTTCTATACCCTCCATCGCTCCTTCTTGGAGAACAAAGGGATCAATGAGTCAGTGAGTCAATCAGTGGTAATCGAGCTTTATATGTCAGGTTGGCCGGCGCAAGTTCGTGACTTGTGACTACAGATCACAGAAACAAGGCTTGTGACGAAATGCATCTGTTAATGAAAGCATCGAAACGTTAGTTCAGTTTTGTGTTCTGCACAAGCGAATTGCTAACAATGTCATACAAAGTATTGTTTAATATTTGTAATACGTGTACTACGTGCTAATAGAGTCAACGGACGTGAAAATACACCAGCATATTATGTATCTCGGTTGTTAACAAATGATGATTAAAATATTGAAAAATGGCGGCTTTATGTCAGTTTGGACAACTCCAGTAAGCAAAAATGTTAGTAAGTTGTTGACTGGAGCTGACAAAAGTGACATAGAGCAGCCATATTTTTTGATTTCAATCAACATCTGTTAGCAACTGAGATACATAATAGTCGTACTAGAATGTTGATGGAGTATTAACACGACGGCGTAATGTTGTCGAAGAGTTTCAATGGCTACCTTCATCAGATAAGCAACATGCTCATCACATCAGGATAGGTATCCTAAATTTATATACATTATTTCTATCATTAGGTTATGGTACAAGCACGAGGCCCAACGGGTGTTTAGTGGTAACCTCCTTTTTGACCTTTTGTTGAAATGCATCTGTAATATTACCTATAAAATAAAACTAGAATTTAAACTCGCACTAAATTTCCGATCCAACTTTTTAATTTAGTAAGGTTTAGAGCCACTTACTGATTATAAAATTACAAAATGCTGACCGATCCTGATGGAACTTCAAGCGCAATCTTGAAAGAAAACCTTTGGCTCTTATCTCGGAAACTATTAAACTAAATTACTTAAAATTATTTAAACCATTATTGTACAAAATAAAACTTGGCATTTTTATTTCCTGTACAGTTTTTGTAAAACTTTCCCTTTACGATTTTTGGCCCATTTAATAAAACGGTTTTTCTATCTCGGCCGATTATATGAGGACCATTGTAATTTTGCGTCAATTTTAATGCCTAGGAAGACTGTTGCCTTGTCCATTACGAGTTTAACTCCATCAAGCGTAATGTTGGACTCCAAATGTGGAACAGTAGGTAAAGAAAACTTCAAACATTTTGTCTTTATTGAATTCAGAAGTAAATTTTATTATTAGTTGAGAACTATTTATAGATACTAAGTAAAGCGTTGTTTACTTGAATAACTGTGCTATCTTTCCTATCTACTTTGAAAATCAGAGATGTATCATGCGCAAATAAAACAATATCAATCACAAAGATCCGATTCAAATCGTTAATGTATACTTAGAACAAAATAGGCCCTAAAATGGACCCTTGTGGAACACCCATTTTAATTATAGATCCCGAAGATGTTACACCATTTCTGCCATTTATGCCATATATAAATATTGTTAAATATATTTTATTGATTTATCCAATATTTTAAGAGTTATCGGCAGAGATAGAACAACTGGTTCATTAAATGGTTCATCAATTAGTAGATGGTAGTTTTACAAAAAAGTCTACATGAAATAGAAGATGCTTAATTCTATTTTCTACAATAATGGTTTCTAAAATGTATGCCCTAAAATGCATAGTTTCCGAAATGTCGGACAAAATATTTTTTTCAAGATGGCGCTTAAAGCTTCACCTGGATCTGTCAGTATTTGGTGATTTAATGCTCAGTAAGTGACCATACTAAACCTTAAAATATTTTTTTATCAGAAATTCAGTGTGAGGTTCACCAAAAAAACGACTATTTTTACGGGCCTAATGTTTATTTAGGTGCCTAAAGCAGATGCATTGTCAATGTCTTGTCAAAAACTCACACTAACCACACTTGTCAGCTTACAGAACGTGGCGTGCGATTCTCTAATGATTCGTCGACGCGCTCGTCGTAGAACTCACCGATGTCAAATACTTTATGAGATATCACCCTTGTACACAAGGTTGTTTTTCCAACGTTTCTTGTCATCTCTTCATTTGTTTTACGGATGTTGTCAAAGATGCAACGATGTTTGTTCTTAGAGAATCTCACAGCTGCTTATGTATATTATTAAATCTAGACTGGACATATTTTTGTCAAAATACACTAACTTTATTTTTCATAGACGACAAGAATGTAACACTGCGATTTTAGCCAAGAAACTGTTGCTAGTACAATTATTATAAGTATGAACTTAATACCATACACAGTTCAGTCTTAGATGTAGTACACATAGTCTGTCTCATAACTAACAAATATACATATTTGTTAGTTATGAGACAGACTATGTTTGTTATTTTTTTATACTTGACTAGCTGCACCCCGTGGTTATACCCGCGTGGTGATGGATGATGATGATGATAATGGAAAGTATTCTATGTGTTAAACCAGCGCCTCATCAACCTCCGTACCAGATTTGTTCCTGCCGTTGTAACATAATTATATTTCATATCACACACATTAAAATCTTTTTCAATTCTCATACTCGGAAAGTAGTGTTGTTTTGATCTGATTATTGGGTGGAAAATGCTGCTTCCCTCCATAGAGAGGGAAAAACTCATACAAATTACTTCCCTTCTAAGGGCCGAAATAAACTTTAAAAATAAAACTGCTGTCAGCTGTGAAGAGTATTACGCAAAAAAAACGAATTAAAAAAATGTTACGGCCATGTGACTTCCTAAACAGCCAGTGTGAACTTAGCGCAAACTTCTTTGAGCGGAATAAACCGCAACAATTACGCGGTGAGTTCCATATTTAAAATTTAAAAAGTCGACATAAATTGGCGGGATACTAATCTGTTATGTATCTGTGACAAAATTCAATAATTATTACCTATTTATTTTCTTATTATTATTATGAAGCACAAAGTAAATTTGCTAAAACCCATAATTTAACATCATTTTTGAAAAGACAGTCTCAGGGGTTCAATAGTTAGAAATCTATGGTTTTCACCTCTCATGAAGTGGATTTTTTTAAATGATGCTCCTGATGTGATATACTCAGAATACAGAAAGATTCTGTATTCTGAGGAGATATATTAGGCAGTGAAGGTAAGTTTACCTAAGTATTTATGGATTTATTCTAAAAATGAAGGTTTTATTACACAAATACTAAAAAATTACATGTTTTTCACAGGTGGTATTGATACAGATATCCAGAACAGCCAAATTTGTCATAATATATCAAACAGCATAAACATTCCAAACAAAATGTAACTTTTAATTTCACGAATTGTCCTAATTTGACAATTAATTTTAAATAGGTACTACTAATATTATTATATATTATCAATAAATAGTTTAGATAAACAACTAGTTTTATTTTCCTCATATTCGAAATGAAAAGTAGAGTGTTTAACACGGGTAAAAGAATCAATTCCTACTCCTTTCGACCCTCGGTTAACAATCTACTATTTTATACTTTTCTGTATTTTGTTTAAAAACTCATTGAAATTGGTCAACGCGAGCGGTGAGTTTAATTTGAAAATAAAAAATATTGGATTGACGGAGTGAAGTTAACAAAATAAAAACGGAAAGAGCGAGATCCAATGGGTGAAAAATTTATCAAAGGTTAGAATAATGGATTTGGATTTATATTTGTTTAGCTCAGTGTTTGGACCTAATGAATCGCCCAGAAAACTTATCGTACAACACATTCGTATGTAGATAGATAGATAGATAACACTTTATTGAGACACACCACAGTTGTGACTTAATATTAGAAAAAACAATGCTTAAATTAAAACTATGTGTAATAATGCGCGGTCTTATCGTTTAGAACGATATCTTCTTAACAACCTATGTATGTAAGTACATTTCTGAAGTCATGACCCATGATATAATGTTTGTCGAGTACTTTAGCCTTAACGGACTCCTAATGCCAGAACAATACATTGAAGGTATCGCATACGTTCTTAACCAGCTGTGCGATTCTGTAATGATTCGTCGATGCGCTCGTCGAGGAGCTCACCGAAGTCAAATACTTTATGAGATATCGCCCTTTTACATAAGGTTATTTTTCCAACGTTTCTTGTCATCTCGTCATTTGTTTCACGCATGTTGTTAAAGATGCAACGTTGTTTGCTCCTAGAGAATCGCACGGAGCTGAAGCCCCCCTTAAAGCCAGAAATTGGAACCTCTAAGTGTTTAACTTGGCGAACGATCTGACCTTAACAGTGGAGTGTGAATTCGCCAGGTCATGTAATATTGATTAGTATAACTACATTTCTTTCTGAATTATATTTCCTTTTTTTTTTTTTTACTGGTTGGCAAATTTGCAAGTGGCTCACCTGATGGTAAGTGATACCGTCGCCCATGGACATTCGCAATACCAGAGGTCTCGAGGATGCGTTGCCGACCTTTGAGGAAGAAATATAGGAAGGAAGAGATAGAAGAGGTGAGGGTGTAGGGGAGGGGGAGGAGAGGGAGAACGGGGGAGGGGGAAATCGGGAACCTCCGGAACCCCCCACGAACCGACTGAAACGCAAAAGTAAGCTATATTACTTCACGTTGGTGTTATGTGGGCGTGTGGTACTTCCCTGTGGGCTGTTGGGTTACATCGCGACACTACCACCGAAAAAGTTTTGTTTAGTGTAGTACATAATCAATGCAGTGTAGGTCGTAGGTAGTATGTGTTACACTACACCGTTTAAGCGTGAAGAATAGATAACATACACTCGCAAACTTCCGCTCTTATAATAATTAGTGTGATAGTCTAGTTTTGTCCATTATCTCACTTTATGGTTAGTGATAATGCGAGTAATTTTTTTTGTAGCAACAAAGAGGTTTTATGCCGCTGAAAATCCATAGATATTAAATTTTGGAATAAATCAATGTGTACTTAGATCAAACAAACATTTTTTGACGAGTCAGTTGCGCAGATGTTGGCCCTGCCACTGATCCCGGGTTCCATCCTTGGACAGGTCAAACACTTGTGTGCATGAACATGTTTTTTTGACCTGTGCCTGAGCGTGTATATGTTTATAAGTATGTATATCAGTTATCCGGTTACCAAAATACAGGCTCCGCCTAGTATGACACCTGAATAGCTCGTGTGGATGTTGTCCTACATTATTATATTTATCAAATTTCACAATAATTTGATATAAAATATTAGCATATTAGCATTTTATCACTTAAAATTATAATTTGAGGTAGACTGTATATTCACTCACCTGGCTGTTGGCACGTGAAAAAAAACTTGCGCGCCATTTCCTATAATTTCCTTTTACTTTGTTTTTATCGTATTGGTCGCTGTGTGGTAAAACTAATATATGATTATTTATCCTCGCAAATGAATTTCACGTTTATATTATAAAAAACTCTATATTTTTTTCTAATAACAAGTGCAATTTGGAAAATTTAATACCGACTTCCATTTCAGTTATTGGAGTGTAACTCAAAACCACTGGACCGAATTTGATGAAATTTAAATGTGACCACACGGAAAACACCAGCTTTCAAACACAAAAAGAATTTTGAGAATCGGTCCACCCAATCGAAAGTTATGAGGGGTTACCAATAATGTTAATAAATAGATGAATATTAATTAGTGATTATTATTTTTCCTTTTAACAATACAAGCATTCTACTTAAACACTTGACACTGAATGTAGTTTATGTCATTATTATTTCTTTTTTAATCTTCGTAATTTTAAGGTAGTCATTTTTATACTTCGTCATTTTTAAAGTAGTAATTTTTATACTTCGTCATTTTTATATTTCGACATTTTAGCAATTTGTCATATTTATTCTATGACATTTTTACATTTATATTTATATACTTCCACATTTGACATTATTATATCTTGAAAATTATCATTTTAGACCTAAGTCGCCTAACCCGATTTCACCGACATTTTAGGTAAAACCTAGGCCAGCTAGGTAACACTTAGAACTACAAAATTGTCACCTAACTTAGCTTAAGGTGTTACCTAAAATGTTGGTGAAAACGGGCATTAGTACCCAAACTTGTACATACACCTTCTTCGGGGATATGTCCGATAAGCAAAAAAACCTAAAAGTTGGAATAACATTGGGAAGCTACTAGCAGTTAGTGGCAGTTCCGAGGGTAGGTAGACACAAGTTAGTTAATAAAACGTTATGACTTTAATTAAAAGTTTTATAATGAAATCTTTTGCGATAAAATTACTTTTGAACTTATTCGGAATTATTTAACGTACCAACATTACGCAGGTCGCAAGCCCATGAAATGCAACGTTTATTTGAACCCAGAAATAGGCTTCCCGGGAAAGCAATTGTCATGGTAGGTACCACATAATTGTTCTCCCTTCAGGTACGTAGTACTTGACAGTTACGTGACGGACAGATAATAGATTTGAATGTAATGTTCACCGTTACACCACGACAGTTCTCCAACCTCTAACCGACTTCAAAAAAGGAGGTTCTAAGCTCAATTGTATTTATTTGTGTGTTCGATTGTTTTTGTGTATTCTACAGTGTATGGTTTTAGTAGTGTGCCGTTTTAAATATAATTTTAATGTTATTGACTGAGCCAATAACTATTTGTGTTGGATCGTTGTTTATATGAGTACTTTTCAAATTAATTGTTAACCATTTTCAAAATTTTATAAGTTATTGTCATAGTTTTCGTTTTAGTCCAACACCCGCTTTAGGTCTATCTGAAAATCAGCGTTCAGGTCTGCTGAATATTTTATACTGAGATAGGCCTTTTCAGCAACTACTAACTATTAGAAATAAGTACTCTCTTATTTATGTTTTTATATATTTTCATTATGTAGTTATTAAGCAGAATAAATGTATTTTCTTTCTTCTTTCTTTCTTTCTTTCTATCTTTTATGTATGTTTACCGATTTCATCCTGTTGTTCCCATTTGTGGAGCGACTTCAACAAGTTTTTTTTGTTACATACCTTCTTTATACTGTGCAGTACTTCAAAGCTCAGACCTGAACTCGTCTAGTTGTCAGTGATTATCTAGGTTAAGCTACCCTGTGATCAGTTCTCGACACTTTCGGGCTTTGAAGGACCCGTTATGCCACTGTTGCTGTTATAGGGTTCTGAAAACTACAACAGAACAGATATTTAATTATAATGTTGATGGTTGTACTTATGCGGTAGGTATAGTCTAGGCTGTCCCATTAAAGATACACCATCAATCTTATAATTTTACATTAACTGTTATAGGCAGGCGATATCGTTTAACAAGCGAGTGAATGATTTGCCGTCAATAAAACACCATTATATATAGGGTGTTTAGTAGAGGGACCGACAAACCAAATGAGCGTATTCGGGGGACCACTTAGAGCATACAAGTTGGCCAAAAAAAAATCCCCGACCCCCCAATATGTTTAACTTTTTTTGTGATTTTTCCCTTTTTCTTTGAAATTGTACCTATTTACCAACATAACATTTGTAAAATCTGTTTTAGACCGGATGTTTTTAGTTGAATTTGGTCTCTAATACACCTTCAGGCCTCGCAAAGCAAAATTGGAAACAAAACAGAGCTAACTAACTGATTTAGTTAAAAAAAATTGGGGTGTCGGGGATTTTTTTGGCCAACTTGTATTCTCCAAGTGGGCCCCCGAACACGCTCATTTGGTTTGTCGGTCCCTCTACCAAACAACCTGTATAAATTATATTCATACAAAAGATCTATATTATTATATGTGCCTATTGTTTTTTATTGTTGAACAATTTTAATGTTTTGACCTTAACTGTAACTTAACTATTGAATTTTAAGTTAATAATAATAAATAAAAAAAAATATTACATTCACCTGGTGGTTCAATATTTAACAATATAGGTAAAATAAGTAAACAAAAGCCTGGACTCCCGTGCTAGTAATGGTTCCGTAACCCTTTTAGATAGTTTGCTCTAGAGAAAGGATACTTATATTTATTTCGGTGGTAGTGCCACGCTGTAACCCCACAGCCGAATGGGCCGGCACGACCGGGGAAGTACCACACTCAGACATAACACTGACGTGAAGTAACATAGCTTGCTATTGCGTTTCGTCGGTTTGTGAGAGATTCCGGAGGCCCGATTCCCTCCTTCCCTATTCTCCCTCTCCTTCACGCTCCCACCTCATCCTCATCCCTATTATCTCTTTCTTCCTATCATCCTTCCTGAAAGGTCGGCAACGCACCCTCGACGCCTCTGGTATTGCGGATGTCCGTGGGCGACGGTATCACTTACCATCAGGTGAGCCACTTGCTCATTTGCCAACCGATCCCATAAAATATATATATGTATATATATTTACGAAGGAATAATGTCAGGAACTCAGAACAAATTCTACACAAAAAGTGGTCCTTCAAACCAAAACGACGTATGATTCCAAATACGAATTACTTCCGAGATTACAAATAGACATGTTCGGTGTTTGGTTTAAATTTCAGAAGGAAAGCAGGGATTGTTCCACGCGCGTGCTGCAGCGTCTACTATGACAGCCGAGTCGTAGCGGCGTGAACGTTTTTTTTTTTATACCGAACCGGGTAGCATTTGACTACTATCTCATGCGATCGATGATGGAGCGCGCTTACCCAGAAGATACCTATGCACTCGTGTTTTGAAGACCCCCATATCGTACTTAACCGGAAACACCGACTCAGGCAGGGTGTTCCATTCCCTAGCTTATTATTAGTTATTGCTTTAGCACGACTTTTATTGTGTCATTTTTAAGGCAGTTACTTTTCCTGATATTATTTCTTCGGAGATATATATATATAGGTACTTATCTCTTGATAAGTACCTATATATAGAAAACTCGGTTAGCTAATAGTTAGATGGTAGATGGTAACGAGCCTGCCTTCGAAGTGGGGTTCCAGCCCAGGTGCAATGTTGCTTCTAGGATAATAGGTCTCTGCTTGTAATGGGTTATTGTGTGTGTGACCTTCCTGCGATACAGGGAATACGTAGGAAGTATGAATGTGTTGGTAAAAGTTATTAATTTAAACGTAATATTTAATCTGTAGTCAAACAAATGTTCTCCCATACATCGATATAATTACAGTCGTTCTCCAACTAAAATGTAAGATTGATATCGCTTGTTAATAACAGTTTATTTTTTTTTTACTTTGCTTGTAAGCCACGCCATTAAGACTTGGCTTCTTAGCAAATTTTACATTCATCGAGATAGCGATTTTAGATCAACGAGAAATAGCTATTGATATATTTTTAATTTATTGGCGCGTGTCTATATAAATATTACTATATGACGTAAAAATGCCGGTATTTTTTATCTCAGACAGACATACAAAAAGACAGATTAACAACTGGTGATTCATTTTCTAGTTTAATTTATTTTATTTTCCAAATTTTCTATAGAGGTAAAGCACCTTTAAAATTAGTACTTCCCTCCCAAACATAGAACCCCAACAATTTATTGACAGTATCTGTTTTGTTCCCACGTCTTCATTCAGTCTCATACAGGGAACGGAAATGACGTCATAGCATCGGAACAAGCAGTTTCCGTCAGCCCGGCTATGGTGATTGTTTCCCCGTCGTATCAAGGAAGCCTTAGTTAGAACGTATGAATTTGTAATGTAAACTAATTGCCTAAGGCCTTGATTGCTCGACTTGATTGCACTATGTTATGTAGTATATGTATGAATGGAATGATTAAAGGATTTTTTAAATTCATGGATTAAGTAATTACTAACAATTCCTACAATTCACGGATATATATATTAAGACGTAGGTAGTATACCTAGCTTAAGGATCGGATTATAATACCATCAAAAGCCGACTAAAGAAGAAGGAAATAGATCCATCCATACCGTATTTGGTACATGAAGTACATATTTTCGCTTTCTGTGATGAGATGATGCATTTTTTGGGGTTCCGTACCAGAAGGGTAAGACGGGACTCTATACTAAGACTCCACTGTCCGTCCGTCCGTCTGTCTGTCCGTCATAATGTTGTATCTCATGAATCGTGATAGTTAGACAATTGAAATTTTTACAGATGATGTATTTCTGTTGCCGCTTTGACAACAAATACTAATTAATACACCGAATAAAATAAATATTTAAGGGGGCTCCCATACAACAAACGTGAATTTTTTGCTCGTTTTTTAGGTACGGAAACCTTCATGCGCGATTCCGACTCGCACGGTTTTTTATTATTAGGTTCTACTACGTTACGATATGGACAGTCGTTCGCCTGTTGTATCGTACATATACAGACGTTTTAACATATCTTCCGCTTAGGGTTCGTAATGGCGTCATAGTGATCCCAGAAGAATGAATAAAACCTAGGTTTACCGGGGTTTAATTGGTACAGACATCGTGAGGCGCATTACATCTGCCTCCACCACAACTACATGACGACCACGACCGCTCTGTCAAGAGCGAAACGACTGAGAAGAAGAATTCGTACTACCTAAGCGAATTGGTTCCGAATATTTGAAATGGGTAGTCCGAAACCTGATATTTATTTATTAAGACTGATATTTAGTTATTAAGACTTGTCTAGAGACAAGTCATAGTAACTTACGGCCTTACTTATAAACGCTGCATAAATTTAAATAACGTCGTGTAGGTACGGCGCAGAACACTTTTCCTTTGCGCAGTACTAAATAACGCCATTGTTAGTCAGTGCTTAACTTTAAATAACGTCATTTAAAGTGCTTAACTTTAAATAACGTCATTTAAAGTGCTTAACTTTAAATGACGTTATTTAGTACTGCGCAAAGGAAAAGTGTTCTGCGCCGTACCTACACGACGTTATTTAAATTTATGCAGCGTTTATAAGTAAGGCCCTTAATATCAGTTCCCCGTTTCCAACCTGCCTGGTATTCGACGAGTATTTTAGTATGACGTCCGCATGAATCTCTCGGCAAGTACTATAGATATAATATTATAGTAGTATACATTTCCTGGCGTGAAAAATCCGTCTCGATTCTTCAATTGACCAATGACACGAATGAGCGGAAACAACAACACGTGAAACCGGTTGTAGTTTTACAATGATGTGATACATTAAATGGGATCCTCACGTGGCCATTTGTGGCAGCCACAAGTGGCCAGCGTTATGGTATTTTACCAAAGAATATTAAACTTATCAAACTTGAACTTACCTACCTTCACTAACTAGTATTTTTTGGTTATCGATGATGTTCAAACACTCTACACGATTGAAGCGTTGATAACCCAATGGTAACTTAGTTACCCTAGGACCCTAGGGTAATCTGACGGCTCCTTTAAATCGATCCCTACCTCAGGCTAGAGCTTTCAGAGTAAGAATAGTAGTTAAACATATTGAAAGGGCAAAACCTGGTACAAATTATTATTTGAACTCAGTTTTTGAGTTAGTCAATCAATATAACGCTAAATAGGGAATATTGAAGTGGTTAAAATTTAATAGATTTTATACAACTGGTACTTTGTGGTCTTGACATTTCACCTTTTTTATATATAGCTTTTCTTTCTTTTTATATCTGCATATTCCAAAATTCCTTGACTATAACCGTCAAAATAACATTAAAATGTGTAATACTTACGAAAGGTTCAATCTAGTTTTAGATTCCTAAATTGTGAATACTTACATAAACTTGTTTGTACCGCCCCTAAGCTAATATACGTTTTTACTTAAATATTGGTTAACTTCAGCCAGGCGGTTGCCTATAAAACCAAAGTCAAATCCTTTCAAATATTATATGCTTGTGTGGAAATACAAAATACATATTATGGGGGAAATGGTTAGAAGATAATAATTCAAGGGATCAAATTGGCAACGTGTGGACTCGGCTTAGCACACATGTTTGTACTAATACGCCATAGGAATATGTAGCTTTATACTAAGTCCAAATGATTTATTAATAGACAGCAAACAGTAAATATGACCGTGTCAATAGCATTGGGCATCACGGTCCTGGGATTCCATGTGTTGCACTGTTCAACAGGTGCCGCCAACCTTTTCACTAATGGGACAGTTTTTGCTAATTTTATTGAGCTGGTGAGTGATTTAAAGCATTAGTTGTAATGGTGACATCAACAGTTGGATGCACATAGGAAAATTCAAGTCTACCCTAAAATCATTCACGAGTGTTTTTTGGATACATAGGTAGCAGAATGCTATTTTAAAATACCTACGGTAGGATACTATTTTCTACCGACTTCCTAAAAAAGGAGGGGGTACTCAATTCGACTGTATGTATATATATTTTTTTATGGTTGTTACTTTTGACTGGTTGAAATGATTCTCAAAAATCTTTTTTGTTTAAAAGCTGGTACTTCCCGTGTGGTCCCATTTAAATTTCAACAAATTCGGTTCAGTAGTTTTTGAGTTATACCCCAATAACTGAATAGAATGGAAGTCTGTATTATTTTTTTCAAATTGTACTTGTTATTTGGAAAATATGTGAATGAATTAATCAAGTTTGGAGAGAAAATTTGATACCTTATTTCAAAATAATGCCGTGTTACCCAGAAAATATTGATTTTATGTTAGGTATAATTATTTTCATACATAATTTGTTTATGTTATTTTCCTAATTTCTTTCCTCCAGATTGTTTGTAACACATTTGTACAATAGACCAATAATAAATATTGATAAGACGATTATGTCGATTTGATTATTCTTAGGTTGTGTTTATTATTAAACTTATAATGAATGAATATAAGTTTTTAAACTATCACGGTTACTTTTGCAAGAATTAACATCAGAAACGGGATATTTACCGTGTAATCCATGTTGTTAGAGTTCCCGATATTTCGGCACTGTTGCAAGCACCAAGATCACTAGTAAACTCTATAAAATATCGGGAACACGAACTTTATAACACAATTAACTCTTGTTAATTAACACTTTGTTAAAAAGAAGGACTTCGTTTTTATTAGTTGGAATATAAGTATTACGAGACACGAGAGTTCATAAAGCTAATAAACAATGTTTATTTTCTTTTGAAAAGAAACTTATATAAATATTTTTAAAAGAAATAATATGTAGGTATCACATACATAACGATATCCTTCATGTACAATTTGAAAAATTTAATACCGACACCCATTCTATTCAGATATTGGAAAGTAACTCAAAAACAACTAGACCAAATTTTATGAAATTTGAATGGAACCACGCGGGAAGCACCAGCTTTCAAACAAAATAAGAAGTTTGAGAATCGGTTCACCCTATGTTATGTTAAAGTTATGAGGTAACAACCATACAAAAAAAATACAGTCGAATTGAGTACCTCCGCCTTTTTGGAAGTTGGTAGAAAACTGTAGTCGAAGATCCTATATCGCAAAAAAGGGCAATAATCTCCGTTTTGGATGTAGTCCACACGGGATGCCTCTCGTCTCTGGCACGTGTGACAATTAAATTTGTGTTTTATTATTTAATCAAATTAGGTATGTCTCTCACATTGACTTTTTCACTTATTTATATAATTTTACGTAATGAATTTTACGTACTCACGGAGTCAAACATTGAATTATACGATATTATCGTTGTTATTTAAAATAAGTATTTTTATTCGATTTTTTTCACAAACTAAAGTGTTGGTGACCCCTGGAGCATTCTATCTAGGCGGAACCAAATGCAATCCCAAATATATATCAGACTACGTCCAGAAAATACGAATCAATTATATTGTATACTTTGGTGGATTTTATTTTAGTGTTATTTAGTGATCTAAGCGCTTACACGACAAAATGGTGCGTCTGTATTTGTGTTGATTTTATAATTGAATGCTAAATTAATTGAACATTAATTTTCAGCTTTGTAATATTTTAAAGTAGATTTTTTATATTATTTTAAATATACAAAACGTTTTTTTTTTAACTAAAGTATATAGTAGAGTAAAATAAAATTGTTGGAACTCGTTAACATAATTTTATTTCACTTTTCGGTGTATATCTAGTATATATAGTATAGTAGATAACACAACTAAATGTTTCTCTGCAACAGTGATAGTAAAAGTGATCGGTGATACGATACAATTGATGACTACACGATATTTGATAATGATTTTACCGTTTCCAATAATTCTATTGTTTTCTTCCATGTGGCGATCACAGGAGGAACTGGATAAAGAACAGCTTACTCGTAAGTTTTGTTTTTATATTTTCTCTCTTATTAGTAGTATTGCATTAAACAGTAATATTGCATCAAAGGTCGCACGGCCAGATACAATAGAAATTTCATTGTTATAATGACATCGACCCTTGCAAGGATAATCATCCTTCTCAATCGGTATCACCAGTCTCCAACCTGGTCCCTAGTTAATTAAAAAAATATCGTGATTTGTGTCGGAAAGTTGATAGTTTGCTCGCCGCTGTACACAACAAACATCTGAAGTCTCAAACGAAGACCTAAATTAACCTAAAATAAATTTTAAACTGAGCAGAAAATAATTTCCGTTAATCACGTAAGACCTAGGCGGTTCTTAAAGAAGAAATTATTGAATCGAATAAAAATATGCTTGACTTCTTTATTACATGGCTTCTGTGACTAATATTCACAATTCTGCCGAATAAAAACATATTTGTTTATTATGTATCACTGACAAATAATTTTCCGCATTGATTTATTACGAAAACTTTAAAATAAATTCGGTCCCTGGCTTTAGAATTATACAGTTACTCCGATATACGCCAACAAGGGATAATAACTTCAATAATAATAATAACGTTTATTGACTTAGATTACATTTTAAAGAGCATGGTTTCATTGGTCCCCAAACTAGGTTAACCTCTATCTTAAGAACCTCCTTCCTATTTAATACATAATATATCTAAACATAACGTTATAATATTAAAGTTGCAGACTGAAGGGATAAGATGATAAAACCCTTTCCTATAACCATAGTACTTCATCAGTCGAACGACCCAGACACAATAGAATTTTCATTGTTATATGGACAATCGACTGGTGAGGGGTTATCACATTTTAGTTAAGGTGCTTGACTACACCATGGCTAATATTAATTTGTTTCGCAACTCCTTCGTTCTATAAACAACCTCACAAAAAAACCACTAGATGCCACAAAAACAAATACAATATATCTAAGTACCTACCATTTTTTTGCTACAGTTCTGAAAAATGCCTTCGACGCGTTCGACCACGACAAGAAAGGAGTCATCGGAGTGGAAATGATTGGCACAATTTTGGAAATGCTTAACGCAGAAGTAGACGAAGCTGAACTTACATCTATTATGGCTGAAATTGATACAACAGGTTAGCTTTTTTAGGGTTTATTTATTTATGTTAGATTTTGATTATGATCTTAGTGTGGTTTGACTACTATCGAACTTGACGGTTGAAGGTATCTAGATCTAAAACGGCGACTAGTGTCTAGCTTTCCAATGTGAATAATATAACGTTTACTGGAAGAGACGAGCTGAGGATCAAGCCGGGCTTTTCACAGCCGGTTGTTATAAGAACTAAGCATTGTTGCGGAGACGTGTGGTTCTGTTAAGTTTTCCTATGATTTTCTTTCTAAAGACCTATAGACTTATCAACGCTAAGGTAGCTGCTACCTTGAGATCTGGGGGAGTATGAGAGCGAACTATCCATTATTTCTATACGTCAAAAACTAAATGTCATATCCTAAAACTTGCCACTAGCAACACTCAAATTTCAAAGAACAAGTGCAATTTGAAAAATTTAATACCGACTTCCATTCTATTACTTTGGTAAAAATCAGTTATTGGACCGAATTTAATGAAATTTAAATGGGACTACCCGGAAAGCACCAGTTTTCAAACGAAAAAAGAATTTTCATAAGCGGTCTACCCAATCGCAAGATATAAGGTAGCAAACAAAAAAAAATACAGTCGTTTGAGTACCTCCTCCTTTTTGGAAGTCGGTAGAAAAGACATTGCAATGTCAAAAGCAGTTCAACTATTCGAAATTTAAACTTTTTATTTAACTGCAATTAATTATAAATATTCATGTAAAGTTTTAACTGAAGAGTAATACTGATTTGATACTTTTGAGTTATCGGACCTAAATACGATGTGTTCGAATTTCAGCTATTGTCGACCGAATTACTAACATGCTAAATCGAAATAATGTATTTTAGTGGATGGCACTCATATAATAATATGAAATGGGTGATAAATTGTTATCGCTCAATTCCCTTCATTACTTTTTTATCAGGTAGTAGCTCTACCGTGAGTTGGCAACATAACTGTCATCTATAATAGTCGATACTCGATCTCGCCTACCTAATAAGCTTGTGATTGGCGTTCTCGCTGTCAATTTTAGTTCTGCAATTGACCGCGAGGTAGCACTGTTCTTTTTTTCATAATTTTTTTGCGGCAGCCGATATCGAGCATCGATCATTGGTGTCAATGTTTTATACTCGGGTGTTGTACCGTTTGCGATTGCAATCCACTTTGGCTCGCTAAGTGGCTTGCAATGCAAATATATTCCGTCCTTTTTCGCCATTTTTAAACTAAATAATTTAATAACATTATTTAAAATAGGTTAAGACATTTTATAGTAAAAACTCGCGTTTGAAATTATTTCGAGACGTGACTTTAACTTATTGAGTAGGTAGATATTATCTTGATAAAGGTCCTAGATGTCCCAAATGTCATTGACCTTAGGAAAAAAATATCTAAGCAAATAATCCTCTTTTGGAGTCATTTTATGTGCGTACACCATTCATTTATGTACGTAATTTCCCTAGCTGATAGCTAATATATAGCCAATATTACACATTATATCTATTAACCAGCAATATTTTTTTGACATAGAGATGCTCTTGGTACATTATTTGCATTAAATATAAATAAGTAGGTACCTACGTAGATGTTATTGATTCGTATAAAAATTAAGATTTACAAATATCGAAAACAATCATTTCATAGGGCCATTATCATTTCTCAAGCGGACGTATCTGCGGGTACTGATAAGAAGAGCATATATACTTCAATTTTTAATATATTTCACCCAACACTATTCAAATTATACATTGTATTGTATTGTACCTATTTCAAACTAGCATGTTAGGGAGACATGAGTGTACTCGGTGCGAAGTTGCGAACCCATGACACAGCCCAGCCGAAACTCATTAAATAGGTTACTTTTCTGTTGCTCAGAGTTTGTAGGCCGTAAGCGTAGGTAAGGTAGAGCATTACTTAGTACCAGTGTATTTTGCTAGATGGCGCTAAATGCAAATTTTTAAAATATGACACTTTCGTTTATCGTCGAATTTAATGCAACCATTACATTACAACACACATTATTACATACTATTATTATTTACAATAAACAAACATGTAATGTAAAACAAAAGAATTAAACTTGTCAAAAATGCGTCTCACCGTGACAATGTTTGCACATTGCCGTGACCAGGATTCGAACCTGGGTTACTACGGCCACAACGTAGGGTCCTAACCACTAGACGATCACGGCTATCGAGACATGTAAAGTAGATGCAAATTTTATGGTCGTATTCGCCAACAAAGAATATAAAGATTTTATTATTATTTAGATAAAAGTAGTATGTACATAGTAAATGTCCGTACAACATATTTTATATGGAAGTCCTATGCTGCTATACATTTTAATTTTTTTTTGTTATAGGTTCCGGAACGCTAGACTTCAATGATTTTTGCAATTTGGCTGGTAGATTTCTAGTAGAAGAAGAAGACGATGAAGCTATGTTGAAAGAATTAAAAGAAGCTTTTAGGTTATACGACAGAGAAGGTAATTTACAATTTACATAATTTGATTTTCTTGAAAACTACTAGGTACCTACTTAAAGTTTTAAATTCAAAATATAAAACCAGTAGTACTACTTACTCATTTCTTGACCGCCAAGAAATAAGTATAGAAATATACTTGGGCCTTTTTGACCATAAAATGCGTAATTCTGTTTATCTATATAAGGTTCTTACATACCTTCTTACATTCTTAAATAAATAATATAATTCTTAAATTAAGCCTAAAGTAAACAGATAAGCGGGTTGAAAATTATGATTAAATGAAAAACTGACAATCCTAATGTACTAGGAATTTCGATGGAGACTTGTGTCCGAAATGTATGTTAAAACTACGCAAAAACTGTATAATTAGAGAGATCATACTACTAATAAATTATACAAAACAGAGCCTTGTGTGCGTAACTTATATTAAAACTAGACAAAAACAGTGTTTAGGATAATCATAACAGGAGTAAAACAATTTTTTTTCCACAGGCAACGGCTACATAACGACAGATGTGTTAAAGGAAATTTTCAAAGAATTAGACAACACCATTACCGCAGAAGATTTAGATAACATGATCCAAGAAATTGATACTGATGGCTCAGGCACTGTTGATTTTGATGGTATGTATACCTGCATTTAATAATCGTAATAAGTAGTCGTACGAGTAGATAGGTAGTAGATACTACTATTCTACTGTGACTAATTGTAATTCTGTGATGTATACTATCAGTATCAATAAATGAGTATGAGTATGAGTATGAGTATGAGTGTGAGTATAAGTATAAGTATGAGTGCAGTTTCCAGCGACAACGAGCCTTGCTTTCAATGGCTTTAACTATAGATATATTTGAAAATGAACCCTATTTCTCCTGGTCACGCTATAACTTGAGAACGTATCGATTACTCTCGCTAATTCTTTTTTGTTGTGTTAATTATTGTCAGGAAAAGTTTCTTAGGAAAGGAAAACCAAGAAAAGATGGGAGGTATGGCGACTACTACTATTCTACTGTGACTAATTGTAATTCTGTGACGTATACTATCAGTATCAATAAATGAGTATGAGTATGAGTGTGAGTATAAGTATAAGTATGAGTATGAGTATACGTATAAGTACGAGTAAGAGTATGAGTATGAGTACCTTTTAGATTTGTTTAGATATACAATGGACTAAATAGTATATTAGTATAAAATGTCGGTATTACCTAACGATACCTATCCACAATTTGCGGCGACAACGGGCCTTGCTTTCAATGGCTATAGCTATAGATATATTTAAAAATGAACCTTATTTCTCCTGGTCACACTATAACTTGAGAACGTATCGAATAATCTCGCTAATTCTTTTTTGTTGTGTTAATTATTGTCAGAAAAAGTTTCTTAGGAAAGGAAAACCAAGAAAAGATGGGAGGTATGGCGAGACCGCGGGCCGAGCTTACTACGCGTATGAAGTCGCAAGCAGTCGCTAATATATAATAAAAAACTTTTATGATTCGCCGTAGACGGATAAAATCTTATAATAGTCTAATAGCTAATGTTATTCTGAGCCTCCTTCCTGTGTTGATACTGCCACTGCACTCTGATAATTTTAGTTCGTAAAAAATTCCGCAAGGGTGCTGATTGAAAAAGAATGGAATTAAAACTTCTTTCTTTTTTGGTTACGCAAGTTAGCAAAACTCATAATAAAGGGTTCTCTACCATCTATTATTTACCTACTAGTAATTCTGTAGTAGACCTCGCGAGCACAGTCTTATGAGCGTTTTTTTCGCTGTCATAGATATGCTATAAGCTATGTGCAGGTCATAGAAATAAAATAAAAAAAATAAACAATATATATTTCGACAAGGCTTTAACCAATTTTGCAAAAAAAAAACTATAATGTTCTTGCCGAATATAAGGTACTGAAATTCGTCAGTTTTAAATTTCACACTATTATCTCGGCAAGCACTTACCCAATTTATGCCCATATTTGAAATCCCTTTTTAAAATCAGGTAGCTAGGTACCTACCTAATATTTGTACCAAATATTATCAAAATCGTTCGGTAAATAGCGCGGCAACAAACTTCCCTTCTTTTTAGGAAAAGTACGCCCCCACTCAAAAATCACGATTGGTTGAAAAGTGCGTCCTCAACATACAACCTAACATACGGAGTTTCGGACAGAAAATATCAATTAAATCAGATACCTACTTAGGAGGATTGCATAGCTAGTACTTTCCATATTAAAAGAAAAAACTATTTTCTACCTCTTAACATTATCCGATTTCAGTGGTTTTTTTTTTCATGTAATCATCACATTGTTTACTATGCCCGTACGTTTTGATTTTTTCAGAATTTCAAAGTACTATACATTCTCTTTTTATAACATTAAAAAACTGTAAATAATCAAAACGTACGGGCATACTAAACAATGAGATGATTACATGAAAAAAAATCACTGAAATCGGACAATGTTAAGAGGTAGAAAAGAGTTTTTCTTTTAGTATGAAGAGCACTAGCTATGCAATCCTCTTAAAAAAGAGACGCTTCGCTCGCTAGGTCAATAAACGCGATTAAATTAATATTATTATACGAGTAGATTATATAATATTACCTAATCGCTTATTAAGCTTACAAATATATGTATGTAGGTACATACCTATATACCAATCTTTAATTATATTATATCATTGTTTACAGAATTCATGGGCGTGATGACTGGAGAATAGTGAAACTTCGCTGTTACCTAGTCAATAAGCTGTCTAATATAAATTAATAGGAATCAATTTAAATGAATAAGAAGCAATCGATCGACCTAATTCATCTTCCAAGATCTATTTGTAAATGAATTTTGATGTTTTGTACAAAGAATAAATTACATATTTTTATTTAATAAAGTATGGTAAGGTAAATACTGCGCGCAGTATTTTCATAATAAATGATTATAACATTATTATATTTTTTTTTAATGTATCTAAGTCCGTTTGTGTCGTGTTATGTGTTGTGTAAATAAATACATCAAATAATTTAGCAAGCAACGTTCATACACATTGGCCTAGCACAATCAGGTATTTAATTTTGAATGACGCCCTCTATCGACAGTCACTGTAAATATAAAGACTCAAGATGCTTCATATTGTAGCACTCTAGCCATTGTTATTCTGAGCTATAAGTAGTACTCCTTACCAATACGGTTATGAGCGTTGTTAAAACTTCTATTGGTTATCAATAGGTGGCGTTAAAAGCAAATATTTTTAGATCTGCGATCTGAAACAAAAAATATGGCACAACGATGTTTGCATGATTATAATGCAGATATTTTCGAAGCATTTTTTAATAATCCATAGTTTGTTATCAACGAAAATTTCAACACATAAGTGGTAGGTAAATCGCCCTGGGGTGTGTCTTTTATTTTATTAAGGTATCCATCAGACATCATTCAGTCTATCAGTCATCAGTCCTACTTACTAAAATCTCAATTAAACACACTTGGGACTAATACTAGGAATTGCCCGCGATTACAGCCCCTAGAATCTGAGCAAAAGGGGAACCGCCGTGGCGTTACGATGAATTAGTTCATTCAGATTTTTATATGCGTGTCAGCCCCTTATGGAGGATCCCAATAATCTATCTATCCACGGTTTTCCTTACTACCGATAGAAATTTGACATAACTTCCATACAAATAGTGTCAAATATCTAACTCTAGTAAGGTAAACCGGCGATAGATAGATTATTGGGACCGGGCCATAGAAGCAGCCATATCCAGCTAATATCTGTTCGTCACGCAACTGTCAAGTGTGACTCGAATATTATCAGTATATTAGCAGGCAGCAATTTTATACACTTATTTACTTACCAGCTAATGCATGATGAGTTCAAATAACTCCTGATCGAAATAATAGAATCAAGTGAAGGATTTTAAATGGGATTGGTTCTTATAGGACGTCAAATTGATCCAATTTTAATGTTAAGGGATAATCTTCTATGAAAAATTGTACAGCAAATTAGCACACAAGTGGCTTCAATTTCCTAGAACGTCTCTCTTTTTATATCATACTCGACTCATTTCTTGAAGGCTCGTGCCCCAACAGTAAGAAAGTAAAGGCGGATAATGCTGTAGATAACTACCTGTGAACTAGGAAAAACTTACTCTACGTACCTCTAGCTATGTATTTGGTATTTAATCTTTGGCTATGTTGTGTTGTTTATAGCTCCGAATAAATAAGATGCCATTGTCACACTTGGCCCATAAATCTTGGCAACATTGCAAAATTCATTTGGCAACTAAAAATAGTGTGGCCTTAGCCTTACCATTTGATGTCGGATGGAATGTTGATATAATTTTAGCACAAATAATATATGATAATAGTACTGTCATTTACATAGATACTAGAAATATGTTGGTATAACTAACTATATAAAACAAAAAAAGGTAATTTATTAGGATCACTTCTCTAGAGCTTAAGAGGATTGCATAGCTAGTACTTTCCGTACTAAAAGAAAAAACTCTTTTATACCTTTTAACATTGTCCGATTTCAATGATTGTTTTTTCATTGAATCGTCACATTGTTTACTATGTCGGTACGTTTTGATTATTTCATTATTTCAAAGTACTATAAATTACCTTATTTAGAACTGAAAGTTCACTGAAATCGGACAATGTTAAGAGGTAGAAAAGAGTTTTTTTCTTTTAGAATGGATAGTACTAGCTATGCAATCCTCTTAAGCGAAGATGTAATGACATTTAGAGTTTTTTATATACGTAGTAGTCAGTCGCTTGAGGACACGGCCGGTAGTCTAGTTAAATGTTAGCACGAGTTAGCGACCGTAACGATTGTTGTTAAGTTGCCACAGTCTAAGATCTTCAGTTAGCGCGACCTTTTTTTTGTATCCCGGGGAAATCATTTATGTGGGACCCCACCTGCTCGAGTCTGCGCTGAACGCCCGGACCCCACCTCCCCGAGCCTGCACCAAAGCGCCCGGGCCCCACCTCCTCGAGACTGCGCCAAAACGCCCGGACCCCGCCGCTCCTATGTGGACTTGGCGACCAAAGTCCATAGGAGCGGCCCCGCCTGAGCCGGCCAGCGCACCCCAACGCCGGCGCGGCCCCTGGGTTCCTCTTAGCTTCACCGTGGTGATCCAAGCCACGGCTACTGAGCCCCCCGCCACGTCAATGCGGGAACCTTCGGGAGGGCAGTTAGCGCGACCTGCCGTATGATTCTCTAAGAGCAAGCATCGTTCCATCTTTGATAACATCCGTGAAACAACGAGATGACAAGGAACGTTGGAAAACCAACCTTGTGAACAAGGGCGATATCTCCTAAGTATTTGACATCGGTGAGCTCGTCGACGAACGCAAAGACGAATCATTAGAGAATCGCACGGCTGTTGCTAGGGTGGCCGCAGCTAAGGTTAATTTCTAGTCTGTGGTGACGTACCGAGAGACTACCGATGATTGAACATCTGTATACATACATACGCTCAATGCGAATAACCACTGTGGGAACCACCGAATATAACCCGGTTATCTTTCTATAAGGTCTGGTTTCTTATCATTAGATACAAATAATCAGACTGAACGACCAAATTTAAAACAAATAAACTTTCCTTTTGAACCACCAATATGTACTCTTTTTATAGTGGTTGAGTATACATTAATTCATAGAAATAGAGATTACCTGATGAGTGAAAATCCGGGTCTTGAAGAAAGAAAGAAAGATAGATAAGAATAATTTTATGATGTCACATCACATATATAATATACAATACAATAATATATAAAAATACTGACAAAATAGGACAACAATCATAATATAATAATGTTGCGTAATGCCATGAAAGAGTCCAGCAGTGGGAACTTAATGGACCACTTTACCACTGCAGGTATTGCGGTACTGCAGTAGTTGTATAATTTAATCTGTATATACCTACCTCTTCCACCGATGTTAACAATATATAAACCGGTTCGTGGCGATGAAGGCCCCAGCAATATGATATGTTCTAATCATAAGCATCACTCGTCGAAGCTTCCTAATGGGAACCACGTAGGTATACTTGCTACTAGGCTTATATGCTCAGGGTTTCTGTAAGTACGTGATCGAATCAGAAATGAGGGGATCCGTAGATGAACGAAACTCACCTTGATAGCCCAGATTACTCAGTTAAAGTAGCAGTAGGCAGGGCACATAGCACGCAGAACAGATGGCCGATGAGGTCGGAAGGTTTTGGAGTGGAGATCACGGACCGGCAAGCGTAGCGTAGGTTGTCCATCTGATAAAGGCCGCAGGTCTACTTTGATCGCAGGCCGCTTCCAACCGGTCTTTTTAGAAAGTTATGGGGGAAGCGTATGTTCAGCAGTGGACGTCCCACGACTGAGATGATGATGTTGAGGAAGCAGCATGTACGTCAACAGGAAAGAACATTGTGTACGAATGCCAATGAATGATATTGGTCAAATATTGAAGCAATAAGAGAAGCAGTTCAGCCTGGATAAGGGCAACATGAAAGGCTGATGGTGTTTCAGTAAGAATCTAATTATACTGGCAAAGATCTATCAAGGAGTCATGTTGTATCCTTGGTTAGAGTGATGTTATTGTATTAGCGGAGAGATGTTACAAATGGCATTTTGTTGATGATCATGTCTTTGTCTTTTAATGTCATATTATATAATATATACTCGTATCATTATCATATCATATCACATAATCATTATAAATCATATGAGATATTAGAAAACTCATCATCATTATCATCAGCCTGTAGCAGTCCACTGCTGCACTCTCCAACTGCACGCCATTTAGGTTTTTATTATTATACTTATATTTAGAAAACTACTAATAACTAAGGACTAATAATAAAAGGCGTCTCACTAATGGGCGAATTTTTCGCTCAGGGTGATCTTTTACATATAACCACAGTAATGATAGGATTTATAGGTTGTGCAGACAAACAAAGTCAAAGTCAAAGTCAAAATCATTTATTCAATTTAGGCATCAAAGAAGCACTTATGAACGTCAATTTTTCATTATAATGTAGGTACTTTAAAGCCTACCGCCGCGTTCCAAAATACATAGAGCCAACCGAGAAGAAGCGGCAAGAAACTCGGGGCCATTCTTTTTATATAGATGTTTTTACAATGTTTTTACTTAGGTACTACAAATATTAGCTCCAGTGTGTTGCCTTACAAAAGAGAACATAATAATGGTATCAGTAGGGCAAGACACGCTACACTTTGACATCTTAGTAGACGAGTAGATAGATCCTGGAGTGATCAGTCCCAAGCTGTTTTATCCTCCAAGTAATCCGAAATTTTGTAATAACCTTTTTGACAGAGTTTAGTTTTAATAGTAATTTTAAACTTATTAATAGGCAAATCTCGGATAACATTGGGAACTTTATTATAAAATCGTATACATTGTCCCATAAAAGAATGACTTATTCTGTGGAGACGCGTTACATGTACGGATAGCTTGTGCTTATTTCGCGTGTTGATGGAATGAGCATCACTCCTTTTATCAAAACTGCTAATGTTTTTCTTTACATACATTAGATTTTCATAGATAAACTGAGAGACAACAGTTAGAATGTTTATGTCTTTAAATTTCTGTCTAAGGGAAACTCTGGGAGCCAAACTGTAGATTGCTCGTATAGCCCTTTTTTGCAGTATAAAAATAGAATTAATATCTGCAGAACATCCCCAGAGCAGTATGCCATAAGTCATAACGCTATGGAAATAACTAAAATAAACTATTCTAGCTGTGTCTACATCAGTTAATAGTCTAATTTTTTTACAATGTACTAAACTTTTTTTACTGTGTAATAAACAATGCACAGAAAGAAATTCGCATAAACATTTAAGGACAATGGCAAAGTATAAAGATGCAACAGAATGGAAACTATGCCTAGTTAAGCGGAAATAAACTTATACGTGACCACTCGTCTTGACGCGGCCTCACTACTGACAGCACCGCGACAACCGCTTAGGGCTCTCGTCAATGCGCATGGTTGTGTGAGTGAGCTGTTTGGAACGTTTGTAGGTAGTTTCCGTACTGTTTTCCTATATTTATACGGTGACAATGGTATACAAATTAAGTGTAATTCACACGACTCAATAATGCAATCACGTACAGCAATAAATATGCCTAATATACAGATTAATTTAGTTGATTGAGCTTAAACAACTTTAAACAGTTTAACTTGCTTATATTTTACTAGCTGCGGTTTTACCCGCGTGGTTTACGCATGGATGATGATGATGATGATGATAAGGATCCTTTATCATTCCCCGGGATGCATTTATTCTATGTCCTTGTTAAATTTCATTGAAATAAATTCAGCCAATCAGACGTGCTTTTTGGTAAGTATATGGCATGCCTATGCCATATAGTCATGTTCCACATATACTGGTAATTGTTGGAAACGATACACGATACTCGAAGTTGTAGACGAGTACGTCTACCTGGGAGACTGTCTAATTAGGTAGGTCCAACTTCAACAAAGAGATCGCACGAAGAATCCAGCTCAGATGGCTAGTTTTCGGGAAGCTTCGATCCATCTTTTCGTCCCCAATACCTCAGAGCCTGAAAACCAAGGTTTTCAACCAGTGTGTGTTGCCAGTGATCAACTAGCAATAGAGAGGGCTATGCTTGGGGCTTCCCTGCGTGATAAGATCCGAAATGAGGGGATCCATAGGAGAACTAAGGTCACCGACATAGCTCTCAAAATTAGCATGTTAAAGTGGCAATGGGCAGGCCACATCGCTCTCAGAAATGGTAAACGATGGGGAAGAAAGGTTCTCGAGTGGCGACCACGCACCGGAAGACGATGTATAGGCCGGCCCCCCGCTAGGTGGACTGACAACCTCGTCAAAACCGTGGGGAATCGCTGGATGCAGAAAAACCGGTTCAAGTGGCATTCTATGGGGGAGGCATATGTTCAGCAGTGCACGTCTTCCGGTTGATAATGCTGATGATGGGCAGGCGTGAAAGCGTAACAAACAAATAAACAACCTCACTTTCGAATTTATTTTTATTATTCAATAAAAATACGATACCTAACTTTAGCACATTTTGATGAACTCTTTTAAAATAAACATTTAGGTATTTCGTTTTTATTGTAAATCCTCCAATATTTTTGTATCCGTTTTTTGCGGTCCAATGTACAATATATACTCGCCCCGTTTCTAATATTTTTCTGTAATACAAATCACAAGTAGATAAACGCAGTAGCCTATCAAAACAAAGAAATGTTTATCTTCGATAAGGCAAACGGTGGATTCGAGAAGGCAAAAGATTATTGTAAACGACCGTAAGCAGATGAATGTTTTTTGTTACAGAATTATAAATATTATTTTGTTATAAAAACTAACGTGGATTTCAATTATTTTTAATTAGACATACGGGATTACTCACGTAATATTTATCGGATAGGTACAACTATAGTTTCAACCACATTCGGATTGTCTTTTTCAAGGATTGTTTGGGACGCCCGCGTCGATGATGTCTCGCTTAGCACTGGTGCTAAGTACCAGAGCTTAGCGATACCATTACGTGAGTAATCCCGTATTTCTAATTAAAAATATAAATATTATGTTTACCTATGATATTTTAATCAAAACGATTCTGAAGCAGTCACACAGAGTTTACAGTACTGTGCTGGTCTTGGGATTATACTAGCTCTTAATCACTGGATCCAAGCAGAAGGTACTTTCAAACCATCATCTCAATTGTGTCTCTATCTATAATATGCAAAACTCTTTAAAAGACAAATAGTCATTTAGTCTACCCATAGATTATTTCGAACCTAAGCAGTTTTTTACATTGCGTAAACGATTTTTACAGTTTTCAGTCCAAAGTGCGAATTTGTACGTAACATTGCTTCGCATTTCTTAACAAGTTGTATAACACCGCGTTGCTAACAGTGCTTTTACTTTATTGTTCAACTTTACGACATTTCAGTCAGATGCAGTAATACCTATCAATAGTGGTCTGCAATCTGCGCAAAGATTGTTGTTGTTACTGCACTAATTTTGTGACATTTTTTTATGTATCCGTTTTATTTTTTATCTGTTTTGTATTGTCGTCAATTCAGTCAGTTTCTATACTCGTAGTAAGAAGGCATCAGCTCTAAGCTTAACGCACACATAAATAGATGATAGGATATTTCAGCACATATATAGGTATGAACTTCTTAATAAAATTGATAGCGCATTGGAGTTTCTACAATTTTTCTCTAAATTTCTTTAAAAGAAAAATATGTTATTGTTTTTTTTCTGATGCCTAAATAGCGCTAGATATTCACGGACATATAATAGGTACTACATTTTTCATTTATTATGAAAAAGTGAAGATACCAGTAAAACACTCCATGGAAAATAAAACAGAACTACAATTTTAACACCGTCGCATCAGAAGCCTTTTGATACTGCTTAGTGTATTTACAGTCGTTATTTTTAAAAGTTCCGTTTGACATATCACTGGTGCGATTCTCTAAGAGCAAACAACGTTGCATCTCTGACAACATCCATGAAACAAATGAAGAGATGATAAGAAACGTTGGAAAAACAACCTTGTGTACAAGGGCGATATCTCATAAAGTATTTGACATCCGTGAGCTCAAATGAATCATTAGATAATCGCACAACTGTTCAGAAACATTGACATCAATACTTATTTAATATTATAAAACTGAAAATTTGGATGTATGTACTCATTTTCATCATATTGTTACTCAATCACGTTGACAGGATTTGGATGAAATTTGGTCAGTAGATAAACGAAGCACTGGGTATGATAATGAAAAGTATTGTACAAATAATACTTTTCATTATAGCACGCGGTTGAAACCGCGGGGCGCAGCTAGTGGTAAGTATAAAGTGTTGCCATAAGCTGCTGCTGACTAAAGTTTATTGCTTTGGTTCTTTTATATTTTTATGGAAAATGCCTGAAGTGCCATTTTAAACACTCAGCTATTTTCCGACAGAGTAGTTTCATTGGACATATACCTTTAATTGCAAGATCGGGGGCTCAAGCAATTAAATGTCACGGATTTCATTGATCAACATCATCATCTCAACCGTAAGACGTCCATTGTTGAACATAGACTGAATGGCTACTGAATATGCGTATGGGAGAGCCCATATATTTCGAAAAGGATCGGTTGGAAGTGACCTGCATCCATCAAAGTCTTACGACCTTTATCAAGTCGTCTATCAACATTTTCGGGGGATGACCAACGTTTCGCTTGTCGGTCCCTAGTCTCCACTCTAGAACTTTTCGGTACCATCGGCCATCAGTTCTGCGTACTATGGGCCCTGCTACCACTTCAACTTATTATCTGCTGGGCTTTGCCGGTGACTTTAGTTCTCCTTATTTCTAATTCTATAAAGTAGAGAAACCCAAGCCCACTCCAAAGTTCGTTGTTCGACTTTGAGCTTACCTATGAGGTCCATGGGGCTCATCGGCCATAGGTAGGAATGAATGGAATTAAAAAATTCCTTACGTAAGCTATAATATTATGGATTCGCCCAGAATTCCAATATACATCATTATATATTCTATGATATATGTTAATATGATTTAAACTTTCGTATAAATTAGATGAGTGTTTTGTTTAACCACGCGGTCGGTATAATCCAATATTTCGACTAGTTTCGAGACCTTCCGGGGTCAATTCTTCATAGAGTTTAGTTATTCTGTGATAAATCTTTCGCGTACGTTCGGCTGAACTAAGCTGTTTATGACCTGTTTAAGTATACATCATTCTGCTTGTCACAAAAACGCACAGCAAAACAACGTTATTACCAATGATATTATATATATAAAAAGAGGTAAACTTTGGTTATTACATTATTCGTGCGCCATGCGTTCCCTACTTTTGGATTTTCTATTCGCTATTGTTGGATATAAATTAATATTTTATTAGTGCATTTTTTCGAAAGGGCAACCTTTCCTCGTAATTTGCCTTAATATAATTAACCTCCATAATATATCACAGATTAACTAATAGTTAGATTAGATATTTTTCTTCTTAGTTATTCCTCTTTTTATACATTACTTTTTTGAGATTTTTTAGTAATGGTAACCTTTCCGCGTATTTTGCGATAATAGAATTAGACTATATAGATCACAGTTTAATAGTGCATATGAGTGAGAAATTTCTTCTCTTAGATATTTCTTTTTTCTTAGTTTTAACACATGATTGCGCATTTTTTTTACGCTTTATACTTTTGATGTCATACCCGTTATGCTTTTAGCTACCTATTTAATTTGGTTTTAAGTTATTTTTAACATTCCTTACAGTTAAAAGGTATCAAGTATCTGAACAAATTACTTGTGATTGCTTAGTGGAGGAAAGGAAATCGTACCCCCTGCCGAGGTAATTTGTACAAGATTAGTAGGGCCGATTCTGTGGTAAGATATTTAGACCAGACCGAACGAGATGCCTTCCTGCGTCTACCGGAGGAAATGAGATTGAAACTAATAGGAAATTGCGTTGATTTGCTCGCTTATACGTGATTACAGCATACCTTGAGGTTATAGAATCGCATAGATGGAAGGTTTGCTAATCAAAAGTATGGGCAAATTAAATTCTGAGTAGTTTGAAGTTACCTATTTAAGACTGCGTTTACACACTGAGAAAAAAGTCACCACTAAGTATTAAAAAACTGTTTAGTATTTGGAGAAAAAACTAAGTTTTAGTGTAAGTTATGAAAGTTTTGCTGTATTTGCAATTGTTCTTACATTTTACTAACTACCTTGTTTTTTTAATTGTAATTCCTAAAATTCTCATTCAGTAAATGCAAATTATTACATAGTTTATTTATTATTACACATCATAGTAAATATTATCATGTTTTTGCCAAAGCTGCAAACATGTTTAGTTTTTCTAAGTAAGGTTATCTGTATTTCCAAGCCTGTTGACCTATTTTGTAATCCCATGAAATAGCTCATCTGATTCAAAGAAACATTTCTAAATACAAGTTTTTACTTTATTCGATTTAAAAGAAACGTTTAGTTATTACTTATTTGTAATTCCAAGAAAAGAGATTATTTATTCCAAGAAACGTTTTTAATTACAAAAATATCAATTAGTTCATTTCATAGCAACGTTTAATTTTTACTGGTTTTGTAATTCCAAGAAATTAGCTTATTTATTCCAAGCATTATTTTTAATTTAAAGAAATTGCTATTATTGATTTCACAGCAACGTTTAATTATTTCTAGTTTTGTAATCCCAAGTAATAAAATTCACTTATTTCTAGAAACAAATGTTGTATTATAAAAGTCTCCGTGTACTTGTTACCTATTTAGTAATTCCACACACAGAAATACTGTAATTTCAAGAAACGTTTTTTTGCTTGTGCAACTGCAGGCACCTAGCTTATTTCGGGCCAGGCTAACCAACAGCCATTTTGTTTTTTGCACTGGAGGCGACAACAAGTGAGTGGCGCGCCGCACAATCAAAATTTCGATATAGTTTGTGAAGTGCAAAACTTTCCTGAAAGAACATTAATCTAGTAAAAACATCAACTGGTCTTATAGTTTAATTTAGCTGTTGTCTATTTTGTATAGGTTGATATCTTTGATGAAATATATTTTTTTAAGGATAATCTCTTACCACATTGAAACCACATCTGATCAAATCTGGAAAGTTGTGAGTTTTGTTAAATAATTCGTAGCGTCAGAAAGGGTCATTCCTAGTTGTCACCACCTTCTTTGTTCAGTGGTGATTTTGTTTTAAGTTGTGTGATTGTTGTAATTGTTTTAAGAATTCGTCCCATTTGTTACCCCTAGTAACCTATGGAAAAGCCGTTCTTACCGTTCCCAGTTGTCTACAGTGATGACATATTTGTGAAATTAAATGAGAACAAACTACCTACTTTTTACTTTGCTTCTGTTTTATTTTCACATGATAAGTAATTTCTACCTACCCACCAGCCATTTTGTGCTACAACTGAAAACGTACATACGTCTACTAATTTAATTTTCCAAGCAACTAGGTATTACAAAAATAAGCTACTTAGGCCTTACTAGATATTACAAATGTAGCTTTTAATATTACTAGAGCTTTACTAAATACTATCAAACTAAGGTATTGAAAGAACTAAGGATCATTAGATATTACAAAAGTAAGCTATTGAAATAACTAAGGATCATTAGATATTACAAAAGTAAGCTGTTGAAAGAACTAGGGCCACATTAGATATTACTAGGTATTTACTAGATATTACAAAACAGTAGTATTCATCCATGACGTCATCGTTTCTGAGATTACTCCGCACACTGTTGAAAGTACTAGGGTTTTGTAGATATTACAAAATAGCAAACATTTATCCGTGACGTCATCGTTTTTGATATTACTACGCACGCTTGAAATTACTAAACAGGTATTTGTGATATATATTAGATACGTTTACAAAAATCAATTTGTAGTTATCACAGGCCATTTGTTGTCCTCGGATTTAGTAATATTTTAGTTATAATTAATGTATTTTTGTCAATTTTTTTCTCAGTGCACTCGAAGTCAAAAAAGTGTAAAATTGAATTATCGAATGTGTATAAAAAAATCATGTAAAAAGGCAGTTGGGGCTATGTCTACTTTTCATGGTATCGAGCAAAGAGTACATTATATATATCAAGGCAGAATATGGGTAGATAGATAGATAGATTTACTCTTTAATGAAATACCACAATTCAATGTGTGTTACTAATAAAAAATAAGAAATAATTAAAATACACACAAACATATTTCACAATTTACCTTAAATTAAAAGTGTCAAAATAGCGCGGTCTCATCGCTCAGAGCGATCTTTTCCAGATAACCATGCCCGGAAAGAAATAGGCATAAACTTATAAAGGCAGCGGTGTATAAAACAAGTGTACCATAGCAAAAGTTAAGGATGTAGTATAGAAAATTATATACAATATATACAAACTATACTTATATAATTATACTATAAAGATTGCATATATACTACAAAATTATACATACTTCTACATACACCATTTAATTATTATAATAATGATAGTAAATAGATTTGCAGTTAGTTATTGCGCGCGGTAAAATGATTTTACACGTTGTTTGAAGGTGTATTATATAAAAGGTGTCATTATAGTATGACGGTATATACTACGCCAGTGCATGAGAAGTTTATGTTTTAGACTCATGCATTTCCTTTGAAATTGGAATAGAATAGGAAGCCGTCCGTGCCATGTCAGCTCCCGACGGCTTGATATGTGGGGTTAGCGCCTTATTGACATACTTATTTGTGCCATTGTGTTTTGACAATGACTACTTGAGTACAAATCTTACATGATTCAACTAAGACGTATTAACATTATTAACTTGACTAATAGCAAATGTACAAACTTACGAGTAGGGTTACCAGATGACAAAATCAGAAGTCTTGAGTCAAGACCTCATTCTCATTGAAGATTTAGTTGTAGTTTTAGAATTTATTGAAACTTAACAGTTTAAAAAGTCATATTTATCGTTTTTATACACGGCGGATCTTAGGGAGTTTCGCTCACGCGTCGCACAACGTTCTCATAACAGTGGCAGCGGCATCGCACGCACCGTCAATACTTCTTTTTTTAAACTTTTATTGACGATATCTTAAAAATGTACTGTATGTAACTGAAAATTCGAAAAATCCTGAGATTTCCTTAGATTCGCATAATCCGACCGCAATTTACCAAAATCCTCAGATCTCAGGACAAATCCTGGGATATTAACCCTACTTAAGAGTCCACATGTAAAGAACAAAACTACCTATGATATAGTCCAGCCCCAAAGCGGAAGCGCTCGTAACGAAGCTTGTTATTAAATGTTTATTCATACATTTAGTGTGAATGATCTTAACAACGACAAGTACAATTTGAAATATTTTATACCGACTTCAATTCTATTCAGTTATTGGAGTGTAACTCAAAAACTACTGAACCGAAATTAATGAATTTTTACACGGAACAACACGGACAGCAGCTTTCAAACAAAAAAAGAATTTTGAGAATCGAGTCACCCTATCGAAATTATGAGGTAACCAACATTAAAAAACTGTCAAATTGAGTACCTCCTCCTTTTTGGAAGTCGGTACAAAAAATTTATATGAAAAATTTATGAAAGATGAACGTGACAGATTGTGAGCAAAATTGTATAATTGTACATTCACTAATAAACTTCTTATAGTAACTATCGCATATTCGGGGCCAGTAGGTACCTTATAATAGTGCTGGTTTAAGTAATTCTGCTAATCAGTGCAACTATGTAGAAAAAAACTCATTAGAAATGGAAAACAGATATTTCCATATTCTAGTCGTTATTTTGAGGCTCAGGCAACAGGGTGCGGCAGCGGCTATTGCCTAAGTAAATATAAAAAAAACTCAAATGCGAGTCACGCTCGCTTTGATGGTTCTGCACCGCCAAACCATGCACAAAATATGTTAGTCATGTGTCATGTGTCATTTACCCTTAATGCAAACCCGTAATTTGTTTATGTCGATCTGTGACAAGACGAGTAAGTCACTCGCGTGATGGTAACTATCACGCTTGTCTGAACCAGACAGTTCAGTGATATTCAGAATTTTAAATTGCAAGAGTTCAAACCCCTGCTTGGTAATGCACTACGCTCATCCCCCTGATATCTATACTTATATACTAATTACTAATATTACTAATTACTTATTACTAATACTAATAATATTATAAAGAGGAAAGATTTGTATGTAAGTATGTTTATAACGAATTGGCTCAAACTGATTGGACTGATTTCATTGGATAGCTACATTCACCCTGAGTAACATAGGCTATATAAGATTCATCATCATCATCATACATCACCGCGCAGGGGAAACCGCGGAGAGCAGCTAGTATCATATAAGATATTATATCTATTGCCCTGTAATTTCGCTGCTTCACGGTTTAATTACTGGCAAAGATGTTGTGATCGGCCTAAAAGACCGAATTTTTTGATTACATTGATTTAGAAACCGGGGTTTTGTAACCACGCGTTCCTGAGTCAAAGGATTTTGACAGATCTTTTGAAGGAGTTACACATAAAGTAACGTTTGGTGATCACTAGCATAAGCTGATACAACCTTTTATATTGAACTTAATTCACAATTTATTAATAAAAGGTTTAAGTTCAAAATAATATAACTCCTCCCCTGACTCGAACACCGGTGATCCTCTTGGGCATGCAGAGAATCAAGTTATCTATCATTTCTTGGAGTAACCTGTCCCATTCTTGAATAGCGGCTACCCTTTGCTCTGGCACTGTCTGGGGACGTGCCTGACAAACAGCTTGCTTAACCCTTCCTATACCATGATAATTAAAACAAAACATTTATGAATGACACAGACGTATATTTAAGTCTCTGGGATGCAAAGGGTTAAGAGCGTCCCACACGTGCTCTATTGGGTTTCTGTCAGGCAAGCCAGCAGGCCAGTGTAACCTTGTGATGTCGTATTCTCGAAGCATTGACTCGTTGAGCTCGATGGGCCAATTTGTACTAGTCAATGATAATGTGCCCGGCATTATCATCGACTAGTAAAAATTGGTGCCCATGGTTTACTCAGAATGGTCTGACAGTTCTATCAATAGCAACTAAAAGACGAAGAAATCATAATATTATAATCTACCGTAACAAAAACATTTCGATTTTTCAAAGTAATCGCAAACTTTTTTTCTAGTGTATAAAGTTTTTCCTCCACACTTACATAACCCAATCTTAAAAAACCTAAGTATTTTTGTATGTACTGTACTGCACCCTACTGCGCCGCGTGTCGGTGTGATATATTTCCAAACGACTTGCTAAATTGCAGACGGCTCGCAACGCAAGACAACGTTCATTTACTATATATTATTTTATGCACATTTTCCAACGCATTTTTTTCACACTATTTAGATGTGTTTCCTATTAATTTACCATTCCAATCCCCATTTCAATTTCAACAATGCTGGTTGTAAAGTTTTGGCCCTTGCAACAAAAAAAAACCTTTTTCCTAAATATCTGTGTAGATATGAAGTAAAAAGGTTGTTTTTAAAAATCTTAGTACGGCCTTAGGTATAAACGCTGCTTAAATTTAAATAGTGTTATTAAGTAAGGCAGTTTATGTTTAAGGACTTATAATTTTATAACGTGTCAGTCTCATCATGTTTTCTAAATAATTTTATTGAAAAATATGATAATAAAAATAATTATTATATAAAGTTATGTTCTATTTTGTTTTTTGTTTTTGTACTTGTGGTGACTCACTATTTGAACAGCTGCCTATCCACTTTTATCCGATTTTAATATCTAGACATTGTTATTTTTACGTCATAAAACATAAATGGACATTTTAGTATTTTGTGATTAAACTACATGCTTATATTGTAAGGAATTCCTTTTATTCATAATAATTACTTGTTTAATTGTACATCATCATAAGTTTTCACTACTTCCTATTTTAATATAATTAAGAAAATTTAATGAAATATTCATACATTTTTATGCAAAATAGTTCACATAAATTACGTGTAAAAAACCTAGAAAGTTACCTACTTGGCACTGTAATAATTTATTAACTGCTAACAACGAAAATGCGAAATAATTAAGCAATTAAAATCACGCACCGTTTCCTAAACTATTACTAGGTAATAGTTGCGTTTACGTAATTAATTATTAATTAACACGTTTTAGTTTTATACTACCTACACAGCTATACATTGATGTAAGTTGTGAATAAGGAATTTCATTAACTTACGGACTAAAACAAGGACTTAGGTCTATGTACGGTTTAATAAATCTATATCTATATATAAATAGTAAACGGTAAGTTTTACAAAAAAGTTTACAGGCAGTAAAAGAAGTGAAATTGTATTTTCTACAATAATTGTCTTCATAACTTTTGCCTGCACAGTGCATAGTTTCCGAGATATCGGTTATAAACTTTTTTCAAGGTGGTGCTTGAATCTCCATCTGGATTTGTCAGCATTATTTGATTTATGCTCATATTATTATTATTATCAGTAAGTGACCCAAAACTTTATTAAAAAAAATGGATTGGAAATTTAGTGAGAGGCTAAATTCTATTTTTGCTGGCCTAAATGTGGACTTGTAAAGTATATTTGCCAAGTTATTTATGTTATGATTGAGGATTGAATGAAGTGCAGTGGATCTTGCGTGAAATTCAGAATACATATCGTTACGTTTATAACTATGAATAATTATTTTTATGAAGAGCAACAGTAAAACACAAGTGGACATTACGACACGTTCAAAGAGATGGAGAGAGAATCGCATCAAGTAGGTAGTCAGAGTCAAGACAAAGTCACATATATATATATTAAAAAACAAAACAACAACAAAGCGAAAATATCAAAATTATCGGGACGTGTATCGGCAACGAAGATGCTAACCGTACTGTCGCACCGGGGAGTGCGCGGAGAGGTGACAGGGGAAGCGGGAGAGGCGCCGCATTCCAGCGAGGTGCACAGATATTCTGACCGACTAAGTCTCTATTTAAGTTGTCACGTTCTAGTAAAGCTGTGGATACATTACTAAAACATTCCAAGTCCATTAAAGACAAAACACAAAAACCACGTTTCATGATCTTGCACGTTACTGTTGTGCACCTTTAGACTACCACTACCGAACAGATACCTTCAAGAAAAGAGCCTATTCCTTCCTTAAAGGCCGGCAACGCATTGTCAAGACCTCTGGTATTGCGGATGTCCGTGGGCGATAGTGAGTGTACCATCAGTGGCTCTCCCTTGAGTTGGTAACATAAATGTAATCTATAATCGATACTCGATCTCGCCTACCTAATAAGCTTGTGTTGGCTTACTTGCTATCAATTTTAGTTCTACAATTAAACGCAAGGTGGCACTGTTCTTTTTTTCATACATTTTTAACGGCAGTCGATAGCGATCATCGATTGGTTTCAATGTTGTAAACTAATGGTGACGCTGGTGGTACAGGTGAGAAGCCTGCTCGTTTGCCAACCTATCCCATAAAAATAAAGTATGCGTGAGAAGTAGCTGCGGGCGGATGTCTGGCTATAAAATATTGGAAAGGCTATTCGTCATTTTGTCTTTTGTTGGTTTGTTGGTTCATATTTAAAACTTATACTAATGAACTGGTTTTTTGGCTCAAAGATAGCCCTGAAACGGACATCCTCATCCTTTAGTCTAAGCTGAAGTCGAATCGGTTCTACAACCGACTAGCTTTATAGGGGCCAATGTAATGTCGAAGGAATGTACATTGCATTAACATGCATGATCGTGCCTGCTAGTTTTACGTCCAGCACGTCGACCAAAATGCAAGATTGGGATAACAACGAAACCGCAATTAAAATAGAATGCAAATAAATAACTTATAAAGTACATACCTACCTAAATGAAACGTTCAAATGTCTATTCCTATTATCTATCCTTTACTGATCCTATTATATTATCGATGAATGTTTTTAGAACGAAACTGTTACAAATGGAGAGTTAAGACGAGTCTGACGTTGATTTGATGCATCTTTTCAACCGACTTAAAAAAAGGAAGAGGTTATATGTTTGACTATGTATTTTTTTCGTCTATGTCTATGTCTATCGTCTTATTATTTATTTAATTAATTCTTTATGGTACTAAAATATTGTAAATATGGAGGACTTAATGCTAAAGCATTTTCTACCAGTCATCCTACACATTGTCAAAACAAGAGGAGTCGGGCGAACATCAAAAAGAAAAATAAAACAAAGGACTGTATAAAAAATATGACATACGGAGCCGAAACGTGGACACTGACGGCTCGAATGGTCCACAAGCTCAAGGTCGCTCAGCGGGCTATGGAAAGGGCTATGCTCGGTGTTTCTCTGAGGGATCGCATCAGAAATGAAGTGATCCGTCAAGCAGTTTTTGAGTTACACTCCAATAACTGAAAAGAGTTTCGCCTATAATGATGATTTGTTGATATCACCATTGAAGGTGAATATCAATCGATCCCGTAATTAGCAACGGTCACTAAAAAGGATGGAAATTTGTTTTTTATAAAAAACGGAACCAACTTCAACACCATAAAGTGTGGGATAACTTGTCGAAGTCGGTACCATGCGCACAATATTGTGATAATAGATACTTTTGAACTATCATGGTACCGACTTCAATAAGTTATTTCACACCTTTTGGTGTTGAAGTCAGTTTCTTATATTATTAGTTTTTACTTTTATTGTTTATGGTTGATCGGGATAACTTTTGACAGAGTAGTCCCATTGTGATAATTCCATTTTCTTTGGTAGAGTATACTTCCGAGGTTAATATGTTCATAGGTATCAATAAGGTCCATTTAACAAGTATGGACGTGGAGTCTCAGAGGCTTCTCGATGTTTTCGTTTTTTCTAGTTTCACCTACTTCCCTCCACTTCCCGCGATTTAGCGTCTCAGTAGCTTTTGTTTTAGTTGTAAAACGACCTACGAGCGAGGAGGTAGCGTGTAGATGAATATCACGTAAGTAATGACCATCAAAATATTGACCGGAGCCTGTCAGGGTACACGTCTATTATTGCCCTATGATATATTTCATAAGGTAGATAGTCGTTTTTACATTGGAGTCCAAACTAATACAAAATCATGAAAGTGACAATGATGAAAACCAGGACCAGGACCAGCACCAGCGCCAGAACCAGGACCTAGGATAAGAATCGGGTTACGTAGAAGACGTATTATAAATACACGATTACCAAGAGAGTTAAGGTTGATCATTACTCAAGTTTTAGGTAATGATATGGTTACAGCAGATGTCCAGGATCAAAAAACCAGTCAAGAAACCAGAAGAGCATGTAGAACCTGTCGCGTGAAAAAGCATAGGATGATACTTATGTTTGTGTTGGGTGCAACAAACCAGTGTATCTCCAATGTTGTAGACCTTTGTGCACTGACTGCCAATAAATTAACGTTGTTAGACTGTTGTAGTTTTTTTTTTATATTTGTTACCTGAAGTAGGTGTTTAGTGTTTTTAGTATCTTATATATTATATAGAAAATAAGATTCATATTGTTATAGGAATAAGTTTGGCTGTTTTTAATACCTAAAAATGTAACCTAGTAGATTTAGACCAAAAAGTGCCATAATTTTAGATTTTTTTAATTTCTGCAATTTTTGAAATAAATGTCGATTATACAAGCACGTTATTTTATTGCTAAATCCCATAACTGTAATATTCAATCAGTTTTAAAGCGATCTCATATCAAATTCCCCAAAACACATGCGTGTGCATATAGGAGCCTGTGAGACTCCACGTCCACAGTAGTGTCAAGAAAAAATTACGTCCACACTTAAAGGTTAAATTTCATCAAATTCAGTCAAGCGGTTTTTGAGTTGCACTCCAATAAATCAAAAGTATTTCACCTATTTTGATGATATCGTAATATAGACGGTGAATGACAATCTAACCTGTAAGTCACTAAAAAGGTAAAACCATTTTTTACCAAAAAATGGAACCGACTTCAACACAAAAAGTATAAAATAACTCGAAATCGGTATCATGCGCAGAGTATTGTGATTATAGGTACATTTAAACTATCATGGTACCGACTTCAACACGATGTTTTAATACTTTTGAAGTTGAAGTCAGTTGCATATTTTTTTTAATAGGTACGTACTTATAATTTTATATACATAGAAGCTAGCTGGCGCAAAACTACCCAATTCATCCACAATATTAGACAGAAAGCCATACATTTTTGTATTGAAATCCTAGTCAATTTGGCACCAATTAGACTATAAAATATATATTAAGCCAAACAAAATACTCTCTCTAGTGTTGCGAGTAAGTGGTTAGTGTTTATACATTTATTAAGAGTGTATGTAATGTTGTTAAAATAATGCAAGTAGTTGTATGTTTGTCAACTACGTAATAATATCACCAGTAGTGGCAATTTGAACTATTCACGTGTGGTAAAAAAAGAAATTCTAATATTATTCTTTGCGATCTGAGACAGCTTTTTTATCACTCAGCTCGAAATCGGCTAGACGGATTAAGATAAAGTTTGGAATGGAGAAAGTTTATTACGCTTAATATTAAGTACTTTTCAACCGACTTCCAATGAGGAGGAGGATCTCAATTTGACTGTATTATTTTCTTATAAACGTGTGTTACCTCAGAACTTTTTTCTAAGTGAACCGATTTTGATGTTTTTTTCACGCTGGTGTTTCTCATGTGGTGCCATTTATTTTATGTGATCAAGATAAGACCAGTAGGTAGTTTTTTTGGATAATGATTTATCAGCAACATCGGGTAGGTATTACAATTTTGATTGGAAGTGGGTTCAAAATTTTTAATTGTATTTTATTATACCCACTAAGTACGTGGTTCTGGCGGATCCCGATAACTATTACGGAGAGAGTCACTAGCAACAGCTAATTCTTAATAATATTGGTCATTACTTATGAAATTGCCGTTTCTTATGAAATATGTTAACACTCTTTTTCCTTATATTTTTATTTATATTAATCAAAGAAAACATAATAAATGCAATGCAATCCCATGCAATCAATGCATTTCCCAACATAGAGTTAGCCATGATGCCATTTTTAAAAAGTCTATTGGACGGAAGGCCACAAATTTTTCAAAGGCATTTTGAACTGCCTCTCGGTTATTAAATTTATTCCCTGCCAAGAAGTTATCCAAGTTCTGAGCAAAGTTCTGTAAGGGCAAAGTCTGGTGAGTACGGTGGATTACGGATAACTTCCAACCCCAGATCTTGTTACTTTGAGACCGTCTGCTGTGCAGTATGAGGTCACGCGTTGTAGCAGCGGAGCCGAACGATTGACCAAAGCTGGTTTGAGATGTGCGAGCTTCTCCATTATTGTGTTTAGTTCTTCACAGAACACATCTGCAGTAATGTTCATCCCGTTTGGCATTACTGCAGATGTGTTCTGCTGTGATGAATGACTAGGGGGACCACCAAATAGTGACCATGACTTTTTTAGGGTTCACTTTTCGTTTCGGGCATTGTTTAGGTGCTGAACCAAGATCTAAACAACTTGCTGAGTGCTTGCAATTAAACAAATGACTCTTTTTCAAAAAAGTTTCCATATTTTAAAAAGAAAACTTGGAATTCTCAGCGAAAAACTAAAAAATGGACATGAAATAGCCAGTACGGCAGAACGGCAATTTCAAAGGTAATGGCCTATTATTTTCATGATCTTGTAGTATTACTTTGTAAGCACAAGGTTTTTGGTACAAACGTTTCCAACACGACAAAGCCATATTACCACGCGCCTACAAATTGATCTATAGAGGTCAATAAGTCAAAAGTAAAGTTATGCGAAGTATTTAGCATGCGGTCGTGCCTGCGTGACCGGGCCACGCACGCCTTGTCATCGCTTAGTTACTGCTTAATTAGAGTGCTACTGGATCGGAAAATGTATTTTAATGATGTGTAGCGGCTTTAAATAATACTTTAATAGCTTTAAGGAGTGCCCTGATTAACGGAAGCTGAGGCTGGCGCTTTTATACACATTGTTGGTGTATAGAAACATACTATAAGTAATTAAGTAGTAACTACATTAATATTCATAGTAAGTTATTACTATTAGACATAGGCCAATTATAAGTACTTACTTTGACTTATTACAGAGTGTTTTGTGGTTAATATTAGGAATACAGCAAAGGATTCCAATTCTAATTCTAACAAGTTATTTACAAATACTCGTAACACATAGGTAATTAAAAAAATCCAATTGTTAATAATCATTATCATCTCAGCAAACCGTAACTTTCCAAAAGGAATGGTGGGAGCGGCCTACATCTAATTTCATCCTTCGACTTTTATCAGGTTGTCTGTCCACCTTGTCGGTGGACGACTTATGCTGCATTTGCCGGTCCATGTTCTCCACCCCAGAAGTGCAGAACTTTGCGGCCCCATCGGCCATCTGTTCTGCGAGCTATGTGCCCAGCTCACTGCCACTAAAACTGGCTAATCTTCTGGGCTATGTTGGTGATTCGTTCTTCTTCAGATCTCCTTATTTCTGCCCGAGCAGAGTCCTTTCTTTAGCCTGTTGCGCCACGAGACTACGTTTCAGTGCCATTTAACATTATAAATAATTGTTACTCCTAAAAAAAATATGGGTTGGAACACTTTTTTAACTGTGATGTCGCTACTGACGCATTGTTACATTTGAGTGATGCTGATGACCGAAAGCGCTAATCGAATATGCACGTATACATTTAGTCTGTTATCGAGTGCATCATCACACAACACTACTCGGTGACCGAAAGCGAGCTATGACCGAATGCGTCCAGCCGAATAACAATTTTAACTAACTGGTGACCGCTTACAGACTGCAATAGAATACAGTAAAACGACGGGTGTAAACGAGCCATCTTATCTGCTTGTAAAGTCATAATCCTCCCTCCTTGCGTCGATTCCCTAATGCTGGGGGTCATGACCCATCACAGCAATAGCCTCTCCCGTACGATGTTTCTCCATCTATTCCGGCTTCCAGCTGCACGAACCGCTTCAGTGACATTTATGTTGAGAGTAGTGCAGATCTGATCTGTCCAACTCCTTTCTCTTAGTCTCTTGCAGTCTATTTTCCCAGATTAGTTTTTGGAAGTTATCGCCGGGTTTACGAGCTATGTGATCAAATAACTCAAATATCCTTCGCAGGCAAAGCCATAATATACTCCGCCATATTTTTCTCTGAAACGTCATATTACAGCTCTGTTAAAATATCAAAAACAGTAAACTACGTATCACTATTTATTGGCTTTTAACTACCCACTCGTTCTTGCTACTGCAAAACCACTTGCAGTGCTTTTGTTCTCCAGACTACTGGCACTTTTAAACTGTCTATTATACTTACTGTTTAATATACTGTATCTCAGAATCAAAAGCATGTCAGATACAAGGGCACATTCATGAGGTCAAAAGATAAGCCATCGGTATGACTTGAACACTTTCTGACAAGGCTGTTTTAGGGCTAGCATAATATTTATTATAGGAGAGACAAAAATTACTTCACTATTTATATTGATGTCGTTGCTACGAAGAGTCATATACCGATCATATTACAGGGTTTTTCATAGTGTAATGATAAGCCACATGAGAAAAAATTATGATGATTACGATGATGATAAAAAAACACCTATATCCAACTCAAGGAGGTAAGTGTGAGATTGAACTGCCAAAACACTCGCAAGAAAACTTATTTTCTTTTGATTCTAACGAACACTGTTATCGAAAAAGTATAGAAACCTACGAATAAATAATAAGTCTAGAAACACGCTCCCTGTCACACTGTGGGAAATATGTCTGTCTGTCTGTTTGTTTCAGCTATTCTCCGAAATGGGTCGACCGATTTGACATATCTTGCACTGATAGATCGCTGATTATGGTGTCAATTTTGTTAAATAAAAAAAATAAAAACATCTCTAAATTATGGCAGTACTTATTTTGTTTAGGCTAAAATCCAAATTAGTATAACACTTTCGAATAACAGCACTAAAATCAGATATTTCTCTTCAATTGTGGGCATATTTTAGACAGTTTAGTCTTCACGTAACTTGGTGCTCGCTAAACTAACCTAAAATTGAATAGAATAATCCTATTTTTAGTAGTGTCATTTTAAGTGTTAATTGATTTTGGATTTTATTGTTAACATTATAAGGACCACCATGATAAATTTTTGGTTTGATTTTTTGAACAAATGAATCGCTCCCATTGCAAGAATTATCTTAGGCTACTTTTATTTTAGAATGAGAATTAGAGTTCTGCGTAATAAAATAAATCCCATTATTCCACGAGGCACGCGAGTCGCAGACGGGTCAGTAATTTAAAACATAATCACTTAAATATATATATATATATATATATATATATATATATATATATATATAGTTCACCGAAAAAACACAATCGTAAGACAAACGCGATGGTTACCCTACCTACATACGCAACTAGAACTGTATAAGCCATATAATATCGAACGTAGGCCTTTTTTCAATGACCATAGGTGTCATTGCGAGATCAACCTGTTCGGCGAGAAATCAAAATAATACATGTGTCAATAAGTGCTTACGGTTATAAGTGGATAGACATGTGTGATTAGAAATTAATCCGGTATGTATGGAAACTTGACGACAGGTTATATTAATTTTATGGTAAATGGTATGGTATTTCTACGGCAAATGAGACGTTCTAATAGTTACAAAAGTGACAGCCCAAACATTAACATAATAACCTGCCGTTTATCATTACTCAGTAATAATGTTAAATATCTAATATTAGTTCGTGAAAATATAAGTAGTATTTTAATGGATGGTTTAAGAGGATATGGCGATAGTTTAATTGGTAGTTACGGCGCAGGCGTTTTGTTTAGACAAGGTATATATTTCTGTGATTTCTTCTCGGGGTTTGAAACCGGCAGTTTCTATGTTCAAAAAATATACTCATTCAGGAATAAATATTAACAACATGTTTTGTTTAAGTGAACTCCTGTGTGAAACGCTTGGAGATCGAAATTGTTAAAATGTGTTTTTATCAAAATAAAGTAAAATATACTAATATGGTACGGTCTATGAGAATATAGTAGGTAGGTTCGTGGTTTCTATTTAATATAAAAAATGGTTTCTGTAAATATTTTTAATTAATATTAATTTTAAATGTAATATAATATGGAACAGCAGCTACAGTCTTCAGGTCTCGAACTAGACAGAGCCTATACTATAGTAATCTGATGACTGATATAAATACTTATATACAGGTACACACCCAGACTCAGTAGGTTGAACAGACATGTCCATGCACACAAATGTTTGATCTGTCTGGGATCGAACCCGGGGTTAGCAGCTCAGAAGGCTGGGATCTACCAACTGTGCCAACCGGCCTGCCAAACGACTAATACTTACTATTTTTTTTACTTAACTTTAGGTTTTGCACTGTGTTTATATAAAACCAAGTTTGACGCTTGTGCCTTGTGTATAAGATAGAAAAAAAATTAAGAAGAAAAACTTTTCTTTATTTTTTCATATTATTTGCGCTATATATACCTACTTATCTTCGTTCATCAAAATTTCGTAAAAAAAAAATGTTTTAATTCCTAATAAAAAGATACATGCATTTAAAGCTAGAAAAAAGGCATTACACGCTAAGACAGTTTGGACATAGATCTTGACATAGAAATATTGTATCCTAAAGTCTCATACTAATTAATTCTAACAACGTGGTAACCACTAAATGTCGGCTCTATTTAGTGGTTGTTAAACATTTTTAGTATATGATAAGTATATTATAAGTACATTAAATTCATAATGAACAACGCATGTAGGATGTACTTGAAAGGACAATGTCTGTTCAGATAAACTCTCACAGTTTTCGAGATAGGTGACTTTTTAAAATTTCAAAAAAACACGCTCTTGGTCACCTATTCATCTCAAAATTTTATAGCTGTTTTCGACAGCATTCATGGATGAGCTCGCTTTACGATTTAAGTATAAATTACTAATAAACATATTATTATATTTACTCACGGGTTGAAAACTGAGCTCGGTACGAGGAACTCATACAAATAAATACCACGGTTTTCATCCCGTGAGTATCAATATGTTTATTGAAATAGCCGTGAAAGTTTAAAAATGCATATATCGGTAACTTTTTTTGAGCTACACCTTAATTTTCTTTTTTACAGTTAGATTTGGCCGTTGTTATTTCAATTGTCATTAATTCTAGGCACAGATCTAGGTAGATCAGAATATTACCACAGATGTGTTATCTAAGTTTAAAATGTCGAGGTCCACTGCACCACGCCTGTTGTAATAATAACAAGTTCATAATAAGTACTGAACTGTGATCACTTGAACTTTGTTTTGTCATTCTGCCTATGCTATACAGGCTCGAACGTACCTAGTGCGGGGTGCAAAGCTTCCCAAGGGTACGCTAACTATGTCATTAGTTAAAAATAACATTGTGTATTACTTTATGTCTACCTACTTACCTACATAAATATTGTACCAAACATGTATATTAATAACATTAAATAAATATTAATATTATTCCACTGTGATGCTGTAATCCAGAAGTACGTTTAGTTTTGAATCTGGTGTTGAGTCACAGAATAAATGATCGCAGAATTTAGTACACATCGGAGTAAATTTTGATTGACATGTTCTTTCAAATATCCTTACGCACGTAGGAATTGCACAACTGCTTGCATCTTTATGTAATACCAGCCTTCATAGGCTGTATCTAGTTAAACAAGTTGTTAGGCTGATGAAAAATGTAGTCCTTTTCAACAAGGTTTCGCTGAAGGATAGCTTATGAACGGGGTGAAGCAGCCCACAAACAACACACTATACAGTATCTACATTTATTTAATTATTCCAATAATTTACTAGCGAACCGCCTTGGCGTCGCAAGGCTGTAATTTAGAAAAAAGTACAATGAAAAGTTAAAGTTTTATTTTTCTATTTGCATAAAAACTTATTTATGTTTTATTGTTACATATTAAACGTTCCGTGAAAAATTAAACTGATGGTGAATGACGAATCAAATCCGTTGCGCTTAGGAGTCAGCCGATATATAGACACGCGGAAAGCGATATTATTGTATAAATGTGGATATATAGATCCCATTAATTCTTATATATCAATAATATTATTAAATATGTACACGAAGATCGATAAAATAACATAAAAGAATCACCACTACATTAATTTTCACAATAAATAGGTACAAAATACTAAACTTGTAACGTTAAATACGTTTGGAACAAATTTGTGTATAATGGAACTGATGTCTTAATCCAGGGAATCTTTAGATCAGGGTCTACAATATTTAACTTAAGTTGTTGCATAGGTACATACTGTGTACAATTAGACATTTAAGAAATTTTGAACATTATTGGTGCATTATTCTTTATCACTGCAAAATCCACCTGCTGTTAAATACCTTACTAAAGTTATGACAGCTCAGAAAACAACCGAACAGATGTTAAGATTATTAAGTATAGATTGTACCATACTTAAGTCGGCACGTCATGTCAAAGCAGCGTAAACTCGGAGTCAATGTTACCACACGTTTCACCTTTAACCCAGATAGATAATTCGCTTATTCATGTACCTAACCTAATCCTAACTGAATATCTCAATCATGAAAAAGGTTCCAATCGCTCTGTCGACGGCCTAAATTATTATTATAATTTTTTTTTTATGGGATAGGTTGGCAAACGAGCAAGCGGCTCACCTGCGACATCCGCAATACCAGAGGTCTCGAGGATGCATTGCCGACCTTTGAGGAAGGAAGATAGGAAGGAAGAGATAGAAGAGGTGAGGGTGGAGGGGGAGGCGGAATCGCAAATACCCGAATACTATCACAAGCCGACTGAAACGCAATAGCAGGCTATGTTACTTCACCTCGGTATTATGTGGGTACAATGTAGTACTTCCCCGGTCGTGCCGGCCCACTGTGTTGTTACAGCGTGGCACTACCAACGAAAAAATATTTATTATAGACTTCAAAGGGTTTTAGGCTCGATCTCTGGCTGAGGCCAATTCACTATGTGACTAGCTGCTCTCCGCGGTTTCACCCCTTGGAGCTGGATGATGATGATGAATCAAAATGTATAGTCTATGTTCACCAGGGATAATGTAGGATTCTAATGGTTCACCATTTTTCAAATTGGTTTAAATTTTTGAAATTGGTCCAGTAGTTTCGGAGCCTATTCAATTGAAACCAAAAAAAAGATCTTTGATCTTTAAAATATTAAGTATATACAGGTGAACAACATGTACGTCTCATCATGTGAAAGCATATAAATGAGTCATTGCCTTGTATCATATTGTAATGATCTAATTATTAAAAAAAAACTTATGTGACGGCCGCCAATGAAATGTATAAAAGTAACGTTTACGTACTGGTCAATATAAATAAGTTTAAAATGTCAATAGTGAACCAAATTTTTTATATTTTATTAAAAACATTCAACATTACAGTATTTTCTACGCTTGTGTCCTGCTATTACCGCAAAGATTGATAACTATTAAGAAATATGTAAATTTTACAATGAATGTTACGATTTCCATAGATAGCATGAAAACCAACCTTTTCTTCTGTTCTTAATTTATTTTATTTTATTTGTATTTATTTATTATCAGGAAGACCAACAGCCATTTTATACATAATAGTTAAAAAAATAGAAACAAAGGGCCAATTACAGGTCCTCACGGATATAAACATAATAAAATACAATGTGAACTTCGCCTGGAATCATAATGTGAAGTATACATACCAAAATAAAATATAATGTAATTAATTAATTGATATATAATGTTATACCTTTAACAATATACAAAAACAATAGTATGTGATGATGTTAAGTAACCAAGATTATTAAGAACTCTCTGCTCATCAGCTGTCTAGCCGATCCGATACTTGTACAGAATAAATCTAGATAAAAGCGCTTACTGTGTGTGTTAAACTTATTACTTGCTCTCAACAGATAAGAGTTTTGCCTATAATTACTGTTAACTAATGGGACATTCAACAGGGGATTAAAACGAATAGGTAGGAGTGTTTAGGCTTATTTTACTTAATAGTTCAGGACTATCAACTGAGTTGGATGCAATCTTGAGTAAGTATGTAGTATCAGCTATTTCTCTTCTTATAGTCGATGGAAGTAAATGAATTTTTTAAGCACATTTTTAAACTTTCACTAAACAAAAAAAAAGTTGTTTTCAATAAACATATTGCTACTTACAGGATGAAAACCGTGGTAATTATTTTAAAGAGCTCCCGATATTTCGACATGTTTTTTGAAGTTTTAAAAAAGGAAATTTATAGTACTTTGAAATACTGAAAAAATCAAAACGTACGTATAGTAAACATTGTCATGATTCCATGAAAAAAAATAAATCACTGAAATCGGACAATGTTAAGAGGTAGAAAAGAGTTTTCTCTTTTAGCATGGAAAGTACTAGCTATGTAAAAAATAATGATATGTATGTAATAATAATATGCTAAAAGCTATGCAATCCTCTTAATTCAGCGGAACGTTGTGCTTGCAGATATGTCACACGGTCACGCAGATCGTAATCTTCTCTTGATAGTACTGAACTACTCCAAAGGTGTAAGCGAAACAATTCGCGCTGAAACTTGTCTAGACGATAGCGATCGGTTCGAATGAGTTTCCGTAACAACTTTTCACTCGCTTTCCGTAGAACGCTTGCGGAACCAGGAATGTCAGGTCTAGCTTTTATCCTAACACATACGGGTATTAAGTCATTGTCACTGCACGTAATTAAAAATACCAACGGCAGTGTCGAAATATCGGGAGCTCATTAAAATAATTACCACGGTTTTCATCCCGTAAGTACCAATATGTTTAAATGAAAAGTTTTACATAAATCTAGGTAGTCATCAGCTTTGTACTGCACCTTTAGTCTTAAAACCTTTAGTCTAATAGCAGCTTTCCTCTCTAGGTCTATTGTGCATATCTATACTAACATCTTAGTACTACAAACAGCCTAGCTGCACATATTGTAATCGATTCTATTAGATGTTTTACATATGCATATAGTGTACACAATTTCTGGCCTGGAAGCGGATTTCACTAAGCTGCAATCGAGCCGTAGCTGTACGGTGATTTTTATACGTTTTCTTAGAATAGAATAGAATATACTTTATTTGCTCGAATGTACAATAGGTGTTTAGTAGTTATTTCTACTTTTGAAAAACATCTTAATTGCAGTTACGTTTCTGTTGACGCCAGCGATAGATCTTTAGCTTATAACTTTATATTTTGCTAATTCGATAGATCATGAAAGCGACGTTAAATCATATGCGTATATAGTAGCGTAATAATAAATAGAAGTGTTTAAGATGACATTAAGCATCAATTTATCTCTAGAAATAGTAGAATGGCTTTCAGGGTAATTACCGAACGAATAGCTGAGTCCTGTAGTTAAGCGAAATAGATTGTTGAACGTTGTGGTATAGTAGAAACGATTCCCTGGACTAGTGTCAGTTATACCACTGTAGTTCTGGACAAATAGGTACCATATGTTTCAACTCCGTACAGACAAATCGTTAACTCAAATCTAGATGTCTATCAAGGCATCAAAGTCCTTGCACATGACACGGAGTATTACAAAAACGCATGCTTAGTCGTGAGAACAACTGGTTTAGAATAAGGCCTCTATCAAACACACGCGATATATTTTCTCTGTTACGATATTAAAATAATTATATGTTCCTACAGTAAATTGTTTTAGTACGATGTGTCAACTGTGTATAGGATGGTAGGTAGGTACATCGTTTGATATTGTGATACTGCATATCGAATTGTGCTATTTACATGGCAATTAACATTTTCTTGTTGCTGCGGTGCTGTGAGAAATAGGGTAATATTCTTGGGCACAGCAAAGACAAATTAACAAGATCTCCGCCTACGTCAAGGTTGTAATGATGACTTATCTTCTATCAATATAGTTATGCCAAAGATGTGTCAGTTTCTGATAACTTAGTCAAAAACACGCTATAAATTTGACAGCTCGATAAAGTAGACGTGCTTGACGATAGAATTGGCATGTCATTCATCGTTGTTGTTCAGCCGACTGTAGTCAAGCGATAGCTGACTCACTCTGATTGAGTGACTTATATATAAACTTATAAGACTAAAATAAACTTGCTTGTTACTATGTGAACACCCGCGTGCATAGCCGTTGTCCGACTCGGCGCATGTTAAAAATCAAGTGGATGCTTCCCCTTTATCTTCGTGCATGCGCAATCGATCTGATTACTAGGATATTCATTGTTTGACTGTCGTTGTAGCGCTCGGCAAGGCAACAACTCCCGAGGTTGTGTTGTAATTAGAGGCGAATCACGAGTCGAATAGTTTTTATTTAAATACAACTTGGATGTGTGTTGCTTATTATGTATACTTCATATATGCATTTTATGCGGGAGGAGGGAGGATGGTGCATACTGCATCTCTGTCATAAGCATTTAGCGGTAGTGTCACTAAATAGTTTTTCTAATATAATTTTACTAGGATAGTGTAAATTAAAGACCTGGATTCAATGATTACTGATGTACAGAATAGACTTTCTTCGCGTCAGAATTTTGATCTGCTGCATTTGGCTTTCTGCATGTGTGTCCCTATACCGCTGGCATGGCATAGATTACTGTCGATCAGGCATTTGTTTATAGTGAAACGTATATAGTACTTTATTTCTTTGCACTGTATTTATTGTTTTACCTAGTATATTACTTAATTTCCATATTTATCTAAATTACATAACGGTCACATTAATTTACCGTGTAGCTATTGTCACTGACTACTGATCAAGGACAGGTCATTTGTGTATAATGTGAGTTGTATTGTATAAAGTGTGTGTAGTATTTTATTTTCTTATTATGTTGTAGTTGTGTTCTGATTTTCGTGATGTCATGCAAAGGGTTTCGATTGAAAATCAGTAGCTAAGGTATATTATATTATATTATATTATATTATATTATATTATATTATATTATATTATATTATATTATATTATATTATATTATATTATATTATATTATATTATATTATATTATATTATATTATATTATATTATATTATATTATATTATATTATATTATATTATATTATATTATATTATATTATATTATATTATATTATATTATATTATATTATATTATATTATATTATATTATATTATATTATATTATATTATATTATATTATATTATATTATATTATATTATATTATATACATATTATATTATATACATACTTGTATGGGGCATCACTTTGCGCACTTGCGAAAAAAGATGGAGGTTTAAGACCAATAGCGATCGGCAGCGTGTTCCGGAGGTTAACGGCAAAGCTGGCATGCCGGTCTGTGAGAGACGTTATGACGGAGTATTTGCAACCGCACCAGTTAGGGTTCGGGTCGCGTAGGGGGTGCGAGGCCGCCATCCATGCCACGCGTGCATTTGTCATGGACCCTGAGCACTCGGACTGCGTAGTGCTAAAACTTGATCTACGTAACGCCTTTAACACTCTAGAAAGAGACGTGCTGTTGAGCGAAGTCAAAGATAAAATTCCAACCCTATACCCTTTTCTATATCAGGTGTATTATTCTCCTTCCAATCTTTTCTTTAGTAAAACTCTCATTTCCTCTCAAGTGGGAGCGCAGCAAGGGGATCCACTGGGGCCTCTCGTCTTCAGTTTAGCGATCCACAAGGTCATTTTAGAACTTAAATCTTCTCTGAACCTATGGTATCTAGACGATGGGACCCTCGGGGGTTCACCGGAGGATGTTAACCGGGATCTTGAGACTCTTGTACCGCGTCTCAAAGAACTGGGTCTGGAGGTGAACCCCTCTAAGTGTGAATTTTACCCTTGCAGCACTGGAGCTCGCACACACTTTTCACGCTTCAATTGTCTTTTGCCTGGCCTCAGAGAACTTACATCACTCTCTTTAACTCTTTTAGGGTCTCCTATTTTTGTCGACGGAGTGCCAGAAGCTATTTCTTGTCTTAAAAAGCTTCTCTTGACTGCTAAAGAACGTCTCCAAAATCTCTCTCCACACGTCGCGATTGTGTTACTGCGCATGTGCTTCGCTCTCCCCAAAATTACATATCTTTTGCGAACTACTCCTACCTGGCTTTGTCCTGAGGAAGTCTCTTCGTTTGATGAAGCCTTGAAATCCGCGGTCGGATCGATCCTCAACGTCTCTCTAAACGAGTCTCAGTGGAGACAAGCTGCCCTTCCTATTCGGTATGGGGGTCTCGGGGTGCGGTGCGCCTCTGATGTGGGCTTACCGGCTTTCCTGGCGTCGGCGCACGGGGTGTCAGACCTCGTCACTATAATTTTACATTCCAATGGTGGCGGGACGACGATACCTTTTGCGTCAGATGCTGTGTCAGCTTGGGCGGCCCTCAACGCAGGTGCAACGAGCCCTGTAGCGTTGCACGTGCAGCGTGCTTGGGATGACGTCACTGCCAAAAAAAATAATGAGCAGTTGTTGGAGGGTGCCTCGGGCGCTGATCGGGCCAGACTCAGGGCTGTGTCGCAGCCAGAATCGGGGGCATGGTTGCACGCGCTGCCTTCACCTCACCTGGGCACTTTGTTGGATGACGACTCGTTGCGTGTGGCGGTGGCTCTTCGTCTGGGCTGTAAGGTGTGTGAACCCCATATATGCACCTGCGGCTCCAGTGTGGAGGCCGATGGCCATCACGCTCTGAGTTGTCGTCGTTGCACAGGGAGGTTTCCGCGTCACCATGCTCTCAACGACATAGTTCGGAGAGCCTTTGTTTCGGCGAACGTTCCGTGCGTGCTCGAGCCGCCAGGCCTTAGCAGGTCGGATGGTAAGAGACCGGACGGACTGACCCTGGTGCCGTGGAAAAACGGCAGGTGCCTAATTTGGGACGCAACTTGTGTCAGCACTGTCGCTCCTAGTCACCTGGGTCGCACTGTCCACTCTCCGGCAGCTGCTGCGGAGGACGCAGCCGATAAAAAGAGGCTGAAGTACGCGCCATTAGAGGCACATTATTATTTTGTGCCTTTTGCCGTGGAGACCATGGGCTGTTGGGGCGCGGAGGCCAAGAAATTGGTAAGTGAGATAGGACAGAGGATAAAAGAGAAAACCGGCGACTCCCGCTCCGGCTCGTTCCTGGTGCAAAGGTTAGCCATAGCCATCCAGCGCGGAAATGCAGCCAGCGTCATGGGCACCTTTGCACCGGGTACAGTACGGGGTGGGTTATTTAATTGATTTTATTTTTGACTGTTGTGTTTGTTTATTTATGTAACTAGTGACTTCTTTATGTATATTGACAATTATATTATATTATATTATATTATATTATATTATATTATATTATATTATATTATATTATATTATATTATATTATATTATATTATATTATATTATATTATATTATATTATATTATATTATATTATATTATATTATATTATATTATATTATATTATATTATATTATATTATATTATATTATATTATATTATATTATATTATATTATATTATATTATATTATATTATATTATATTATATTATATTATATTATATTATATTATATTATATTGTTTATATGATGTTATGTTGCGTGTATGTCATGAATAAATATATTTTCTTTCTTTCTTTCTTCTTCTTTCTCTTGGGCCAGAGATCATCTTCGTTGGTCTACATACTACATCAGTACTAGAAGTTCTGCCTCAAATCAGTAGTGTGTACCGGTTTGAATGGCATTGCAGTGGAAGTAAGTGAAATTATTGACTCATAAACGAATGTTTCAGTTTAGGAACATAAAGTTCCTCAACCAAACATTCGTTTTTCGTTGCATTGAGTACAGTGAAACGAAAGTTTTCAGCTTAAAATTCTGGGTGGCAACGCAACTGCCAGGGGTTTCCATCAGACGTACGACTTGTCTGTATTGTTACTTTAAAGTATTTAAAATAAATTTCATATCACTCGATATGCCGGTCTAGTGAAATCGCGTTTATCGACCAATAATATCGCAGCGGTCTGTTAGAGCCTTCAGTGTAGGTAATGTAGCGGTGTGTAATATGAATGGTAAACACTATCATAGCTGCTATTTTGTCAGTAGGTACTCACATGTCTATTTTTTACAGCTGATCATATTATCTAGAATTGTAGACAAGACGGTTGAACGTATGATTTAGAGATTTGTGTGATGCGTAACATTTAATAGTTCTAAAAACGTAGGAATATTAACAAATAGTATATTGTGTAAGCAATTTTATTGTGTAACTTGTACAAATATAATTTTACTAAGGATGTGGTCCTAGTACATTTCAATATAAAATACGTACTTACCTAAAAGGGACGAGTCACGAAATATCGGAAACTATTTGACCTATAAAGCTGGATGAGCTGAACTAGGCAGGTAACGCAGCTTTTGCAGAGTCGTCATCATTATCTCAGCGGTAAGACGTCCACTGCTGAACATATGCCTCTGCCACAAACTTCAAAAAGGACCGGTTGGAAGCCGCCTGCATCCAACGTCGTCCTGCTACCTTTATCAGGTTGTCAGTCCACCTTGTCGGTGCACGACCTACGCTGCGCTTGCCGGTACGTGGTCTCCACTCTAGAACCTTTCGGCCATCTGTTCTGTGTGCTATGTGCCCTGCCCACTGCCACTTTAACTTATCTTTTGGGCTATGTCGGTGACTTTAGTTCGTCTACAGATCTCCTCATTTCTGATTAGATCACGTAGAGAAGCCTCGAGAACTTTTAGAGTAGACAGCAGCTAAAAAAGAATTTGCGCCAGGGTCGAATTAAGGGAATAAATTTTAACAGGAGATTAAAAATTTCATACCAGGATTTTATTTTTAAATCTAGAGAATCAAAAATCTGGGATAGAGTATGTAGCTATACCTACATCTTAAATCCTGATATGGTCTAATTAAGGGTTGGGGGTCGGAATATAAAAGTTCGGATAAAAGTATTATTATTTAATTTTTAATCTAGGGTTTGGGAAATCTGGATATAGGTTAAATTATTTGGATATAGGTTAAAGTAACTAAGTACTTCCAAGTTTGTTTTTCAACAGCGAAAAATTAATAGTAGAATCAAGAGTAACCTTTCATTGGAATTATTTTTGAAATAAGAAATTATCTAAAGAGGAGCCATACCCCTAAAAGTTCTATGTAAAGTCAAACTCCATACTACCTTTATGAGAATTCCACTATCACATATTTAGATGGAGATAAAGTGCTGACCAAATGGTTAAATCTTGGACCATTGGTTACAGGGAATATAATATTATCTATACTAGTTTGTTTGTTTGTTTGTTTAAATAGACTCCGAAACTACTGGACCGATTTGAAAATCTTTAGAATCCTACATTATCCCTGATGACCATTGGCTATTATATATTTTGACTCATCATCATCGTCATCGGTCACCACGCGGCTGAAACTACGGAGCGCAGCTAGTATAATGATTTTGATGGCCCGTTAGCTTAGTAATTAGTTGATAGTGACACTGCCTTTGAAGCGTCGAGTCCTAGATTCGATCCCTGGGGTAAAAGGTATATCTGATGAGCTAAAATGTCTGTTTTTGGGATGTTTGTGATATGGTGTATTATGTGATAAATGTATCCACGTCTCCGCGAAATAGGGATTCTTAGTGCGACAGCATGAAATATAAATGTTATTTATGTATTCCATAATGTAAATTATAAGGTACGCTATTAACCGCATCGCTATTTCTCCAGTAACATAGCAAAGTAACTCACAATATATTGTAACCTTTTTTAAGTCCCTTGTGAGACTCTGTATTCTAATTATTAGGTGTTTATTTGCAATACGAACGTGCGATTTAACTAATTGAACCGTAATTATAACAATAGTAATATAACAATAGTGTTATAACAATGGATATTATCACTCTAATAGTCAGATTTGATCGTATTAACTGGTGTAGGCAAGGTGAGTTGTGAAATAGGACATAGCACGAATTGTCTGCTGATAATGGAGATTTTGTTATGCTTTTTGTAAAGGAACCTTAACCGGGTCATAGGGCAACACGGGTAACGGGTCATAGGTCAATAAGGCTACAGGTCATAGGTCAACAAGGTTAAGGTTTCCAGTCAGTGTCACACACTTAACAGACTTTTAAACTTGTCTGTTTTATACTATAGATGACTTACATATGCACTTTAGCTGTCTTACAACTTTAATATCCCTAATTTTTTTATTTTGTTGCAAAGATTGTATTTAATTACTGATTTAATTGGTTGGTTGGCGCAGTTGCTAGCAACTGTAACTTCTAAGGCGCTGGTCTCGGGTTCGATTCATGGAGAGGTTTATATGTATTTAAGTCTCTATATCAGTTACCATAGTACAGGCTCTACTATTTTGGAGTCTGGTGACATTAAGAGGAAAAAAAAATACACTGACGTCATAAAAGCGCGTTGCTAACTGCGACACAGTCTATGTACTGAAGCCTGAAGCGGTTTAGCATCGTTCATTGCATTTAGTTCTTATGTTTCATGAGTACCACCAATAATAGTACATTATGGTACAATTGTGTAATGTTGGTGATTACCGCTGAGGCGCCATTGAGAGTCGAGCCGTCAGGTGAGGGTCTTAAGAGAGCCAAGGACGGTAATCATCAACACACACGTGTATCATACGACGTTTTTCAACACACTTGTGAAGAAAATCATACTAAAAAGTAATTTCAGAAAATGTGTTTCTGATAAAGACTCTCCATGTCAGACGCCATTGACCACCTAGGCCACCGAGGTTCGGGTTCGGGTTCGGTTCGACTAACCATCTAACGGGTTTTCTCTCTATAAATTTCAATGTTTGAGATTGCTAAAGCAGGCGTTAGTGCTTTAAAAAGTAATACCATAAATATTTTGTTTTAATTTAATTATCACGGTATAGGAAGGATTAATCCAATATTTTAAGAGTTATCGGCCGAGATAGAAAACCGATTCATTAAATGGGCCATAAATTGTAAATGGTAAGTTTTACAAAAAGTTTACAAGAAATAAAAGATGTGAAATTTGATTCTCTGCAATAAAAGTTGCATTAACTTTTCCTAGAAAGTGCATAGATTCCGAGATATCGGCCAAACACTTTTTACAAGATGGCGCTTAAAGCTCCACCTGGATTCGTCAGCATTTCGTGATTTTATGCTCAGTAAGTGACCCGTAGCCTTATCGGATCGGAAATTTAGTGTGAGGTTGACCAAAATACCAGCATTTTTTTACTGACCTAAAACATATTCAATGAACTGCTTAATTGCCTGAAAAGGACTTTTCCAGATGTAGGTCTAGCCGGGCGACACCGAATTATTACTCAAATACGTTGACGCACCACAACTCGTGTATTCACAATTGCTTATTATTCCTCAATAGCTTCATTGCTTCAACATAAGGGTTAAGAATTGGAATGGTTCTTGCAACCCAACCTCACCATTTGTGTCTACATAGGGAAATCCCTATGTAGACACGGACTTCCCTATATTCTCTTTGTTAATAGTTTACCAGACTGACTTTTGTTGTAAAGTTATACAACGGGTTGCGCGGTCATTTTGTTTTCTTCTAGGCATAGATAATCGGTTCTAACCAACACAGCGTAGGCGTCCGAGATTCACTATCTTGACTACGCTCCGCTTGTTACACAAGTGCTGTGGTAATTTGTGGTTATATATCTACTACGCAATAGTGGTGACTAATTTATTCAAAAACTGTCCATAAAGAACCTATATAGTCTGTGCAAAATGAGTCGTGGCGTTACTGTGAACTAAAGTTCAGATTTGTGTATAGCAGCCAAAATCTATCCTTCACTCAACTGTCAACTGTGAACTTTGACTCGATACAACTTTAGAATAGTAAATTAGCAGCAATTTTATTCAGTTTCACATTTACTAGGATTAAATTAGTAAATGAGCACTCGCACTACTTCAATTCCCAGGACGCTTCTCTTTTTCTACAGACTACGTTTCACGGTTTTCCCTATGTGATCAAATCAGAAATGAGGAGAGGCGTAGAAGATCAAAAGTCACCGTAGCCCAGACGATTAACCAGTTAAGGTCGCAGCGGGCAGGGCACAGAGCAAGCAGAACAGATGGCCCATCGGCCATCTGTTGAAAGGTTCCGAAGTGGAGACCACGGACCGGCAACCGCAGCATATGACGACCTGATAGTCTGATAAAGGTCGTAAGACGACGTTGGATGCAGGCCTCTTTCAACCGGTACTTTTAAAAAACTATGGGAGAGGCATATGTTAAGCAGTGGACATCCTACGGCTGAGATGATGATGAAACGTTAAACGTTAAAGGGCATAAAAGTACAGAAGGAACAAACATTTATTTATTTATTTATTTATTTACAATAGTAATATACACCTTTACAGTTTATTAACCAAAGCGGTGCTACACTAAATATTACGAGTATTATGTACATTAGAAATAAAGATTTAGAAAATACAATATTAGATTCGTGAGTAATTAGTTACTTATTATATTTCAATTAAATTAGTACAAATGTAAAATTAGGACATGTTTTCACAAATCTTCTGCGCCGTTTCTGTAAACATAATTCAACATATTGTGTTACTCTATTAGTGAACGGAGTTAAAGCATATTCCCTCCAGCGCTTGAATGTAAATTGTAGCAGGCGAAGAAACCGAATTGCTAGGATGTAAGCCTCTTGTGCAAGAGGAAGTCTTACTTGCTCGGTATCTTAATGATAAAAAACATTGAACAAAAATCAAACAAATGCAATACCTTTTTAAAAAGTGTTCCTATAAAAATGCTCCACATAAACTTCATTGTGCTTTAAACTTAAGTCGCCATAAATGGCGTGCTTAATGTGCTGATGAGAGAGAAAGTTAATGCAATAAGCGTAAAGATCACCGCACAAGGGAACTTGATATGCTGCCAGTAGTTATTTTTTAGCTCCGGTAGTCACACTCCGTGACGTCACATAATAAGAGCCAGGAATGTTTATGTATAAAAATATTCGTACGACAAAGTAAATCGTTTTAAGAGAACAGCCATGCGATTCTCGAAGGGTGAAATCTCATAAAATATTTGACATCGGTGAGCTCGTTAACGAGCTCGTCGACAAATCATTAGAGAATCGCACGGCAGTCTATAGGATGAAACGTCATCAATTTCGTCAATTTATAAACCCACTGCATATCATAACACACGTGTTTTGATATGCAGTGGGTTCATAGAATCTGATCGAAGTAACCTTTGTTTTCTGTGAGCTGAAATGTTTGTATGCACTTAAGTAATTGAATATTTTTTTATCAAAATGCATCAGAGAATATCATACAATACAATACAAAAATGCTTTGTTGTATACAAAAAAGGAAAGCAATTGTTTAAAAGTAACTTTAATCTTCATTTGTATTGTGTGATGCCTTATCGCTGAGAGCAATTTCTATTAGCCAATCTTACTCGTAGGATGAAAATGACTAAAAAGTTGAAAGATGATGTATATAATACCTACGTTTAAAGAAAGTTAAAGAAAGATGGTCAACATAAATAAGAACGTTATAGTAAACACATTAAAACAATCTACGTCTATCATTGAAATAATTTGTGATATGATAGTACCTACTATCATATCACAAATTATTTCTCTATTATCTATAATACGCTTTTAAGGTTCAGTTATTTCCCAGGATTAGGTTTTTTCTTTATTCTTTCCTTTGACTCCTGGATTGGATTCCTCTGAGCCGTTAGCCACGGCCCACTGAACCAAATCATTTCTAGAAACAGCGGCCAAAGAGCATTGAAGATCGGTACTAAAAGCAACTTCAAAACCATGAAGGGGTTCCATATAGAAGTTTTTTTTTAGATCTTACCCCTTTAAATAGAATGGAAATGATAATTCATAAGTATTATTGTATCCTTAATTAATCAACATTTATTTATTCTTTTTATTTGGTTCTAGCAGATATTTGGAATCAGATCAAAAACTTGGCATAATCGTTTTTAAATAATTATGTCGTAATTAGGATGTCTTTCAGTTAGAGTCACGATCGCAGAACTCTCATTTTTAAACTCTGATTAGGTTTTATTTAGCTATTTGCTCCGTTACTAACACTGTTGCTAATACTTGTTATCTCTCGCCATCTTGCTAATCCGAACTAGAATTTATAGATACATAACTGAGTTAGACAAACATGATAGGCGCATTTACTAGCAAAATTTAGTGATCGTTATTCGGTTTATTGCATAGATTATTCACACGCTTACACGTCCGCATACCTTTAGGCCCTTCAAGCACATTGAAAGTTTGCTTCGCTCCAGTTTAACAACGATGACATAACATTTTAAGACCCAGGACTCACCGTCGTTGTTGCAAAAGCGCCCTGATTCGTGACCGAACACGAATGCCCGGAAGCGATGTCCTACTTACAAATCATTTTTCGTGGTCGCAGTTACCTTTATAAACAAAATTTATATCTCTACGAGAACATGGCTGCGATGGATCATAGTATTGTCGTTTGTGAGTTGTGGTTCTGTAGAAGTTGAGCCATAGTCGTAAATTTCTATCTAGTGTTGGAAACCCACACACGAAATTTACGACAGTCGTGTCTTAGCAAAGTTAAAGCATGAATAGGTTGCTATTAGACAGGACCAATAAGCATATGGGTATGATCTGACATTGTTGCTCTTAGGAGCTTATTTGAATATTTGAATAAAAATGTTGGTCTTTTTGTATATTTTTAGTAGGTACTTAATAGGTTTGCGGTTGACCAATATCTGACCTCATAATAAGTGACAATGCAGCGGTCGGTTTTTTTTTTTTTTAGAACGGACTAGTGCTGTTTGCCTCTACCGGCATTTACAGCGTCACCGGACGGTTGGCGAGTGCAGATGGCACTCAGCCAGATGCGGGCGCTGAGGGCGCACCGCCTAAGGCGAGCGTTGAAGACGCTTCGCCGCAAGGAGAGGAGTAGGCGACTTGCTCAAGGGCACCACTAGGGTACGGACCTCGGCTTGGGCCGTTGCCAGGAGAGAGGGGAGTAGGAGAGAATCGCCCCGGTACATAAGTGTACCGTTGAAAGTGGGCCCTATGAATTTTAACTCTACGACTATTTGGAGAGAATCTAACCAAGACATAACTTTTGCCTCGAGCTCGCCGGCGAGCTGGGTGTTTGACTGTGTTTACCACTAAATCATAACCTTGTGTACCTCGCCTCCCCCCATTTCCGCGACATGGGTTCACACCGCGACCAGGATCGTCGCGTTGTGCACTCATGACTGAACTTTGGGTGGGGCTACAATAAGAAACTTGAGTACCTCGCCCACAGCTGTTACCTGGGCCGGAGTCTACATCGAGGCCGGGGCCGCGGTGTAGACTCCTGCCCGTACCGTGTCTGGGACTACATAGAAAACCAGTGTTACCTCGTCCACAGCCATTTGCTGGGCCGGAGGATACATCGCGACCGGGGCCGCGGTGTATACTCCCACCCGCACCGTGGCTGGGACTACAATCGTGTGTGTGTGGATTACCTCGACTGCGACTGGGGCTGCGAAAAAGATCTCGGCCGGAGCCTACAATGCGATCGGGATCACAGCCCTGGTCGGGTCTACAACCATTACCGGGGTTCCCTTGGGACGACGCTAAAGCTGCCGAAGTAACGGCTGCGATGGGGTCGTCCGGGTCACCCAAAATATGCCTTGGACGGCGACGGGGGGGAAAGAAGTGAGGATCGGTTATGTCAGTGAAGTAGTTCGCCGCTTCGACCACAAGGGGATTCGAGTGGTGGGGAGCTTTGTCGAAGTTGCGGCGGGAGCAGTCTTTCATATACTGCGTAATAGAGGGGAGGGTGAAATCACAGTGCAGTTCGGCGTTCCGCAAGTATCACGGAGCGCCCACTGCCCTGCGCATAAAGCGATTCTGAATCACTTGAAGTTTGTGGAGGTCGTGTTTCTGAGCATGGGCGAACGCTACAGATGCGTAAGTCATGATTGGGCAGATGCAAAGTTTGTAAAGAGTCGTCTTACTTCTAAGAGACATTTTACTGTTTTTGCCTATGAGGGGATTAAGACGACCCATAATGAAGGCCGCCCTATTGCGAACAATCTGGATGTGTTTCGCGAAAGTGAGTTGGCGATCAAGGGTGACGCCCAGGTATTTGGCAGATTTAGCCCAAGGGATGGGTTCGCCGAATAGGACTATGGGTGACGGCATGAGATTCCGCCGGGTCTCAGTGAAGTACACTGCTGCACTTTTGCTAGGATTTACTGCAATCCGCCATTTACGAAACCATGCACCGATTACGGTGATGGCTCGTTGGATGGCGCATCTCTGCCTGACCTTGAACCAGCCAGTAGAGTAGATTGCAGTATCATCCGCAAACTGAGCGATCTGAACATTAGGTTCAGATCGTGGGATGTCGCTGGTGTACAGCGAGAAGAGAATGGGTGAGAGTACAGAGCCCTGAGGGACACCTGCGTGAATGGGATGCGGGGAGGAGAGCGTTCCCTCGGTGCGATAGCTAAACGTTCGATCCCTGAGAAAGTCTTGTAAGATAAGTATAAGACGGTCTGGCACACCCAGTTGGTACAGCTTGAATATCAAGCCGTTGTGCCAGACTTTGTCGATTGCTTTCGCTACGTCGAGGAAGACAGCTATGGTCCCTTGGGACTTTGGTTTCTTATAGAAACCGCCTAGGATGTGCTCCGTTACGCGGTGCACTTGTTGGACGCAAGAGTGTTTGGCTCTAAAACCAAATTGCTCATCGGGAAGGAGGTTATTGGACCTAACGTGGGACCAGAGTCGGTTCACAATGAGCCGCTCATAAATCTTCCCCAGAGAGCTGAGGAGACTTATGGGACGGTAGCTGGAGGGCTCGGCTGCCGGTTTGCCTGGTTTGTGAATACCAATGACAATGGCATGCTTCCAAGTGTCTGGGAAGGAGCAGTTGCTCATAGCCGCATTGAAGATGCTAACTAAGAGATAGACTAGTGGGACTGAGAAGTGTTTAATCACCTTGTTGCTGATACCATCAGCACCAGGGGATTTACGGGTCTTGAGGCTCTTGATCAGAGACACTACCTCGGATGATTTTACCGGTGGGAGGAGTGGGAGGTCAGAGATGGACATAGAGCTTTTACGTTCGACTTCAGATTCCACCGAATCGAGGTGTTTCTGGTCGACGTGATCTACATTTAGAGTACACTGAGTCTCAAGGCTATCAGCTAAACACTCGGCTTTGTCTTCGTCAAGGAACGCTATGGAGAGGGGAGGTGGCCTAATGAGTGGAGGCATTGTCTGTTGTCCGTCAGATTTCAGAGTTCGAGCCAACTGCCAGTATGCCTGGTGAGTTGGCTCAATCTCCGACAGTTTGTCGTCCCACCTTTGATCACGCAGCTCACTCATGCGTTTCCTTACAGCACGCTGTAAATAGCGCATGGTGGCTTTGTTCTCTGGGGTTGGCATCGAGTCATACGCCCTAGTAGCGGCGTTCTTAGCTGTCAGTAACCTCCTCGCACCCTCGGGCAGTTCGAAGCGGCGACCATCCGCCACTTGGACCTGCTTTGAGGATTCACCTACTGCGGTGCGGAGGTGGTCACTGAGAGCCTCGATCGCAATTGACACGTCTTCTACTGTCTGTATGTCATCGGGGATTCTATCGAGAGCGGGTGAACTGATAGCTTGGAGGGATTCCCCCAGTTGCTTCCAGTTCACTACCGTTCTAGTGATAGGGGTTATGTCCGTCGGGTTGGGGCCTAATTTCAACAATACAGGGCGGTGGTCTGAAGTCAGTTCGTGTAACACTTCTATAGAGCGCAACCGGAGGGTGACGTTCTTGAGCAATGCTATGTCAAGTATGTCTGGTCGTTGGTTGTCAACATAGGGATATCTTGTGGGCTCCAGAGGGGAGAGAATATCAAAGTTTAAGTGGCCGACCAAGCCTTCAAGGATTTTACCATTACTATTGTTACTAGTACAGTTCCATATGACATGTTTACTGTTGAAGTCACCGATCAGAAGGACGGAGCTTCCTAGAGAGAAGAGGGCTTCCAAGTCTGTCTGTAATAGTTCTTTACCAGAGGGGAGGTAACATGAGGCTATGATGACAGGTTGATGACCTGACATCGCTAGAAAGCAAACAGAGGCTTCTAGTATTCCAAGTGGTGGAGTAACAATTGGGATACAGTGCAGAGCTCTTTTGTAATAGATGAGAGTGTCACCTTTTGGGGTGGCCACTCTATCATTACGAACCAAACGGTAATTTGCAAACCTAGGGTTCGCTGTACCTGGTTTCAGAAAGGTCTCCTGCACGCATAGGATATCGACCTGATGGGTCTTACAAAATTCGTGAACTTCGTCCTTTTGACTAGAGAGGCCGTCAGCGTTGAAAGTCGCTACGGTGACTGAGTGGGGCTTAATGCGTTTCGGTGTACTATCCATATTGGATGATACCTAAGAAACGCTGGGGAGGGCGTAGCGCCTCACTGCGCTGATTAAACCCGCGTGTGTGAGCGTGGCTCGCAAGCGGTCTTGGTCGTTTGTGGCAGTACGAAGTTTGTGCGCGAATGCACGTACTTCGTCCACGTCTATGACCATCGCGTAGTCCATGACAAGGGCTATGTCGGCCGCCAGGTCAGATTGACCTGGGGCGTCCATGAGCCCAGCCATTGGAGGCCTAGAGAGCGGCGGTTTGGGCTTAGGAGCCGGCGCGCTGGCAGAGGCCTGCGGGCGGGCGGGGGTGAGGGAGGCGCTTGCTTGTACCATGCTCAAGGGCTTGGACCAAGCGTTGCGCGCGGGCGCGGGCGCGGGTACAACAGGTGTTGCCTGCGGTGCGGGTGTAAGGTTAGGCTTAGGGCCGTTCCCTTGAGAGCGGGTAGTGACCGGGCGAGGAGGGGGAATAGGCCTCCTAGCCGGCCCACTGGATACGCGGGGTGCCTTAGGGCAACCGCGGTAGTTGGCGGTATGTCCCTGTGTGCCGCAGAGGACACAACTAGGCGGCTCTGCTGAGTCCCTAGTGCGAGAACACTGGGCTGTCCCGTGATCCCCTAGGCACTTGACGCACCTCGGGCGGGCGAAACAGAATCGGGCGGTATGACCGTATAGTTGGCAGTTATGACACTGGCCAGGTGCTCGGTTCCGGAATGGGGGTTGAACGGTGATCCCCGAGAGGTTCACTACCGTTTTAACATTGAAAATCGCTTTGCCCTCTGGCGTGCGATTGAGGATGACCAATAGTAGGTTGTAGGGTTTGCGATCTTTGCCACTGTACATGCGGTGGCATTCGCGGACGGGGTAGCCTTGCGCCTTCAAGTCGGCGAGGACACTATCGGTCTGTACTTCTTTTGGTACGCCGCGTATGACAACGCGTAAGACCTTCTCTTCTTCGAGAGCATAAGTGTGAAAACTTATGCTCTCGTTTTTGAGTAGTCTGGTAAGCGCCCTATGGTCGCTTGGGGTAGGGACTTGTACTTTAATACCCAGTTGGGTTGAGTGGGCGCTAGTATATTGGATCTTACAATCCGTCAAGAGTCGTGAGACCATGTCCCACTTCGCCTTGTCCTGAAGGAACAGAGGCGGCGGCGGTTTCTCGCGCCTAACTGACGCTTCTTGAGAGGAGGCGTCGCGTTGAGACGCGGCGATGCTTGCGGGAGCATCGGAGTGAGCGAGAGGGTCGCGGGAGGTGGGAGCGAGAGAGCCTGATGGCTTCGCTCCCGGGGCGGTGCAGGCCTGCAGCGGTCGGCAATGTGCTCTCAATTATAAGGTACCTATTCGAATTTGAAGAGATGATTTGAAGACTCCTAAATGACACCTGTTGGCTACGCAGATTCAGGCAAGTTCCATACCTCCTCTCCTACGTACGTACAAAAGTATTAAAAAAATATATAGCAACCAATCTTGCTCACACTGGTTTGATCTGAGCGGTAAAATACAAGAGAATGTAGAGTTTAGATACGGGGCAAATACACTGAGTGCTGAAAATGCAATGGGAGTTTCATTGTTATTAAATTTAATATTTGAGCGCGCTATTTAGTGGCTGTTACAACATACTGAGCTTAAGACCAAAGATGCTAAATAAGCCTCAATGTTCATATATGTGTAACTTTAAATTGTAAATATAAGTTGAGTACAAACAACAGAAAGTTGTATAAAGAAAAAAGAGTAATATTGGAGAGTCAAGAAACTCATTAATATTTTTGTTCGACGTGTTTTGTTCAACAGATTCGAAAGATTCTCAAAATGTATGTCTGTGTAAATGTTTAACGTTATTACACCCCACACTAGGATTCCCTGTGTCACGGAAACAAACATATTATATTGTATAGTCATACGGAATCCTGGGAGGCAGTAATGTAAATTGCACAACCCGTATTGTACAGCCCTTATTTCGTGTACTTGGCCTCGGAATATTTGGCCGTGCAATACGGGTCGTACAATTCACACTGAGGAAAAACAGTACGGGATGATAAAGTAGAAATGTACAGCCCGCAATCCATGTACATGGCTTCGAAATAATGACCTGTGCAATACGGGGCCTGTAATACGGGTCGTACATTATTTTGGTTGCGCAATACTGGCTGTACAATATAGTGACTCCGGAGTCATCAGTGGAGTCTGGTTCAGTTTAGGCCGGTTTCTAATTCAAACCACTGTAATCTACTCACATTGAACCTTATTCAGTCAAAATTACGTGTGAAATATTTCTTGAGAAACTAAATAGTTGTAAATGTCAGTAAATGTCAATAAACAGTCCGCTCCGCGACATCTCATCGCTCGCACGCATTCATCGCTCGCTTGTGAATACATATATTTAATACGTAATTTATTTTATCGCGGAACGGTTAACCAATAACTACACCATGTTTACGTGTCCAGGATGTAGTGTTGAGCACTTGGATGGAGTGAGGTGCTCGAAATGTTTAATTTCTTTCTGTTTCTCGTGCGCCAACATAAGTGAAGTCAATTATCGCAAACTGGGAGTAGCAAAGCGTGCCGCATTACTTTGCGCCAGCTGCAAGTCTAGCCAGCAGCAGGCGACCGCTGTTGCATCTCCGAGTGCGCCGAGTGTGCCGAGTGCTTCGTCATCATCTGCCACACTTGATCAAGTACTGCAAGAGCTTCGAAGTGGAATATGTGGCATTAACATACGACTCGAGCAACTTCCAACCCTCATTCAAGAAGTGAAAGATATTCGAGAAAACCTTCGTGACATTAACGAATCCATACACTCTATGAAACAGGAAATACAGGACAATAAAACTCGAACTCACGATGTGGAATTAAAAACATTACAAGTAGAAAAGAGAGTGATAAACTTAGAAACTAAAGTAGCGAATATCGATGACTACCCACATTTAGTAACAACTTTATCAAAACTAGTAACTGATTTTTCCAGCAAGGAACAGCGCGATAGATTGAATAATGTTGAAATCAAGGGCATACCTATTAAAAAAAACGAAAACTTGATTGAAATAGTATGTCAACTTGGTGATATTGTGGGCCAGCCCGTGTCGCCCTCTGACATCAACTTCGTGACGAGAGCACGCTCTTCCGCTGACGTCAAGCCCATCATCGTTGGTTTCCTTGGTCGATACATCAAGGGAAACTTCGTTGCCTCGGCCAGGGCTACTAAAAACCTAACCGCAGAAAAGCTAGGTTTTCTGAAAGTGGAATCGAAAATCTACGTCAACGATCACCTTACCAGTGAGAATAAACAGCTGCTTACCAAAGTCAAAAAACTGGCTGCTGAGAAGAACTACAAGTATACCTGGGTTCAAAACTGTAGAATTCTCATAAGGAAAAACGATACGTCACCGATCATTTTGATACAGAGTGAGGGCGATATAGCAAAAATTAAGTGACTATATTCTTATAATTTTGGTTTTTTATATTATATTCTTATACTAGTTTTACCAATGTTCCCGCTGAGCTTTTTACTTAACTATAACATTAATATGTCAATCAAGCCTCAATATCAATATTTATACTGCGCTATTTTACTATTAATAACCACCCAATTGTATGCATTATATTACTGGTCGGTTATTTATTCATTTATGCCTCATCAACTTATTAAAAATAATACTTTACTTTATCCGATATATCTAGATCAGTACTGTTATGTATTAAACCAAATACGTCACATTCCTGAAGTAGCCGGCACATCGCGAACTGTCACCAAACATAATACGTACAAACTGACTGCTCCCTTGGCTTACGTAGTAACTTATTTAATCTGTGCCTTGGCTCAGTTGGTGGCGAGCCTGCCTTCTAAGCGCGGAGTCGCAGCTTCGATAACTGGCGGGGACAAATATTTGTGTGACGAGCAGAAATGTTTGTTCTCGGGTGTAGGATGTTGTTATGCGTTATTGTATGTGTGCATGCCGTCCGCTACTCAGCGAGTCCCAGCATTTGGACAGCAATATAACGTTATATTGTTATTATTAGTGCATTATCTACACTTTAAGGTTCTATATTTGCATTCACGAGTGCCCAGAAAAAGCCAAACTACATGCTATTATTATAAGTACCTTTCATTTAACAACACCAAATGTCTAGTAATATTTTTTAAATTATATTTATTGTTTTGTTTGCAGACCTCTAGCCCTAACTTTTATATAATATATGAAGCTGTTAAGCGCCGTCCGCCACAACACTGTTGTGGCTGGATAGTGCACTATGGTTTTTAGTATTTATTATCAAAACGTTAGAGGTTTGCGAACAAAGACAATTCAATTTAAAAGGAACTTACAATTAAATAACTATGACGTGGTAGTATTAAATGAGACGTGGCTTTTGGATGGAATTAAAAGTGAGGAGTTGTTTGGTGACGTGTACTGCGTGTGGCGGCGCGACCGTGACTATGCGGAGAGGGAGCAGTCGCGAGGTGGAGGAGTCCTTATCGCCGTGCGCCGGCGCCTGGCTGCGCGCGTGCGCCCGGAATGGCACTCCACGGCAGAAGACATATGGGTCACTATTGTTTTAAGATCGGGCGGAGCAAATCCATCACTTAACTTGCACATAGGTTGCCTTTATTTATGTAATCAAAATCAAGGCCTTTCTTTCGCTTCACAACTTGTTAACTTTTCGAATAAAGTTCTATCGATCTCGGCGGGTAATCCGAATGATAAAATTTTATTATTGGGTGACTTTAATTTAAGCGATATTGTATGGTCGCAGTTGAACTACAGTAGATCCTTAAGACCTGTATTTAATCGAGCTAATTGTAACCATGTAGAATTGATAGATCTCATAAATTTGTGTAATTTGTACCAATACAATTATATAAGAAACTGTTTTGGTACTATACTCGACCTGATTTTGTGTAATGATGAGGTTTCAGTTTCACGCTGCCCGGATTCACTCGTATTAGAGGATAACTACCATCCAGCTTTAATATGTAAACCTCATTTTGTTCAAAATACATCCCTTTCTCCAGGCCCGAGACTTAAATATCTCTACGATAAAGGTGACTATCTGGCAATTTCTAATGAGCTTAATGAAAACGACTGGCAGTTGCTTTTGTCTTGTGGAAGTGTGGATGAAGCAGTTAATACTTTTAATTCAACTTTAAAAATTTTAAGAGACAAATATATACCGTTTAAATATGTACATGATAATAAATACCCCGTGTGGTATACGCCTGCACTGCGAAACATACTCAAAGAAAAAAATAAATTCCATCGGAAAACTAGAGTTTATCACAACAAGGCGGACAATAACTCTTTCAAGTTACTTCGCGAGAGGGCCAGAAAGGTTGAGCAGGAATGCTATAACAATTATATAGATAAAGTTGAGAGGTCGATACGTAACAATCCAAAAGTGTTCTGGTCTTACGTCCAGGATAACGCACTTAACAACTCTTATCCGTCAACTATGTTATATAAGAACAAAGACGTTGCCTCGGGAAGTAGCATTTGTAATGCATTCGCTGATTTCTTTAATTCAAATTACCTGCCTTCGGTAACGCCTGCAGCATCACCTCCTATTTTGTCTGTAGTGCCTAGTTCTGCATCTGATATCTGTACTATCGAAATAGCTGAGACTAAAATATTTGAACTCCTGAGAACACTCGACTATAATAAATCGGCCGGGCCTGATGACGTGCATCCTCGTTTATTAATTAACTGTGCATCTAGTTTAGTAACTCCTATCTGCATTTTATTCAAACGGTCTATTAGTGAAGGAATAATGCCGAAAATATGGAAAACCGGAACTATAACCCCAATCCACAAAAAGGGCTCTAAGCGTGAAATTTGTAACTATAGACCTATATCTAAATTATGTGTACTAGCTAAGATATTTGAGAAAATAATACATAATCAAGTCTATGATGCCGTCAAGAACTCTTTTATTCCTCAGCAACACGGCTTTTTAAAAGGAAGATCCACCACAAGCAATCTAATTACTTTCACAGATGCTATTACGAAGGGTATGGATGCTGGAGGCCAGGTGGATGCAATCTATACCGACTACAGCAAGGCTTTCGATCGTATAGACCACGGGGTTTTACTGGACAAGCTCTTAGCAGCCGGGATCCAAGGAGATCTGCACAGGTGGTTTACCTCATATGTTAATAATCGCTGCCAAACTGTAGTCCTCAATGGCTTTGCATCCATCTCGTCTCCTATCCCATCCGGAGTACCACAAGGATCAATTCTGGGCCCATTGCTTTTTGTATTATTTATTAATGATGTGGGAAAGTGCTTCTATCATTCAGATTTTTTGCTTTTTGCCGATGACATGAAGATTTTTAAAGTCATCAATTCAAATGAGGATTTCGATCTGCTTCAGCAGGATCTCAATCGCTTTCGCAGCTACTGTGCATCCAACAAACTGGATCTCAATGTAACTAAATGCTCCTGCATAACATTTAGTAGGTCTCCAACTCCTTTGCAATATGTTTATAAAATCAATGATCAAGTGCTTACGAGAACTAACTCTGTGATAGATCTCGGTATTACTATTGATAGCAAGCTATTGTTTGATGAACATATTGAGAAAATTGTAGCTAAGGCTTTAAAATCGTTGGGGTTCCTGTTTCGCATTACCAGAGATTTTAAAACTATCAAAACATTAAAGATTTTGTACTGTTCATTGGTTCGAAGTAATTTAGAATATGCATCGCAGGTTTGGAACCCATGTTATGAAATTTATATAGAAAGGTTGGAGCGAATACAAAAGAAGTTTCTTAGCTTCATTAACTTTAAACACAAAATTCCAAGCCTTGATTATGTTCAAAATTGTAAGCGACACCATCTTTTACCTCTTGCTAAACGTAGAGAAGCAGCTGATCTTACTTTTCTGCATAATATTCTTCTAAATGTGGTAGATTCTCCCGATCTTCTGTCGTTGATTAAATTAAAAACTCCTCTACGTGCATTTTCCCGACGTAACTTTCTACGTATTCACACCCCGGACTGCTCCACCAATTACCGGAAAAACTCTTATCTCGTACGAGTCGCTAACGTTTTCAACTCTGTTTACTCACCAAATTCCGATCTGTTTACGATGAGGCAAAATGAATTTAAGTTAATTGTGAATAAATTATTCTTTACTTAATTATACCATATTATAGTACATTTGGGGCTTGATGATAACTTTTGAAATTGTTTTATGATTGTGATTTATATATACTAACTTAACTTAACTTAACTGCAACGCATATTATGTTAAAATTTGATAATTCTCTATTTTTCGAATGTATTCTTTTTCCGAGGACACTGTACATTTATATTTATAAGCGAAAACTGATAAAAGTCAATGTTTCCTATTGTTTCGTTGAATATTAACTTTATTGATTAAGACTGTTTGTTTTCCAACATTGTAAAATAAAATAAAATAAAATAAATAAATGCTTCAAATATAATAATTGTCATGCGGGTATGTACTTACTGTCTTGATAAGAACATTATTTCTCCATTGTGTCTGCTATTGTTAGTACATGGTCGAATAGATTAGCTCAATAGAGTTCTTGATATAAATAATTATAAGGTATATTTTTGGCCGGAGTCAAACAATGGCGTTTGATGACTTAATTTTGGGAATTTTTCGATTCAGAATTATGATTACATTTTAATACATAAATAGATTTGTTTGATTATAGAGCAGTCAGATTTTTAATTTGAGCATCAACATCAACAGATCAGAGAACAAGCATGGTACTAAATGAATGAATATAACATAAGTATTCAGAAATATTCAATGATTTACAAAAAAAATGTATTTTGCTACTTACATGGGTAGAGTACTAAACTATAAAACTAATACATGTTTCCAGTTGACAATAAATCAACATTTATTCAATTGAATCTATTTATTATTGCTACATTCAAAAGTATGTATATATCCGCTGGAAAAATGCTTCCACGCTAAAAATGTACGGACAATGCTGAAAAAAATTGATGATTAACGATAAATTTTAATACATAAAAGTGCCTTACACACCGTCTGATTGAATGAATTGAATGTGTAATTAAATGACAACACCATGAAAATAAACCAATATCTGTTCGCCACGTGTGTTGCCTCTATGCGAGGCAATGTTAACTCGCCGTACATCGTCACTAAAACGAGAAAGGTGTCGTCATCTACTATCACAATAAAATTGTGTTTAACCGTTTGTGTCAATTTATTTCAAGCTGTAGATACTTAGTGACTTATTATCTTTTTGCTGTACATTTTGCCAATCTCATCTAATAAGATGTAACATTTTACGCTCGAGCAAATTCTATGAAAAGGAGTGTTTTTCTTTTTACCAAGACGGAGATTGAGGGCAAGAGACGTCTTAGCTTTAGTGATCCGCAGAAAATATATTCCTGATTTAAGTTTTATAAGTGAGAGAGAAAAAAGGTGAGTCAGCAAAAACCTATGTTGGCGAATGTGGACCTGTATAACTTACGAAAAGGGTAGCCATATCGTAATTCTTTACTGTATTATATCAGCGATAAGAATGACAAAAAAAGAAAATCACATATGAATTGACAATTGGCAAGTGCATTAAAAACTTATAAATATAAGGTTTTCCAAATATTTCAGTAGCGTAACACAATGATGATGAAACTAGCTAATTTATAATAAAATAGCAGTGTCGATATATCCACGGAACCATAATTTACATAGCAAATTCTCCCTTGTAATTTTATAAAAGTTCTTAGCGATTTGTTATATTATTTTTATCACATAAAATTGGGTCACAAAACAATGTCTTTGATTTTTGGTAATGAAGTAAACTAAATGAGATTAAAACGCAGATAGGAATTGGTAATATATAGTACTTGACTTTACATTAGTTTTTTTAATGGACTAAAATACTTAAGAAGATAAAAGTAAATTTTCAGAAATAAATGACCTCAGAGTAATTAGACTGCTGAATATGCGAAGAAATTATTGATAATAGAGTTAATTGTAAACCTTACTAAAAACTAGAATACGTAACTGCATATTTATTTCTGAGGCGATCTAGTTGGTACATTGTTATACGAAATTTTACGTTATTACACTACCTATCGTAATAATTATCCAAGCCTAAGCTAATTACTGAGGATCTACCAGCGTCAATTATTGCAATCTATTTTAGGTCAGAAATTGAATTGATTTATTTTCGTGTAATTTACTTGGCGCGGCGGTGTAATAATTTGTCGGAAATAAAGATGTAGAATAAATAAAAACCCTTATTATAAATTATTAGTAACATTTGTTTTAAATTCTATGAATTAAAACTAGTTTATTGCAATATTATTAAGCGTTTATGTTTAAAGGAAACATTTTGCATATTATTTTGTTTTGATCTTGAGCTAGATTAATTAATAATTTTTTTTTTATCCTTCATACTGTTCCTTCTTTGACACATTCATACATGTGTTTAACCGTAATCAACCATAGAAGTTTTCAATGTTATTTTGACTGTTTAACGTACGCGGTAGGTATAGTTGCATCTTGACCAGTTTCGTGACCGTTCGAGCCAATTCTTCAAGGAGTACTTGCGCATCCGGCTGCGCTTCATAGATGTACTATCGCGAACCATAGAGGTTCAAACCATAATCACTCAGATTTTATCATTTTAATCTAGAGCTATTGGAATTACACCGATATTGTAAGAGAGAAATTCAAATATATGATTTGACACACTGATTACATTATTTTGCGGGATTGTGAAGCAATGTTTTAGAAATAACATTTCAAATTATGCTAACTCGGAGTTCACAAACAAATCGGGACAAGTACTGGTCAAAATACCAATGGGAAGTCTGCACGCGAAAGAGATAGCATCTCGGAACACGTTTCTAAATGTTCTAATGGACATTAAGTTTACCAAATATTACAATTTCTTTGGATAACAATATACTCAGTTTATTTTTCTTATCGCCTTCGATAAAGGAGGAGGTACTTGATTCGACTGTATGTTTTTTATGTTTGTTGCCTCCTAACTTTAAATTCAATGAACTGATTTTCGAAATTCTTTTATTGTTTAAAAGCTGGTGCTTCCTGTATAATCCCATTTAAATTTCATCAAATTCGATCAAGTAGTTTTTGAATTACACTCCATTAACTGAATAGAATGGAAGTCGGTTTCAAATTTTTCAAATTGTACTTGTATTATGATTGTTCATTTTAAAATTAAAAAGCTTTGAGAGAAAGTTAAAATGCTACCTGTGAAACAAATATAGAAAAATCTATACCATATAGGAATACAAATAAATATAACTGAAGTATTACAGTACAGATTATAATGGCTATATAAGCTAATTAAACCAAATCAAGCTGTGCTGGTAATTTTTTACTAAAGCAGCATTTTACTAAATTCCTGTAAAATATACGGTAGGTACTTAATTTTTACTATTACATTCACTGGCAGATAGTTTGAAGTTATAAGGAGTCACTTAGGCTTAATTGTAGACAAAGAATTAAGGTCTTACGCAAAACATTTTTTATTAGTTTCCACGCAGGCGAAGTCGCGAATAACAGCTAGTGTAGTGTTGCTACCAACTGCGCCGACCAGGGATTAAATAATCATCATCTTCTCAGCCGTAGGACCTCCACTGCTGAACATAGGTCTCCCCCATAATTTTCCAAAAGGACCGGTTGGCCTGCATCCAACGTCGTCCTGCGACCTTTAACTAGCTAATCTTCTGGGCTATGTCGGTGACTTTCGTTCTTCTATGGATCTCCTCATTTCTGATTCGATCACGTAGAGAAACCCGAGCAAAGTCCTCTCCATAGCTCCTTGTGCGACTTTGAGTGATGAATTTATATAATGTAAAAATTATATTTGACTTCCAATCAAATAATTAAATTATATATATATTTGTTTACGTGAAAGAGTACAAACTGTAATTTACCTGTGGCAACTGTGCTGTGACACAGATAACTCATAATTTGTACGTCGTAGCATGAAGCGTTGACGCTTTCGATACGAATTTTGTTAAGTACTATGATTTTTTGAATGTTGTTGAATTTTCAAACTCTAACTAGTTATTCCATAAAAGCGTTCTGATTTCAAAGTATTTTATAATAGATTATTTTCTTCGTTAAAACTTTGAGCAAAAATTTAAACACATTGAATATTGTACGGCACATGGCTACCCTTATCCGTCTACTATTAGTTATTCTATGTCCTAACTAACACAGGTCCATGCTTTGCCAATTAGAATGAGTTCTATTGGATTAGATTACAAAGTCAAGATTGTAAAGAAAACTTACTTTGGAATTTATGGATCGGCAAAATAATCTGTACGTGTTAAAGCGCTACTGATTTTGCGAAATACTGAATTTTCAACAAAGATGGAAGGTTTCCTTTTAAAATACTTGTAATGTGTATTCGACCTGAAGTGAAATACATATATTTGTGCATCCTTCCAACACTGTTGTTGTAATTATAGCACAATAAGTGTGAATAAACGGTATCCAGAAAGAAATCCAGAAGGATGGGGTCCTCATGGGAGGGCCAACGCCGCCGGGGCCGCGAACGATTGGGACATTAGGGCGTCTGGAGAAACACCGTGTGGTGGTTTAGTCAGTATGGTCTGCTTGCTGCTATGGGTGTAAAGAACGAGTCTGATATACCCCGTCAAATCCCCCCGGGTTAGGCGGGGATGTGTAAGTGCATTCCCCACACGTTAATAAAAAATAAAATAAGGGTAGTAATAGTTGATCGCAACTCAAGCGGGTCCTGCATGGATCCCTACCTCCTTTTGGTGTAGGTAACATTGATAAAATGCACACCGTGAATCAGAATTTAGATCCTCGCCTGTTCCCTCAAGATTGAAAATCTGAACCAACTAGCGGAGTGTTCCGGCAGGACGGTCATTGAAAACCATACTTGGTCGTCATACTAGGTCTAGTTGTGATACCTCTTCTAGCTACTCTTACTTATTTTAAACAATGTTTTGTTAAAACGACAACAAAATATGATTTTATAGATATATAAAACACAGTTATAATAAAGACAGTTGCAACGTATCTTACAGAATCAGTATAGACGATGACATAGGGCAGGAGTCTCCAAACTACAGCCCGCGGGCAAATCCGGCACTCGAGCACCACCAATCCAGCCAGCGATGATTCCACGGACATCAACTTGCAGTTGTAGATTAAAAATACATGTGTAAATTATTATAAAAAGATGCTCACCAGTAAACCATACATACATCTCTTGCTGGCTAGTTCCGAAAAAGATAAATGCGTGAAATCCAATACTCAATATTCTTCTATATAATTTGTTCATTACAGTAATGCTATGATGAGATCACTAGATCTTGGCCCTTAGGGCTCCAAGGAGCAATCCGTCTGTCGGGCCCGTAGGCTTAAAAGTTAAAAAGTTTCGAAACCCCTGATATAGGGTAAGTTGCTAATAAGCTTGCAGTGCCTTATGAATATTAACAACCTGTATAGATTGTACCTACTAAAACATTCCTGTTACCTAATCTCACAAAAAAAAAGCTGCCCCCTCGCTATAAACAAGACAAAATCTCCTTACAATAGTTTAGTACCAAACCAGACAGACATATATAAGGCCTTTGATAATTAGTACACAATATTGAACGGGGTGATTTGGAATCGAGAACTGGTTATGAAAGTGAAAAAAAACACATTTTTTTATTATTATTATGAATTTATACTCACCGCTCCGAGGCTAAGATAAGAACCATTTAAGCGGACATGATGGGCATAATCATATGCGACTGAACTGAACGGACGTCGCGACACGCCGCTACATCATAGAATAAATAGCAGTGTCACGAGATACATATCTACCCACCTAGAATAGGTACAATTACTTTTTAGTATGAAAACTAACGTGGTTTGTACACATTTTTAATATGAAAAGCGCATGAACTTGCAGTGCGAGGCGAGACACAACGGTAAGCGTTCTGCACTCTCCTTGAAAAAGACCACAGGACGTGGATGAATCTATAGTTGGAAAGATCTGACTTATTTACGTGAGTCAATTCAGTTTTTCATATTAAAAAGGTACTTACAATGACGTACAAAACTACCTACTCACGAATGTTTACACAGATGATGTCTATGCCTAAGCCTATACGATGGCGGGCCCGGGCGGAGCAACGGAGCAACCATGGGTAATAATAAAAATTTAAATGTATTTTATTTTCATTCACTTTCATGACTTGTTTTATTGAGTTATCGATTCCAAACCCCGTTAAATATTGTGTTCTAATTATCAAAGACCTTATATATCTATAATAATTTTTCATCCCATCTATTCGAAAAGGACGACTTGGTTCGCCTTTATGTGCACCCAAAGGTGGTGTTTTCTATAAGAAAGTTTTAGCGGGCAGTAATGAGTTTTTAATCCTCTTTATAAGTGCGCCGCAATTATCTTTGCCGCGCACTTTTTGAATTTGGAACATCTTAGTGTTCAGCACCAAAGAAATCGAACGCAAATATTGTTTGAATAAAGACTGGCTGGTACGACGGCCCATAGTCACGCCGCCGGATGAATGAAAAAAAAAAACAAATTAAAAAAGCGCGAACTACAGCCCGCGTTTTCGTAAATTTTCACGGATTGTTAGAAATTCATTGTTTTGTTTTGTTTTGAAAAATGAGTTCTTCAAGTGACAGTGAAAGTATAGAATTAACTCCTGAAAGCATTAGAACTGACGCAAGAAATGCGATGGATAATCTATTACCTGCAAAATCCCGGGAGAAATATATGAAAGCCTATGGTAATTTTATTGAATGGAGAAATGCAAGAAGCGCCAAGAATTTTTCAGAATCTGTGTTTTTGGCCTAATTCCAGTACTTAGCCAAAACTAAACAACCTTCCACTCTTTGGAGTACATACTCAATGCTAAAATCAACAGTCAGTTCTAATAACGATGTAAAACTGGACACATATTCGAAATTAATAGCGTACCTGAAGAGGATGTCTGATGGATTTAAACCTAAAAAATCCAAAGTGTTCTTAGTCAAAAACGTGGAGACTTTCCTTAATGAGGCACCCGACAAAGTCTTTCTTGCCGTAAAAGTAAGTAGGTAACTATGTTTACGGTGGATTAGTAAAATATAATCATAGTGTATAAACATGCACATTTTATTGTAACCTGTACTTTGATAGATACTTGTCTTATTCACATTCGGTTTTGTTACAGGTGGCTTTAATTTTCGGATTACATGGAGCTTGTCGTGGCAATGAACTTTTAAAAATAACTGTTGATGATGTCGAAAATCACTCGGATGATTTACTGTTAGTAAAGCTGACCGATACAAAAACCAAAATTGACCGATCCTTCGTAATACGAGGAGAATACAAAACTATTGTACAGAAATACCTGGACCTGCGTCCTGCTGCTATGAAGACCAATCGGTGTTTCATCCGTTATCAAAATGGCAAGTGCTTCAAACAAGTGATGGGAAAAAATAAAATTTCTAACATGCCACAAGAAATTGCTACTTATTTGAAGTTACCAGATATCAAACTGTATACAGGGCATTGTTTTCGTCGTATTTCTGCTACCCTTTTGGCAGATACTGGAGCGGACTTAACTGTTCTCAAGCGACATGGAGGATGGAAATCGAGTGCTGTAGCAGAAGGGTATATAGAAGATTCCATTGAGAACAAGGCGAAAACATCTGAACGCATCGTGGAAAACATTAAATTGCAACCTTCAGTTAATCCATCCATACCACTGTCGCCGCGCTTATCTACATCCAAACAACGAGATTCACCGTCACATTTTCCTCAAAATGATCCAGATTCGGACATTTCAAACACGCAGAATATAAAATCTACAACAATCTCTATTCCTAATAAAACTGTAACAATAAATTTTCATAATTGCGAAAATGTCTCAAATGTAAATATAAGTTTTTAGTTGTTTTAATAAAGGATACTATTTAATTTCAATTTAGTTGTTACTCTATGTTTTATTAAATAATAATATTACAATAAAATATGAGGCGCTTTTATTTTCTCATAGTGGGTGATGAAAAGTAGAGTGTATCACTCGGGCGCAAAATATATTTTTGGCTCGGGCGACGTACTTTGAATCCCTCGCTACGTTCAGGATTCTACTAAAGAATCCCTCGCTACGCCTGGGTATTCTACTCTAGAAAAAAGCGCCCTCGCCGTTAAAATATTATTTTGCTCCCTTATGATACAATCTACTTTTAGTTCTGCCTGTTTCTCGAGGAAACAATGGAGATCTACTTGCTGCCGAAGTAAAAAATGTGCCTAAAACCTTCGTCCAAAGTTAAATGAAGACCATTTAATTTAACTAATTTTGTGTTTGTGTAGTGCACACGTTATATCATGGTATATTCAAAAGCAGACACTACTGCGTTGTAAGTAATCCTACTCGTATTTATTTTACTTGAATTTCTCAACGAGTTCGTGAAAGTGGCAATCATGTGGGCTCTATCACTGTCAATTAGGATTCGATTGGACACAATGCGAATTGTGCTTCCACTGCTACTACACAAAGTATTTCTGGTTACCGATACAGGTTATTTTAAATTTTATATGTCATGCAGGATAAAATAAAAAAGCATTCATCTCATTCTGAAGTTCTACCATGAGTTAGCAACAAATGTCATCTAGAACCGATAACCAATGTCGCCTACCTATGATGTTTGTGATTGGCGTACTGGCTATCAATTTTAGTTCTAAAATAGACCGCAAGGTGGCATTGTATTTTTTTCATTCGTTTTTTTCGTGGCAGTTGATATTGAGCATCGATTGGTTTCAATGTTATAAACTCATGGTAAACCTACGGATCTCTTCGTAAGTATCGTACCTTAGAATTCCTAACAGTCCCGATGTCTTTGATATAATAGTTATATGTTTAATTAAGATGCCTTTTTTATGTTATATGTTTAATTAAGAGACAAATTTGATCTGATCATATAAGGTTATCAATTAGGATATGGCTGCGGGGACAGTCTTTCTGAGATGTAGACTGATATCACAAGCTGTAGTGTGCAAGCATACTGTGTTTAGGTATAGTAAAACTTTAACATAAGAGGTTGGATATAAAATTGTAAATGGTGCTGTTACAATTGATACTTCTTATAATGGTATAAACAAAGTTGGAATATGTATACAAATTATGTTGCATGGGTTACGAGAGGGAACGAGTGAATGAATGATGAATGACTGACATTGTGACTGCGTTGTTAATGAAAGTGTTTTCAACGTAACATAAATAATATAATAAAATAAATAACACACTAAACAAAACATGGGTTACAAGAGAGAACGAGTGAATGAATGTTGAATGACTGACATTGTGATTAAGTTGTTAACGAAAGTGTTTTTAACGTAACATAAATAATACAATAAAATAAATAACACACTAAATAAAATATGGGTTACGAGAGGGAACGAGTGAATGAATGTTGAATGACTGACATTGTGACTAAGTTGTTAACGAAAGTGTTTTCAACCAAACATAAATAATAATAATAAAATAAATAACACACTAAATAAAATATGGGTTACGAGAGGTAACGAGTGAATGAATGTTGAATGACTGACATTGTGACTAAGTTGTTAACGAAAGTGTTTTTAACGTAACAAAAATAATACAATAAAATAAATAACACACTAAATAAAATATGGGTTACGAGAGGGAACGAGTGAATGAATGTTGAATGACTGACATTGTGACTAAGTTGTTAACGAAAGTGTTTTCAACCAAACATAAATAATATAATTAAATAAATAACACACTAAATAAAACATGGCTTACGAGAGGGAACGAGTGAATGAATGTTGAATGACTGACATTGTGACTAAGTTGTTAACGAAAGTGTTTTCAACCAAACATAAATAATAATAATAAAATAAATAACACACTAAATAAAATATGGGTTACGAGAGGTAACGAGTGAATGAATGTTGAATGACTGACATTGTGACTAAGTTGTTAACGAAAGTGTTTTTAACGTAACAAAAATAATACAATAAAATAAATAACACACTAAATAAAATATGGGTTACGAGAGGGAACGAGTGAATGAATGTTGAATGACTGACATTGTGACTAAGTTGTTAACGAAAGTGTTTTCAACCAAACATAAATAATATAATTAAATAAATAACACACTAAATAAAACATGGCTTACGAGAGAGAACGAGTGAATTAATTTTGAATGACTGACATTGTGACTAAGTTGTTAACGAAAGTGTTTTTAACGTAACATAAATAATACAATAAAATAAATAACACACTAAATAAAATATGGGTTACGAGAGGGAACGAGTGAATGAATGTTGAATGACTGACATTGTGACTAAGTTGTTAACGAAAGTGTTTTTAACGTAACAAAAATAATACAATAAAATAAATAACACACTAAATAAAATATGGGTTACGAGAGGGAACGAGTGAATGAATGTTGAATGACTGACATTGTGACTAAGTTGTTAACGAAAGTGTTTTCAACCAAACATAAATAATATAATTAAATAAATAACATACTAAATGAATTAAATGTAAAAACAAAACGAAGCTATGAATGATTTGCCTTGGATAACGAAGCTATGAATGACTTGCCTTGTATAACGATCACTGTTATAATATGGCCAATAAATAATTTTAATTTGAATATGATATCATCAGGGTGGGTACATCTAAAATAACACAAGTAAGTATATGTTATGACGCAGTGCCGCGGAGAACTGTAGCTTATGACTTTGGATACCACTGCAACTGCACTGAAGTTTTAACTTCAAATCTGGCAGTCTCTCAACAATTCATAATTAATACTTTTATTATTAATGTAACACATACTCATAATTTGAAGTAAGAAAATAATTGAAAATTTTAATTATATCAGTAGTTTGTGGAGTGTCGTTTACATAGTCGATAAAGTTACACATTGACTACATAATAATGGGTGTAACAGTGGGCAGGGCACATAGCACGCAGAACAGATGGCCGATGGGGCCGAAAGGTTCTGGAGTGGAGACCACGTACCGGCAAGCGCAGCGTAGGTCGTCCACCGACACGGTGGACAGACGACCTGAGAAAGGTCGCAGGACGACGTTGGATGCAGGCCGCTTCCAACCGGTCCTTTTGGAAAATCATGGGGGAGGCCTATGTTCAGCAGTGGACGTCCTACGGCTGAGATGATGATGATGATGATGACATAATAATGTCACAGTATTAAGTATAAACTTAATAATTAATTCATTCGATAGCTAATTAACACACACATGTACCTATAAAGATGTTTTGTCAAGCACAAACTCGCGCGCCACATACTTATCCTTTGTACAATTGGTTCTTGTGTCGGTCTCCGAATATACCGGCTTAGCCTAGTTTGGGACCTTCAGGGAAAGTCAGTTAGGGCTCATATTAAGTATTTAAGTTATATCATGTTAAGTATTTAAGTTATACCGTATATACCATAATAAGATGTATTGAGATTGGTAAATAAAAATAAACATCAAAAAACCATTAAAATTACCTTATTGACTCAGTATCCCGTTTACGCTTAGAACAAAAAATTTTGACGTCAATGCTCGTCAACGAAAGCGGCCGGCATTATTTGACTGTAATTCCAAATAAACTATGTGAACTAAAATATATCACATCAAGGTGTAAATAACAATAGAACTTAATTAGTATGGATTGGTCCACACGAAGCAAACCTATAAGTTATCGTCCAGATAATGCGTTCAGTCATTACCCCTGACACCTGACGCCTGACACTCCTTCTATTGGGAATGTTAATGACAACCTTAACACTTTTTGTTTACCTAACCCTACTTTTGCGATAACAGTAGTGTCATGATGGAAACATAATGGCATCATAATAGTGAATTAAATATAAACAATTTCTTCTGCCGTTCGTTTCGATAGCACATTTCATGGTACTCAATGAAAGTGTTGCTGTGCGCAAACTTAGCGAATATTATCTTATTACATGATTACCGCATGCAATTATTATTATCAAAAAAAAATTACGGGATAAGAATTAAAAACAATTGTTTAATTTAAAGTAAAGAGAGTAACTGACCTACCATGGCTGACCATCAATGAGAACGGACTTAAAATATTTTTATAGTATTACTTTTTTAAAGCACTAACGCCTGCCTAGCGATACCAAACATTGTAATTTTTAGAGAGATAAATTCAAATCCTCGGACGGGATTCAATCCCGCGTCTACCGACGATCCGTGTCGGTCCGAGGCTCGAGGTTCGAGCATCGAATTTTAACTATCTCATTTTAACCGTCGTATGGGGACACAGCGACATCTATTGAACAGCTTTCCAACCAAACAACAAAAGAATCCAACAGAAAGAAGAATTTTACAAATACTTAACTTTCGTATTGTTGTCACAACCCTTCAAAATTTTTATGATATTACTTTTTTAAAGCAGCTAGCTGCTTAGCGATACCAAACATTACAATTTTAAGATTCGATTCGAATATTCTATACTCGGACCTCGAACCTCGGTGGCCTAGTTGGTCATGGCGTCTGACACGGACTCAAATAATCAAATTATGACGCACAAAGACGAGTCATTACCGCACGCAGCAGAAGACATTTATGTGCAAACATCGAAAGCAGCCAATTCGCTCGCACATGTAATGTTCGTGCATTTGGACTTTGATATATTTGAGTTCTTTTCTATTTTAATTCTTATACAAGTTGTAATTTTTTGCACTTACGATACTAAGAACCTACTCTTATCACAAAATGAGTAAATTGTTAAATTTTAAAATCTATGTTTGTATGTGTAATAGTAATCGAATTTAACGGGCAATGCTATTCAAACTTAATTCTGAAACATATTACAGAATCGGGGCCTAGTTAAGTTTTATGACATTTTCAAAGTAAATCAAGTCACTTTATATCGTTTGGTACTTAAAATTCCAATCACATTACATATTAACTGTGAAACTAGCCTATTTATTCTGTCAGAAGCAAAATTATGGACGTAATTTGAACTAAAACAACGAAATTCTAGCGTTCGTAATAATTTACGTTATATATTTTAATGTTATTATTTATTATCAAGTTTACATTGTATACTGCCAAAGGTGTCATATTTATTTGAGGACAAGCTTCGCCCAATCCTCCGCCCGCGTGGATAATTACTTACTGTGTAAATCTAATCGTCCTAACTTTCCACTACATTAGTTGCTCTCGTTCTCGATTTATGAAGGCCTTGCTTTTGGAGTAATCTAAGATGCGCCTTTGAGCGTCTTCACACTCCATGAAGGGGTGTATCTAAAGCACGGTAATTTACATAATAAAATAGCAATAAGATTAATGTATAAAGTTGTTTGATTCAGCGAAAAGTTATGTGATCAGTGTAAAAAGAACGCATGACGCAAATTATCAAATAGAGACGATAAAAAATGTGTAATAGACATATTCATAATTATAGTTGTTGATTATCAGGGTTGGTGGGCGAGTGGACTGTAGTTTAAGAGTGCATACTTGAACAAAGAGAAGAGACGCATGAGTATTTGTGGTGTCTTGTAGTTTTCTTATTTACAATAACAATTATGGACGATGTATTACCTAGTAGAGCAGTAAAACACAAGAGATAGAGAGCTTTAAGATTTTGCAACATAACAAACCTAATTATTAGCTTTTATTTGTTGGGTTGCCAACAACAGTGAATTTAGTCATAGACATAATTTACTTAGTATTAGCCTTACTCAAGCTAGATCACCAAGCGAATAGGATGCACATAAAAAAATAAAGTACGTACATTATTGACAGAGCGAGCGAAGCGACTCTGCTTTAACTGGCCAAATTGACTTTCATCTGTCCGTATGTTTGTTAGGTTGTATGTTGGTCTTACTGTACAGGTCGCATTTTTCCACCAATCTTGACTATGACCTTGTTCTTCTATTCAATAGAGTTTTTATCGTCGGCTATTTTTGTTGTAGTTGTTTGGATACTTTTCCTAAAAAGGGGAGAAGTTTGCTACGATGCTATTTACCGGCCGGTTTTGATTAAATTTGATAAACACATAAGGCACTTGACTTTAAAGAGGATTTTCGAGTATGAGCATAATCAGTCAAGTGGTTGCCGAGATAATAGGTTGTGAGGTTTAAAAACTGGATGATTATGGTTATATTCGGCAAGAACTTTTGGTACCAACAACATAAAAATATAAAATGGTAGCAGAATTGCTCAATAAATATCAGTAGTCAAGTTTTATTTTTATTTGAATTTTATCTTTATTCAAATCAAATTATTTTGGGGTTACCATTCGGCGTATTTTTCAACGCTCATAATTTTGTTCTGTGGCTTTAAATTGGACTAATACTCCACTTCCAACTGCACACAGACTGTGTATAATTGCCGCTGATAAGACTGTGCTCGCAAAGTCTACAGCTGTTTGCAGAACTACTAGTAATAAAAATATATAGCTAGTGAAAGTGTTACTTAACACCAATATCACAAACTAGAGGTATCAAACGCACTGAATACTTATTTTCTAATCCAATTTATCATGTAACATACAATAAGGAACAAAATACACGTGTTCAACACGTCATTTAGCTAAACGCCAACATTGCGAGCTCGGTTGGCCCTTCATTAGTAAACAATTGCGATACCGTTGTACTAATAACTTTCTATTCTGTCGATACGGAACAAAGCTCTATCCAGAAGCTAATAAAGATAAATTGGTGTGACGTAATTTAAACTTTAATTAATTTATGGGAACTTTGATTTGTATGTTTGTTTTGTTTGGCTCAGTGTATGGGAAGTGCTCAGTGTATACATTTTATATCTATAATTTGTATACATAATGAATTATCAATGCAGAGCATGCAGGGCTAAAGCGTTGGCGCTACAAACTTGAAACGTAAGCTAATGATTTCTAGATGTTTATGATATTCAATTTATTTCTGTGGCTTTGTATTCCAAAGACTAAACAAGCGAAGCCGCTGGCGAGTCAGCTATAGTTTTCTATTTAAATAAATACGAAATTATTTTCTGTAGTAAGAGCATTACTTGAGAACGGCTGGATCCGATTTTGATATATTCTTTTTTACATATTTTAATTGGGAAGACTGTCCGACATATTCGAAAATTCGGGAAAACTGAAAGTGATTTTTTCTTAGCGGCAGGACTAACAATTCATTTTACTTTCCATAGATATACATACACAAACTTAATAATAATATACTGTACATACAGCTTCGTGAATATATACCAAAAAATGACGTACATAACTGGTAAAGGTTCTCCCTCAGGGATCTTCTAAACAACACCTAATAATAGGTAATAGTTGATATTAGGCTCGCCCCATACCAGATCAGAGAACAGAAACTTAACTGGCAAAGTTTAGATGTTCATTAAATCTCAGCCGACCTTTGGAAATGAACACGTACACTCTATCACACCTCACTATTTAAATCGGATCAAATGAAAAAGATACCATCTTCGGATTTAAAACAAAAACTGCGCAAACACCGATAACCACTCGGCTACGTATGTATGTTTAAAGTAAAGAAACAATATAGGTATATCTGTTGCTAGTTTCTGTTGTTACTAGCAAATAATGATTGGTTGATATAGTTAGATTAATTTTATTCGAATAGTTACTTAAATTTACTACATCTTGTAGTACCAATATTTACGATAAGACTTCTGGTACTGAAATTTAGAGTTTCAAACCACAACCATGCTGTAAATCTGGCGAAAATTGGCTAAAATAAGTATATCAGTTAATAATACGCGAACAATGTGTTTCTGAACATCAAATTTAGATAAAGGACTTTGAAGCTGTAGAAGTAGATATCATATTTATTCATAAAACAGTGAAAAAAAACATATATATACAGGGTGTTTGGTAGAGGGACCGACATACCAAATGAGCGTGTTCGGGGGCCCACTTGGAGAATACAAGTTGGCCAAAAAAATCCCAGACCCCCCCAATTTTTTTATGGGAATTTTCCCTTTTTCTCCGAAATCGTACCTATTTACCACTACAACATTTGTAAAATCTGTTTTAGACAGGATGTTTTTAGTTGAATTTGGTCTCTATACACCTTCAGGCCAAGCAATGGATTTTGAATTGGATTGTCCTGAAGGTGTATAGAGACCAAATTCACAAAAAAAAGTAAAAAACAATTGGGGGGTCTAGGATTTTTTTTTGGCCAACTTGTATTCTCCAAGTGGGCCCCCGAACACGCTCATTTGATATGTCGGTCCCTCTACCAAACATCCTATATAATTATTGTTATATCTACGAACTCAGAGTTGATGAAGCAAGGTTTACACGTGGACATGGTGCAATAGATGGTCAGTTTGGTAAATGGTAATAAGTCTTCCGCAATTGCGCCATGTCTCGATACTTAGGTAGGTATCAGATTGATCTATTGAACTATAGTTTTCATTAAAGTTGATTGGTGTTATGCATAACATTTTGCAACTGGTTGGCGACAGTTGCAAAAGTTCGTGTGGAAATATTCCATACTTTCATTGGCCAATTATTTAACTTGTAAGTGCCTATACTCTACCCATTTACCTATTGAAATGAGTTGCAATTGTTGTTTAAATTAATAACTGTAAAAAGTATATTCCGGCTCAATAGATAAATGCTGTTTCTCAGGTATTTTGTTACAGTGGAAAAACGTAATTTTTTATCGGTGTAATAATTATAGAAAAAAGGCTGAAATTTTTGTTTTTATCAGACGTATTAAAAATTTCAGTGGTCAGCTTTAATACGTCAATTTTTTAAACATTAATACACCTTTGTTGCCATACGGTAAAATAAAAATATATATCAAAAACTGTAACTTCAATTACTATAATTCATATTAGAATATTATATTAGAATTAATAACTTATATAGGCGTTTAGTCATTGGCGACCTATCCATCATTTTAATCCATCATCATTCTAACCTTTACCTACTTCATTATTTGTAATTAACGACGTGCTTTCTAATCTTACTAGATTAATTATCTTTACTGGTCTTCATGATATAGCAAAAGGATAAGAATAGCTAAAAACAATAATGTGATTCCATAATACTGGATCTATCTCTGTATATCAGAAGTTTTGTAACTAACACACCAGCTTTATTTTGATATATTAGCTATCAACGTAAATAAATAAATCTACAATTACAAAATAAACAGAATTCATTAAAATCCACACTAATAGAATTAGTCCACAGTTCGTCGAGTGATTTATCGGTCTTAGCTTCAAACAGAACGCGACTGACTAATGTAATATCATTACATTTTACTGAAATTATTTAATATTTATACACGATGTTGGTAGGACCATTATAAGAACATTTTCTGAGATAAATTGGAACCTGTTCAACTGTTCATGTATTCATAAAAGTCACAGGGACTTAAATATGAAGTTTTATTTCGCCGTATGTTGCCATGTGTCGTTTAGTATCTAAAATAATTTCAGAGCACCTGATGTACTTTACTTGAATAGAGAAAAATGCTGTGGGCCCGGATTTATCGCCTAACACCTGTGAAGGGGTGACCTTGCTTACCAAGGTCAATTAATTATTACAAAAAGCAAAGTGACACTCGTGGCACAGCTTGTTTTGTTATTAATTACGTCACAATTGGAAATGTATGCTCTTTCTAATAAACATGATATACCTAATGATAGTTAGTGATGTTCTAATGTTGTATTTTGCCGGTTAGTCAACTAGCCGACTAGTAAAATAAAAAACTTTGGCAAAAAACTAAATCAAAAGCGGGAAATATTTTACTGACACTATTATTAGGACATTAAACCAAAATCAAAAACTTAGATGCCGCTGGTATTTTAATCACTAGTTACTTTGTATTATATTATATTATATTATATTATATTATATTATATTATATTATATTATATTATATTATATTATATTATATTATATTATATTATATTATATTATATTATATTATATTATATTATATTATATTATATTATATTATATTATATTATATTATATTATATTATATTATATTATATTATATTATATTATATTATATTATATTATATTATATTATATTATATTATATTATATTATATTATATTATATTATATTATATTATATTATATTATATTATATTATATTATATTATATTATATTATATTATATTATATTATATTATATTATATTATATTATATTATATTATATTTGTTATTATTATATTAGTTTTGTTTTCTCGACTTTTGTCGGTCTTTCATAAATACCCCGTCCCGTAACCCACAGGAAAAAAGGTATTTATGTCCCACTTCTGTCTCCACCACCACTCCACCACTGTTGTCTATTGTATCCTTGTTGTTCCTCTCCTTCGTCTTAGCTGCCTGGTTTGTCGTGTGTTTGTTGATTGCTATGAATTTGGTGTAATAGTTGCGTTAAGTGTATCTGGTGTGTTTGACGAATCTTGTGTGTTTGTTGAGTCTGGTATGTTTGTCAACTGCTGTGTGCCTAGTGTGTTAATTTGGTTTTGTGTATTGTGAACGAACTCGGTATCTCCTAGCACTTTACTTAGTATTGTGGATGTATGAATGGCTGCTTGTTTTTGTAGATTGCTGATATCTATGTTAGTTTCCAGTTTATTGAGATGTTTGCTTAAGCTTTTTGCTACTATGCCAGTTGCGCCTATCACTATGGGAATGACAGTCGTTTGTGTATTCCACAGACGACTGATTTCAGTTTTGAGGAGGTGGTATTTGCTCAGTTTTTCTATTTCCTTCGCGCCTATGTTGTAATCAGAAGGTACTGTAACGTCTATGAGATATGTTTTATTATTTGTTTTGTCTACGTATATCAAGTCGGGTCTATTGTGTGTTACGGTTACATCGGTTTGGACGGGTATTTCCCAAAGTATTTTAGCGGAATCGTTTTCTTTTACATGTGGCTGGCTGAGTGTTTCTTTCCACCAAAGGTCCGAAACAGCTATTGCATGCTTTTTGGCAAGACAACAGTAGACGTACTGGACGAGGTTATTATGTCATTTGACATAGTAGGTCCCCGCCAGTTTGTCGCATCCGGATATGATGTGCTGCGTGGTCTCATCTTTGCTGGCACATAGGCGGCATTTTCCATCCACTGCCTCTTTCAAGATGTCTCGTTGGTGTTGCCGGGTCATTACAGCTTGGTCTTGTATAGCAAATATGGAAGACTCTATGCTTGGTGTTATCTGTTGTTTTTTGATCCATTTAAATGAGAGTACCGTATCAATATTGGCCTGATCTAAAACTTTTATAGGAAACTGTCCGTGCAATTGCTTGCTTCTCCATACATCATTCTGCTTTTTGACTATAGGTTTTTTTATTTCTGTATCTGTGTGTTTGTTGCCATGTGGTAAGTTAAGTTCAGTTTCAATTTTTGTGCTTCTTTGACTATTGAGTATTTGTCTCTGTTAACATCATGTTGTACTATTGCCTTGATGAGGTCGTCACTTTTTGCTTCTAAATATTGATTGTATTTGACTATTTGTGTTTTGTACATGTACTTTACATTTTGAAGCCCTCTTCCTCCTTGTGCGACGGGTAAGTATAATCTGTCTACTTCTGCCTTTTGCTGATGAGCCTTGTTCATTGCTAGCAACTTTCTGGTTTTCGTGTCTATTTTCTTAAGATCACTGTTTTTGAAATTGATTATACCGAATGAGTAGAGTAATACGGGAATGGCGTAGGTGTTGATTCCTTTTATGAGATTGCGTGAATTGAGATGGGTGTTGAGTAGTTTCTTTATCCTTTTGAAATATTCTTTACAGATTTGCTCCCTAATGATATTGTGTTCTAATTTACCTGACTCGTGAATCCCTAAATATTTATATCTATCTCCAATTGCCAGTTGTTTGAAAGTTTCCCCACTAAGTAGTATATGTCCCTCACCTGTCACGTTGTTTCTGTGTCCTGAACTAATGTGTATGGTATTGCATTTATCTAGACCGAACCGCATTCCTATGTCGTTTGTGAATATTTCTACACTTTCCAATAGTACTTTGAGATTGTTTTTATTGTTTGAATATACTTTAAGATCATCCATGTACAATAGGTGATTGATCCAAATACTGTCTTTAAGTTTGTATCCTTTCATTTCATACTTATTCAGTATAAATGAAAGGGGGTTGATAGCTAGGCAGAACAAAAGCGGTGAAAGGGAGTCGCCCTGGAATATTCCGCGCCTAACGTAAATTGGTTCAGTAGTTATTGATTCTTTGGAGCCACGGGCCGTCATAACCACCTTCCATGAGGGCATGGCCAGTTGAAGGAATCCCTTGATCATGGCCGGGCACTTATAGACATCAAGTATTTTGTGAAGCCATTCATGTGAGACACTATCGAAGGCTTTTTGATAGTCTATCCATGCCATGCTGAGATTCCTTTGAGATTGATGTGCATCCTCTAATATAGCTTTGTTGACCATGAGGTGATCTTTACATCCCCGGGCACCACGGCGACATCCCCTTTGTTCAATGGCTATTATGTTATTATTATGGCAGTGGTTGTACAACATGTCAGCCAGTACGGAAGTGAGTACTTTGTACATACTTGGTAAACATGCTATTGGCTTCCAGTTTTTTGGGTCTTAGTGTTGCTATTTTTAGGTAAAAGTATGACCTGTCCTGTGGTGAACCACTCCTCTATCGCTTCTGTACCGTTTACTACCTTTGTGAATAATGACGCTAAGTATGTATGAGTGCTGGTAAGATATTTTAAGTAGTAGTTTTGGATTTTATCAATTCCAGGTGATTTCCAGTTCAGTAGTTTTTGAATAGCAGATTTTACTTGGTATTCTGTGATTTCCTCTGTTTCAACTGTAGTGACGTCTTCTGATGAAATTTCAACCTCTTTAATCCATTAAGCTTGTCTGTTGTACTGCTCAGGGTTTGATAAAATTGATTTCCAGAATAGTTCCACTCCTTCTTTACTAGGGATTTTGATGTTATTATTACTATTGTCTCCTAAACTTTTGTACAGTCTGTGTTCGTTTTCTTTAAATAGCCTATTTTGTTCCTTCCTAATGTTCATATCTTCATATCTCTTTATCCTACCCGCTAAAGCTTTTACTTTTTGTTTTAAAATTTCTGCAGTGTTGTTGAGTTCAGTTTCATTTTGAATGTTGTACTTAGTATAGAGTTTCTCTTTATGTTTCCTCATCATGGGTGTGTCGACTCCTCTTTGAATTTCAGTCAAACGTCCTAATTCCTTCCTAAACTTTTCTATTTTCTTTTTAATTAGTTTTTTCCATGCTGGGTCTCTTTTTGGTTTAATGGTATTGTTGGGAGTGTAAGGTGTTTGGTTATTGTTTGTTATGAGTGTTTTGGCGGTGGCATAGATAATGTCGTTGATTTCCCTAAGATTTCTATGGGTGATTAATAAATTGGGTAAGTATGCGTTAAGTGTGTTTAGGTTTTTTATAAAGTTTCGATTAATTTTAGCTTTCGGTAGCAGTAGCAGCTCTGCGATAGGAATCTCTTTAGTTTCAGCTAGTGTTTGAAGAAAGTGTAATACTAAGGGATCCTGATGTTCGTCTACTTCTATGTTGCTCGTCAGCTGGTCCATAATTTCTGCTTGTTCTGGGTTGATTTGAGATTCGTGTGTTATTGCCGGTGTTGGAGTTGTATTTTGTTGCTGTGTATCAACTGAAATCTTGTCAGTGTTCTCTGATGGTAGTATACCTTCTGCTTGTTTCTGAATCCTATCAAGTAGTTCTTGTGATATAACATTTTGTTTTATGATTCTGCGAGCTTGATTAGATAATGTGTTTCCGTTAAAGTTGTGTATTTTAGGGTTATTAGGGTTCCTATCCGTGAAAAGTGTTTGTAATCGGCCTATATAGCCGGGTCCGTCTGCTCTTGCCTTGAAGTAACAGTACATAAGTTCTTCCAGTTCCTGTGTAGACCACTTTCGTCTTCTATCATCATTGAGTGCATTATTCGTGGTCGTTGCAGATGAGCCGGCAGAGTCTGTAGGCGAAGCCCTACTCTGCAAAACATCATCCGCCCCCTCCCCTCGTCGGTCGGCTGTAGTATCTTCGGGTTCCCCGACTCTCGCCCGCCTGTTCAGCAGAGAGCCGCTGACGGCTTGCATGCTGTCACGTCCAGCGTCAGCTCCAGACGTGCCCCGGCGCTCACCTCCGGGTAGCGGCCCTATACGTGTTACATTATTTGTGTTCTCCATGTTGAATGGGTTACCATTGCCCTGTTAGCCGCATAAGTTTTAATAGTACGCGTGTCCACCCCCCACGTGGTCTGGTGTTCGACCCGGACGTAAGGCTGGATTTTGGGGGGCATATTATATTATATTATATTATATTATATTATATTATATTATATTATATTATATTATATTATATTATATTATATTATATTATATTATATTATATTATATTATATTATATTATATTATATTATATTATATTATATTATATTATATTATATTATATTATATTATATTATATTATATTATATTATATTATATTATATTATATTATATTATATTATATTATATTATATTATATTATATTATATTATATTATATTATATTATATTATATTTGTTTCTCTAATTTTGAGTAAGCAAATATAATAGCGTTTTGACGACTATTCGAACAGTTGGTGTTACCCAACAAGTTAAATCAAAGTCAAAATCAACATTATTTATTCAATTTAGGCATCAAAGACGCACTTATAAACGTCAATTCATTATAATGTACTTTAAAGACCCTACAACCGCGTTCCAAACTATATAGAGCCTACTTCGGTAGGCTCTATATAGTTTGGAGCTTTATATATATTGAAGAAGCGGCAAGAAACTCGGTGCCATTCTTTTCATATAGATTATTCACAATGTTTCTACTTGGGAACTACTATTATTACATTTTATGGTCGGTGTGTAGTCGTCGGCTTTACCCGACTAGTCGGTGAGCAGTCATCTTTTATGATACTCAAAATATCATTAATTTACTAAACAAAATGTTCAGACAACTCGATGGCTAACTAGTGACAACTTTTAAGGCAATCCAGACATATTGAACAGTTTCACAAAATCAATTAACTTAACATGATTATTATATTTCCGAAGTAAATCAATCTTTAAAGTAGCCACGCCTGTCTTCTAGGTTAGCGACATTGCATAAATCGATGCTCGAATATGGTCTAAGGTCAAAACAACTGTTGTACATATAGTTGTTTATACTTTAGTTATTTTAGAGTTCCATACAAGATTAAAGGCTAGAGCTAAATGTTTGAATCGCTATAGACATTCCGTTGAATTTTAGCGTGTACATGTATTTATGTATATGTAATATGTATATAAGTCATCAGGTTAACATAGTATCTTCTGCCTAGTTTGGAACTTGAAGATCTTGTGTGGATGTTGTCCCATATTATTATTATATATATTAATATAAAACAAGTCAAAAAATACCTCACTGCCTCAAGACAAGAGTCTATGACAAATGTAAAATGTGTGTTACCAGTGATGTACTAGTAATATGGCACTGAAATGTGGTCCCTTACTATGGGCCTCATAAGCAAACTCAAAGTCGCACAACGAGCTATGGAGAGCTATACTGGAGGTTTCTCTACGTGATCGAATCAGAAATGAGGAGATCCGTAGATGAACTTAAGTCACCGGCATATCCCGGAAGATAAGCCAGTTGAAGTGGCAGCGGGAGGCCACATAGCACGCAGAACAGAAGACCGATTGGGCCGGAAGGTAAGGAGTGGAGACCACAGACCGGCAAGCGCAGCGTAGGTCGTCCACCGACAAGGTGGACAGACAAACAACCTGATAAAGGTAGTAGACGACGTTGGAAATTTGTGGGGGAGACCTATGCTCAGCAGTGGACGTCCCGCGGCGGTTATTAAATTTGAAATAAATGTAGATTACCGCCCGGGAATATCACATAGGCTTTTTATTCCGATTTATTCCCAGTTATTGTGATCCTCCTTCTAAATAGATCACAATAACCTTGTTCCTTTTATAGTTCCGATAAATTCTTAATACAAATGAGGTGGCACGGAAGTACCCTCTGTCCCCGAGTCCGATACTCACTTGGCCGGTTATGTAATAGAATAACATGACATGTGTATGTCTAGAGTATGCATATTTACCTATGTGAACGAACGGCTAGCAAGGCGGGCGTAAGTGGGAGTCCATATAAGGAAAGGGCTTCTAATTTTAACACTTAGTATCACTTATTCTGTGGTATAGTTTCGGATTTGTGGTTTCATGACGTCACACTATGCATTGCGACAGCATAGCGTTTTAATACGATATAAATTACGTTTATATGCCCCTTTTGGTAACTACCACAGAGCTGAAATGTGTAAGACAGTGGACAATGAAGTGCCTGTAAAATTTTGTTTTTATTTAAATTACTTATCATCAACCAGCCTATACATTCCTTGAAAATGGGCTTTCCTTTCAGGGAGAGTTGTATAAACCTTAAGCCTCTATGCTCAGCCAGAAGCATGGAAATGATGCAAAAGAGAATGTTTGAGATAATCACCTGAAAAGGTGAAACAAATTTGACGAAACAATTACTGATCGATGTTTTAAGGATATCCTTGAGAAACTGATATGTCCGTATCTGCTACGCCGAAAAATATTCGTGGTGAAGGGCGAAGTGCAATGCCCCCAATACTTTGAAGCCACCGTCTGACTATCTGGTTTTACTATGCTATTTACCTTCAAGATTGGAAACATGTCGCTGAGCATCTATCGATATGCTCGAATAATTGTCTTTGAATGCCAGTACTCTAGTTCGTATCTGCTACCACCTTCAACGAATTCTGTCACGTCAGAGCGGAGTTGAAAAAACAGCTAAAATCTTAAATATACTCGTACTACTATACTACAGCCAACTCGAGAGCAGCAGTCAAGTGAATCTAATAAGTAGCTTTATATTTGAACACTTCATATTATTATTGTAACTTATTACTCATGAGAGTTACATGTACTTGTATAAGACTGGTGATCCAGATTACCAGTGGGTCAGTGACATTGACACTGTTAGAAATGGCGGCATGATTGTGCACCTTACACATTGGAGGTAGACCAAAAGTGGTTATTTTATAGTATTACAAATTAAAAACGCAAGTTTTAAAAGTTGTTCGGATATCATGGATTTTATTTTATATTTAATTGATGTCTTCGTAATATATAACCATCATCAAAGTGGTTATCATCAAAAATCACTTTTGGTTTGATATTACATATATCAAAATCAAAGTATTATAATATTCTGACTGTAAATATATTAAAATTACAGACTAACTTAGAATGTTTTCAATGTTGTTCAACATAGCTTTATAATAGATAACAACGAAGAAAAGGTAACTGATAACAACGAAGCAAATGAAGGAAGCAGCTTTCAATGGAGAAATATTTATTGTTTACCGAATTTTACAGATTTAATCTCACACTAGCTGCGCCCCGCGGTTTCACCCGCGTGGTGATGGATGATGATGATGATGATGATGAAAAGTATCCTATGTGTTAATCCAGCGCCTCATCTACCCCCATACCAAATTTCATCAACATTAGCCCCCCCGTTTGTGCGTGAAAGAGTAACAAACATCCATACATCCATACATACAAACTTTCACGTTTATAATATTAATAGGATTATATTATATATTATATATTATAATAGGATATTGAAAAGTGTAGTTTCGAACTTTGGTCAGAATATTTTGATGAAAGATCATTATCCAAAGGTATTTGGTACAAAACTGTCCAACCTTCACTTCTTCTGTTTGCCGTGGTTTATAAAAGCCAATATGGGTAGGAATGAGATAGTCACAGCTGCAAGACTTCGATCTGGGTATGTTCCTCTTAATAAATTTGGCTGTATGATGGGAAAAACTAATTGTCCAAAATGTGAGCATTGTGGTGTCGTTGAGGATATTTTTCATGTGTTGATGGATTGTGCCAGGAACGAAAGTCTGCGGCGGCAATTGTTCACCTGTGACCACGTTTTCTGGCAGGTAGGCAGTTGCAATACAATATTATCTCAACCAGAAACAGATGATGCCAGAAAGTTGTATGATCTATATCAAGCAGCTTTAAAAAGCAGATTATACTTTTAAGTGATTTTATACTTATGTAAGTTCGTTACAAGGGTGGCATATTCTTGTAGAATAAAACCCTGTTTAAAGTAAAGGAAAAAAAAACGAAACAATTGCAGATGAAGATATTATACAAATTGAGGATAATCAAAATGGTGAAAATATATTAAGGTTAAAGACAGTAAAGACGATCACGAAGTTATTGTGATCAAAGATGACGGTAGCTGGTGATGAGGCAGAGAATGGTAATGAAGAAAAGAATGGTATGGTGGAACGGGGTGACAGAAGATGGCGGGGACGAAGTAGGATGTCATACTACCAAACGGCTACAAATGGTAATTGTAGACTAAAAGTATTGATGTGTGACGTGGCACAGCACTATACATCAGTTTCCTATGCCTTATTCGCCTAATATTATATTTACTACAGTAGTTTAAACACTGGAGTGTTTGTACACCACATCCTTGAGGCAGAGCATCTACTACTGGATACCAAAGAAAACAGGCACTAGTACAAGAATAAATAAGTTTATTTGCCTTTTTGTGTTGGTCCGAATAAGTGTGCAATAACCCTAAAGCACGATTGCGTAATAATTTTGTGCGTGAGAAAGATTAATGAATTGTCACTAATTAGGTAGGGTATTTTATTTATATAATTATCAACCATGGATTTATGGGAGAAAAATGCCCTTGAATGCGGCTGTTGTTTCATAGAATAATCGACTATTATAGTTTAAGATAGTAAGAAATGCTAAGTAACATAATTAAATAAAATTATTATAATGACGTGATTTTAGTCTTGATAGTAATATAATGAGAAGAATAAATTATAACTCGAATTAGTATTTCGCTCAGAAAATATAAATAACTAATGTTTTCTAGATAATCTTACTTACTGAAGGAGCTGTCCAGACTCTTTTAAAAACTACAAGGGACAAAGAGCTGGTGTTTATCTCAGCCCACGTATTAGACTGGCTATCAAAGTCAGCACTTTCTAGGTTGTCTAGGATGCCAACCTTTTAGGCACCCTTCCTGCAGATACTGATTTTAATGCTATTTTTTATCTTTGTTATATCTATATTTTTTAAATGTTTTTTGATAATTAGTTTACATTGCTTTTTTTAATAAACTGTATTATTGTAATGTATTTTAATATAATTTATTTTACTGCGCCCCTAAATGCATTTCGTATTTTCGTATAGCTAAAACAATATCTTGCTGATTACATCAAATTATATATATTATTATACAAACTACATAATATATTGAATTATATTTCCTATTGACATGGTCCACTTTTTCACCCGTGCAGCTTTGATATCTGTATATGATAAAATTATGTAGTAAAAACATAAAGAAACGGTTACAGATTTAGCACGCATATTTCAAAACTCTTGCATTGTAGGATCCAACTTTCAAATTATAAAAGCAACCAAACATGTTGTCCATAAAAAAACTTATCAAGTGCACTACTTATTACTACTAAAATTGTTAAACACGATACATCTCATTATATTTTGGAAGACTAGTGTTTTTACTTGACGCACACTTTTTAGAACTCTTTTGTTTTTTGAGTTTCGCGGCTCAAGTACATAGATTTTTTCATAATTCCGGAACTGATAGGTTTATTCGGTTTTTTTCTTCTTTTGGCTATTTCCATAGTTGCTTTTTAGTACCAAGATTCACATTAATATAATATTTTTTTATTAAAATTTATTCAATGTGTAAAAAAGATAAAAGTTATGTTTTTTTGATGATCGAATACAAGAATCGAACATTTTTATTTTGTACTTAACGGGTGATATTTTTCTCCGGACCGGAATCCGAAGAAGTTATGAGTAGTACAAATTGTCTCTTTATCTAAACCATCATTATCAATTCTAAAAAGGTGAAACTGGTCCTTGGGACGAGTTTCAGACTTGGACGACCTGCCCCCTAACCCAATTTAACAATATGACTTAAAGAGGTTTTTAAATATTATTAATCGGTCCGTGTGTCTAGTGTTTTTCGCTTTATTTCCGAACTTTCATTCATGAAATGTTTAAGTTTTGTACCTAGTTGGTCTTCAAAAGTTCTCACACCACGAATACTTATAATATAATTGACCACGAACTAAATAATTTACAGATTTTAACAGACCATACATCCCCATAGTGTGGTCATATCGAATTATTCAGTTATTAAATTTAAATTACAAGAAACACTGTAAAAGACGTGTCTTAATAATATTTTATACGGCTAAATCAAAGCTCTTCCCCTTGGGAATTAATTTTTGTATAATCTCTTCTGCACTGCCTAAATCGGAGTTTAAATGTAAATTGCATCGTTATTATTTTTATAATATTGGTGGATTAGGGTGTAATAGATTTCATTAATGCAATATTTTATACTATTTCATATATTGTACCAATATATTAAAAATCAGACAATTTTGAAAGGAATCTAATTATAGGCAAATAGGTAGCTCCTGAACCTGAACAAGTAGTTATTATTTAAAACGCAATAAGTGTCTTTACTTCCAAACCATTCATTAGCAACAGCACTCAGGCTATAACATAAAACAGGCGTGCGCACGCGCCTCCAGAGCCTTGAACTCGTTATACATTTATTATTTATTGATTTTTCGTCAAACATTTAAGATTAATTACTGTGATTAACCGGATACAGATCTTTTACAACATAGGTGTAGGCCTACGGTCCGCACTTGAAATCGGAATTGATTTGAACGCCTTGGCCCACTCAATAGATGTTATCGTGAGCATTGTTAACGCTACATTTTGTTCTTTTGAGTACTGCCGCGCGATTCTCTAAGAGCAAACATCGTTGCATTTTGACAACACCCATGAAACAAATGAAGAGATGACAAGAAACGTTCGAAAAGCAACCTTAGGTTCAAGGGCGAAGTATTTGACATCGGTGAGCTCGTCGACGAGCTCGTCAATGAATCATAAAGTGGGTGATAGACGTACAAACTTAAAGTACGCGGTTTTAAAGATCGCGAACTTACTCGGCTCGACGTCGGTGACACACGTGAAGCTTACTCACTCTGTATTGCGATGCCATCGGCAGAAGAAGCTTTGTGTTATTTAAGAATTATATTGTATTACATTTTAAAAACAGAATACATGATTTTTTCTTGACATTATCAATTGTAGCATCTCTGTCCTTACGTATAATTTCTAATAAATTATTTTACGCTTGAAACTTCTGTTATTTCGAAAAGCTTCTATAAATTCGGTTAGCAGTTCATGCGAATAAGTCCGGAAATCGCTATTTTTGAGAAATTTCTGAATCAAAATTAACTAAAATTAGAAAAACCTCGTCTAATAATGGCGGCTCGCGGCTCGCAGTGCTGCCACACGTACGAGCGGAGGCGGGTTACGAGCAAAATTTCAAACTTGTCGGATCGCCAACGAACTTACTCGGCGGTTTTAAAGTACGCGTACTTAAGGTGACACACCAGCGAAAAAGGTCGTCGAGCCACAAGTTCGCGAACTTACTCGCACGTCTATCACAAGTTTTACAGCCGTGAGATTCTCTAAGAGCAAACATCGTTGCATCTTTAAAAATATCTGTGAAACAAATAAAGAGATGACAAGAAACGTTGGAAAAGCAACCTTATGTACAAGGGCTCATAATAATATCTCAAAGTATTTGACATCGTGAGCTCTCATCGGTGAGAATCATTACAGAATCGCACGGCTGAATCGCACGGCGGTGTGCCTAGCACGAATAACTGTGTATGACGTAGCGTGTCGTTCACGTGAAACAGTACAAACTGCCATTTATCTAGTCTTGATTTATTCACCGCATTGCCAGATATCCCGTCAACAAGCATCAATGTGGGGTACATAATTTAAGTATAGAAGTTAGTAACGAAATTATCAGGTGAGGGAGGCATACATTTTCTACCGACTTCCATAATGGAGGTACTCAATTCGACTGTTTTTCGACTGGGTGCACCGATTCTCAATTTTTTTTTTAAAGCTCGTACTTCCCGTGTAGTCCCATTTAAATTTCATCAAATTCGGTCCAGTAGTTTTTGAGATACACTCCAATAACTGATTTTTACCAAAGTAATAGAATGGAAGTCGGTATTAAATTTTTCAAATTGCGCTTGTTCAAATTGTACTTGTTTAGCAAACTCATTAACTTTTGGTGTTGTCACTGCATTGCCAAAGCACAATAATATTTACACGCTCCATACTGCTTGGAGGCAGAAATATCTGTATTGCGTGACAGAATATAAGCATGAGGATGTAAACGTTTTTTTTCTTATTCGTTCGGGCCTACCACTGTACGCATTTCTTTACCCCCACAAGCCTATGTTCAAAATGTGTTGAAACAAAAAACGAGGCCAAAACAAAAAGCGATTCATTTCAGAATCATTATGTGGCAACAGCATTTAATGATATCTTTCATTTAGTAATGAGTGGCTAGTTGACCATGACAAAAAATATTATTGTAAGCATGTTGAACAATTTGGATTATGTTGGCGATTAATATTTTTAAACATATTTTTTCTTCACAGATTTGAACAAACATTAAAAGCAAACCATTCGTAAATTATAAATCCATGTGATATACATAGCAAATAACTATTATATTATAATCATTTATTAGTCAAATTTTAATAAACATGTATAATGAAACGTCGAAACCTATTAATATATTCCAAACTAAAATGCTTAACTAAAACAAAATAACACTACTTTCATACACGAATTGCAATACGCTGATCAGTATTTTGTCGTTCTAACTGTTGAAGGTAGGGAATATTATTGAATATTGGTACAAAGGTAGCATAAACAAGTCCTGAGGTTTTATTTATAAATATTAACCTAAATCAGTATAACTTATCTGCAACCCTCGCTTCGCTAGTCGTCGCACATAAGACTGCTGGGTGTACCTACCTCTGAAATTCGACAAGACTAATACTTCGACAAGTCGCCTACTTCGAAAAAATATACTTAGACTAGTCATTGCTTCGACAGAACATAATATGTTCGACAAGAATTTTATCCCAAAAGTTCTACTTTATATCCTTTTTGAGGTGTAGGCTAAATCTAATTCTGGCGTGTTTTGAACTGTTGTAGTTTGAAATTCTGAACTGTTATGGGCAAGCGTGACGCTTAATAGCTGGCAAGCGACTTACTAGGCGGCACCAAGTTTCTTATAAACAAAATATATTTCTTGATCGCACTCGCACGCAAATACTTACGCGCATTACTATAATTTTCTGTCCTCTTGACCATGGTAAATTTTCCATTACTTATAGTAAAATTTCCGTTACAATTTATATAGGAATATCAATAGGTATAACCTATACCTATCTATAAAGGTATTAGAACACAACTAGGTGTGACTTTGGAAATAACGTCAGGTCTTATGGTCACTCACTCTACAAATCCTACACACGAAGTTATTTACTTACAGGGCCGATGAGTGTAACAATGTGATGAGACTTAATAGAGTAAAAGAGCTCGGATCATAGCAAGTTTTGTGAGTTTATCTATAAAGATACTCTTTGATTTTAATCGCTTTCTCGAGTTGTTACGGAATGAGATTAGCACCTTACTCCCACATGTTAAAGTAGTCTTATTTCACACTTACCATTAAATTTGGTACCACCACATCAATATAGCAAGCTTACAATAATAATGGACGATTTGATGACGTATTATCAAATAACGCACTTCGCGTACTTTGCAGCTGCGTTAGTGTTCTATTCGGGTTGGGCATTATAGGTATTGATCCTGGAACGAACTATTAGGAATTTTGCACGTGCACCAGCACGATCTCGGCTAAAAAAGGAACAAGCCGTAAATAGTATTGATGTAATATGTTCGACCGTTTTTTGTCGGTGGGAGTATGATAGTAAATACGATTATTCTAAGCTTATTACGCTCCTGATTTATGATAGTTTCGTAAAAGGTGGGAGTAGGCCCCCTGGTTAGCACCAAATAGCATTATTCATGTAATACTTTGAAACTTGTCTGACATAATTAATCTCACAACTTGTTATGTTGAGGTTTGCGTTCCTACTACAGAAAACCTGTAAAGGTGTTTGAAAAGATTTCCGAATATGTTGATGTCAATGGTCGCACTGAATAATAACATGACATGAAACATGTTCGTTTATAGATTTGTCACAGTTAGCGTTCGCACTGTCGTCGTTTCTGAATCTCGCAACATGTTCAGATCATCAACATGTTGTGCGACAGTGCGTACGAGTGTTTACAACATGTTTTCATGTGAATGTTTAGGCAGTGCAAACTCACGGTATGAGTACACGTATACGCGAATCATCGGCAGAATATATGCCTGGTACTGGACTGATCTATACTAAAATCCCTTATAACAAATAGGTACTTGTATTCGTGTGCAGTATTGAACTGTCTTATATCTTTTACTTATTCGGGGCTACACAATGAATAAATTCTGACATAATTGTAGAAACATATCGCAGTAAGAAATAGATAATATTATCATCTCGCACAGTTCCCGATTAATAGCGCAAGTTAGTGAATGTAACTTTGGAATATCTGATAGAATATTACGTAGTTTACAATAATAATGTAACGTAATATTAATAATTGTATTATTGAACTGCACTACCCAGGTGTGGTGATAGATATTATTACATTCTATTATTACCTGACCAAATAAAATAACTAAAATTGATCACTTGAAGGCGAAGGCTACACTAATGGCATGTTACGTCGAATCATACAATAGTGTTTCCGGTACACTTGCAGACTGATTGAAGATATCAAAATGCACAACCGATTCTAAAATAACGGACAGCTAACCACTTTGTCGCAATAAGGGGCTAACTGGGTTTCTTCTCGACGATCTCTGCAAGTTTGCACATTGATAATGCGAAATGATTATTTCATGTTACTTCTCACAAATTTGATTTTAAAATGATATGTATTAAGTTCCTAACGTGAATGAGACTGAGGGTCAACAAACTGATACTTTTCGTTTAATAATAGAATCGTGCGGAATTGGGCATAATTTTGATAATACCTACTTCAGCAATGCGGAAGCAATTTTCGCTTTATATTACAGTCAATTTGTTCTAGTAAGGTTCAAATTGGTGTTTTTAACGAAATTGGCATACTTAGTCAGTTCAATGACAGTAAACGATTTAGGATATCTAGGCAAGCCGGAGCAATACATTTTTTGTTTCTAGGCTGTCGTTTCTAGGAACTTGACTGTACAGTGGTTCGTGCATCCCATGAAACAAAATAAATCCTCGAATCGTAAGCTTACTTGTATAACAGCTACCAACGTACGGCTTGCTTCGGTTTAGTGTGATCTAAAACATCCTACCTATCTACAAACATAAGTAGGCACACTATATGAAACGGATATAATTATTTACGTACATACCATTTCCTAGCTGTAGTTAGGAGCAACCCTGCCTTCTCAGCCGCTTGTCTCCGGACATGTCGTTCGATCCCCGGACAGGTTCAACATTTGTGAGCATGTCTGTTATGTCTCTGGATGTGTATATGTAGTATAAAAGTACTTATATGAGCCATCAGCTTACCATAGAACAGGCACTGCCTAGTTTGGGACCTTGTGTGGATATCGTCTAAAAAATTATAATGTTCGCAAGAGGGTTGGTAAAGGAATATAAACCAGTATGTGGTTACATATCAGGAAATCTAAGCCTCATTATTTTTATTATATATTATATATACAGCTCCTCAGTTGGTAGTGACCCTGCTCTAGAAACGTGGGGTCCCAGATTCAATCTCTGGCTGGGAAAATGTTTGTGTGGTAAGCTAAAATGCTTGTGATGGGGTCTATGATTTTGGAGTGTGATTGTGTGTAACTAATGATATTTTTTATATATATCATTTCTCTAATAAACTACAGCCCCAAGGATGTATGGTTAAGTGTTATTAGTACTAAGAATCAAAATTGTCTGTATTAAAAATGACTGGTAGTTAAATTATTTAAGCGCATAATTTCTAATGCCTTACTCTAATGGATGACAGTTCCATAGTTGATTAAAAATGCATGAGAAAAATGTTTTAAGTATTATGGTCAAGCTCGAAAATGTGTACTAGATAAATGATAGTTGTAAATATATAAATGAGAATTGTAGTAGCACGTAGGTCGTCCACGGTGGACAGACGGCCTGATAAAGGTCGCAGGACGACGTCGGATGCAGACTGGTTCCAACCGATTCTTTTGGAAAATTATGGGAAATGCCTATGTTTAGCAGTAGAAGTCCTACGGCTTTGATGATGATGATGAAATGGTAGTTAGTACTGTATACGTCAACGATACAATTACGTTACACTAACGCAAATATTTAGTCCTAGTTCCACTGTTTCAAAAATCCCTAATTTTTGAAACATGACTTCTTGTATATCAATATACATAATAAATTTAAATAGGTACTTCAAATGTTACTTCTAGCTGAACGCCGTTGTTGTGGTCACCTGCTGTTTCAAATTGCTATTTGATCCTTGATTCAGCGATAAAGATATAACTATTTTTACCATTATACAAATCAGCGTCTAACTATCAATTAAGAAACAATCACGCTCCTTTGCTGTCCTTGCCTCAACTCAAGTCTACTCCCAAAATGGAACGTAACATTTTCGCTTATTACTTCGATTTATGGCCACTTATAAAAACTAATTGATCCTAATAGGCTCACATTAGTTCATTTCTTCTCCATTTAACCATGACCGAATAACTAGTACTCTAATTCATAACTAGGGCAGTCTAGTCTATAATTTCGAAATGTCTATATAAGTAAGCAGGTATATCAAGTAGGCATTTACTGAAACGCTCACAGCGAATTTTACCTATTATTTTGCCATAAGCGGATCAAAGTCGGACACTATTTTGGATGGGTATTTTTTTGTAATTCTTGATAGGTGTTTGACCACTATCTTAATTATGGTTTATGATGATGCGGTCGAAGTTGATATCACACTAGGCCTAGAATAGCAACTAACTGTCAAGAACAGCTGCTGGACACTGGTTAGGTGCTTAGCGACATTTTGAGAGACATGAGGGACCACCTACTACCATATCCATCACGATGAATGTGGTGCAGTGCAGAAGCATAGCGCAATCAGCATGGTTGCCTGGAAGAAATCACTCTGAGCGAAAAGACCGCCCATTATGGTTATAATTTTTAAGCTTTTAATTTTTTTGTCTTGGGTTTTATTGACAATAATATCGTATTTATTTGTTACATTTTTGTACTGTGGTGTTGCAATAAAGAGTTTATCTGTCTGTCTGTCTATCTATTTAAGTATGTATCTAGGTATCTAGTAGCATGTTCAAGTGAACGTTGATTAACGTTTATATGCAATGATGCGCTTGTTAAAAATTAGTTTATTGCAATACACTGGACACGGGTTGAAGCTTTCAAAACTTGTCTTTAAGAAAAAAGTGTATTTAGGAATTTTCTCTTTCAGGATTCGCGATTCCCAGAGTCTTAATAGTTTACTACTAAATCCATTTTCCCAGATCCAGCAGATTTTTCTATGTATCCTGCCTTAAGGTTCGCGTCCATTGGTCCGCGCCGAACGCACCGCACGCACGGCGTACCTTTAGAACGATTTTGCGAAATTCACTGATACACACTACATACAGCAGCCTATGATGTCATGTGCTAACCAACACGGGGCTATTTATAGCCACGACTCTACTATGATAGCAAATTCACACTCCTCTGAATTTGATTTTGTTCCTGCGCTCAGAAAAAGAGAAGTACAAGTAACGGACCTGGATCGATTTCTACCTCCAGCTTTAGATGAAGGTGACATAGTGATGATACCCACAGCGAGTTAGTAGGCTTCTTTCTGGTGGCCCGCCTTGCTAGCTACCACCCGCAAGTTTAAGAACTTGTCACGAAACATCTAGTACCGTGTGACAGCTAACTTCAAGAGCTGTTCGCCATTCTAGAGCTATGTAAAGCGGATATTGGGGTAATGTTATAAATGTGAAAGTCTTGTGTTGTTTTAATTTGATACAAGTCATCAAATTTATAGGCAGTATTAGGCCCGACCTCTTTTGTATAAGACCGATCTCTTTTATTATCTGGATAATATGTTTCGATAAGGAACAAATAAAAGATAGTTTTTATGGATTTGTATGTATATTTTAGTTTTACATTATGAAGTAATAGAGGTGATAAAAGAATACCTACGTAGTTCCAGTATGTAATGAAAAATGAATGTCTGAATCAATGAGTCCGGGATTGAATGAACGATGCTGCCGTGATCTTTTGAACACTTATGCACATATGACGAAGACGGTGCAAACATTTATGTCAATAGAGACAAATATTAAATGCCTATTATTATTATTATTAACCCTTCATGTGTCAAAGTCAACATAACAATAAGATTCCTATTTAATTGTGTCTCGGGGTTTGACACTTGATGCATTATTTCACAGATTTCAATGCTGGTCTTTTACAAGGGCATAAGCAGTGATGTAGCCATCACTTTGTGGCTTGTTTATAAATTATACAATGTTGTATAAATAATATAAACATTTGGGCTGATTGACGGTTACCCGTGAATCAGCCCACATATTTGAAACAGTACTTTTATTACAATTATAATTGGTACAAAAGGCTATTGAATGATAAATGTACTTTCTTCTATTACTATAGTAGTATAGTATAGTAATAAAAGAAATGAATACACTACGACACTTGCCAATTTTAGTTTCGACTTAACATTATTATTCTATTATAGAGTTTTGCAGACTCTTTCGGACTTGTATGATTAATAATATGCTCGTATCTCTAAGATTTATAGTCAATACATATAATATTATTATTGATAATCGTAGTGTCACAAAATACGTGGTTTTACACATAACGTATATTAAGATCATAAAACCTAATTATATTGCTGCGAGGACTTATATAAAAACATAAAACTGTTTAAAATAAAATGTCAAAATTACACCTATGTTTACCAAGTTACAAGCACATGCCACGGGCCTTTTTAATTTCGAAAATGTTTCTTAACCCAAAATATCCAAGGTTAAATACGTCGTGTGTCTATTTGCTACCTGCCTTAAAAATAAGTCTTTTGGTTCTACTATCATTTATTGAATTAATGATACTAAGTTGCAGGTGTTGGGAATAATGAGACTTTTTCCGGAATTTCTAAGAAATTTACTACACAAATTAATTAATAAAAGTTAAAATAAATAAGCAAAATGCTACAGAAATGAGCGTCTGAAAGATCAGCCCATTTTTGCAATTGAGTCGCCTTACCTTATCTCAAAGACAGAACATCGGCCATAACAATCTACGCGGGTCGTATGCAGCTTGGTGGATAGACCAGCACTAATGTTGAAGTTTGAGTTCAGACCGTCTGAATCGAACACAGATTACGGTAATATTTGGCATCTGCCTTCTGATTCGTCCTAATATTGCATTTGTCATAAAACAACTACAGGGATGTGATTTTAGAACCACGGAAGAGCTCAGAGGCCCTAGCACGAATAACTGCGTAAGTTTAACATAACGTATCGTTCACGTGAAACAGTACTAGCTGTCATTTATCTAGGGCAACTGTGACACAGACAACTTATAGTTTGTCGCCGAAACGTGACGCGCTTAGGACACGAACACTTTTTCGCAAATTGTTTTTGCTACGGCCTCAGTAGGCCTAGCACGAAATTTTGCGTAAGTGTGACATTATCGTATTATTGAAGTATACAATACAAACTATGAGCTATCTGTGCAATAGTTGTACTAGATAAATGAAAGTTTATACTTTATACTTTAACGATACGATTACGTTACACTTACGCAAATTTACTTGATAGGTCCACAGTTGTAAATGCCGCTTGCGGTTGTATAATCGAATTAGTGATAATAGTAAGGCTTTTTTCGCATGATTGAACAGTTATTAGGAAGTAGCCTACTGAAGTACGATGATTTATAATAAATTGATTATAAATAATAACTGAGTAAATAATATCAATCCTTGAAAAACATATTACTAAATGTAATATTTTTTTATTTATATATTTATTTATATATTTTTTTATTATTTACGTCTCCAGTTAATGAATGATGTCATCGCTTGCCTACGCTAGTCTTTCTTTCTGATTACATTAAAAGATTCACGATATGGTTGAAGATAAAAATCACAGTAACTATGTCTTCGAAGCGCAGGGTAACATGTGTTCGATCCTTAGCCGGGTAAATATTTAATTTTGTGCGATGAGCATAAATGTTTTATTTTGAATCTTGAATGTTTGATATCTGATAAAATGTGTGTCTTATTATTGCCTCCCGCGACTCAGGGAATCGTAACGCGAGGGTATGAAAGTGTGAAGTGTGAACGTTGTAATCTTTATTATTATGGCTATTTAATTGCCTTGAGGAGAGCGCAGATTTTATTCAAAAATATTTTATTGTTATGTAAACACGTTCTCGAAGACCTAATAAAGAGCTTGCATTGGATTAGAAAGCGCTCGAAGCGGAGCTTGACTTGGCCATCTCTAATTAACTAATCAACATGTTAAGGAACTCTTGCTGCATTCAGGAATTAGATGGGTGACCGCTAGTGGCATTAGTTAACTGAGCATTTCCGTGCTCGGAGGGCACTTTAATCTGTCGGTCCCGGTTGTTTGTTTTAGGTCATAAGGCTATGTGGAAGGCCTTCGACATATCCTTACGACCTAAAACAAAACTGGACATGGGTTAGCCTGTCCACCAAACCGCACTGGGCCCGCGTGTTAGTGTTATAGCCCAACTCATCTCTCTGAGAGAAAGGCTAGAGTTCCAGCAGTGAGAACATAATAGGCTGATTATGGTTACCAATGATGAATGTATAGGTTTTTGAACGAATAAACCAGTAGATTTTTTAAATCCGCCAAAAGCTTTTTAATTTTTAATGAGCTCTGTAGTAGAGTAGAATAAAGATTTTTTACAGTAATCTTATTAATAAACATTACGCTAGGAAATAATCGAAATGTCCAGCATAATATTATTGCCAGTAACATTCCAAATTAAAATGCAATAAACGCACGTAAGGAAAGATATACCTACACAACTCTCATGAGTTTAACGGCGACTAAAAAATTGTACCACCCATAATGTTGTAATATTGTAACTTGATACGATTTTTATCATTGTTTGTTAGGTTTGTGTGTTTTTCAGACCACACAAAACTAAAAAAAGGTGAGCTCTTTAACGCTATGTCATTAGATTAGGTAACTATTATGTGCATGTTATGATTTGAATAGTTAACAGACAAAGGTAAGAAATCTCTATTCATACCATCTGCTCAAAAATGTCCAAATATATTACTTAACACGCACTATCAACGTATGCAAAGCATTACATTCCCGGGATGTAATTTTGTATGAAACTTCTTTGAGTGTAAAGTGATTTGGATTACTATACGTTGGCTAAGTATTACTTAAAACAAATATAGTGTTATCGCTAAAAATTCTGAGAGTTTGGACGTGAAAGTTTATTTTTGCGGACCTATTTAGGATTTTTTTCTGCTGAAAGAGAGTTATATTTATAAATTCTATTCGGTTATCACTCTTTTCCTATTCCTCCCCGTTACACTTAGGGTCCAATATACCGCTCATGACGTAAGACACTGATTCACTCCCTCGGTGCCTAATCTTCTATTACGCCTCTCACTTATTGCATTTTTTAACTTTAATATGTCTACAGTACTCGTACGAAGATTGATAGTAGATATGTATTATCATTTTTACGAGAAATACTGACAAGAAACTTTTAATTTAAGTAAATTTCTTCATATATGGAGATCCTACTTTTTTATTTGTTTGTTAGGAAATTCGCAATATAATAAGACTATATTAAGATATATTCTGTAAATTGTTACTTGGTAGAAAAGCGGTTCTAAATAACTTAAATAAAATATATAAGTGTAGTTTATTTATTCCCTTAGAATCCTTGAACTTTAAATAAATTATTTAATAAATAGTCAAGCTATTACTAAAAAAATGGCACGGACCCCGGAGTCTGTGGAGAGAAAGTTTATTGATATATATTTTTAAATACCTTAAATATTTGCGATATCCGGTACGATCTTAATGTATGTACATATTATATTAAACACTTTTGTTCGAAAATCTACTACATATGTAATCAATATGTCATTGTTATATAACAACAGAACCGAATAAAATTAGCCAATGTATTGGTTTAAACTAGTTCACTGTTTATGTTACTGGTTTCCTTATGGTTGATTATTATAATTAATTAAATTATTTGCATAAGGTGACTTTCTAAATAAAGCCATGTCTACAATGATCATCCAGTTCCTTTTATTTGTATAGATTCGGACTTTTGTACATTTAGCACATGGCAGCCCCATCGTATTTTCTAATACTATGCTAAGTTAGTAGCGCGGATAGCGGATAACATGAAGATATCCAATCAATGTTAAGGATCCTGTAGATAGAAAGCATTAAAATAAGGATCTACATGAACATAACTAAAACAAAAATGACTAATGGAGATGCGAGTATTGCTATACTAGAAAGAGGAAATATAGAATACGTAGAGGAATACGTCTACCTCATCATCATCATCATCATCAGCCTGTAGCAGTCCACTGCTGGACATAGGCCTCTCCAATTGCACGCCACTTAGGTCTATCTTGGGCTACTCGCATCCAGTTTTTGCCAGCCGTCTTGCGCAGATCGTCACTCCACCGTGCCTCAGGACGTCCTATACTACGTTTGCCGAGACGCGGTCTCCACTCTAGAACTCGTTTACCCCAACGGTTGTCGGTTCTACGGCTAATATGGCCAGCCCACTGCCACTTCAGCTTGCTGATCCGGTGGGCTATGTCGATGACCTTGGTTCTCTGACGGATCACTTCATTTCTGATGCGATCCCTCAGAGAAACACCGAGCATAGCCTTTTCCATAGCTCTCGTTCCACGTCTACCTCGGTCATATGATATCACTATATCATGCCTCCGTTAAAGAAATAGACAGAAGAGTAGCCACATCCATCCAAAAAATACTGGTCACACTAGGATCTATTTAAGACCGATCTACCGGTGCAACTTAAAAAGTGACTGATGGACAATATCATAAAATCATAAATCATGTAAGTTTTTAGGTAAATAAATAAATAAATAATCCCAGCACTGCTCTATGGCTGCCAAACCTGGGCGCTTACCAATAATATTATAAAGAAAAGAACTTCCTTTTAGAAAGCGACAGAAATGTGCGTGTCAAATTAAAAGATAAAATTAAAAGTGTCGACATCCGGCAGAAACCTAAACTAAAAATATAAAAATTAAAAAAAATACAGTAAAAATGCTCTGCAGACTCAAATGGCAATGGGCGGGTCACATCGCCAGAAAACTGACGGACGGTGGGGCGAGCGAGTGATACACTGGCATCCCATTGACGGAACGCGATCAAGAGGAGGGCCCAGGAGGAGATGGTGTGATGACATTGTCGAGGTTGCGGGGACGACCTGGACGCGAGTCGCCCAGGACCGTAACACGTGGCAAAGCATGGAGGATCCCTTCATCCACTTTTGGGTGCCCAATTAGCTTATTAATATACCTATTAAGTCAATTTTAAAACATGTAATTAAAATATGTTTACCTCGTCGAAAGTTTTAGTAATGTATCCACTGTTTTACTAAAACACGACTTAATTTTAAGGACGGAATGTTTTATTATCAGTATGATGTAGATTAAAAAGGTCTCTAAAATTTCATCAGATTAATTTCATAGTGTAAGGTTTAGATTCAGACATGCAACTGCGTACAAAACTAAGTGCTATTGTGATAGTTATATGTTTTATATTTTAAGTACATATTAAGTAATAGGTTCCAATGAGTGGTTCCAAAACTGTTAAATATTGGTTGTGTACACTGTTCATTAGGAATTTTTAACTTCACTAACTTGTGTAAGGAAAACTGATTAAGGAGACCTAAGTCAAAAATAAATTGGTTTGGTTGGAAATACGAAGTTCTTTTTAGTCTACTTCTGGATTTCAATTGGAATAATGTATCTCACTAGTTTTTTCTTTTAAATTTGGTCTCGTACTTCTGTAGGTACATTTGCCATTCCTCAAGATTATGCAAATGTTTATAGTTGCATCAAGTAAAATTTTCATTAGTCAAATAAATAAGACACTGCCGTGCGATTCTCGTTGCATCTTTGACAACATCCGTGAAACAAATGACGAGATGATAAGAAACGTTGGAAAAACAACCTTATGTACAAGGGCGATATGTCATAAAGTATTTGATATCGGTGAGCTCGTTGACGAGCGCATTGACGAATTATTATAGATTCGCACGGCTGTACTGTCTAACGGCTGTTTTCAATAACACTATCTATCGCCGGCTTACCTTACTAGAGACTTAATTTGACACTATTTGTACGGACGTTACGTCAAACTTCTAACGGTAGTAAGCAAAGAGAATATAACGCTACGCTAGATAGTAAGGAAAACTGTGGATAGGTAGATTACTGAAAACGGCCGTAAGTCCGTACTAGTAATGCAGTTGATGCATTACTTAAACTTTATAAGGTGATTGACGAGGAAAACACATTACAACCTTATACGATTTTTTTTCAGTTTGCCTACACTGATGCATCATTACGAACACTAAACGATAAATCATCCACCACTATCACGCCAAAGCTCGAAGAATCACAAATCTATAAAAAAAATCAAAGATAGCCATTGTCAGGAATTTTTCCCGCCATCCCCGAGATTAAGAAGTATATGGTCACTATCTCACTAGTCATGCAAAGCGAAATCGTCCCATAAGTGGAGAAAAAGAAAAGTAGTAAGTTTTTGTGTAAAATACTTTTGCTTTGGGCCAACGTTTTGTTCGAGGGAATTGAAACGTCGAAAATTTATGAATGTGTTTTTTCCTAAAATAAACGTAACGGGAGTTATGTACTGTATGTATATCTATTCACAACCCGGGTACAAAGTAAGTAAATATATATAAGTAGAACGTCTTCCCTACTAGCGTTGATACACGTGGGTTTGGCGCCAGACGCGTGTAGGTATGTCAACATCGCATCTGCGAACAAATCTTCGAACAATCTTTTTTTTCGATTGATCTTTTTTTTGGTAGCCTACCGACACAACACAAAACAATGACATTTGAAACTGCTAATCCGACCGCACTCACGAAGTGATCGCCGGCAAGCAATCCCCACCCCCACAGCACCGCCTTTTACCACTTTTGTCACCTATATTTATCGCCAAGATGTTCTACTTACTCGGGGCCAAATATTTGCCTTGTATAAGGTTATCCATGCCTGCGATTTATAAATTCCTCGCTGCATTCCGATTCCAGTATTAGCACGTTCATTGCTCTCGGTATTCGGTATGACACTAGTGATGTAAGAAATTGCTGAAATTATTGCATTATCTATTATCAAATCAATACGAGCCATGTGAACCATGAATGATAAGTTACTTTTTCCAGAACCGAAACCTCGCCGTCTCAAAGCTAAACAGCTTTGTGACCAATCCTTAATATGCACATTTATTTTTTGTTACTCTATTGCATATTGATTGCACTCTATCACACAACTGATTACATAAGTGGATTTTTATTTGATTTATTATAATCAGTATGAATTTCTCGGTAACTGTTTTAGAAAAGTGAATATTTTATATCGAACAAGAAATCGATTTCGTATACTAAAGATTCATCGGTGGAACCAGCATTTGGCCCAATAATAAAATATTTTAGTTATTTGGTAAACATTTGTAGTTGGAAATTTACTATGTAGGCAAATCAGTAGATACTCTTAACTGTATACATATACAGTTATCGTGTGAATCAGCTGATAAATACAAGCCTCAACGCGTCACGCTTCTACGTACGAACTATGAGTTATCTGTGATACAATTGTCCAAGATAAATGACAGTTTGTACAAAACTCAGTCACGCGAACGGCACGTTATATTTAGGCAGTAATCCGTGCTAGTCCCACAGAGGTAGTAGTTATAGAATATACATTGAGCACGTCATTAGAGGATAATATAATTGCCTTCTTATATCCATTAGTCGGCGTTACAAAAGGCATACCTATATCCAGGCCTACCGCATAAAATATCTTTTGCCTAGTAGGTAATTTTACATGTTTAAAAACCTTAAGTACAGAGATTCAAAAGTCAATGTCTCGTGAGTAGCGCAGCGCAGTGCTATGCAAAACTTCAATTTTAAGCACTGAGATGGGCAAGCGTATAATGTTACGGTTTCATCAGTTGATTGAATAAAAAAACTGTCAAACCACATCATATTTTTATATTATTACTTTTTTAAAGCACTAACGCCTGCTTAGCGATACCAAACATTGCAATTTATAGAGAGAAAAATTCACATCCTCGGGCGGGATTTGAACCCCCATCTTCCGACAATGCGTGTCAGAGGCCATGACCAATTTTTGTGCCTTTTATCCCACCAACTTTAGTGGGTTAAGGGTGTAAAAGGCACTGTAGTAACAAAAAATACTGGGTGCATGGAACTCCACCTTTAGAATTTTCACGGTGACGAGCTAGGTAAATATGAATATTTGTACGCTTGCCTGCAGTTTGAATACCTTGACATGAAATTATTCATAACTTCTGAAAATGAGAATTTCTATTCCGACAAATTAATGATTTTATTTGGTTGTACCTACGCAAATTTTCTGTAGTTCGTACGTCTGGGTGGCACTGAAACTAAGCTGTCATAGACAGATGTAGTGCATTTTGAGAAATGATATGAAAAAATCATATAACTTTTAATGCTTATAAAATAGTTCACTATCTTTCTGTCCTAGCCTAATGTCTCTTTTAACGAGTAAGTACAAGCAATTAGCATAGTTCAATTAAAATGTTACACATAATACCTACTTGCCTCGAAACAGTTTCTCTATGCGACCAATTATTTTGATTACTAGTTCTACACAGTTAAAATGGGAGCCGTCTTTTATGCTAATTTTTATTACGCGTTTTTCTTACACAGCTGCCAGTAAACTGTTTCTTGCCCGTTCTCTGTAGTGTCTGTTTTTGTTTAGGAACGCACAATAGAGTCTTTATAGTGCTTACTAATAGTGTTCATCAAGTCACAATTTACTAAATGCAGGTAAAGTGTTTTCTGTATTGAAGAGATACAGCCCCTAGTTCAACGCAAGTATAGTATATAAGCAAATTACTTGGGAGCACGTGGTCTTTGGTATAAGTAGTGTCTCCTGCAACACAATGCTAGGAAAAGTGTAAGTAGGTACGTTACAATAATTATACAGCGCCAGAGCTATCCAATTACAAAGTTACCATTATAAAAAATCCGTTGCGACAACGCTGACCGTAAATGCATGGAAACTCGCAAAATCACTCCAGAATGTTCTGGAGTTATGGCTTTATGAAAAAACCTGACGAGTTTATGAGACTGTTTGTTATTAAGAATAAAAGAATTTAGCCCTATTTTCAAAAAAATATGATTATATTACGAACGATCCAGCTTTGGTCAAATTTGGCGATAAAGCAACGTTTTGGAGGCCTGCGATAAACATAAATGCACAACACAAGATATCAATGTGTATAAAATATTAAAATGAAATAGTTAAAATATATATTATAATAAATAGTAAACGGTAGAAGCCATAATCACATCCGAGAATTTGTATTATATCTATAAGTACGACGAGTTGGCGGCGCATTATTTTTACATATATAAGGTGCTTATTCTTCAATTTCCTATAATTTACAAATACTACTAGTACTTATTACTCTTGCATGTTTTATAGTTAATAGCAAACTGAACCATTTCTTAATACAAAAGTGTAATATTGTTAGTGACATAACCGTTTTCACATAAAGTTATTACCCGTTTTGTCCTGTCTACTTTCATAAATCTTGGTCAATATGGAAAGTTGCAGTAAACTGTTTTGTAAATAATTGATTATGCACTTGTTTCGTATGGATTTTGACCAAATGCGTATATGATCAAAATTAAGTACCTAAGTGTAGGAAAAGTGCACAAATCATGAATTTTATTTTTGTGTTTTCCTGATTAATCACCGTAGGGAGTTTTAGTAATGCATCCACTGCTTTACTATAATGACAGATTTATTTATTTGACTTATTAAAAAAAAAACACTTGGTGTAACCATAAATATTTAACGTTATGGCAAATGTAGAAACGTACGTGTCCACAATCATAAGAATACATAAATTAGCAATAAAATTTTATTGTAATTTGTTGAACTTCATCAGTCGAACGACCCAGACTCAATAGAAATTTCATTGTTATAATGACAATCGACTGGTGAGGGGTAAAAAAAAGATGCATATCTTCAGATATAGTCTTATAGTGACTATATCTGAAGATATAGTCACTATAAGACATCTTTTTTTTTTTAGGTCAAATGAATTCATTTATGTCAGTTTTGAAAATCACTATCCCCTGAATATTCACAATTTATTTTGAACATCAACGTCAACCATAGTGGATATTCAGGTCACGACCGTTACCCACTGTAGGTACCTACATACAGTACCTAACACAATTTTTCAAACGTTTTAATCGCGGTCAAATGATTAAAAAGTGACTTTAAGGTGCTGATTACTTATCTCTAGACATGTTTACCTCATTACCTATAAATTTGTACTAGCAAATGCATTAATTTTATCTTTAGACAGCTAGATTGCAAACTAGGTTACTCATTAATCATATTTTTAGTAGTATAAACTTCAACTTTGAAGTGTTTAGTGGTTAAAACTTAGCTAGATAAAATCTTTACATTATTGGACACACTTAAGCGGCAATAATCACTTGTTAAGTAAAGTAAATGCAGTTAAGTAACAAAAAGTTGGTATCGTTGCAACTGAACGGTAACACTGATTGTGATCTGATAAAATGTAAGCAAGTGGTTAGTTTATCGAAGTGTTACGACTTTTTGCGAAACTAAACGAATTCATTTTAATTAAGTTATTTAATCAAGTACCAAGACCTTCTTAGTAACCAGACTTTGCAGAAGTTGTTGTAGCCTTGCTATGGATAACATAATCTGGTGTTTAGCTACTAGGTTAATCTTGAAGAAAATGATATCAAGTTTTTAGGCAGGTAGGTAAATAAGTTACCTTGTCACCTCCTTGAATAGATTGACTATATGGTGAACCAGCAAGTTCAGTTTCAAATGGAGTTCTTATTTTTAGAGCGTTGTGAGGGGCACTACAGAATATGATCACCCTCATGTAATGGCCAATACAGATGCCCATCCTCATTGAAAAGGCAGTACAGACGCTCACTCTTATGGTAAGAGTAGTACAGATTGTCATCCTCATTAAAAGCATGGTGCGTGGAAGCTATATTCCCGTTTTTTGTGTATTTAATATGAGTGTGTCATTTAATTTACCGGAAAGAGTATTAACATTGAACTATTACTTAACTTATTATAAAATACCCACGTTAAGGATCGAATCAGAGACCGTAGCACAAACCATTTGCGAAAAATATTCGTTTCGTAAACGTCAGCGCGTCACGTTTCGGCGTGCAAACTATGAGTTATCTGTGTCCATAGAATAAAGGCTAGTTTCCATGCACGTGCAGTTTTTCGTGCTAAACCCAATGATGCTTGTGACGATGTGTGTGTTGACTGATGCTCATCTTAGGGCGAGTTTGCGGCCGTCCTAAAGATCCCGGTAGGGACAGTCCGTTCAGTGGAAATGTCAGTTAATATATGACAAGTGTCATATTAACTAAATAAAAAAATATACAATTAAAAAAAAACTGTAGTATTGTTGTAGATCTAGGGTAAGGTCTTGAATCGAGTCGCCTGAATTTAGGGGGGGGATGGGGTGGGGGGGAGGGAGGGGAACCCCTCCCCACCATTTTTCCCTGCCGGAATCGCGTAGTTTTTTTTAAATTTAATATCAAAGATCAATTTTTCTACTCTATTTAAACACTTTTACACTTAACTTTGGGGGAGGGGGAGTGGGTAGGAGGGGGGGTTGGGGGCAGGGAACCCCCCCCTACCATTTCCCCCTGCCGGAACCGCGTAGTTTTTTTTAAAATTTAATATCATAGATAATTTTGTCTACTCTACTAACACTTTTACACCTAAATTTTGGGGGGGGTGGGAGAGAGAGGGGGGGTCAGAGTTGGATTTGTCGATAATTTCGACCTAACCGGTCTGACTTGGACTCCGGGTGGGCTCCCGCCAGAAGCTCTAGCGGTCGCCCCTGAACGTTGCTTCGCCGCATGAAGTCGAGTTGAGCGAAGGGGGGAGCTGGCGAGCGAAGCGAGCCGGCGACCTCCGTAGCGAAAGGACCTCCCTTGAGCTTCTGGCTCCCGCATTATTTATAAACACTCTAGGGGTAGTAGCCACAAGAATAGGTGGAGTCGGGGTGCTCTGTGTCGGTTTTCTGACTACTTTCAACCTAACCGGTCTGAGTTGGTCTCTGGGTGGGTAAGGGAGGAAAATAATTTTCACAAAACTATGTAGGAGTATTTATTTTATTTTGTAAACATAGTTAATTACATTGATCAACTCGACAAAGGGATCTTTTTTCTGCTTGAATAGATCTCGCCTCCACAAATATTCAACTATAGCATCACTAAAATCACACGGATTATTATAATTGTCTTTTTTAAAAAACCTTTTCACTCAACGTCACATACGTCAAACACCACAAACCTCAAAAATAGCGATCAAAACGTTTCGTTTCACATAAACATAGCAGACGTTCAAATTTATGCAATATTTCCTGATATTGCGTTCCGTTTCACGCATCCGCATGTTTTTCGTGTGAAATTACAGAAACTTTAAATATTAATTTAAAATACTTTCGCGTAACTCCGGCAGCCAAAATCGAATTGGGAGGGTCAAGACAAAGCCCCTTGACCATTCCACAGTAGCAGAATCCTCAAATTCAGGCGACTCGATTCAAGACCCGACCCTAGATCTAAATCATACTACTCGTTTACTAAAATTATCTTGACACCTTATTTCAAATAACTGTAAATACTTGCTTACTTATTCTGTCAAAATATGCCGTTGCAAGTTACTGCAGAATGTTTACTTTGTTAAATGTCTGCCACCGGCCATTTTCGATGTAATTGCCTACGAGACTGGCAGCTACAGTTATTTGTGGTATGTACTACTTATTATGTTAATAGTTCATATTAAACCATAATGGTTTTGAAACCATTAATAAAGAAACTAAAAATTCTTTACGATTATGATCGATTAGATTTGTTACTGATAACAATGTAACTAAAGGTTAGTTTCGTCAAAGCGAGCACTGAAGCTATATCTATAAAATTTTATTGAAATGAATGCTCTCATTCTAAGCGGGATATTTTTTTTAATTTTAGGCTATATTAGTTGTATCAGTCTCTTTGTTTTCTCAATTCGATGAAGAATTATTGTTTTGCTGTGGTATATCGGCACTTCCGAGTTATTTCTATAAGTACCCCTTTCCTATCTGAGAGTGCAAGCAAGATAGAAACAGATGGCCGCATAAATCACCCCGGAGAGTACCTATTATTTAGTTTCAATACTTCTTCCACTTAACCCGTCCGCATCAGCGCAAAAAATAACAATAGATTTATGAATGAAACTTAACTCGAATGAGTCTTGCTGATTCGGACAGATTAATCATGTAATACATGAGATTATCTTAGATTTGAAGAGTATTGTTAAATTTTTTTTTTATTTCTTATATTTTGTTTTACGAAGCGATTATGTTAACAGATGCAGTTTACACATTTTGTTTGATTACTGGAACATGCCCTTTAACTATGTATTACAAAATCTTTAAAACGTACTAGCTTATTAACGGATAATAATACCGTGTGCTGTTGTCGGCGGATATGACATTTTAATTTCGAAAGATCTGATTGACATGACCATTAAGAGTATGATAACTAATTCGATATACAAATAATTGTGCCTGTATTGAACTGTATATGGAAAGTAATTTCAAATATTTTACTCTATATAATTAGGTTGGATTTATGTAGTTTCAAATTTAATTCAATTTCAATTAATATTAATGCGTTGTTAAGTAACACCTGTTTAAGAATTAGTCATAAATTTTTTATATAATAAAAAGAAATATATTATTATTAAAATTATTATATTATTATTATTATTCCTTTTATTCACCAAAGTTCACGGATTTCATCCGGTCCTTTACAAAGGCATAAGTGGGGCTGTTGCCAACACTTAGAGGCCTGTTTGGTATAAAAATACAAAGGAGTATAAAAACAGAAAAAAATGTTAGATGAAGGGTAACATGGTACTTATAACTATTACAAAATGGGTAAAATGGCCAGGCTATTGATATGAACTTATTAGTGATAAGAAAGATAGTGGGCTATGGAAGAGACTACGGCACCTGCCAAATTCAGTCTCATTTTAAATTATTTGGGCCGGTTGTGACTTGCCATGCACTAAACGGGCCCTCCATAACGGCTACCATCTATGGTGACAAAAGGGGCAACGTTGGTGTGGATAGCGAAAGGGTGTCGAGAGGTGTGCTGCGGTTTCACTAAAGCGCTACTACCGGCGTTATGCCCTTTAACACTTCCACCCTTGGAGCTTTTTGTTACTCGCTCTCGCGTCTCCACCCTTTGATAATTCTATGATAATTAACCACCACATAATCTCTACATGAAACCACTATCACAGACTGTTCTAATTACTGCAACTAAAATATTTTATTAAAATATGTCATTTATATTTATAATCCTTCTAAGGTTCTTTAATTTTAATGTATATAGGTATAGGAAATACGAAATCTTAAGAAATAAGTAAGTCTTATTCATTTATTTGGTTAAGTTGTTTTCGGCTCTTGCAGTCAGCAAGACAGTTAGTCCCAAAACTTTATTACTTTTACATTTAATAAATAAAAGTTTAAAATCATGGTTTACAAAATTGTTTAATAATGGATAAAACACTTCAATGGCTGGGATTGGCCATTCAAGGCGTCGTCCACTCATTGCATGACCTTACAAATAACTGTATTATTAAGTTAACATACCTAAGCGCCAATAAAATCAGTTATTTCACTTATGTAGTATTTAACTTACGTACGTACTTAAGTATTTGTTTTTACAGTTTACGTTCCTTACGGCAATTTCCGTATGGACACTGACTGCCTCATTGTTTAGTTCTCTACACAATGTAAATCTCTTACTTAGATTTTATATAAAAAACATGAAACAACTTGCGGTCGCGGGTCGTCCGTGTGTATACAAGCTATGATTTGAATCATAACATTAGGTATTAGAGAAAATAGGAGAAGACTTGAGAAGTTGGAATGTCCAGTAGAGTGTTTGTAAAAGTTCATGATTGTATTCTAAGATTTTTTATTCGGCATGTAGGTAGTTATTTGCTTAGAGTTTATACCTTTTGGTAATAAATGTTAGCATAGCATTGCATGCCTGTAATATACATGCCTAAAATAATGAGGTTTATTGCTACCGACCTAAAACTCTGTATTACTTTTATATTGTGTAGAAGAGAAGGTAGCAACTAGGTTGCTGATTGAAAGCAGTTTTTTTTCTTTATAATGGACTCGTATGGTTGAACATTTGCCATTCCTCGAATAATTATAAAACATTTAAATTTTACCAACACTTTTATTTAGTAGTGAGAGTCCAAAACACAATGAAAAATAAGTTCATGCCTGTGACAAAATCACTGTCTAAGTCTTCTCCAAGTCACTTTCTAGCAAAGCGGTAAGTAAAACTGTCTAGGAGTATAGGGCGAGTGAAGACGAAGACAGCATTGATTTTGTACACTTCGCCTACACTAATCCACCGTTACGAATACTAAACGGTTAAAAACCCACCATCATTACACGATATAAGTGGAAAAGTGAAAAAACATAAATCTAGAAAAAATATTACAATATCCATGATATTTTTTATTGATGGCTCGTGTCGTTTAAGGCAGTTGATGAGGAAAGTTACAGGCAAATAACTATAATAACGGGACATCTGGCTAAGTTCAACAAGCTTGGGAAACTCGCTGGATTATTCGTAGAGACCCCAGCAATAATGCAATAACAGCTGTAGAACTCTATATATTTAAACTATGGGTTCACCTTCTCTTGGCAAGTTATTTCAGTTTCGTTCACCAAATATTCACTTTGTGTGTTACGGAATTCAATTGCTTTTTATGCTGCTTTTTATTGCTGACGAGAAGTGCAAATAGTGCGCCTAATATTAAGTACTTCCCTCGCCCTTGAGAATTGCAGTGCCAGGTGGCACTGCATAGCTTAGGATCATAACACACTGCACCGGACACCGCTCCGGTGTTCAGTGATCATGCGGTTTTTGACTGAGCGCGCACTGAGACGCGGTATCAGTGGGTTTTTGTTTACAAATCGAGGTTACACAGGCAAAGCGAAGCGGTCGCCGCGGAGCTTGACTTGGCGATCTTAACCGATCAACAAGATATAATAAGCAACGCTTGCTGCAGTCAGGAGTTGGATGGGTGACCGTTAGTGGCATTGTTCAATTGAGCGCTTCTGTGCTTCGTAGGGCACGTTAAAGCGTCGGTACCAGTTGTTTATCTTAAGACAACAGTTGGTAGGCTATGTTGAAGGCCTTCAGGTGGCTAAAAAACTTAGACACGGGTTGGCTACTAGACTATACACCAAGCCGCGATTGGCCCGCGTGGCCCGCGTTTATGGCCCAACTCCTCTCTCTAAAAGGAAAGCTCGAGTTCCAGCAGTGGAAACGTTATGTCAACGATAAAAACCGCATAACCGCACATCGTAACATTGTGCGGTACAGTGTGATTTGCGCCTTATAAATGCAGTTTTGGGTGGCACTGCATTGTACGAGTACTTATAACCCCGACGCATTGGTTTTTGAGTGTCTTTCGCCCTGACATTTCAATTGCTAGTGTCCTTCAGTAATGCTTTTAAACTTTGGTTTTTGACAGAATAACTGGTACTCTAGTGGTACCAACCAAGACGGCTTCTTGCACAAAAGACCTCCCAACTAAGGCGGGATTCCTCGCCTCTTACGATTCGAATTCTGATGGCAGACAGTTCTATGTTTCTATCCCGCTACGAAACAGAGTAAACGAGCGTTCTTAGAACGATCGTTGGATAGCGGAACAATTGATTTCCAAGAATGGGTGACTAACGAATCCCACCTAAACCACAACAAATGTGTTTTATAGTTATGCCCATTATTTAACACATAAGTTAAAATCCAAGTTATTTGTCTAATAGACTACGATGTTTGTAAATGGTACGTTTTATGATACCAATAACTTGAAGGTCAAAGAATGCTCGATTTTGGGTGGGCGCATTCCAATCATTAACTCTTTCGAAATTTTGTTTATAACGAAATTAATGGTACTTAACTAACTTCGCATTGAACCAATTATGTCTTGCGGTCAAATATCGATAACTCATTCATCAATCATCGCTAGTCAATAAAATTGATATTATGATATTATAAGTATGGATATGAATCGTTAGATCAATCAATTGGATAGTTCATAATAAAAATGGTTTTATTCATTGGACATTCGTATGCATCTTACAAATTTAATTTGTTTAAGGCGCTGTCAGCTCAACGCTTAATTTTCCTTTACTTGAAATTAAGCAAGCGCATCTCGTAAAAACGTAAAAAAATCATAAAAAAATAATGTGCACTCTTAACACCCTCAGTGCGTGAGTTCAACTTGCATTTATCCGTTTTTTTCTAGAATTAAGATGGTTTCTAAGCTTATGATAAAATTACTATATTGTAGAAGTACTAACTTTGCTAAAAACTTACTTATGCAAATACATTCTAACAATTAATATGTTTTCAATAATGATACATCTTTGCATTGAAATTCTAGTAAGTGATAAATAAAAAAATAATCCGTCAATGTGTGTGTATTAAAAATTGCTATTTTATGATCAGTGTTTCATAACAAATATAATAGGTAGTGAATAAAGAGAAAAACTGTTTTAATTGTGAAATGAGGTGGTATGTTTGAATTGTTTTTAATGTAGAGTACATTGTATGTAGTATGTTAAAATATGTTTTTAATTCCGTCAATGTGTACTTGGAAATCTTATATATGTCACATTATTTTTTGTAGTTTCAAATTAGTCGCTGCCTATGAGATAAATTGCTTTAAAAATCCTCATTTTTATCGATATCGTGTTAAGACAGCACCTTAAGACGCTTCTAGTTATAATTTTTAGTCAGCGTTCCTTTTGCGCTGCTTTAAATATTGTATTGCTGTGAACCAACTCATACTTGTACCCCTCAGCTGTCGTTAACCGAGATAACAATAGATTTTCCTGGTTCCTGATACAGCTGAAGGTGAATATCAAAAATATATATCGAAAAGGTCGTTAAACACGGCGGTAATGTTGGTACCAGCTCAACCGCTATGCTCCAACAGTAAACACCAAAACCTAAAACACGTCATTATTGCCAGCAATAAGAATTTTAAGTTTTCTCGACTCTTAGATAAGTTTACTGTATCATCAGTAATCTTGGACTTAAAATGCTTCGATAGATATTACCAAAATAGTCAGACATTACATATATAAATAAATAAATATGGAAGATGGTTTTGATCCATCTAATTAAACAAAAATAATGCTTGAGCCGAATATTAATATATTCTTAATAATAAAAATATCAGGCAATACTTTACGGAAAGTCATAACACTGAAATGTACAGTAAGAAAAATTCACATCCCGGACGGGATTCGAAACCGCGTCTTCTGACTTCGATGCTCGGACCTCGAGCCTCGGTGGCCTAGATGGTCATGGCGTCTGACACGGATAGTCAGAAGACGCGGGTTCGAATCCCGTCCGAGGATATACATTTCAATGTTTGAGATCGCTAAGCAGGCGTTAGTTGCTTTAAAAAAGTAATACTATAAAAAATCATAATAACACTATTAGTGTAATAAAGTTTTACAATGTCGCTTTTTTCCTGTATGCCCGAGTATTCTGACAGATAATAGCATTTTTTCAGCAGCATTGTAACTGATTTAATATGTTGGTAGATACCTAACTCGGTATTAATGTGGTACCTAGTATTATTTATGTAGACAACAAACATTCGATTGTTGTAAATGTCCGCGCCAGCACGCCTTTGCCCCTTGCATGCGTGTGGGCGGACACTCAACGCCCTCTAAAACCACTAGTTCTGGAGCTTGCGCTTATCGCGATTGCTTTATTAGACCAAGCCGGATATCTGTACACTGTGTTTTTGTTTAGACAAAAGTATTGCTAGCCCATGTTCCCTACCAAATTTCCAGTTTCTAATTATTACATTGGCGAAGAATAGCATATTTTGTATTAATCCTGTTTCTATTCAAAGTTCGATCCAACTCCGGTAAGCTGATTCATTGTGAAGAAGTAATAATCGCCGAAAAAAACCGAGCCGGATGTTTGTATACTGTGTGTTTGTTTGGACAAAAAGATTGCCCATGTTCCCTGCCAAATTTCCAGTTACGACATTTTGAATTGGGATAAAAGTAGCATATATTGTATTTATCCTGTTTCAATTCAAAGTTCGATCAAAATCCGTTGAGCCGCTTCAGTGTGAAGATGTAACAATCGTACAAACTCACTCACACTTTACCTTTTATAATATTAGCGTCATAATTATTGCGGAACACCAAAACTGAAAGAATTCCTTACGTATTGCCATTACAAAGCCGGATCTTATTAACGTATGGCCTTTCTTCAATTAAGACGTAAGTAGATTAAAATTCTGGTCAAACAGACCTTGATTTTGCTTGTTCTTGTGTAAGCATGTCACTGGCATGCTGACCGTGCGTGACTTCTGAATGAGTTAGTAGATGAATGAAATATTATATTTGTTCACAAGGAAAATACCAGTATCCTTATTCGCACAATAGTGCGAAATTAATCTTTCTCTAGACTATGCTCGGGGTTTCTCTACGTGATCTTATCAGAAATGAGATGATCCGTAGAAGAACTAAAGTGACCGACATAGCCCAGAAGATAAGCCAGTTGAATTGGCAGTGGGCAGGGCACATAGCACGCAGAACAGATGCCCGATGGGGCCGAACATTTCTGGAGTGCAGGGTGCAGGCCGTTTCTAACTGGTCCTTTTGGAAATTTGTGGCGGAGGCATAAGTTCAGCAGTGGACGTCCTAAGGCTTAGATGATGATGAATCTTTCTCCTTTTCTACCAACTTCTAAAAAAAGGAGGAGGTACTCAATTCCTGTCAATTTTTTTTATGTTTGTTACCTGATAACATTCGACTGGATGCACCGATTCTCAAAATTCTTTTGTTGTTTGAAAGCTGGTGCTTCCCGTGTGGTCCCATTTAATTTTAAATTTATTTCATCAAATTCGGTTTAGTATTTTTGAGATACACTCCAATAAATGAATAGAATGGCAGTCGGTATTAAATTGTTCTTCTTATTAAAGAAACGTTTGTTTAAATAAAATAATATTAAAAGCAGATATACTATATATACATAACTGCAGACAATACGACTACAATAAAATAACTATACGTAAAGAAAAACAAATGTCAAAGTATTTCAATATATTATGAACTATTTGTAGGTTTTTCTTTAAATTTATTCATGACACTTTGGAGTTTTTCGGTGTGAATATGTATTTATATATTTAGTTACAACTGGAAACAACAAAACTTGGATAGGCATAAATTGTAGCATACATCACATTCCAGACTTTTAATAAATGATTTGCTTAGTTTCTTTAAATAAAATGAATATCATATAATTTTTATTTATTTGATATCTTATTTGTATATTCATAAGATTTTTCTTCGATACTCATTTGCACGTATGAGAATTGGGATGTTTGGAAGAGATCTCCAGTAGCACCTCGTTTATTGTATTATTATTTTAAGCTACACGTAAGGTAATCAATAAATTGTGTATCTATTTCTCTGCATTAATCTTAAAAACATAAGTCCTCTATACAGTCTCATTGCGTAACTTTTATCGTTCTAAAAGGTTCGTGAGATTCGTTTGAAAATGAAATACTTTTAGATCTTCACCCACCCAAATTACACTTGGAGTGGCAAACGTGTTATAAATTTCAAGTGGTTTGATTCATTATCAAAATTACGAATCGAACAAAACATTTCGATTATCCTTGAAAAATAATTTCAATAATCATTCGTCACGAGCTGTACCTGTTGGGGGCCTACTTCGGTCTCGCTGCGATTGTTACTTGAATTCGTTAAAACAATACAATTAAATCTTTATCGATCGTGCCCTTAAACGAATTTTCGAATAGCCACCGGCAACATAGTTTCACAATCGTTGATAAAACGTGCTCGGACACTAGATATCGGAACGCTGAATGCTTACTACGTGACTAAATACCTAAAGCATTATGAAACGGTAGTCTAGCCGTAATCTTAGTTCAATAGTCTTGTAAAACCCATTACCTATAAAATTTGTCAAATATGGCCTCAAACGCTTGTAGTTATTATAATGAAATTTATGAACTACAAAAACTATTGCTGGATAGTATTGGTTGAATAAAAAGTGGTTTGGTATATATTGGGTATATATAAAAGCATACGCAAAATCAACTCATTATGTTTTGCGGGATTCAGGATTTCCTCTCGGGAAGAGATGTATGAGCCATAATCCACCTCGTGGGCTCAGTGTGGGCTGAGGTATAATAATACTTATTATTATATATTACTTAGTCTACTAATACTTATTCTATGGTTAGTTCGTAGGCTAGTGTATCACGCCTAGTCAGAGTTTTCAGCAACAACGAGCGAAACACGGAAGCGATCTGTGGGACTAGTACGTTTTTTTTACTGTGTAAATGTAATCGTACTGTTGACTTTAACTTTTAGTGAATTTAGTACAAACTATTCATCATCTATCTGTGACCCAGATTACTTAAGAGTTCCGGTAAAGCGGCCTAGTTTCAATTGTTAAACGTTTAAGTTGCGCATACTTTATGGCAAAATATTCACGCTACGGCCTCCTATTAAAGTAGTACCCGCAACAGTTATGAAGAAAAAGGTATGAAATCCACTGCGAGAAATTTCACTTTGCTACGAATTCTTCAACTGCACAACGCAAACGTTTCACACGATAGCATCTGCTCTTTAATCCTCAGAAAAAAATGAGATTCAACTCATCACGTGAGCTGTTGAGTGAAGCTTATCGGTTCCATCATTGACTGAAGAAATAAAACTAGACTAGACATCAGAAGCACGAAAAGTGTTTAGAATGCCATACAAGTCTCAGTCCTCATCCAAACAATAAACGCTCATCCTAGGCCCGCTATACCTTCCCGATTAAGATAATTACCTCGCCTACAGGTAACACTTCGACCAGAGCCTACAACGTGACCGGAGTTGCAACCAGCTGGGTTACTGGTCAAGACTGAAAGAGCACGGCATGGGTCAGTAACTCCACAGCCGTCAACTTTCTGTAGGTACCACGGAGTGCCCAACGGCCCTGTGCTTTGAATGATTTAAATATACTTTTTTATAGTTTGTAGAGGTTATTTCTCTGAGCGACCGAACGCTCCGGACGCGTTGGTCGCCATAGTGTGGATGCAGATTGTCGCCATATTTTAAGGGATAATTTACTCTTATTGTAGATAAATGGATTAAGGCAACCCATGATAAAGGCCACACTATTGCAAATGCTTTAAAATCCGAGATTATCCGAATAGGATTATGAGTGGTGGGACACTTTGTGTTGTAGTGTGCTTATATACAATTGCACCTGCTTTGAGTGTTCCACTAGTAACGGGGCAAAGGTGATCACTGAAAGCTTCGATCGCAACGCCTTTTAGTGTTTGTATGTCATCAATTATGATTGGGTGAACTGAAAATTTGTAGAGTCCCTTTTGCTTCCAAATCACTGCCATTCTAGTCATAGAGGCATGTTAGTTTAGTCGGAGCCTTAGTTAATTAAAACATAGTGGTAGGCGTATGTGTCATTTCGTGAAACATTTCTATTAGAGCGCAACCGGAGGAATACATATAGCACTGCTTCAGAACTAAAGCAGTGCTATATGTATATGCGAGTCTGGCCGTTGATTGTCAACGTATGGATTGATCATTAAGTATATCGCTTCTGCCTGCGCTATACTGTTTATATAGTACTTCAGTTTAATAAACTCGGAAGTCTTAGCAAGATAATATACAATGGACGTATAATGAAGACAGCCATCACAACTCTATTATACTTTTTCATTTCGAGAACATATAGTTGCTCGTTTATTTGAAAAAAAAGTTGTGCAATATATTGCCCGCTCTACTTGTACTATTTATCCAAACAACTAGACAAGTGCCGCTAATGACCTCCACTTATATAAAGATAAGTACCTATTTCAATTTATTTATATTAAATCTCAAAAATCGCAGTAGTTATACTAGAAGTTATAGGAATATATTACAAAGGTTCGAACTCAAGATTGTCCCATGAATATATGCAGCATTTGGGGAAAGGGCTACATTGCAGACAACCTCTTTCTCGAAGTTGGACCTGCCTAGTTTGACTATCTGTCCCAGGTAGATGTATTTGCCAACAACTTCGAGAACTGAGTTCCCTACTGAGATTAAGCTCGGCACAACATGGACATAATTTTCGTCTTGTCCATGTTCATCTTAAGGTTGGTACTTGTTGGGAAACTCGATGCAGGCCTTCGAGCATTATACTGAGGTCTTCCATGGATTATGCCATGAATACAATATCGTCGGCAAATCGAATGCTTTATATATATGTATTTGGTAATGCATACTTATTTAAATTAAACATTTTGTTTATATAATTGTCTCTCGTCTGAACTGGACTAATATTTTCTATCTTATCTACTATTTGGTGATGGAACCCATAATCACGAAGTCTCTTATCTATCTAGAATCTCACTTGATCAACGTTTATGCATTGGACATTGTTTTAAAATGTTGTTTGTTATTATTAATACAAGTCTACTCTAAAGAGGCCGTAATGTGCTGTAATACCAGATTTTGCCATAAACTTTAATTTATTGTTCCTAAATAGGAAATCTAACGCACATTATTCAAACAGTTTTTTATAATAAATGTATTTAAATTCAGCTTGTGTAACATGGAAAGTGGTTTAATAGTTTTTAATGGTCATTATTAAGTAAAGTTATTCACTGGACTTAATATTTATTTGTTTAGAATAGTAATGGCAAGCGAAAGTTTTAAGACGATCTACTTGACGATGTGCGCTTTGTTTTTTTCTGATATAAATATAAACTAAATTATAGTAAGGTGAATGACCACTTTAGCCACTACTGGTGTTCCAAGAGTTCCTGCCCATACGGTAAATTAGGCCCTGCCCTATTGGAGGTTACTAGTTAGTTACAAATAAAACAAAGGTTACAATGCTTTATTCATCAAAACATCTTACTAAAGTACAAAATATTGTCGCACAACTGGTATATGTATGTTTTGTATTACAATTATTAAAATGTTATTGCTTATGTTTGTACAAATACCTAGTTTAAATATTGCCTAACGCTTACCTCTTGCGGCTGTCGGAAAAGGCTTAATAGCAAAGTTAAATTGATTGACTCGCTTTAGAAGCAGAAATCAATAACGATCATTACTTTTCATATTTTTTTTATTATTATTATATTTACTTGAGATCGTTGATTCTTACCAATTTTTTACTTACTTGGCGATTTTATCCTAGACAAACAACCGAGTCTGCAATACCAGGGTATCATTGACGAGTTGCGTACTTATTAAAACAACTTACTTTTGCTAGTATTTTTTATAGTATAGGTACGTGTTGAAATACTGGTTTTGGAAGCTCATTCCACGTTTTACATAACGCGGAAGAAAGGGCCGCACATATCGAGTTGTTTGGTTTTTCCATATTTTGATATTCTCGATTTTATGAGGGTAAGCTTCTTTGCGTAGATGGAAAGTACGACTTGAGAACGATATTATCTCTAGACTTAACACGAATTACTTGCGAAAAACCAAAGTAGTGGTACTGTTAATATATAGGAATTGAAATCAATACAACTGTGGCGTATATAATTTGCACAACGAAACGTAGCGCAGATAATTTGAAGTTTAAGTTTACAGTATTGAGTGATACTTTTTTAATCACTTTATTCATTATAGAAATAGACACAGGTCTTCGATATATTGACGTTTTGGCTATGTATATGTCCGTGCCATTTGCGACAGAAAAACTTCAATGCACATCAAAACCATTATTATTACCTACCTGACATACCACGCTGACCATCCAGGGGCGCGAAGAATACATTTTTCACACCTTCAAAAAAGTTACCTCTGTATCTGTAAAAAAGTAGGCGTTAGTATATACAAGGTTGAAGGACACTAAAATAAAAAAGAATGAATGTAGAAACAAGACTGAGATGTTTTGAGTTGGCTAATGCTGAGATGCGGTCTTTTACGCACTATCTTGACCACTGATTCCAGGAAATTGTTTATTGCCTAATGTAATTCTTGAAAGCGTGATTTGACTGGTAAAGATCGTAATGCATCTAGAATGTACAGGCGTGACACTTATCGTCAGATGAGCGGTTAACTCATCTGTTCACTATACGGCTACTTGCTTCCAGCATCCAGCGGTTCCCCACGATTTTTCACGGCGTCGGTGTCTTCCGGTGCGTGTTCGCCACCCGAGAAAGGTTATCGGTAGGCGACCACGCAAGGCGCGTTCTCTTACTGATCTCTTCATTTCGGATCTTACCACGCAGGGAAACCTAGCCCGACCAGGGAGCTCCTTGCTTGTTGAGCGACTTTGAACTTGTTTGTGAGGCCAACAGTAAGGGACCACGCCTCAGTACCTTAAGTTATCACTGGCAACACACACTGGTAAGTATCATTATTCTAATATATTTTGTATATACATTTGCGAATAGGTTAGATTGTTTATTTCTCACGGAACCACATCCCATGTCCTTAATGTCCCATTATTATGGATCTAGGGCAACAAGTTTAGCCTACTTTGATAACCAAGTACAAGTCATACAAGAAGGTTTAATAGTGTACAACAAATGACTGCAAAGCAATATGTCAACCAATTTCGAAAGGGCCCGGAACAAATGCCAAAGTCTACTTTATAACACAACAAAGTAGAATACTACTCGTAGTTTAAAATTATGTCAGTACTGTGGCGCCTATTGACAAATTCTACAACATATAGAATTAAAGTTAACTAACTTCTTAGCATTTAAATTTCCGAGACTTTGAAAAAGACAACTAGGTACCCAGACTATTCTAAAGTTGAGATATTTGTTTTTGACTATCATTCATCCAGTAATGTAATTACTTGCTACCCTTTACACCCTAACATATGCTTCGTGGCAGAACACCTGGGTACATTCCTGTGGAAAACTGTGGTGGTACCAACAAGATAGCATCTTGCACAAGTGGCCCACCACCTAGCAAGTCAAAACTCCTCACCTCTTACTGCTCCAATTGCTTATTTAATAATCTTATACAAACTTATGTTATTACTAATCTTAGTATATATGTTTCGAGTGCTGAATTTTTGGGAATACAATGTATGGTAGTTTGACGATGATAAAATAAAGATGGTGAATGTTGAACTTTAAAATAGCTTCTTTGTTTTTACGCAATCCATAAAAGTTTAATTATGAAAAAAAATATATTAACAAGCTACTGCACACGACTTTGTCAAATCGTATGAGATCATCGCGATTTCTCAGGAACTACTCGTTAAAATGAGATAAATAGTTAGCCTATAATATTTATTAGATTTTTATTAGATAGATTCATTTTAAGTGAAAACTATTTACAATTCAAAATTAATACAAAACAGTCCAGCAGATTTAGCGCTGTGTTAGAGCATTTCTAATAATACGAGTAGAACAGTAGTGTCGTTACGGTACGGTGAACTTACATCATTTTTTTATTTTTTTTTATTTCTTTTGGTAAGAATACAGCGATTATCAATTCCTTCACGCAACTGTCAAGTATGAACTTCAATTTGATTAAACTACAAAACAGCAGCAAATTTATCCAGTTGTTTCTACCGACTTCAAAAATGAGGAGGTACTCAATTTGACTGTATTTTGTATGTTTGTTACCTCGTTACTTTTGACTGGGTGGACTGATTCTCAAAATTCTTTTTTGTTTCAAAGCGGGTGCTTCCCGTGTGGTCCCATTTAAATATTATCAAATTCTGTTTAGACGTTTTTTAGTTACACTCCAATAACTGAATAGAATGGAAGTCGGTTTTAAATTTTACAAATTGTACTTGTTATTTTCTAGGATTAAAACAGTAAATTAATACACGCGCGATCTCAATTCCTAGAGTGCTTCTCTTTAGTACACATTTTATACAAACCTAACTCATCATACCATATATATTTATAATATTAATATTAGAAAGTAAGTTATGATTAATAGGAAGCATAGGAAAAGGATCTTTGCATATGTTTGATGATTGCACATAAATTAAAACATACTTACATTATGCGTGTATAATTTGTGCGTTAATTTACTAACATATATTTATTATTGTAATGCAAATAGATATATTATCATAGGAATGAGAAATTTATAAAAATACTGTGTAGGTATAATGTGTAAGTATATGCGATAATCTGTTTAGATCATAACTGTACAAGAGAGTCCCCTCTGTAAGAGAGGGAGAGGGGGGGGGGGGTCAAGAGAGAGAGGGGGAGAGATCAAGAGAGAGGGAGAGGATAGAGAGAGCAATACGTGCCATAATTATTCACTCGAGTAATTGTTGAGTTGGTATACGAGTGGCCAGTCCTAAGGTGCGTTCGTTAAGCAATGATTTGGTGGTGTTGCCATTGGTCATCTTTTGTTAAAGCGTTTGTAAAGCTCAAAAACGTTACTATTGCCACTTGTGTCACTTTTATTCACGCCCTACTCGAACGCTCAACCGAGCATAAGACCTAAAATCGCATCATCAAATACATAGTTGTCAAAAAAGCTTTTCAGACCATCGAAGTTGAATCCGTCCAGGCTTCGCCCGGAAGCTGAGCGATTAATCTAATATATCAATATGTACTCCTATATAGGAGTACATATCGGGTTTTAGCGCTGTCTTACTTTTTGCTCTAAAAACAATGCAAATATAATACGTAGCGATATAAATGCTTGAATGTAATAGCATTTTTGCATCATGGATACATGCACTGATCTAGTCACCGTAAGGATTTACATTATAGTATATTCTGTTTTTTTTTTTTTAAATAGGACTAGTTCATAAATGTTTCAGCTATAAGTATTTATTTTCCTAATATGAAAATACCGACTGCGCTCACTTGGTATTATGTCAGTTTATGTCCGACGACGTTTCGAACGTATAAGACGTTCTTCTTCAGGGAGTGTTCACGCTTGGAGATCGCGTCGCGCACTCCAACACACGTTCGAAACGTCTATGGACTTAAATCGACATAATACCGAGTGACTGAAGCCGGTATCTTTATATTATTATAATGTGTGATATTTTTCAAACTCTAAGTATTTATTTGTTTAAAAACTTGTTGCTGAATAAAATAACATACTAACAGCTAAACAAATAGTGCAATCATTGTCAAAGTTAACCTCAATAATGCGATAGGTTTCAGATATGACTACTGTTTAAAAAAACCCAAACAAAAGACTAACTTGTGATGGAATCGTAATAAAACTGAAAATGTGTGTACTCTATCCGCTCAGAAAAGAGGAAAGCATGCATGACTTTATGTCTGTATTTTAAAATACATATACTTTTTGCGCGTGTCAAAATACTTGTATTTATTTTTATGGGAAAGTAGGCAGACGCATGCGCTCATGCCCACAGCAACACGCAGCTTATTTATTAATGACTTAATTTTAAGAAGAACGCCGTGCGTGCCGCCGCCCTCAGCGCCCGTTGTGACGTCACCGGTGCGGGCAAGCTGTATCCGTACAGCGTGCCGGGTGCGCACGTACTCCATGAAGAAGTGGCCTGGACGGTCACGAAACCGGTCGAGATATTAGTCTTAAGAGGATTGCATAGCTAGTACTTTCCATGCTCAAAGAGAAAACTCTTTTCTACCTCTTAACATTGTCCGATTTCAGTGATTTTTTGTTCATGGAATCATGACATTGTTTACTATGCCCGTACGATTTGAATTTATCAATTTTTTGAAGTTCTAAAAAATGAAATTTATAGTACTTTGTACTAGTCAAATAACAATAAAATGTGTGATACTTACGAAAGTTTCAATCAAGTTACGCAGATTATTATATTAACTTTGTTATTAAATATAAAAATCTCAGTAATATAAGCCAGCTCAATAAAAACCTTTGTCACACTTTGCAAATACGCCGCTTAAGCAGTAACAATACCAACAAAACTTTATCTCGTAATAATTTATTATCATTGTTGTAATAACAGTCGATCGATAACAAAACTAAGCTTTCGTTTTCTAACAATTAGTCCAAGGACACGACTGCTGTATTTGTCATTTAAATATACACTTTATACCATTTAATTAAAGCTTGTAAATTTTGAACAACGATTGTTTGATTTACAGTCACAAAATTGCAAGATCGGAAATGGACAGAAATAACAAACAACGTAATGATATTAAATTTATGAACATGCTATGTTCTTACTTGATGGCGATCAAGAATCGGGCACGCTGTATATAACAAAACAAAAGTAGACATATATATGTATATATACATAATTATGTATATATATTTATATATACTTACATATATAGTTTGGCGATGCTTATAGGGATCCCGTTTATTAAGAGGGCGGGATTTCACCCTCTTAAATATTGTTGTATGAAACTAAATACCATGACATTATGTGATACATGATGACATGATGTGTGAATATATTCACATAAAATATAAGAGTTCTTGTTAACATTTTCAAAACGTTCCTTTTGCCTCTTTCCAAAGTTCAGGATTTAGGACCCCAGCAGCCTCGTGGGTTAACAATGACTCCACTAATGCATAACAAAGGGCCGGGTGTTAACCCGAAACTGAATATAGAAATGAGTAAAAATAGTAATAAAACGTAGAGTTTTGAAAATTAGTACAGTTTATTTAAAAATTTACCAATTTTTAAAAAAAATCTGATTTTAGTAAAAAATACGATGATAACTATAATTATGTGTATAACATGGTAACCACCGAATCATTTTTAAATTATTATAAATTTAAAACGATAAATCTTGAGATTACTTTTTACTAAATCTAATAGGAATGCTACGCGGATATCTATTCATTATACGCGTAATTATTATATTTTACGAGTAGGAACTTTCAATTTCCTTGATTGGTAAGTCAACTACTTATGTAGAATGAATGCTTGTGATCATTGACGTAAAGGTAATTTTAAGGACTTCCAACGCCGGGATTTGGTGGAAAATTGTTAAGCCTTACGTCAAAACATACAATTGGACTTATAGCCTACTAGGGTGTGTCAATTAGCATTTGAATTATGTTATTTATTAATTATAATTAAATATATAATTATGTTGGTATTTTTGGTGTAACTGTATGATGCTGCTAAGCGTAAGGTACATAGATAGATTAAGTATCTTGTGTCCATATTAAACAACTGGTGTTGATTGAACATACCACCAACAACGTAAGTAAAACGCCAAAATAAGTATTACGCCTGTTTTGTTGACCTTCCTACGAGATATGACAAAGCGAAAAATAAATAAAAATGAATGGCTAGCTACGCCCCTTGGTTGCCACCTCGTGATGATGGATGATGATGATGATGATAAAAAGTATCCTAGGTACTTCACCGAGACATGATAAACCGAAGAACATAAAAATCATGAAAATTGTGGTCCAGCCGTTCTCGAGTTATAAATGGTGGAACTAACACGAGTTTTTTTTTTTATATGTAAGTACTAGTGACTGCCCGTGACTTCGTTCGCGTAGTAGGTTCGGCCTTCACCTTGCCATAACCTCCCAACTTTTCTTGGTTTTTCTTTCATAAGAACCTTCTCCTGACAATAACTAACAGAACAAAAAAAGGATTAGCGAGATTGTTCCATTCGAAAATGATTCTTATGGCCCTAATTGAACCATATGAACCTAGATGAGCGACGTGTGGTTCCAGCTGGATGACGCTAAGTGCCACACAGCGTACGCCACGATTGACATTCTGCATGAACGGTTTGAATGTAAGGTTATCTCTCGAAGAGGTGATGTGAATTCGCCACAAAGGTCATACGATGTGACCCCGCTAGACTTGTTCATGTAGGGTTTCTAGAAGTCACAGGTCTATGCAAATAAAACACAATCGACTGATGCCCTAAAAGTGAACATAACACAGGCTCGCTCAAACTCTGAAATTTTCGAATGAGTCATTGAAAAATGTCTACTCTCGGACTCGGATACGTGCCACCGTAAAAAGCCGATGCGGGCATTTGAACGATGTCTAATTCCACAATAAACCCATCGCATGTCGAGCGTACACCATGTGTACGTTTAAAACAGTGCTTAGCAATGTCGCGCATACACAAAGTGTATAAGTAAGTACACATTTTTAGACCGATATTGTAACAAATTTTATCAGATCCAATAGACTCCACCGGTATAAACTTGCTTTTGGTTGGTCAAACTATTCAAGAGTAGTATTTTTTATTTGAACTTTTATGCGTAGTTTGGAAATAAACCAAAAGAACTAGACATTGGATGGGTTAATGGCATATAATGGGCCTTTATAATAAAACTATATTTTGTTAATACCTCAAATCACAGCTTCTTTTATTTCATTTCAACGTCTACCCGCTCTTATTGAAAAACCCTTAACATAAAATACTTTAATCAGTATCAGACAAACGTAACATAATTTACAAATGTTAAAACTCGTCATTCATATGTATTTGCTTGAGTTAAATAACTCCATATTTATTGAATATAACATAATGGAAATGCACATAACACAAAAAGCATTCATTAACGCTTCTTACATTGTTCTTTCACAAAACAAATTTCAATAGTAGGCATCTATATGCATATAAAAGGGAGTAAATAAAATACCTGTCTATGCATTTTTTTATTTATACAGCTTTCTGAACAATGCATAAAAGAATGCTTTGAACATTGTTTAAATACAAAACGTGCGAACAATAATACAAACGAAACAATAGCACACAACGATTAATCTTGAACCTGTTTTAGATATAACCTACCCTATCAGAGTAATAATATAAATGTATCCTTCGAACTGAAGTGAATGGCTCAACGAATTTAGTAATTTATTTTTCAAGTAATGAATAATATTTATAATTGAAAATTTGAAATGCAGATTGTTTGTCGTATTAACTCACTTCTTAAAGTGCCTCTCCAACTAGTGGAGGTTTGCGGTCAGTTTGGCACAGTCCTTCTTGTTTTTGGTTCGGTGCAACAACTCAGACGCCTCCGATATTTCAGTCCACTCTCGGATATTCCGCAACCTTAGTAACTCATAGCTACTTTTTATTACAAGGATTCTGAGGGATACTTATTGCCTATTTCAACGTGAGCAAACTCAGACAAGTATATATTATGTACAAATAAAAATATACATATTCAAAAGATCCGTAGGCTGTCATTGAGGGTAAAGTTTTTTAGAATATGGAATCGCTTTCAGTTTCCAGAATGCTGATGCTAAGCGTCACGCTTGATCATGACAGTTGTACTGTGGCCTAGAACTTTAAGGTAAAGTTCTGCACGGTACTACTACATACCCTAGACATACCTATTGCAATAGTCCTATTAGCACAGTTCCTATAACTTACTGTCTTTCAATCTTAACACAGCTATGGCTTTGGGGAATACTATCTAGCACTGCTATATCACCTACCATCGCAGTGTTCAGGTAACATCGCAGAAGTGATGTACCAACATTTATGTCACCTGGTTAGCACCACTTGGTACTACATGGAAGGGTTCGCATAAGGGTACATTCCCACGGTCTCCAGAAGTAATCTGTTCAATACCTACTATTTCATATACTAGTAGGAAGTTATTGGAGGGGGTACCTTTCCACTGTGTATATAATCAGTTACTTAATTGGCGTACTAATAACACTTAAGGTTGAATGGGTTAAAAGTGACCAAATGAAATGATGGCCAAAGTGACTTTTTCATTGGCCTGCAGGCAAATGAAAATAACGGAAGAGGTTCCAATGAAATAAAGATGATACTAATTCAACTGGGGGTTACACCCAGCACCTCTCCTAAAACGTAATATACAAAATACTTAATTCTGTTGGCAAACACATCTTTAAAAGGCTTGACCGATTTTGATATTAGTTTCTCTTAAAATGTATGTAAGTAATTGTTTTTAGGACAGGAATTTTGGAAGAATACGAATAAGCAGAAAGTTTTGGGATATATAGAAGTGTTTTTTTATATGAAAAACGAAAATTACTGTTTGTTATTAATAAATAACTATAAACAATTATATTTTTATCTATATGAATAAAACCATGACATCCAAGTTAATAGATTAAAAAAGAAAGGGAAACCTAAGACGGATTTGGTGATGTTTTTGGTCCTAATTTCCATATCTATATACATAATATAAATATATAATATATAAATGAACCCCTGTCTATATCTCCTGGTCACGCTATAACTTGAGAATGTATGAAGCAATCTCTCAAATTCTTTGTTTGTTGTGTTATTGTCAGGGGTAGGTTCTTATGAAAGAAAAATCAAGAAAAGATTAAAATACCCAATTTCTTAAATAGAATTACATTTTAGCCATTATAAGTGGATTTGCGCATAAATACGTATGTCGTCTAGCCACTGCCCTGTCTAAGTCACATAGTAACGCGGTGGATACATTATATTTATAATTTTCTACGGCTTAAATGACGAGGAAATCTCTAATACAACGTTTGATGAGTACATTTACAAAGTGTACATGATGTACACTTTGCTTACACTCGTGTACCGTTTGGAACACTTAACGGTTAAATGAAAATGAAAATAAAATTTACAGCATAAAATGGGAAAGTTACAAAAATGTTTGCCTTAAGAAATAATTAAACATATTGCTTAAATAACGCTGAGAAGCTTAAAATATCTTCACACTAGGCGAGATTGTATCGTGAAGATATTTAACTATTAACTAAATGATAATAATGACACATAAGTCTTAAAAATAAAGAAAAAAATGTTTTTATTATATTAATAACCGTTAATCACCACTATTATACGTCAAAACTGCAAAATATATAAATCCAGGAAAACAGAAAAACAGATTGTTGCAGGAGTAAATATGCGTGGGAAATTTATAACTGTGTCATTTATTGAAATTAAAAGATATTATGAAAATGTGTCACTGCCGCTAGCTTTAACAGCTACAAGAAGAAATATGGTGTGGCCATAGCACAAAAACTATCTACTCGACATGAGTGTTGCTATTTAAATAAACAATGTTTTATACTTATTGTACTTTATTTGTACATAGTACATAATTACTTTTTTTTATCTAACTATTTAACATTATATCTAATTATTCTAAATCAACTATCTAATTATTTTACATTCTATATGTTCATCTATATGTACTGTACAATAATAGTAGTTAAACTTTATGATTTGTCCATTTTTGGTTTTTGTTTAGAAAGGAATACAGGAGGACATTTTTTTTACTTAACTAGACTTACATAAATAATACATTTGTGAAGGCCTGAAGGGCACTTTGAAAACTTACTTAGCCTAAAGGGCACACATACGATAAGGGCCTGAAGGGCGCAAATCTTTTTTTTTTAATTTCTGAGCCTGAGGGGAATTCTTATCATTTATATGATATAAATTCCCCTTCTAAAGGTGATACCGAGATAAAAAATCAAGTCTAAAATATTGGGTTTCCTCTTAACCACACATGTCGCAGGTTCTGGAAAAGTAGTATGATTTCTGAGAAATATTTTGTATTATTGGCCAAATATGGCGCATGGCTAGTCTACGGGTGAAACTATGTGACTTTATAAACTTCAATTATAACATTACGTAAAAGTAAAACACATTCTACGGCGTCTCCCACGCTAATCTCAGTTTCGCCCACTTAGCATACCATTGGTAATGTACTCATGTTATCTAGATCCGTTAGAACTTTCGTTTGGTATCTGAATTTCGAGCACGCAGCCGATGATTAGAAATTGTTGCGTATCCATAGTAACTGTTTAATAATCTGCTGCATACTCTGCCACTGATGTCACTCACGCGTGATACAATAACTTATTAGGCCACCATGCACCGAGCACCCATGCATGAACAGTATCACAATCCGCCGTGCGATTCTGTAAGAGCAAACATCGTTGCATCTTTGACAACATCCGTGAAACAAATGACGAGATGACAAGGAACGTTGGAAAACTACACTTGTGTTTTTTCTTTTTTTATCGCACGGACTAATCCTGTTTGCCTCTACAAGCATTAACGTCGTCACCGGATGGGTGGCGAGCGCAGATGGCACTCAGTCAGATGCGGGCGCAAAAGGCGCACCGCCTAAGGCGAGCATTGAAGACGCTTCGCTGCAAGGAGAGGAGTAGGCGATTTGCTCAAGTGCACCACTAAGGTACGGACCTGGGCTTGGGCCTTCGACAGGAGAGAGGGGAGTCGGAGAGAATCGCACATTAGTGTACCGTTGAAAGTGGGCCCTATGAATTTTTACTTTATGACTATTTGGAGAGAATCTAACCAAGACATAATTTTGCCTCGAGTTCACCGGCGAGCTTGGTGTATGATTGTGTTTACCTGGGAATCATTATCATAACCATGGATATCTCGCCCACAGCCATTACCTCGGCCGGAGCCTACACCGTGATCGGAATCACTACTTTGGCAAGGGCTACAAACTGAATTACCTCGCCTCTCCCCATTTCCGCGACCTGAGTCCACACCGCGAACAGGATCGCCGCGTTGTACACTCCTGCCTGTACTTTGGGTAGGGCTACAAATTGAACCTTGAGTACCTCGCCCACAGCCGTTACCTGGGCCGGAGCCTTTGTGTACAAGAGCGATATCTCATAAGTATTTGACATCGGTGAGCTCGTCGACGATCGTAACGACGAAATTAGAGAATCGCACGGCAAGATTGATGCTCATTTTTGGTACAAACGGCGGTTTGAGGGCAACACTGTCATAAGCAGTTGGAATGTCAACTATCTATATGTGATATCGATACATTGTTCAATTTATACTTAACAGATACATTATATTGATAGTGTATTGTGTATGATATAGTATTTTGATTAAATTATATTCGGTTTTTTAAATATTTAAGATTTAGTTTGCTTATTTCGAATCATATCATTCATATTTATGGCAAAGAGTGCACATACTTGTGCATTCTCTGCCACAAAAACAACAATCAATCCATTAATAATGAATTAAGACTACGCGATGTCGATATCATGACAGCTTGGAAGCCTTCTTCAGGTTCGTAGGTTCGGAGTGCTCGCCGTTGCGTCCTGTCTCGCAAGCACGATCGTGATATGGACTACGCGTAACTCGATCCGGTTTTATTATTACAACATGATAATGTGCGTGCGTTTTAATAAGAGTATTTTATTTGATGAAGTTGCATTTAAAACGTACTAAATTATTAATTAAAATCCATTATCCAAAGTAATAAGTTCTATTAGTTCTGACGCCAATGTAAAAAGACACAAGTTTTGGTATTTTATATTTATGAATAATGGACTTACATTATGAACCATATCAGAAAAACAGCTTTGGTTTTTTTTTTTTTTATATTTTTACAACTTCCACACAAAGTTCTGCAAGTCCCAAACTCCCAACAGAGCCTGTACTACGGTAACCTGATGACTGATAGACATACTTAAATACATATGGTAGAGTCAACGGTCTTTTTAGGAATTACTATAGACGCTAAATTGCAATGGGGTCCCCACATAAAAAAAGTCTAGTAGGCTCAGTTCAGCGGCTTATGCTGTTAAAAAAATTAGACTATTAACTGATGTAGACACAGCTAGAATAGTTTATTTTAGTTATTTCCATAGCGTCATGACTTATGGCATACTGCTCTGGGGATGTTCTGCAGATATTAATTCCATTTTTATACTGCAAAAAAGGGCTATACGAGCGATCTACAGTTTAGCTCCCAGAGTTTCCCTTAGACAGAAGTTTAAAGACATAAACATTCTAACTGTTGTCTCTCAGTTTATCTATGAAAATCTAATGTATGTAAAGAAAAACATTAGCAGTTTTGATAAAAGGAGTGATGCTCATTCCATCAACACGCGAGATATGCACAAGCTATCCGTACATGTAACGCGTCTCCACAGAATAAGTCATTCTTTTATGGGACAATGTATACGATTCTATAATAAAGTTCCCAATGTTATCCGAGATTTGCCTATTAATAAGTTTAAAATTACTATTAAAACTAAACTCTGTCAAAAAGGTTATTACAAAATTTCGGATTACTTGGAGGATAAAACAGCTTGGGACTGATCACTCCAGGATCTATCTACTCGTGTACTAAGATGTCAAAGTGTAGCGTGTCTTGCCCTACTGATACCATTATTATGTTCTCTTTTGTAAGGCAACACACTGGAGCTAATATTTGTAGTACCTAAGTAAAAATATTCTAAAAACATCTATATAAAAAGAATGGCCCCGAGTTTCTTGCCGCTTCTTCTCGGTAGGCTCTATATATTTTGGAACGCGGCGGTAGTCTTTAAAGTACATTATAATGAAAAATTGACGTTCATAAGTGCGTATTTGATGCCTAAATTGAATAAATGATTTTGACTTTGACTTCGACTTTGACTTATACACACCCAGACACAGATTGAACATGCACATGGGTGCTACCAACTGCGCCAACCGGTCTGTCCGATTGCCTGATTGATTAGAAGCGGGGGACTCTGTTGTCATTTTAATTATTCTAAGAATGCCTTCGCTTGCTATAAGATTAAATCGTTCAGCAGTTATCCCTATCAACAATCACGTGAAACAGTTTCATAACAAATAGTTATAATAATGCGTGTCGCCGTTGCCTAAAATTGAGCTGTCAGCCATCTAGTTGAAGAATATCGAAGTGTATGTGCCAATAGCTTCAGTCTTGCGACATTTTCTAACTTGACAGCGTCAGACGATGCTGCAGGTGGTCAAGACAAGCATCTGTTACCGGAGTGAAATTCTAAATAGATCACCCACCGGCTATGACGTCAGATATATTACTAAATAGTATACCTGGATACATTAACACCGATAGATGACAATAATGTCAGTAAGGGCATACACAATTCACACGTATATTTATAAAAAGAAAATCATTTTGTAATTATAATATCCAAACAATTTATATTATAAACAACTTTTGATGTTTTATTTACTGCATATCTGCATAAATACTGGCGCTCTTGTAGTAAAGCAATTAACATCCTAACAGTTAATAATAACTTCCGACTATTAATCTTATGAAACAAAATTAAATAGGACGGTAATTGGATCAGGACTCTTTTTGTTACTTTTTAGGGTTCCGTACCCAAAGGGTACGGCATTCTATTACTAAGACTCTGCTGGCCGTCTGGCACCAGGCTGTATCTCATGAACCGTGATAGTGAGACAGTTGAAATTTTCACAGATATTTCTATTGGCGCTATAACAACAAATACTTAAAATACAGAATCAAATTAATATTTAAGGGGCTCCCATACAACAAACGTGATTTTTGCTCGTTGACGCTCGATATTGATAACGGCAACAGGTAGATGCTTGAAATATTCACAGAATATTTAGATCAATATTCACTTTAATGGTACGAACCCCTTCGTGCTTGAGTCTGAATCGCACTTGGCCGGATTTTTCCTACTAACAAGTGGTAAGACATATTGAACTATTTATTTACGGCAAAACACTCACGTTAGGGATGAATTACGCCGACCCGGGTTTCGAGTATAAGTTAATGCATTAGATCTTCAGTGCGTAGCGGCTAACGTGAGTTTTGCCAGTTTATATATTTTTTATGGTATAGTTAGCAAACGAGCAGACTGCCCACTAATAGTAAGTGATCACCGTCGCCTACGGACATCCATAATAGCAGAGGTCTCGAGGATGCGTTGCCGGCATTTGAGGAAGGAATAGGCTCTTTTCTTGAAAAAGTTCGATTGTGTCAAGATAACGAGAATATCAATATAAAATAGTTATTTGTGCAACAAGAGAGCATAGTCGTTCTTTGCTGCGAGTGCTGATTTAAATCCTGAGTGTGGCGAACAATTCAAAGGCACGAGATGCAAAAAACTTTTCTCTTGTGTAACACACATACCTTTTCACTTCAGCAGCGAGAACACTTTAGGAGAATATTTTAATTATTAATAAACAGGAATAGATTGAAATAACTATTTATTGTGAATTCAAATAATTAACATTGTGGGTAGAGGTACCAATTCAATAAATCACATTAAAAGACATAATTATCTTTTTGCAAAATTTCTTTAGTTTTCTTTAGTTTACTTCTTTAGTACGAAATTCCGAACGTGTTTGTCTTTGAGGTCAAATTCAAAATCGGCACTTCGAACAGGCTGGTCTTTATCTCTCTCACTCTCTTTCTAATGGCGGGAAAGAGATACAGTGTGAATTTTTCGAATTGTATGATTAACTCAAGGCTGAATAAATTATTCGCGGCGAACTGAAAAAAATAATTAAAAGTTACTTTGTCTCACTAAGTGAGCAAAATCGCATTTTGCTCTCTTATTTCAAGCAGCAAAACCTACATGTTTGAGCTACTGAAGTGAAAAATACTTTATGTCTGCAATAGCCGACAACAGTGCTGGGAGTGTCTTTTGATCAAATATAAGTCAACTCTTGAACAAAGGGCATATCATTTTGGTATTCTGGTATATACTCGTAGCATAATAATAGCATATGCGTACATGCTTATGTGTTATAGGAAATCCTGATGCGCATGTATGGGTACATGTGTTTATAATACAAGAGAATATAAATTTGTAGCCCATACTGTTAGTTACTGTAGTGAAGCAACTCCGCAATATAAATCATTAGAAAATATTCTATAGGCCTACTTCAACAGTATAATATACCGTTAGTTTACATAACTTACATAACGGAAAATGTTAAAGTTTTATATTTCATTATAATTAGCCACTTTATAATTCAGTTGTTTACCATTAAAAATGATTTCTTTCGTAATTAATTTGCCTAACTTTGATGTTGATATATAATTCGACTAGAATGGTTAAAGCTGTTGTTGATTTATTTGTGACTAGCTGGTGCCCGTGACTACGTCTGCGCAGGATTAGTACTTCGAATAGCTTATTATTTCTCCAAGGGCACATCTATCTTATACCAAAATTTCAAAAAATATGTATATGTATTATAGCAATTACGTTTAACCATGCAATTGCTATAATAGTATTATTTGTGTACATTTAAATAATTAGTATATCAATCAGTAAACAATGATAATAAAATAAAATTAATTACCATGGAAAAAACTGTCTATACATTTAATCACCCTTGGCGGTATTTGTGTTAAATTTCATCACCCTTGACGGTCGCCGAACACGTCTAGTGTATCGGGCTGTCAAATTGACTTGGCTTTTGACTAAGCTATCAGAAACTCACACAAACTTTGACAGAATTGCCATCATTACGATCTTGACGTAGGCGGAGATCTTATTATTTTGTCTATGTTGTGCCTAAGCATATAACGCTTTTTTCACCCGCTTGGTGATGGATGATGATGAAAAGTATCCTATGTGTTAAACCAGCGCCTCATCTACCTCCATACCAAATTTCATCAAAATTGCCCCAGCCGCTTGTGCGTTAATGAGTAATAAAGATCCACACATCCATACTCACAAACTTTCGCGTTTATAATATTAGTAGTTAAATAATTAAGTTTGTTTGTCTACGGAATAAATAATACGCACATTTATGCTGCATATTTTACACTTGACAAGTTGACACCACGCCTATAAATAGCATAATATGTCTTTATAGGGCCTGTATAGACTACTTCTTGTTGACCTAGAAGAAATTCGCACACGCTTTGTTTGTCAGTACTATCTCAGGTTTTGACCTCAAAAACAAGGGACTACTCTCCCTCTAAAAATGGAATAGCCGTACATTTCGACCTCTATAAGCGGGAGCCTCTGTAAATGAGACAACTATAATTTTAAACCTGCCTAATTGGAAAACTGGAAAAATTAATGAAAACCCTCAATAAATGGTACAACATTCTTGGTCCCTTGCCGTCTCCCAATTAACCAGGTTCCACTGTAATTGCTTTTTAAAGAGCGAGTCAAAAATTTAACACTCACTTTCACTTTCGCCTAAAGCATTGCTGGGTTATGGGGAGGCATATGTTCAGCAGTGGACGGCCTACGGCTGAGATGTTTCATTGCTGGATTATTGTAGATACGAGTAGCATGTTCAACAACCTTAAGACGGGATCGTGACAAATAGCCAGTAATCCTGTAAATCCGACTTGAATCACAATACTATATTGATACAAACTGAAGTAAATATTCTCAAGCGTTACTTATAATGTTGAACCAGTAATCTGTGGTTGAACTATGATCGGGACACCAGCGTCGATGACGTCTCGCTTACGGCCGGTGCCCATAACCTAACTATCGTCGCGTCGGTTTACCTTACTAGAGTTAGATATTTGACACTATTTGTATGGACGTTATGTCAAATTTCTATCGGTAGTAATGAAAATACGTGAGTAATCTCGCATTTCTCAGTAAAACTACGTTAGCTTTTATAACAAAAAAAATATCTATTTTAATTTTATTGTTAAACGTTTATTTCAACAATTTGTTTAAACAATATCCTACTAATATTATAATCGCGGAAGTTTGTGAGTATGGATGTATGGATCTCTGTTACACTTTCACGCTCAATAGGCGGGGCCAATGTTGATGAAGTTTGGTATGATGAAGGTAGATGAGGCGCTGGATTAACACATAGGATACTTTTCATCAATATCATCATCATCATCATCCATCACCACGCGTTAAGATCGTAATGATGGCAGTTCTGTCAAATTTTGTGTCAGTTTTGATAGCAAAAGGCAAAAGCACGCTATCATTTTGACAGCTCGACACACTAGATGTCGACCTCGGCGACCGTCAAGGGTGATGTAATGCAACACAAATACCGTCAAGGGTGGCAAAATGTAATGACAGTTTTTTCCATGGTGATTAATTTTATATTTGTATGTACGTAGGTATACTGTATTTTTTTATTAGTGTGTACTGATTGATTTACTAAGTACTTAAATTTACTCATTTATTCATGTTAATATTTGATGACATTTTGGTATAAAGATAGATATGGCTTTGGAGAAGATAATAAGCTACTCGAAGTACTAATCCTGTGCAGACGACGTCTCGGGCACCAGCTAGTATTATATAGTTACTAAGCTTAGATATACCAGTGGATGCTTCACTCAAACAGAAGGTACGAGTATAAGTATCAAGAATTAACTTTGTGTTACGTTATCTTTAATGCTTGCAATACAATTTTATTGTGATCAAAACAGCTCTAGTGAGTTCTTTTGTTTCTATAATTTGTTTTTGTTTTAAACTCTTCATGGATTAATTTGATGCTAAGTTAGAATTGTTGAGCCTCAAAGGGGTTTTATTATCTCTGTTACGATCTACCTTAAATTATCTTGATAATAAAATAATATGAAATCGACATGCCTACTAAACTTACTTCCTTTTAATGATACGATCTATATGGTTTGAACTAGAAAAAATGGTACAAGGCTACACTTATCCGCATTCGTGCGTACTATTTGACACATATAATATATATTATAACATGACTTACGTTAACTTGATAAATTACATTATACATTTACGGAAATAAGTAGGTATTTTACGTTCTTACGTGCGCTAACACACGTGCAAAACTTTTAAGCTATTGCATAGCTTCTATCGCGGGCCTTGAGCGTGGAGACCGAATCCAGAAATTCTGTAACGAAAATAACCTAACACCCCCCACTCAGACTCCATCTATCGATGAATAGCAGAACTTTTAATGACTTTTTGAAATATCACGCTTGTCTCTTTAGTTCAGCAACTCGCCTCTAGATGGCATTGGTTAAATAATTATAATTGCATAAGTTGTATTGGCATCTATCGATGAATAGCAGAAATTTTAATGACTTTTTGAAATATCACGCTTGTCTCTCTAGTTCAGCAACTCGCTTCTAGATGGCATTGGTTAAATAATTATAATTGCATAAGTTGATAAAAACAGCTATGCAATAGCTTTACCGCGGCAGTCTCCGAGTGCCACACGTCTTTTTTATCCGCCTTGTATCAACGTTTGATAGTTTTTTAAACAAATCCCGGATTTTCGTATTGAAAAAAATATGTGTTGGTATGTCTTTATCTTTGTGTAAAATATAGGGTACTCACTACAATTAGAAAAGGTAACAGCTGAATCCCGCAGTTCACTCGCTTGGTGATGAATGATGATGATGTATCCTATGTCCTTCTTCCGGGTGTACCTAATCTATCTCTTGGCCAAATATCATAACGATCCGTTCAGCCGTTTAGGCGTGAAAGACAACCAAACAAACAAACTCTTTCGCATATTTTATATTAGTCAGGATGTTAATTGGTTTCTGGCCACTTAGTGCTGAACCAGCTGGAAATTTTTAGATACAATTTGATAAGACAAATAGTCTTACTTATACTTTTTTTTTTTTCTTCTTTATAATTGGTCTCGTTGTATTGTACATTTGCCATTCTTCAAGCTATTTACGTAAATTATTAGTATTTGCACCAAATGTGGGTTTGATTCAAATAGTCAGCGTCAGGTCATAGTTACTTAAATTTCCTGTCTATGTCGCGGACTAGTAAAGCGGTGGCTGCTAATGCTTTCTAGGGTGATTGAAGAGGGAAAATTAAAAATTTATTCAACGAGTATTGTTCCTAAAGGATCAGCATAACGTTATTCTACGCAGAGGAAGTCAAGTATTTGCTAGTAATCAATTGAAGTACCTAAACCTTAAACCTTTATTAATATTAAATTTATATTTAGTATTATTTTATGATTTTTTAAGCACTACTTAGCTATTTACGCCTGCTTAGTGAAATTAAAATTGTGCAAAACGACAGGACGGGATTCAAATCTGCGTCTTCTCACAAACGTGTCAGACGCCATGACCATACTCGCCAGTCTAGATCATCATCATCATCATCATCATCGTCATCATTGTCAGACAGGCAGGTTGGCGCAGTTGGTAGCAACCCTGCCTTCTGAGCCGCTGGTCCCGGGTTCGATCCACGGACAGGTCAAACATATGTGTGCATGAACATGTCTGTTCGATCTGTGTCTGGGTGTGTATATAGTGTTATTTAAGTATGTATATCAGTCATCAGGTTACCATAAAACAGGAAGACCTTTGTGTGGATGTTGTCCCATATTATTATTATTCCTTTTATTTGACATACTTCACGGGTTTCACCGGGTCCTTTACATAGGCATAAGTGGGGCTGTAGCCAACACTTAGAGGCCCGTTTGGTATAAAAATACAATGTAGTATAAAACAGAAACATTTTGGATGGATGGTTTCATAGTATATCTATTACAAAAATGGGTAAAATGGCATGGCTATTGATATGTACTTATTAGTGGTACGGGAGATTATTATTATCTCAGCCGCAGGACGTCCACTGCTGAATATAGGTCTGCCTTATGCATTTCCAAAAGGACTAGTTGCAAGCAACTTACGTCCAACGTCGTCCTGCGACCTTTATGAGGTCATCTGTCTACCTTGTCCGACATTAAACCGTCTGGTTCTGGAGGCTGGAACTCATCAAATCTACGATGGAGACTTACTGAGCGATCGTGACGTCAGATATTTATTTTTTGGGTATAACTTCTCTTTTAATTTCCTCAAACTTGATAACAAGAACTTTTACTGTATGAAACTTAATATACTTACATACATCACCTTACCTCCTACTAATGGAATTCCAAAATCGAAAAAAATATGTTAATTAAAAAAGACCGTTGACATGCCAGGTAGTAATATGTTGTAATAATATCCACAAGGTAACCCTTGACAGGTTATACGGGCACAATATTTAAAAGTCAACTTTTTAAATGCCACACCTCTATTCTCCGAAAAACAAGTTCAAACGAAACGCCAACTATAACAAAGGCCTTCGTTCATAACCAAAATTGAATGCCCCGATACGATTTTTTTACAATCAACCTCACCTTGTACTTACATAATTGCACCAATCACTCACAAATACTGTCCAAGTGTGACGTAAGTAGTTTACAGGCATTTCAAATGCATGCAATATTGAGCAGAGTGAAACCTTATTGTTCTTGACACTGGCGTAGTAACGACTTCCGAATTTAAAAAGCATAAGAAGAAGAAGAATATAGTTGTAATATTTTCATACGATACGAGACTGTGGGACCCTATTTTGTCCTACGTTTAAAAGGCTGGATAGATGGCTCTGGAGTCGAAATATACAGCATGTACAAATATTCAGACAATAATTATGACGTGTTTTGGTGCAAATCCTTTCCTTTCTTTTGCCTTTTGAAGTACGGAACCCTAAAATGTGTTTTTGCAATGATTTTTATTTTCCTTTAACTTATAATTGTAATATTGTAGAATTAAACTCTAACGTAATTAATTAAACGAAAGTAGCCAAGTGCAACTTGTAATCGCACTAAAAATAATTCGTTAATATATTGTATGTTGGCGCAATTGGCCGGTTTTTTAATTGATATATTATGACCCCATTAAGCTAAATCAGTCCATTACGTCCCCACAGTTGGGACACGGGATTTGTTAGCAAGCAATGACCACTTGGGCTCATTGCTCGTCGGATAGACTTGACTACTAGGTGGTGACGAGGCCTATTTGTATGAGTTTTCAGAACGCCCGGTATTCATCTGATTACTGACCTAAGACAACAACCGGGAGTGACGACCTGTGAATGGCTGTGAATCTGTGAAATGCGTGAGTGCCCTTTGAACTGCGGAAGCGCTCACTTGAACATGTCACTATCGGTGACCCATATCATTAGTAACTGTACTGTGTAGTCTTTCAGTACCAGGGACGTACATGACGTATTCATATTATATTATATAATTATGATGTGTATATACATACATATTATAAAAGTTAAAAGTTTTTTGAATTTAGCAGTAATAAGTTCTATATGGATGGCATAAAAACGCATTTAAGGGATAAAATGGTAATTGGATCGCCCCTACCATACATTGGAATGGAAAAACACTGTTTTAAACTATCACGGTTGTTCTCTAAAGTTATATGATTATTAACGGGATATTTACCGTGGTAAGGTTGTGGAGTGAGCTCCCGATATTTCGGCGCAGTTACATGCACCGGGAGCTCACTCCACAACCTTACCACGGTAAATATCCCGTTAATAATCATAGTTATAACATTGGAATGGAAGACCTCAGTACTATGCTCGAAGGCCTCCATCGAGTTTCCCAACGGGTAGGTCTTAAGATGAACATGGATAAGATGAAAATTATGTCTAATGCCCATGTTGTACCTACCCCAATATCAGTTGGGAACTCAGTTCTCGAAGTTGTTGACGAGTACATCTACCTGGGACAGACAGTCAAACTAGGCAGGTCCAACTTCGAGAAAGAGGTCAATCGTCGAATCCAACTCTGCTGGGCAGCGTTCCGGAAACTTCGCGAAGTCTTCTCGTTGAAAATACCTCAGTGCCTCAAGACAAGAGTCTTCGACCAATGTGTGTTACCAGTGATGACTAATGGCACTGAATCGTGGTCTCATACTATGGGCCTCATAGGTAAGCTCAAAGTCGTACAACGAGCTATGGAGAGGGCTATGCTTGGGGTTTCTCTACGTGATCGAATCAGAAATGAGGAGACCCGTAGAAGAACGAAAGTCACCGACATAGCTCAGAAGATTAGCCAGTTGAAGTGGCAGTAGGCAGGGCACATAGCACGCAGAACAGATGGCCGATGGGGCCGGGAGGTTCTGGAATGAAGACCACGGACCGGCAAGCGCAGCGTAGGTCGTCCACTTTCACGGTGGAGAGACGACCTGATAAAGGACGCAGGACGACGTTGGATGCAAGCCGCTTCCAACAGGTCATTTTGGAAAATCATGGGGGAGGCATAAGTTCATCATACGGGTGAGATGATGATGATGATGATGATGAAATTTGACTGTTTGTATTCCTCTGCCTATCACTTTTTTGTTTTTGCTTGGAGGTTTGCTGAATCAGATCGATTAATAAGTTGTGTCTATAATAGACTAATGGGCGACGGAACATAAATAAAAAAATAAAATATTTTATGTCTACTTGAGATCTATTTATCTATCTATCTATAGCGGCCTGTTCATATCCATGTCTGGATGTAGGCCTCCTCCAATCTCTACGGTCTTGAGCTTTTATCATCCAATCACGACCTGCGTGACGTCTGATGTCATCTTTCCATCTTTTAGGTGGTCTTCCTCGGGGTCTTGTGTGTAATCGTGGTCTCCACTCCAGCAACCTCCGAGTCCATCGCGTCATGGTCCATTCGTGCAATATGTCCTGCCCATCGCCACTTGC